>CM067474.1:50751210-50917234 GCA_034552555.1 Semaprochilodus insignis | reverse complement strand
AGATATTTTTATTTATTCGTTTACAGCTAAGATTATTTTTATTTAAAGATAAGTACAGTCACTTAATATGCCTGCCGATAAACAAGAAATAATTATTTCAGCGCGGGTAATATAATAATTAAACTGTTCAGGTCTACCGTTCTCCTTTTCATCTAAAAATAATTTAAATATTGACTAATTTGGTTTTATTTAGGAGTTCATTATTTATGAGAGATGAAAGACGAAGGGTCATCCTACTGAAGGAGCTGTTAAAAGTGAAATTAAAAAGACAGGCTAGAAGCGCTAATTTTTAGCATAAATACGTGCTTTCTGGCCGACGCTGTATTCTGTAATTAAATCAGGCTCCAGATCGTTCATCATATGCCACGTCTCTTTTAGTTCAAAAATATGTTCCTGTGACTCTGCTGACTTTCTAAATGAGGAGGACATCAGATCTGAAACGTATGCAAATTGATTTACTGATTACTAGATAATATATATGGAGAAAAAACATGAACGAATAGTCGAATCGTCGGCCAGGATGGGCGAATCCAATTTGACTGACAAAAAATCTGGGTACAGTCGGGTACAGCCCTAGTATTGACAGTATTGGACGTTAATTGGCCTTGCTATGCTCCACCTGCAAATGTACTGTAGTAACTGTTTTGAGGTTGGACACACTTCACAGAACAGGTACATTCATTTAAAATCTTAATTCATTTGTGCGGGTGAATTGTCTCACATACATATATTACGGTATCTACACATTCTTGGTTCAAATGTAATGACTTTTAAGACCTCTAACAGGAAAGAAATAATACTGAAGTTTTACTAAATTTGAATAAAAAGAGAAATTTAGTGCACATTAGTTAAGAAAGTTGCCTTCCCATTAACAAAATAACTTATTACTATCAAATGAACACTTGACCTTTAACCTGTAGACCACAATGGCGGATGGGGCAGGGAGTATGTCAGAGGGGAGAAATGCACTGGCATGGCTTTACGGAAGAAATGGGTCACATATTTCAATGCAGTATCAAACTACATTAATATAAATGGTACTGTCTCATACGATATACTACTGTCTGAAATATCTATCAATACAACTTAAAAGCATAATATGCCGCCAGCCACAATATTTGTTGTCCTCCAAGCACTTCTCATTATCTGCATAATCTGCATTTACCCATGTCTGAGTGTTGCTCGCAGCCTCATGTTCTTGTTTTTTCCACCGCAGCCCTCAAATAAGACACTTAGCTATACATTTTTCTTCTATGTGTTTCACACACCCACACAAGGCCTATTACCGCCACTTACCACACAGAGTGAACGCTATTTAACATGCAAACAAACACTGTATGTACTGGATGTCGCAAACATTTTCACTGTTGCAGGATATAAAACGGCGACAAAATGAATCAGAAAAAGTGAACAAAAACACTCATTCCGTCTTAGAAAATGAAAAACTAAATTTCAGATGTTTTAAGACTTTAAGAGTCTGCAGGTACTCTGTATATCATATTAGGACAGATCAGGTGCAGGGTTTTTCAGATGTCAATGGTAGAATGATGGCCATTTCTACTCTTCCTATTTTCAGTTAACAACAACAACAACAACAACAACAACATCGCTCAGCTTGATAGTATAGCAGTTTTAATTAGAAATTCTTATTTTGCAACTCTAAACAAACCACCTACCCTTTTGAGGGGATTTTTGATAACATTCTGTAAAGCTTGTCCAACCTCACAACAGTTGCTGCAAAGCATGGATAAATAGATTTTATAGTTCCTTATTATTGTGAACACACAAGTGGAAGATGTAATACCTTTGGTAGGATGTAGTAAGTGCAGTGTACCACATTTAAATACATTAAATTCCTTTTTCTGTGGTGCAACATGACCTGCGAGAGAGACTTACATCATGCAGTGGGAAGGCTGATGTGTAAGTTCCATTATTCAGCAGTCGCTTAATGCCCCTCTTGTCCCTGTTGAGATTGTCTTCTTTACTGTAGGGGCAGCGGGACAGGATATAGTACACCTGCACAGACACAAGGCTATGAGCTAAAAGACACCCGTAACTTTTGCTATGAAAATCTATGACTATGTACACAGCAGTGACTAAAGTAAGTACTAGTGAGCAAAACAGTATAAATGATTAAGCACAAACTATAGAAGCTTTTAAATAAATAAATAAATAAACAGTATTACAGTATTATTTGGTTAGTAGGGGTGCAACAATACACTACAATCATGATCAAATGACAGTACTGGGTTAATAAATTGATTTTCAAGATATTTGGAACAAAAAATGTAATAAAATAAAAATGACATCTGTATGTATGCTCTACACAACTTAATGAGACTACAACTGGGAGGCAGGACGCTTGGAGTCAGGAGACAAACATGTTGTAGGGTAATGTGATTAAGATTTTCAACGTTCAAAAATTACACGTTGTCACATTTTTCCATCATGATGTATTTTGTCACAATGTATTGTTATGCCACTAGTGGTGAATAAAATGTTGTCCTTACTATCCTGTTGCGTGTGGAGGCAGGGAAGAACGTCTCCTTGTCTTCGATGAGGAAGAAGTCGTCCTTACTCTTGTCAAAAGGTGATGTGAAGTAGTCTGGCTCAGGCTGCATCACATGTTCAGGAAGGCGAAAAGGTGTAAAGAGCCAGCTAACAGGAATCTCTCTGTTCTCTGGGATATCGTTGACTTTGAAAGGCACTTTGATCTTCAGCACATCAGCGTACGTGGCCAGCACCTCCCACGGCACATGGATCTTTAAAAAATACGTCTTTCCATCTTCAGACTCCTGATAACACGCACATACACAAGAGCATTAGGGAGAGCAAACCTGTAGACCGAGTGTTAGTGCTCAGTTTTAGTTTCATAGACCTCTAAAGTCATGAGTCTTTCTGTAGTCTGCATCTTGCCATGTTAGGAACTCCAAATATAAAATGATTTTTCTCAATGAAACCAAAACGTCATTTTAGAAAATCACCTTAGTCAAGCCCTGTCGTAACCAAAAATTTTCCAATGGTGTCACATGAAAGTAAGTCTTTTAAACTTCAACAGTGAATACCAGTTACCCAAACTTGGGGTATGTTTGAAGAGGTTTTATGAAGTCAGTTCAGTGTGCAGCAGATATTAGCTGTATTTGTGTTTTGGCTCCTTAACAACCTCAAATTCAGAGTGACATTCAGAGGAAAAACACACAAAGGGCAAAACATCAAATCTGGATTTTTTATTTATTTATTTATTTATTTATTTATTTGGTACCAAAAAGCACAACAGAAGTGATTTCTGAAAACACCAGTCATTTTCCTAGACCTGGAGATCCTAATACGGGCAATTCTCCAAGAATGATGACAAGACTTTAGATATGTACTGCAAAACAGTACAAGGTCAAAAAACAATCTTTTAGATTCAATGTCTTCATTTTACTTTTTTCTACTATTTTATATCTTCTACTATGATTTAGAACATACGGCTAGAGTACACATTGATCTTGTTAAAGAAGACAAACCACGTGACAAAACAGATCATAACAATGCCTGATTTTTCTAATTTACCATTTTGTCCTCAAGCTCCAGTTCCAATCCTGCATTCTGCATGTTGGACTCAAACAGTCTCCTCCTCTCCTGCAGCACAAAATGAAAACGGCATAACATAATTGTGTTAGTGTGCTGCACTAATATGTCATTGGGTTGCTTACATCAGTTAATCTCGTTGTACTGTGCAACCGTTATCTGAAGAAATCTCAAAGCTGGTTTTTCACTGTAGCTTTTTCTTTCAAATGGTAGTGTATATTCTTGGATTACTATCTTTCTGCAAGTTTTCACTTACCTGTGCATTTTTGTAGCAAAACACTACAATACCTCTAAACAAGTGGTGCTCAATCTTGGTGCTGGAGATCTACCACCCAATACCCTGAGCTCCACCCCAATCTGACACTCCTGAGCCAGTTAAGAAAGGGTTTCTGACTATTAGAGCCAGGTGTGTCGGAACTGAACTCTCCAGGGTGGTAGATCTCCAGGACTGGAATTGAGCATCAGTAACAAAAAGGAAATGGCAGTTTTCTTTAGGGTTTTGTCATAAAAACTGTATTTTTAGGTAAAAAAAATAGTGAGAGAACATGGGATTAGAGGTGTTCCATTACAGTGTGGATATTTGGGTGACCATAAAGATGAAAGAGAGCACACACACACACACACACACTTTTATTCTCCCTGTCTCTTTATGTGTCACACTGTTGTGCGAGTACACACAGGCTTCACACCTCTGACATGATTACACTCTGGTGCCACAGTCAACAGAGAACTAACAACAACAGATGCGTCACAAGAGGAAGTGAAAGTCTGGAAGAGTCTCAAATTCAACTGTTTCAATGTAGATCTAGAGCATGACTGACAAAAATGTGGCCAATACAGATAGACAGATTAATAGGACACAATTTCACATAATGGGCAACAGCTGATAAATAAGGCTATTTTTGCACTTCATTTTTATGCTCACTTCTTAAGTCCAACTCAAATAGCAAGTGTTAAATTACACTAATATTTTAGCACAGGGGGTAGCGTGACCCAGAATTATCTGCGGTTTTGGCTTCTGCTAATTATCTCCTATTTCTAATTTACATATATTATAAGAAAGGTATATATCAATAGCGATGTAGTAGTTGCATTGGACTTGAAATAACACAATGATCACTGTAAAATATTTTTTTACACTGTAAAGTATTTATTATAATTAACATTACTTGCCTTATCCTCTGAAGCAGAATTACAAGCTTGATATCTAGAGCCTCATCACATTACCATTCTAGGAATTCTGCAAGTCTGTTTTAGCTTAACACATGTAACACTGTTATACATTAACACTATCCTTCATGTTATGACTAGTATCACTGACAAACTGTTGGGTAAAGATGCATATTTGACTGAAAAAGTTGACACTGATGTTTACGGCTCACCTGTTTTCGCACATCTTTATCTTCAACATAGGAGAGAACAAAGTCTATCCGTCGTTTTCCATCTCTGAAGTACACAGAGTCCTTACTCTGCTGTTGTTTATCCACCTATTCACACAAACGAACAAAGACACAAATACTGTAACCAGCCGATCATTTTATTAATTCATATCGTCACTGTCCAAAGAAAGCATGCATTTCATTTTTTTGAGTTTTAATCTTCAACGTTATTTGTACACTGCAGCTGCCCTTTTCATTATGTGACATTTTCATGATGAATGGACCGCTCCAAAATAGTTTGAAATAAACCCTCTTCACATTAACTTGTCTTAAAAGTCAATAATGTTTTTGCTTTTTTCCTGTTTTTTTTTTAAGTTTTTAAAAAATATTCTGGAGATACTTGTTTTTCTGTGGACAACGATGATATGAGCACATATTTTGACAAATTCACAGTCACTTGCAACATGTTGATCTTACCGAGAATCACACAATACCTAATTAACTTGATGCAATCCTATAGCTTCAATGGCTAATCCCACAAAAGCCATGGGACATAAAATGAGCATGCACACGCAGGCCAGTCATGGTAATGTTCTGCAAAGGCTTCAGCTGATTTTGCCAAACTTTCAGAACTACAATAGCTAGAACCATATGTACAACAGTATTTCTGAACATTTCTCACTACTCAAGGAAAAGATGAACAATGAGACGAACAATGAGATGAACAAATGAGTTTCTTGATAAAGGAGAAGGAGAGGAGGCAGTACAACTGAAAACATTTGTTGGATGACACGGAAGAAAATATTACTCTTACTGGAAAGCTTTTCACATAAAACTTAAAGTCAATGCATGTCCATTTACCAATGTCAAACCTATGATTTTGCTGATGATACGCTTGGAGACTTTCGTAGCTGCAATGTGTGCTTGTCCACGGTGACCATTGTAAAATGCATCAGCCAGAATTGGATCTATCTGTGTGCTATTGTGTTTTCAGTACATACATGGCCTACAATGTTTCTTGGTTTAAAATGATTGAGTTTATGACCAATGCAATTCCAAGATATTCTGATTTTCTTAGATTACTTTCTTTAAACAACAAAGCTAATGCACTAAAAGAACTGAAATCATGATACAGAAGACTACATATATTTTTAATCTGGATTAAAGGGGTTAAAGGGATTACATGTTGCCATTTCAGGTTAAGAAGAATGCAGAGACCAAAACAAAAGAAAATTGTTTGGCTTCTATACAGTTAAAGTTACATAAAATTTTCCTGCCACCTACAGAAAACTGCCCTGGAATGAGAGTAGGATGCTAAATAATGTGAGATCAAAGCCTTTGGAGCATATTTTTTCCTCTAAACCATGGCTACACAAGGGTGGGGATCATATGGATCATTCTACAGCTGTTTCTCAAGGGCTATAAATAGCAAATAATTGTAGCGCAAAACAGTGGGACAGCAAGCAAGCCAGCTAGCCCAGTTTAAACATACACAAAGCCGAGGTACTCCTGCTCTAGCTGTTTGGGATGTAAACAAGTCCAGCGGCCAGGACCACAATCTGTTAACCCTGTTAACTGGACTTCTCAGTAACAAACTGCTTTTCGTTCAGTCTAAACACAATGAAAGGGAAGAGACTTCCCCTCATTGCTGGAAATATTTGGCAGCAACTCCCACATTCTCTCCTAGCTCATACACAGAGCCTTTTGCCTGAGTAATGCCTGCACTAGTGCTTCTTAACCCCACAGCAAATTTGCGGCCAGCTCAATCTCTGCAATGACCTCATTCCCCGGAGGTACACTCTACCCATCCTGAAGAAGCTGAGCTGCTAGTGAAAGGGAAGACCAGAGAGGAAGCGAGTCAAGAGCTCTTTACCTCCTCCATGTTGTTCTCCATCAGGCGCTGCATTAACTGAGAAGAGTCCGTTGTAATGCTTTTTAAATCCTTGTCTCCTTGAGCTGCAGTAGAGGATCACCCTAGACACCCCTGCAGACTAGACTGACTCACTCACTCAATGATTCATATGAATGCTGCATTCCAGTCTACTCATCCAGCCTGTGATAGTAGAGAATGCCTGTGCTTGCCTGCTTGCTCAGACATCCACAGGATGGACAGAGAGAGGGGGCTGGTAGTGATGACATCAGCATGCCGTCAGGGAAGCCACAGCCCTGCTAATTTTCACTGCCCAATCTGTGTCCTCTGCCTGATTTACACTGCGCACCTCTGTCATACATGTGTATACTGCATTACATTTTATGACCTTGCCCAATCTATAGCACACACCACAAGGAGACAAGAGGGGTATAGAGGAAAAACCTGGTCAATACTACCACCATTTGGTTAAGCATGATAGCATGACCAAGCATGAATGTGAAATAGCTGCTTAGTCTCTAGGTAAATATGCTTAATCCCTATGTAAATATGTTTATGTTATGAAATAGTCTTCTACACGGCAACAGTCCACTAAACGTTAAGTAGGATGTTGTGCAGCTTTGAATATAAAAGACTTTTATATTCACACTGTTTGTGCATAGGAGCTGAGCAGGAGTGCAACAAGAGCAAGTGCAAAATACATACTCAATTACTGATGGAGAAAGTAGACTGTTTCATGACTCAAGTACAATTAGAAACTGCCATAAAATGTTTACACATATGCAGTACAGATCATAGTACAGAGGCTGGGGCAAGAAAAAGTGATGTTCTCTATGCATGCATGTGTGTGGTGCAAATCGAGCAGGGTACACAGATCTGGTAACAACACTAATCTGATTTCAGAAAAAAAAACAGAGGGAGGAGAGGAGAGTGATGCAGCACACCCTGCTGCTTACAAAAACTCTCCAACCTTGACCTGCTGATTTAATCCCTTCATGTCATTACTGAGGTTAAATTCAGCAACCTAAGTAAAAACTTCAAAAGCCAGAGCAAACCGACATGAACAAATGCCAACAAACAGAAACCTTTGTGTGAGTACTGGGGTCCTCTAGAACAAGGTTTCTTAACCTGTGGGCCGCAGGCCTCCAGTGGGCCATGAAGTGCCCTCTAGGGGGCCACAGGTCTGTAGGCAGTAGTTCGTAGTGGGCTGGAAGTGTAATATTAAACCACATTAGAGTATAATGTAATGTACATGTACCACTTAACCATAATAGAGCGTATTAATATAAATATACATACATTAATGTACACATGTGCAAATAAAGTTGCAGGCTAATTAAACATCTTCAGTTTGAAACAACATAGCTGCTGACGGGCCACTGATGGAGAGGTTTCTTGGGATGCTTTCAGAGCTCCCTTGTTTGAATTTAGACATACAATATTTCTTTAATCAAATTTCCTGGAGAAATTGTATTTTAAAAAAAAAAAAAAAAAAAAAGCTGGTTTTAGTTTTCGCTATGCTTTGTAATTTTTATCAGGTGGGTCTTGGGGCAGAAAAGGTGGAAAACCCCTGCTCTAGAACAGGGCTGCCCAAACAGTGCCCCGGGGAAAGTTGGCCCACGAAGAGGTTTGACAGGTCCTGCCAGAATCTACCACTCACGCACTTTTTTCCATATCAGATATATTTTTTTCCCCATTATAGACCGCAAACCTAGATCCCTAATGTCACTGGAGTCTAAAAACTCTAGTATCTACCTACCTCTTTTTATTAGTGTATTATTTTCTCTCTCTTTGGTCCCAGAACGGCACCAACACTGCGCTCCGGCTAACCAAAACAATAAGGTTGGGCAGTTTAACCATGGACCCCCCAGCTCCAGAATGTTTCTGGTGTTCTAATATTCTGTCCTATTCACTCTGGTTCATCTGGCTTATCAGTTCTTTTCTTAGACGCCCTACAGATAACATGATCAACAGTATAATGTTATAAAGTGATCTGGCAGTGTTGAGAGGTGAACCCGAGTCAATCATTAGCCTTCCCTTCTAACTCCTGTGGTCGGGGACCACCCTATATAATCAACTCGGTTTTTTACGACTAACACGCACACAGTCAGCGATACAGGCACTGAGCGCATGGAAATGGCGAGGAGACGTGGGCGCGCTCAGTGCGTGGACCGCGGACACACGAGCGGGTCGATACTGAACACGAACCGCTTCGAGTCGCTCACTGTACGTTTTCAGCTAATCCGCTAGCTCGCTGGACGGCGCTTACCTCTTGCAGTGGGGTAGAAAAGTATTCGAGTGTTCCCAGCCCCATAGTCCGTCACACGCTTCTGGTTTGAGTGTCCAACCGTAACAAGCCCGGCGTCGCCAGCTTTGCGATATCGCGATTTTGCTCGAGATTTGAGTTTTCCGCTCTTTCTAGGAGCCAGACCGCACGATGTCTAACACAATCTCACCCTCACCCTCACCACAAAAACACAGAAGCAGCTCTATGAAAGACCGGTGTGAGGACTGAGGGTTAAAGAGTACGAGTAATGTACGCCCGGCTTAAAGGGACACTCTGGCAAAAACTAAAATTCTAACCACCGCTGTATCTGCTGTAAACATGCTTACAGCAACTCCATACTGGTCTCTGGAGTAAGTCTTTACATTTAAAATCAACTGGAAATCTAAAGGGACCTTTGTACCTTGTTAGTCCATAGTCACAATAAACACAGTCCATCAGGTCATATAGTTTAAGACACAATTCCTGTTTCTCTCACTTTGAGTCACTGTCTGACCTTTGGTTACATCGCTGTGAGCCATTGCAGGGAAACGCAAACTAACCAATAATACCTTGGCAAATTTCTCCATCTCTTCCCACCAACCCGTGTAAAAAAGAATAAGGTTTTTACCAGTGTTTTGCCTCGTCTACTGCTTTAAAAAGAAAAAAAAAACATACATATTAAAATTAAGCTTTCAACAATTAAGTTATCATGTTTCACCTTAGAGTCCCGTCCACCATTACTTTCAGCCTGAGTTTCAATCGGAAATACATCAAGTTAAGGAAGAAAAATGCGTTCTCATTTCATTTTCAAGTTGACCTTAAAGACTAAGAAAACCCACCACTGATGATGTATCTTAAAGATAGAAGGGACTTAACTACAACTATTCTGGGGTGGATTTTCTGTGAGTAGGCTGAAGTGAATTATGAAGGTAGTTGTGGTAGCCATCTTTAACTGTAGCAAATGTCATTACAATGAATGGACTCAAATGACAGCAATGATTCATTAGATGATGAGGACAACAAGTTAAATGCTAAAATTAGCAATGTAGCTGGCAGTGTTTGAGACCAAGTGTAGTTTGGACTCTTACCTATTTGTACTAGCTAGGATGCCATCTCTCACTGAACACAAAACACTTCTGTAAGCCGTCTCTGGATAATAGCACCTGCTAAATGCTGTAAATGTAGCTATCTGAGTATCCATAGACAGATACCTTGCCTCACTTTGGTTTTATTCCCTCTAGTTGAAAGTGTAAAAACTCTCCAGTTTGTGCTGAATAAAGACTGATGTATTATTTATGATTCAGTTTCACTACTAAGGTTAGGGTCATCCTAATGCTTACTTGGTTGTATTTGTGGCCTTTATAATATATGTGGTTAGGACACCACAGGAATTCCCAGTGATGGTCCTGCTGTTTGCGTAATACACATTGGCTTTACTAACAACATGTTAACTCTAGTTTTGGGCTGAAGTGCCCATTTAGGGAAGAAGTCCTGAGAAAATCTAATTTTCTCTTTTTCAATGTTCATATATTTATTTTTGGGGTTTACTAAATATACCTACATGCTTCAGGTTTTATTTTACTTATATCAACCATCTGTATTCGTCCTCTGTCTAACCCGCTTTGTTTGAGCTCCTGTGTCTTTAGCCTCCTTACCGATAACCCCAGCGTGCTCTGATTGGTCAGCTCACACACTCTGTTCTGACTGGTCAACAGCCAGAACAGCATCTTGCTATGAGTTCTGCCCCTACACTGCTGTGGCTACATGCACAAAACACTACATAGCACCCAAAAGTAAAGGGAAACGCCAGTATAACATAACAAGTCCTCTTAAAGGCAAAACTTTAAACTAGAATAAAATCCGTAGCTAAAATAACCACTAGCACAGTTATAGGCTGATTAATCACACACACATTCACATCATACACAACAATCTCAGAGAAAGTATATTTCACCATGGCAGCTTTCACTGACATCTCGTCCGTAGCATTTGCCAAATGCTTCTTTTGCTTCAAACAGCTCTTCATAAATGTCTCACAGTGTCACAATAAAATAATTCATGATCTAGGCTACCAATTTTGTCTATGCCTACCTTTATTCTATTCAAACAAAAACATAAGCCAACACACTAAACCTACTGCTTTTTATTGCAGTGGAAATTTATTTGTATATGGTTTGTGTTTTGCATTCAGTCTAATATGGCGAACCATCACAATAGCTAGCTTTGCCATCAAACAAGTTAGGCAACCGTGTACTTTGTTTACCTTTTGCATTCTAAAGAACTTGCTGCTAGCTGTTGCCTTTTCTCTAATATCTGATCCTGGACCAGTTGTATGGCTGTGATTAATGACTAAGCTGTGGTTTACAGGCAAGAAAAAAGGCAGTAACCTGACCCTTCTTAGACGCACTGCACATGCTCACACACACACTCCCAGGCCCCGTTGCAAGCCATGCTTAAATTAGCACTGCGCTGACTCTTTTTTCAGCAAACACCACAGCAGTGAGGTCTAGCAAAGAGGGTGCTTTCCTATGACAGCATTTACTCAGTGCTCTCATTTTACATAATTATACACTGCAGATTACATGTGCCACTGCTGTTCCTCCTCATCTCCTCGTCACAGTGCCCTTTAAAAACAGTCATCCCTCATTCTATAGCCTGAAAATCACCATGTAAAGGATCTATATTTGGTAAAACATATAAACTGATCACAGGGCAAAGATGGGCAATTACAGTATGCCAGCTACAGTACGTCCCTGCTTAGTAATCAAAACCTCACAACTCGTTATTTCTTTAAATGTATTTAATTTATATTTTGATTTTGCTGGAGAAAATTCTGCTTTTTATATTGTGTGAGCATTTCACAATGAATGAACCAACAGAAATGCCCCAAATTACCTGGCATAAAATCTTGCAACATTCACATTTGAATTATTTCAGTTGTCTTTGACTTTAAAGTTGGTATTTTGGAGACAAGTGGTCCTATCAATGAATCTACAGTACTTAATGTAAGCTTACAGTACCAAATTTGTATGAAAAAAAAAAAACATACTCCATATAGTCTTCATATGACTTCCCTCCACCTTATGCTACACAGTATCCACTCTTCAAACAAGTGGATACCTAATAATTATGCAATGGGGCAAAATTAGAGGCTCCTGCATGTGTATAAAACATGCTTGCTGATGCTTTTTCATGTTAAAGGCTAGCTTATCATCAGGACAAGGGTGGAGCCCAAGGCTATTTCAGATGAGAACAGCAAAGCTTGTGTTTCCTCCCCGAGAGCCAAATTAAAGGTCAAATACTCTGCACTGTACATGTTTGTACGGAATTTAGGCTGATGTTTCAGAGTCTTTGTGTGTGTTGCTCATTATATGCTTTTAGTTTGTCAGTTCTAATTGAAATTCTAAATGCAAACAAAATAGCAGTGGTTGTGGATGTTCCATAACTGCATGCAGGTAGGTTCCTATTACACAAGGCATCACTACAATAGCCAAAAGACTCAGCATGCAGGCATTTAAGGTGTCGA
Organism: Semaprochilodus insignis; assembly: GCA_034552555.1. Taxonomy (NCBI): domain Eukaryota; kingdom Metazoa; phylum Chordata; class Actinopteri; order Characiformes; family Prochilodontidae; genus Semaprochilodus; species Semaprochilodus insignis. Next base: position 50,904,620 of record CM067474.1, on the reverse strand, counting down.
CATCTGATTTAGAAACTGGCTGGTGCTTTTCAAATACTTTTGACAGTGTTATGAAGCACAAGTCAAAAGCGGTTTCACAATATAGCCTATCTACATGTGTTGCAATAGCTAAGAATCAAAGGTTTCAATGCAAAGCTGTAAAGTGGCCTCGTTTAAACACGTCTACGCATTTCTTCACAGCCTTGCTTAAGTGTGTCAGACTCGGCTATCTGGTAAAGACTATCATGGTATCATGCAACATGCAATTAGACAATTTTTTTAAATATCTTTTGACATTATTAATATAGTTCGTTTCCACAATGCATATTATGCACAGTACAAAATGCTCCTGTGTTTGTACGTTTTAGGTCAGATACTTTTTACAGTGTAGCCTAGCACTGTAACCCGCTAAATAAGATCCTGATTAAAGTAATATATTATAATAACCTAATCTTGAGCTTACTTCTTGCTTACTTGTTATATCCATAGGCCGTGAGAATGCTGACCCATACCAAACTAAATAGTCGGCAGAGTTTAAGCATGCAGATTTTTTTTGTTAAATAAAATAAAAAGATATGATGGACAATACCACCATCTTTGATTTGCACAATTCCCCAGTTTCATAACATGGGTGGATATTGCATGATACCACACTAGCAGTATTGTTTACTAACAGCATAGAGTATTGCAGAAGCTCTTAAAGGCTTTCTTGCAGCATGTCTTGAGAAACAGAATTTATTATAGCGGTGAGAAAGGATCATTTGTTTTACACCTGTCACTGAATGTCAACTGATGATTTCCAGCACAGTTTTTCAAAAACATCAGGGAGAAAACGATCATCTCTCACACTCACAGACATGCCACACACCAATATTTCCCTGTTTTAAAATAATATTTGTTATTTCCAAACATCTATGATATGATCATTAGGTGCTGCAGTAAAATGACATGTTTTATAGATTTTCTGGGTGAAAACAAGTGTGCATTTTAATACATAATTACTTTTTATAACACTGTGTTCAACAAATTGTGTTTATTTTTTCCAAACATGTGAGACTAAGCAAATACACAGAAAATGTGAAAGATTTGCAGAAAAATGCCTTATTTATATTTGTTCCAACATGATCGTGGAAAACATATGACTAGGGATATTCAAAGGTTTGCATATGACTGTGGCTTTTTAGCAGTAACTGTTAGCAGCAACTCCAACTGTTTTGGTGAAGTTGATACTGAAAAATATTACAAATCACCGCAATTCCCTATATGTACACAAGACTACTAGGTCATGGTCTCATTGTTTGAGATTAAACTTTAAAATTAATAATAGTTTCTCACAACTAATATGCTGTAATAGTAATTTAACAAGCATGTCTGTTAAAGGCGCAATATTAAATGTAAATGATGGCCGAAGTTGTTGGTAATCCGCTGCCCATTTTCAGCAAGAAACCATGTTCAGCAGCAAACAAAACAAGTGATATAAATAGAAGCCAAACAAGAGTTAACAATGACATTACTATCCACAGCTGGAGATGCTCTTGGCCAGTAAAGGAATGAAAAGCTAACACTGAGGTACTGTGCTTTTCGTTGTTCTGTACCTTCATACGGAAGGGGTGGACACCACAATGTTCCAGTGATATGTTGCCCCCCATTTGTTTGGAGTATTAAATTGACAGGTTGAGTTATCTCAATTGCTCCTGTTTAGATTGCTCCTTTAAGTCTTACTGGCAGAACTAAGCAGTGAGATGTTCTAAGCACATTAAGCAATCCTACAATGCTGCGTGGGCAGCAAGTCAAAAAAGAGGCATCAGTTCATGCAATAACAATGTGTTATGCATCACATTCAACATATCTGCCCAACTACATCTGATTACCTAAACGTTGTGAAGATGTACAAAAAAATTTAAATGGTTCATTTGAAAAGGAGAAAACACCAAATCTAACAACGCATCCTGTAAACTCAACAGGAGTGTTTTCTCACACTTGTCCTCAAGCATCTGTTAACCAGCACATTTTAGAGCTCATTATTGAGCCTTACTAGCTAAAGTGGTGAATTACATGAAAACACAAAAATGTGCTGGAAGGGAGGAAGGTGCTCTGGGACCAAGACTGGGATCCTGTGCTCTCCAACAATCATGTAGATTAAAGTCATAATTTATGCATAGCAAAACAAAAAACAAATGTTATTTCACAAATGCTTTTTCAGCTCACTCTATATTAGTTGAGACCACTGCACAGCAAGTTATCAAGCAAACAAGACAAATACGCACTCACAACATTATATGAAGCCACAAGCAAAACTCAGTTCAACCCTCTTTACCGTGGCGTACCCTTGAGCGATACTTCAGAAACAGTGTTCTCTTCCTCCAGATCTGTGGGGAATCACAGTGTGAAAAAAAACCACAAGAACACAAATGCACATGCACAGCATGGCATTCATAACCATTTCACCCATTAATGTTTTGAGCAGGAGCTTTTAGAGGCTTTAAACTCATCAGACGTCTGGTCCCCACCACCACCACTGTAAACAGTTCAGAATCTATTTTCTCTAGACTCTCTTGAACTGAGCATTTCTCACTACTCCGAATCACATGTTAACTATTTAATGTGCATACATTTTGAAAGATCTGTGCAGTGCCCCTTTAAGTACCTTAGGCATGTTGACAAAGCATATTCACTCTGTACTGCTTTAATATTTTCTATTCCCTCCTGTTCTCTTACCAGTCTGTCTTTGATTAAGTAAATTAATAGTCTGATGATTGTCAATATAATTGCAAACACAACTTCCCACCACTGCACTGCCCTTATCTAGTTTGTGTTTCTAGACAAGTGTTCTCAAAAGGAAGAATAATGATAGCATTAACTACACCGTTAATAGTATGAGACATGCCAGCAACTGACTAGATTATTTCCCTTCCTACTCAGTCTTGTGATCCTGTAATCTTGTGGGTCCCACAGGACTTCTACCTAAATGTCACCCCACCCCTTCCTAAGAACTGGTATGTATCACACAAACAAGCTGTGGTCATAACTACAATAACAAAATGCAAGAAACTTAATCAGGGAAGTTTATAGCTTAATTTTTATAGTGACACAAACACAAACTAACTTCAGACAACTGAACACTATTTTCCTTACAGCCACAGAAAAAAAGAGCAAACTTTCTGGACACCAATAAAGCCACATGCTGGACACCTAGGGGTGTACCGATACACAAATGCCATGATATGTATTGTCATTTTTGCACCATGATGCAGATTTTGATACAGAAGTAAAAAAAGAGATTAACGTTGATATTACATATAAATATATTTCGTTATGTATGTTTTAAATTATTTATTCCTAGTTTGCATTTATGTTGCGTTTGTGTTTTAACAGGATAGTGGAAACCACTACAATTGATGTCATTATGTCTGATATTACAATTTTAGAGGTGGAAATTTTAAAGGGCCCATATCCTACTTTTATGACATTTGTGTGGGTTTATAGATCAAAACCACTAAATTCTGTTTTACAGCATGTTTTTTACTGGGCCTTTAAGACAGACAGTATCAGACACTGTACTTCATTCAAATAGCAGTCTGGTCTGAAACACTCTTCAAAACTTCAAAATGAATAGGTGGGGGGATAAACTACTCTCAGCTAAATAGCAGAGTAAGTAAATGTGTTGGTTTACATCACAACATCTGTGCATAAAAATGGTCAGTTTTTACAGCTTAGTTTTCATATATGGACTCTGTAGACTGGGACATAAAGTATACGTCAAAGATTTTTTTAACCATAACATACCACAAGCTGTTTATTACAGAAAAGTGATGGAAATGTGATTTTCCTTGATATGGGCCCTTTAATGGTATACAATCTAAATTTGATTCACAGCTCGTCTGACAACCCATACTGAAAAAGTGAATATCCATATGCATCATAACACCCCTAGAATCTCCATTGATAATCTATATTAGTACACGACTAGGACTATATGTAGAAATTCATCCATGAGCAGTGAATAATACATCACCCACACACACCTCTTACCCCTGCAAGGCTGGAAAGATGCTGAACAGACTCAGTGTGTTCTTTCTCACACTGATCACACATAAGCACTGAGGAGTGACTGGAGCTTTTGGACACTGTACCAGAGCACTCTGAACAAAGACTTGCTGAGGACTACAAGGGGACAGAGAAGGAAGTAGTGGAAAGTTGGGTTAAATAGAGAAAGGGGTAGGAAAATGCAATAACAGTGAAGAACTGTGAGAGAGATGCAGAGACAGATAACATTATCTACAGATGGAACAGATACAAGATAACATAATCTACTACTAATACTATATAGGTTTCTACAGCAATCACACAAACAACACAAAGCAAAATGTCAGTAATACGTTTTACATCACAGGTGTGTCACGGCTGCAGTTTCAGTATTCTTGCTACTGGCAGCCACGAAAAAAAGTTCCACAGTAAAGGGTGGTTTCCTGTTCATACTAGTTCATCATACTTCCTGATCCTGCCTTGAAATGCTCACACACACTTGCATAAAGAAGAGCGATACACACAAACAGTGAATGCTACAAGATATAATGACTTTCATGAGATACTGGTACTCAGAATAGAGAACAGTAAGTGTGAGACCACTGGTGAAAATGCTTCTATTTTGCATTCCTTTATCATTTAATACAGAGTTTTCCTTCACAAATTATATATTTTGTATGCCTCCCTTTTGTTTTGAGCAGCCATGAACTTTATAAATCTGTGAAAACGCCTGTGAACCTGAACTGAACTCTTTGTTGTATAAAGGCTTTAACATGGTCACAAATTTGCTTAAATTTGAATAGCAGCTTAGAATCAGTACAGATCTGAAATGTATACTAGTTCATCATACTAGTTATAACTAATTTGTTGTCAGTTTTTTTTTTTTCCAAAATACTAAAACTCTCTGTTGTTTATTTCCAGGTTAAAATAAATAAAAGCTAGATTTTCAATGTGGTCTCAGACTTCTGGACCTCACTGTATATTTTTAACTCAGCACAGTATAGTCTGAACAGACTGTTCGTACAACCAGAAAAACATAAGTAACTAACAAATGAAACCATGCTTGCTGTGCCTGGTTATGAAGGGAAATTGCAAATATCACATTTTGCAAATGCAAATGAGGTGTGCATACCAGAGGTGGGATCATTTGCATGACAGATGGTCGATTGGAGAAAAGGCACGTAACATTACTTGGTGGTCAGACTTCAAACCTTTCACAAAGGTTTCTTTTCAAATTAACCTTGACAGCAAAAAATACTGCTAGATGCTGTAAGACTAAATCTCATGATAACACTACGACAAATAAAAGTATAAAAGGGCTAGTGTGTAATAACATAATAAACATAAGAGATTACAGTGATATTTATTATACCCGCACGTCATAGTCTCTAAAAGGCTTTCACAATATGTGACGAGTGTCTAATGTCTTTAAAGCACCACACCCATGGTTGTGCCAGATCATCCTCAAATCTTCAGTGCTGTGTGCTAGCATTGATATTCTACATTGGATTTGGCTTGTTATGCATTAAAGCACCGCAATTTCCACACTGATCATATTGTTGTGTGTGCAGTGACACTGTTTTGCCCCCAAGGGGTGCTAGTTGGGTGGGGGGCATTAAAGGAGTAAAGTGTTATTATACTGACAGTAGAGTAAGTAGAATATTTGTGAGTGTGACAGCCATTACCTTGGCATCACCGTCCTGAAGTGTCCCACTATCCAAATTGGAATGGTAGCCATTGTTCTCTTCTGAAAGAGAGAGAGATGGAAAGAAAATTAAATGACAGAACTGATTAGAGTTCACAACACAGTCATTATAACTAAATCTGGGGATGCACAATGATTTTGGAATCACATCAGGGTTTCCCAAAAACAATGATCAGCATCAACCATGTGTTTCGACTGATATTTCATACCAATATTTCATGATGGATTGATTGTGCTTTAGAAAAACATAATTTTTAGGCCATGCTGAACATGTCTGCTGAATGGTTTGCATTTTATGAATTTTGCTGAATTTGACCACAAAAATAAATGACAGAAGGTCTTTCTACCAGCACTGAAAACAATTACAGCAGAATATGCAACAGCCACAACCCAGTCCTATTTGAGCAAACTCAGTCTTGAACCACTAACCCCTGCTGAAAACAGAGGGGGACAGTATACTCTGATTTGCACGTGTACATCTCTTACTGGCCATTTTCCAGTAATTAAAACTAAAGACCTTTGTATACGCACATGTACTGTAATCATATTACATACAAACATAATCATAAGCTGCAGCTGCTCAAAGCAAATAAAGGCTTAGACAACATGACCAGCCCATAACCCATAAATTATTCAGCATTTGCATGGCAAGCAGAAAAGTAAACAGCTCTGAAGAAAGCCACACAAGGTGGAAATAACAATGGAAATGAATGGAACATATAGGGCTGGGCAATATGACAAAATACACTACATTGCCAAAAGTATTAGCTCACTGCCTTCACGTGCATATGAACTATGATGTCGGCCCACCCTTTGCAGCTATAACAGCTTCAACTCTTCTGGGAAGGCTTTCCACAGGGTTTTGGAATGTGTTTATGGGCATTTTTGACCATTCTTCCAGAAGCAAATTTGTGAGGTCAGACACTGATGTAGGACGATAAGGCCTGGCTCGCAGTCTCCGTTCCAATTCATCCCAAAAGTGTTCTATCAGGTTGACGACTCTGTGGAGGCCAGTCAAGTTCTTCCGCACCAAACTCGCTCATCCATGTCTTTATGGGCCTTGCTTTGTGCACTGGTGCGCAGTCATGTTGGAACAGGAAGGGGTCATCCCCAAACTGTCCCCACAACGTTAGGAGCATGAAATTGTCCAAAATCTCTTGGTATGCTGAAGCATTAAGAGTTCCTTTCACCGGAACTAAGGGGCCGAGCCCAACTCCTGAAAAACAACCCCACACCAAAATCCCCCTCCACCAAACACTCGGCACAGTGCAGTCAGACAAGTACTGTTCTCCTGTAAACCGCCAAACCCAGACTCATCCATCGGATTGCCAGACGGAGAAGCGTGATTCGTCACTCCAGAGAACACATCTCCACTGTTCTAGAGTCCAGTGGCGGTGTGCTTTACACCACTGCATTCAATGCTTTGCAACGTGCTTAATGATATAAGGCTTGGATGCAGCTGCTCGACCAATTAAACCCATTCCATGAAGCTCTCTATGTTCTTGAGCTAATCTGAAGGCCACATGAAGTTTGGAGGTCTGTAGCGACTGACTCTGCAGAATGTTGGTGACCTATAATATATATAGTGTATATATATATTAATATTAGGGCAGGGCAGTATATCATGTTTTTAAGATATATACAGTTTCTAAACGAGATATCGGATGAGATAATACCATTTATAACGATACAGCTGGCTGCTGTGTTAAATAAATGACCCATTTCTTCCATAAAGCCATGCAGCGTAAAGCCGTGCAGTGTGCGCGTAACCCTGCCGTCCCCCACCCCCTCCCTGTGCGACCAAACCTGCCCACACATGCACAGCTGAACCACAAGCATGTAATAAAATACAATACAAACCTAAACTAAACTGGACTAAGAATATTCTGATCACACTTCTCACTTTCAGTTTCTAATTCCACAAACACTTCAGCTGCTGTGTTAGCCACAGTGCTAGCCACACTAACATTATTCTTCTTAATAAACACTCACATGTTCAACTCTGACTCCGCATTTGGGTCTTGACTGAATGAGATTTACTGCGATATGTGATTTTGTTCCAAGCGGCTTCTTAAATGCTATTAGCAGTTTTCTTGAATAAAAATCTCATGACACTGCAGCGCCACACTGTAAGAAGTATTCCAGAGGAATCATTCTCCTCCAATCCAAATTCATAATCCTCTGAATAGTTTGAGCACTGAGAGCACTACAACTTTGCGCACAGCTCACATCTACACAAGTAGTTTGAAAATTATGTTTACAGAACTGTTCAGCTTTAAAATTAGACTACGCAGAAAGTCCTTGTGATACAAAACATCCTTTTCAATTAAATTAAGCATAGAACTATGTCTTAAGAGTTAGCCCAAGGAACTAGTGTTGATACTCACATCACTACACTCGGTTAACTACATAAATGTGCTTCTTCTGGGTTCTGTGGAAAGCACTCAGTTTGACCTCAGCAAGGGCCCAACCTACAATCATTTGTACACAGCCACACGGTTACAAGCTTCGAAGTTTATATTCAGATATTTTCTTATCTACAGAAGACAGCTGCAAATGATAGACTTAAGTAAGACGTAAGACTGAGACTAGGTTTACTTCAGTTAATGCACAAGCCACTGCATTACAGGGCTAGGGCTTGGGTAAAGCCTTCATAATTTTAGATTTGGCAAAAGAGCAAATGTGACTCTCATACACTCCCTATGGCTGTAAAGTCAGTTTAAGAGTTTAAAAGTGAGAGCTTGCTGAAACTTTATTTATTCAAACTTTGTGCTGTGTACATTTAAATGCAATATTTAAAATTGCATGTCCATTTGAACAACTACACAAGTGTTTTATTAATAATTGTACTTTATGTAAGTTCAGAACAAAAATTAAAAAAGAAAACCATTAAGGTTCCAGTGTACTATTTGTGCATACATTGCTGAACCCACAGGAGTCATATGTAGTGTCATTGCTAACACTAGGCACAATGACAGATCACCACAGCTGCTTGGATTCTAGCTCTTTGTGTGTCCAAAGGCTCCACAGACTAGGCCCTGTTTCCGTTACTGCCCACGCAATCACTGTATCAGGAAATGCCAAGAATCAAGGAGAAGTCAAAGCGATACATAAAAGGCTGTGTTCAGTTGTGCCAATCTGTCCTGCATTTCAAAAATGTTGTTAACTATTTTTATTTTAAATTATTTCTGAAAAGTTTCCAGTGACATAATAATTATTACAACTAACTGACTATTGGATGTTTAAGCCCAACAAGCACGGTCTTATTTTTTACCTAATTGGTATCCAGATAGTCATATTGTATAATTTAGATGAATATAGATGAATTAGTTATATATATAATGAGTTATATACGTAGACTCCAACGTAGACATCCAGTGATGTATCCTAATGTACATGGATAATTCATGAGTTAATTATAAGTTCATAAGTTAATTAGTGATTTGCAGGTATCTTGGACTTTAAATGCTGATAAAGAATAGATAAAACATTCAGCAAGCCTTTCACTTATCTCTTGTTCTGTTTACTTTCAAAACTTTAAGTTAACCAGAAGATAACTATTTATATTTGTCATTGTAGAAGCATTAATTGGTTAGCATGTTAATTAGTGGTTTATTGGTATTGTGGACTTTAAATGCTGATAAAGCATAGATAAAGTGTTTAGCAAACCTTGTACTTATCTCTTATTCTGCTTACTTTCAAAACTTTCAAGCTAACTATCAGATAACAATTTATATTTGTCATTGCAGATAAGGTACAAAATTTACAACCTTTAGGGTTGTATCTTCATGTCCTATAAATCTATACCACACCCTACATGTGAAAGATCACTGGTGAGATAGAGATGGCAAATGAGGGTTAACCAAAGGATAACTCTGCTGGGGCTAAAGATCATGGTGGCTTTACTGTTACACTAGCAACCTCAGGTTGTGCATTGTTGGCTCTCTCTTACTGTTAGAAAACTTCAGAAGTGTCTGCTTCATCTAAAGCATTTTCCGTAAGCATGAGAGTGAAACCGGAAATGAATTCTGCCATGTTCAGATAGGAAACAATTGGTGCAGAAGTTGAGCGGTTTGGCACACCAGTGCAAAATCACTACACGACTCTGTATTTCTCTTTCACCATAGCAACACCATAGTTACTCACTAAACACTCCCTGTGAGCTGGACCTCTATGATAAATGTCTGCTGTGAGTGATAACAAACTTCAGAGTATGTATGGTGGTGTATACGTGGTGGTGGTGAAAGAAGGTTCATCAAGTGCTCTGATGAAACAACGGCAAGATTTGATAATGTTCCTAAGCAGGACAACTCCGTCTAATCATTACAACCTAATCCTATTTTATCATGGTCATAAGCTGTTCGCAAGTTCACTGTCAAGCGCAAGTGTCAGTACATCGAGATGAACACACATACCATTTACATACCTCTTTATTTGTTAGATAAAGGGGCAGAACTAATAAAAGTACAAATATTTCCTGAGGCTTACTGTGACGTAAATGCTTGTTTAACAGAAGGGAGGTTTGAACAAGCTGCCCACATTCAAACTATTTATTCTTAGTAACACAACTACCTGACTCCAGTGTGTGCGACACACATAATACGAGCTTTAAAAGTCTGAACCCACGATCAAAAATGTTTCTATTTTACATTGTTTTCATTACTGAGATAATTAAGGTTCATTTTTTATTACCAATTATATTATCAGCATAACAAGTATGATCTTCGAACATTTGCATGAATTTCACAATTGATTCACATTTGTTACATCCCCCTTTTTGGCAGCATGCACTCGAGCAGATCAAATCCACCCAAACAAGTGCATCAATGCGAGGGATTAGACTAACAAAAACCTGACCCTTTGTACGAAGGCCTTAAGACAGTCAATGTCACAAATTTGCTTACACTTTGAATAGTCACCTAAATAGCCCACCGTACATATACTTCTGATTGTGGGTGGAAGTGTTATATATAGTGACTAGTCACCCCACACATTCAATGCAGGACCTTTTGAAACCCCACCTCCCTTTAAATAGGGCCTAAAATGCAGGTCCTGGTTCCACGGTAGTTATTAAGCACCCTCTATTATTTATTTTATCACTGTGCTGAAGCATGCGTCACACGTTACAATTGCTTTTACCCTCAGAGACACACATGGTTTGAAGGCTGAGAGGAGGTTAGAGTCACAGCACGTGGTCAGCTATTTATACAGGACACCCTGGACCAATCTGTCTTTGCGGACCCAATGATCCCCCTGCTGCTGCTGCCAATAACTTCTACCACCACTCTACCCACTGTGTATGAAAACCTCAGTTAGGAAACAAATTTGAGGAACCATAAGATGTCCAAGCTCAGGGCCATGTTCGATATGGGTGGAAGAAGGGTCATGCCTAGCTCTGTGTTTCAGTGTTCGTGAAAAAGGGCTGTGTCAAACAACTGACTGGGAAAAACAGCTACTGCACTCAGTGACAGAATATTTCCACTGTATGAGCAAAGAGAGAGAGAGAGAGAGAGAGAGAGAGAGAGAGAGAGAGATTTTCGCCTAAAAAGGATTCCTGGTCTTGGGGCGGCCACTTTTTAAAGGGGAAGTCGAGGGAAGCTGTTGCCCACATCTCTAAGTGATGGCCTTGATTTATAAAACATGTTTCTCTACATACAGTGTGTAGCCACTAACGGCCATACAGAGTTTGAACGACGACTTGTTGATTACAAACGAAAAAACAACGACTTAAAAACTTTATAACGCAGTTTTCTTGATATAAACAATAACTTTTTAAAGTCCGTAACTCTGACGTATGAACTAGCTAGCATACAAACGTGAAGCTAACCGTCTAACCCATAACGCTAACTAACTTTATGAATACATTTTTCCTCAGTGTCTCATAAATGGCACACAAACAGAACTTCAGGACTAATTAAAGAAGTTTTACTGGAATAAAGACACGGTCTGTGGGTTTCAACAGCTAGCTGGACTGCTGGGTTACTGCTGGAGACCATGTCCTCTAGCGCACCGTTACCCGACCACTCTACTACACACTCACCGCCACTTGGAGAACCGGCCTCAATCATTTCTATCAGCGTCTCCTCTTTCGCCTTTCCCGCTCCTCGAGTCATCTTTGCAATGTTTCAGGCGCTGCTAAAGCGGAGAAAATACACGACCGTGGTCCTCTCTCCGTCCAGCCGCCGCCCCAGAATCCACACCGCGCGAGCTCTGCGCCTCCTCTCCTCGCGCACTTTCAGCGGAGTGGTCTCAGTGTAGTTACTGCATCTACAACACGACCCGCCGTTAAAGGGGAGGAGCTCAGGAAAGGGTGTAACATTATCGGCGGTATATTAAAACCGGCAGCAGGGCGGTGAGCATTACAGCTCTTCTCAAAGACTCGAATCAGTTGACAGAGTTTAGTGAAGTGATTCCTTATGAATCGTTCAGCGTTTCAGCATCAGTGGACTGCCTCGCCACATTAACCCGGAGCTTCCCATGCGCACAACACGCCTGGATAAACTAATAGCTAATTAAGGAGAGCTTCCTGAGGCTTGAATGATAACAGCGTGCTATGCCTGTGTGTGTGTGTGTGTGAAATATTTAAAATAAAGGCACCTGAATACATTTTTTGCATTTTGCTTGTCGTTCACTGATGAAAAAAAAATGCAGTAATGAATCTTTACATCGCCCATGTCCTTACAACCTTTAGAGTGAAGCTCTTAGAGTTAAATCATAAACTATTACATAATAGTCTGGACTCATTACGATAGATTTACACACCCCAAAATCGGCATACACTGACCACAGAGCAACAGCAATGAAACTGGCGGACCATGCGGAGAAATCTGCCATTCCGGACTGTGACGGGGGTGTCTGCACTTTTCATACCCTTTCCAAGGAACCACAGTGTCAGCGGACATAGCTGATAGTCATCTTTAACCAAGGTTGAAGCTGGATCCCTATCTATTCGCCAACTTCTTAATCACATGTTCCATTCCACCTTAAATGCTGCAGCTTGTACCAGTGACAGAATGTAACCGCAGCACCATTTAGAGAGGAATGGCAAACTCGCAAAAGCAAGCTGCCGAAGAGGGCACCCACATATTTAATACGATTTTGGGAAACATTAATTCAAAGTTGTTAGCTGCATTTGAGGCAGTTTCTGTGAATGATCTCTGATTGGATGTTATCTACTGTGCCAAACAGGAGAGGCTAAAGTTTGTAGTTTACAAAACAAATTTTCGCGCATTTTGGTTGGACCTGTTACAGCTGCTAGAATAATCCTAGAAAAGGAAGAGTTCAAATGTGCCGAAGTCAAAAGACTGGGTAACATTTGTGACAGAAACATGTTTTTCCCTCCTAAAACCCCTTTTTATATATGGAAGTTTGGAAACAACAAAATCAATAAATATTTGAATTACAAAAACAAAACAAAACAAAAAAAAAAAAAAAAAACTGAGAAATCTCTTTTTTAAACATCACCACTTACGCCAGTTTCAAACTGATTCTTAGATCTGGGCTTGAGGCGTATACCACATATAAGAACTCCAGTAGTTCTAGTTTGCTCATCCCCTCAATCATCCAAATTTTGAACCAGTGTAACACGAAACTGTTGTCAACCATAACACAACACCAGTGAACATCAATTAATTTCAATCACAACAGGAGAAACATGCACACAAATGATGACATTTATCTGTTGAAATGTTTAAATTTAGAATTCAGAAATCACAAACATGAGATTTTTTGAATATATTTGTTTCACCATATTTTGGTCATCAAGTTATTTAGAGTGACTCAGTTATTTAGACTGAGTCATAAAGGTTTACAATAGTGGTGATAGGAACCGGATGTCTTAATGCTTCACAAAGCTCACAAAAACTTACACCACATAGCTTTAGATAGGGTAGCTTTTAGAAGCATCAAATGTCTCAGATTCCTTAACCTAGTGTTATATGTGGTTATTTCACAAACGGATTATGTTGCCTGATAGCAACAACATTGTTATACCATTGTTTTGCGTTTTTGGAATAAAATATTGATGTACTTTTGAAATAAAATATATAGTTCTACTGGTAATGAACCTGTTCTCCTTCAAAACAACAAAACCTGGCTTCTTGTGGGCACTTTTCTAATTTGTAGTATGCCGCATTTGCCAACAGTATAGTAATAATATAATGCATGACAACTAAATTATCAATTCAGTTGCAACAAAAACATTAGTCACCACAATGCATTAGTGGTAGTACTGTAGTTTTAGTAGTTGTGATAGTAGTAGCAGTAATATAAGTAGCTGTAGTAGCTCCAGTAGTAGTAGTATGAGTAGTAGTAACAGTAGTATGTAGTAGCAGTAATAGTAATGTTCGTAGAAACAATAGTAGTAGTAGCATACGTAACAGTAGTAGTGGCGATAATAGTAATAGTAGTATCATTAGTAGCACCAGTAACAGTAGTAGTAGCAGCAGAAATATCAGTGATAATAGTTGTGATAGCAGTAATAACAATAACAGTAACAGCAGCAGCAGTAGTAGTAACAGCACTAGAAGTATCAGCAGCAGTATTATTGTTCAATTACTCATAATATTCATTCCAATCATGGCTCCAATGCTCATCCCCCAGTGAGTCTGAAAGGTTTGAGGCTATTTCCTAGAAATTATACACATTTGCAGTTCTGTCCTCTGTCCCTCCCTCTTTCCCTCCCTCTGCCACATCTTTAAACTGGGAGTCTGTCTGGCTCAATATAGATACTTTCGGCTCTGTCTATCCTTCAAGTGGTTAGTACAGTCCTCTAACCTTGCAATTACAGCATGGTTTCTCTAAGGGTGGGGCAAGAGGGCAGGAATAGCCCTATGGGTGCTTATTTCCAAACCTCAGCCCCTCCAATCTGTCAACCACGTCTCCATATGTGCAGATAGGTAGATATGAGGGTAGGCATGAATAGGTCAGTAATAACAAGATGGGGTGGTCCAGGACTAGTCTACTCTTTGATTAAAAAGGGGGTTAATGGTGCAGTAGAAACATGAATACAGCTGTGGAGAAAGAGCAGAGCAGCTGGACTATAAAACCACACTCACGTCCATGCCGTGTGCTGGGTCTATAAAACTGCTTGAATTATTTTGTCTAACCTACGCTCATAAACAGGTTTTGGTCCAGGATTTTGGCCCATATTCTGTTATGGGAATAGAAATGTTTGCTATTGCAAAAGTGTGTCTCATACTGCCCCCTCCTGGGTCTGCAGGCTAGGCCATGTGCCTTTGTTTTTCTTTTCTGCTCTTTCTGGCTCCACCTGCTTAACCCATTCCAAATACCTGTAGCTGATCTTTCACTGCTACTTATGCCCTTTTGTTTGGTGCTTTGTTTGCTAAGTCTCTGTATTGCATACCTGAGTTTTGAGCCTTCTTCCTTTGTATTCAGCTTTCCTACGTTTATTACCAAGCTCTAAACCTGTCTCTTTGTTTGCATTGTTTTCCCTGGAATTAACCACTGTTTTAGTCTCCTGGTTCTTCGAATATGGATATACCTCTGATGTTGCCTGTGTGTTTTCACCCCTGCCTGTTGTATAAGCTCTGAGTATAGGACTCCCCTATAATAAAGACAATTTGCACAAAGCAACTACACAGGTCAGGCATTGGTTGCATTCCATTTATTAGATTAGCTTTGTAGCTCAACCACAGAAGCAAACTTCTAGCACCAAATGTGGCTGATTGACTAATATATGTGGTAAGGGGAGACAACCGAAGGGTGGTTTTTTCAGTGAAACATTCTGGTACGTAATATAACAAGTAACATGACACAACCAATGAAGTTCCAAAGAGAAAAGAAGCCTGTTTCTGTTCCGGGTCACTCAGTGCATGCTTATAACAGAGGCCAATGGGAAGCTTACAAGTGTCTTTCAGGCAAACAAGTTGCCTGTTCTTTTATTAAGTGCAAGGAAACCCATCCCAGTTATTGTCTATGATGATTGATTTTATATTCTACAGACTAGTATCTGTACTAGTAGACAGAGTAATGACACAGTTAAAGTATTATAAAACACAGACAAAAGAAACACTTAAATAGAATAAATACAAGAGAACAGCAGTCAGTCCATCTGTGTTGCAATTAAGACTGTGTTTTTATTGTTTATCCACTCATCTTATGCCAAAGATACAAGAGCAATCTACCCTGTCAGGAGAGTATTCCAAGAAAACACAGCATCATATATCATAAACTTCTCAAAAACACACAAACAAAATCCGCATATTTTGCCTTTTTAGGCACATCTGAATCTTGAGTGACTGTTAAACGGTGATGTCCTGTTTGACTAGGGTATTTATCCATCAGTATCTGGAAGATTAGAGAATACACAAATGTAAATGAGACAGAATAAATATAGGATAGTCTCACTTAAGAAAATACTAAGACATATAGTTTCATTCAAATATACACATTTCAGAATCTATATAAAAGCATTGCATTAAAGACTCTTAAGTGTTTCAAATATTTTGTCCATTTAATAACACATTATTATGTGTTACTATTTTGGGGCTTTTTATTCTGTGAAATTATATATAGGTGTGATTGATGTGTGGTCCACTAACCAGTTTTCCCCAGGTGGTACTGTGAACCATAACTGACTGTACAGAAGACACATTAAACCTGATCTTGCTTTCAGAACTGCTGTGTTTGTGATCAGTGATTATTTACAGAAGATGTTTTTTTCCTTTACATGTATTAGCCTTATTTTAGTAATATCATTAAACCTGCTGTAGGTGATAGTTTATCAGTTCTTTTTAACTGCAATCCCTTATGAAAAAGATCAACATTAAGAGTACCAATCTTGTATCAAATTCAAACTTGACTATAGCTCACTATGGGATATTAAACTTTTATAGGCTACTAAAAAAGAGCAGTACTGCAGGAGGTGATGATATACAGGCTTGTACAGTTTGTGCAGGATGGTTGAAAAAACGCCTCTAAAGTGCCCTCTAGAGGAAGTGACATATTTGCTGCACTTCACATGGAAAACATGGTGATTAAGTGCCCTCTAGGGTGTCCTTTCATGCAACAAATTATGATGCCGTCTAGAGCAAGAAAATGTGACAACATGACTTCATGAGTGGCCTTCTAGTGGACAAAAAATGATGCAGGGTTTTATAGTATGCCTTTCCAATGGAAAAAGGTGTGTTTTTTATATGCCACTGCTACATGACAGAGTCCCAAAGGGTGCCCATTGCAGCACTGAACAATGGGTAGCAGTGCTGCAGTGTACTCCTACAGGTGAGGAACATGACAAAGGGCCCAATTAGTACTCCTCTAATGGAGACGTGCCCCTCCACAGGAGAATATGTAATATGATGCTTTAAAGGATGTCCCCTGTGCATGAGAATGTCAGGGAGTTTCCTAATGGATAGACCTCCAGTGGAGAAAATGTCATGTGGTGCCATCCCAATAGGATACACTTGATGTGCCCTGTGGGTCCTTTCTGATGGAGATAAAAATTCGTGAAATGCTGTCTTAGAAGCCCTTGCAACTAAGAAAACAAAACAAAACTGTTCTCCTGGCAACCGCCAAACCCAGACTCGTCCATCGGATTGCCAGAAGGATAACCGTGATTCGTCACTCTAGAGAACATGTCTCCACTGCTCTAGAGTCCAGTGGTGGCGTGATTTACACCACTGCATTTGACACTTTGCATTACGCTTGGTGATGTAAGGGTTGGATGCAGCTGCTAGGCCATGGAAACCCATTCCATGAAGCTCTCTACGCACTGTTCTTGAGCTAATCTGAAGGCTGCATGTTGTTTGGAGGTCTGTAGCGATTGACTCTGCAGAAAGTTGGTGACCTCAGCGCACCATACACCTCAACATCCACTAACCCTGCTCTGTCATTTTATGTGGCCTACCGCTTCGTGGCTGAGTTGCTGTCGTTCCCAATCGCTTCCACTTTGTTAAAATGGCACTGACAGTTGACAGTGGAATATTTAGCAGTGAGGAAATTTCACGACTGGACTTGCACAGGGCAATATAGTGTATATTAATTGTATTGTTCCCAACAATTACATGGTTTAAAATACTGAATCTCACTGTTAAAAACCTACATCTGTTCCACCCATTTCACTTTTAGCCACAACCCCTCTAGATTGTTCAGGTGTCAGAGAGAGATTAAGACAGTCTGAGCTGTAACCCTGATATCCTGCTACAGTGTGCGAGGAGGCAGTACAGAAAGCTTTTTAGATGTTTAAAAGACTGAGTTTTACCAGTGATGCACTACAAAGCACTAATGTTTGCACATTGCAAGAGCTTAATTAGCTGTATCATATTTTTAGCCTAGATGCCTAGGTAAGGACAGCTCACTACCTTGCTAGCTGATTCTAAACTGGTGACTGAATTTTGAAATCAAGCAATATATACAAATCTTTCATTATGAGAATTATCTTAGGGTAATTTGCACCAAATGCTAACATGACTTATTTCTCCCCTGCCTGCAACTTTCCTTTAGTCTGCACTGTAAAAAGTATTTAAGCAATAAGTCAGGATGAGTTCCTTTTTTCAATTGCCTGAAGTTATCTTTTTTTTTTTTATTCCAACTGAATTTTATGAGTTTTCAGTTTTTCACCTTTAAATTATTTTGATTTTGTGGAAATATGAAGAAGTCAGATTAACTTGACATGGTGAGTTCTTAGCAGTGCAGATAACTTATTAACATAAGATTTTATTACCTACCTCACTTCTTGGCTTCAACTTATTTAAGTTAAAGGACATATTAACAGATTGTTACTTCCTTCTGGCTCCTGGCAACATCTATTTGCATATTGTTTTGCTCACCCTCTTCATATTGTCTTCCCCCTGGACTACGTTCCACTGTGTATAACTTTCTCCTATTTCAAGGTTTAAGGCAGGGCCACGTTGTTATTGGCTAGAATTGCAAGTTAACCTTACAAAACTGAAAATCAGCATTTCTTGGATTGTAGAAATCTACCCATATCCAATTCAATTAATTTTCAGCCCTGGTCCACATCAGCTGGTGTAACTCAAACTGATGTAGAAAAGAGAGGGTGCATAAAGCAATATGCAGATAGATGTTGCCCAAACCAATGGGAAGTAACAACCTGTCAATACTTACTATAATTTAAATAAACAAATTGAAGCAAATAATTAAGAAAAGTGATGTTAATAAGTCATCTGTACTTTAAACTTGCATTGCTAGGGTGAAACAACAACTACACTCATCATCAAAACAATAGTTGCACCTAGAAGGAACTGTCTGATTGCAATGCTATTGGGAAGGAAGATAAAGGATAAACTCTGGAGTTGCAGAAGTTCCTAACGGTGTCCTGCGATAATCCATCCCATGCAGCTTGAATATTCTCACACACTGAAGATTTTGCGCTAGGGGTGTAGGTACACCAGGCCTTCTGGACATTGACACGTGACAACAAACCATTCATCTAGACGGATTCGTTGGTCGTCTCCATCAAGACAAAAGCAGGACTCGGTCACTGAAGATGACCCGCTTCCATTCTGAGTCATTTCATGACAGTATGCTACGACACCATTGCAGTCTTTGGTGATGTTGACGTTGTGTTAAGGGCACGTGTCGTAACGGTCTGCATGCCTGTAGTCCTTCGCCGCGCAGCCGTCTAGCCAGGGGTGCTGGCACTACCGGAATGACTCGTGGAGGGTATCACTGCTCCTGGACGTGAAACTTGAATCATTCGCATGTCTCACGATGTCGAACCTACCCACCAAGTTTCTTTCCTGTCGGTTGGTCCCTTCTGGGTGCAGCTACTTGAGCATCTATTCTTCTGATGATGATTCTATAGTCAAGTGTATAATTTTGGAATTGAAGCTGATAGAACTTTTTACAGTGTGCTATTAGAGCATGAACTGCAAGTACTACAGTTTACTCTCTGCTGCCACCAAGCGGCAGAACCCCGTTATTGCCTTCCCCACAGGTAAAG
Source organism: Semaprochilodus insignis (assembly GCA_034552555.1). Taxonomy (NCBI): domain Eukaryota; kingdom Metazoa; phylum Chordata; class Actinopteri; order Characiformes; family Prochilodontidae; genus Semaprochilodus; species Semaprochilodus insignis. Next base: position 50,884,986 of record CM067474.1, on the reverse strand, counting down.
CCGGTGCGGCTTATACTGTGAACGTAGTGATGCAGCAGCAGCATCTGGTTTAACCTGATGTTTCACCTCCGTCCGAAAACCCTGATGACCCGCCTGACTGTACAGTGTTACAGCGCCTTGTGCGTTTCCTCATCTGAAAAAGCGATAAACGATCCTGTTTTACCAGGCCAATCTAGCAAACCTTCTAGGCCCAGATACCTCAAGAGTGACACATCACGGAACGTCAACAGGTGACATTCCAGCGCAGCTCCAGAAACAAAGCAAGACAGCCAGCAGAGTTCCTCCTAGCAGGGCGGAAGTGGAGACTCTTTAAGGGGTAAGAGCTGCTGAGAACAGGACTCACCCAGACACTCCGTAAAGACACTCCGTAAAGGCTCAGCTGCAGAGGCGATGGAGTAACAGAGCTGGAGCTCACAATGTCCACATCATACCTGAATGTGCCCTCACGCAAACTTGGTCACAAGAGAACGGTGAGAAACCAGCACCCACATACACACATACACCCAGCTGTACCGCGGAACTGTCGAGCCGAACGGACCCGGCTGAGAAGAGTAACCGATGCGTGAGCTGAAGGCGCTGTGCAGTGGAGGCTGTGTAGTGGGGATGCGTGTGAAGTCGGTGGCAGCACATCTGTAGGTGCTGAAACAGTAAAACAGACAGCGGGTTAACAAGTGGTTTCGTTAGGACGGGAAGGTTTTATTCCTCAGTGTGTGCCATTTCAGATGACAAGGCTTACACATGAGATTCCGCTTATAAATGACCGGTACATTACAGGCCTGGAGAGCTGATGGCTGGATTGCAGAGCTGAGGCTGTAAAATCTCTACAATTGCCTGATTTGAGAAGGAAAATGCTTAAGTGGGCGTGAACCAGTCTAAAAGCACTGCAAAGAATTTCAGTTTCCTCTAGAGGGGGATTTAAGGACACTGTTTAGAAGTTTGGTTTCTCCACTAAAAATCCCCTTTTTTTGTGTGTATTAGGCTTTTAAACAGATCGTTCATAGTCTATTTTAACTTTGACATAAGGGACTAATTGATATTACATATCTGTTTTTTTTTATTTTTTTTTTTTATTTAATTTTTAATTGCTTGTGCAAGAACAGTGATTGCTTTTAGGTGCAGACGTTTCCATGTACTGAGTAGAATAATCTGACTTAAAGATCACTTGTAATATAAGATGGTGATAATGTGCTTCAGCACCTGCTTTTATTGAATAATACTAATATATGATATTTAGAATGCAGTTTTTTTCAAAAACCAAAACATGCTAATCAATACCAAAGCTTTGGAGGTGTGAGTAATGAATAGCGAGTATGAGTGGGCTTGTAAGGAAGGAAAAGCTCAGGCAGATAAGTAGGAGCAAGGTTCATAAGAGCTTTTACGAGTGAGGAGCAGGGTTTTGAAATGTATTCAGGTCTTTATGCCGAGACATAAAAAAGTGTAGTTTAAGCGGGTTGATAAATTACTCCTTCTCATGATGAATGCTGACACTGACAGGGTCAATATAGCCAGGGCTTACAAGATGTCTTAAAATATGTTATGCATTGTCATTATGTAGTTTTGTCATGTTTAGTCTCAAAGTTTTAGAGTTAGAAGTATAGCTTCTATGAGAGGTAGTGGTTTTAGCTCATTTTGTTCAAGCTGAGCTGTGAGACTTTATGCCTTTATACACTGTATACATGATTTAAGCAATAAGTCATGACAACTTCCTTATTTTCATTTGTCTTGACTTATCAAATTAAGTTTTGTGATTTCAGCTAGATTTTGTGAGTTTTCATCTTTCATCTTGAGTTTTTTTGGAAATGCTGGAATGAAGTGGAAGTTTGAAGAAGTCAAATGAACTTGACACTGTAGCAATACCTAGCCAGGCACGGTTAAAGTACAGATGACTTGTTAGCATGAGTTTCTGTCACTCGTCTCAATCATTGGCTTCAACTTACTTATTTAAGCTTCTGACAGCATCTATTTTATATACTGTCTTACTTACCCACTTTATGTCGTCTTCCTGCCTGGTCTCCCCTCCATTGTGCATATCTGACTTTTATTGCAAGGTTAACAGCTGAGCTACGTTACTGTTAGCTGTAAATGCAAGTTATACTTACCAAAACCTTGGGGATAGAAAAAAATCCACTGATACTTAATTTCTACCAGGTGGAAAGAGAATATGAAGAGCCACAGTGAAACAACATGCAAATAGATCCAATGATAAGTAACAATCTGTCAGTACTTCCCTTAACTTAAATAAGTAAGTTGAAGCCAGTAATTAAAACAAGTGACAAAAACTCACTGATGTTAATCAGTCATTTGTACTTCAAACCATTGCTAAGTTGAAACAACATCAACTATATAGTCAAATCAACTTGCAGAAAGGAATTCAAAGCCAGACTAGACATAGTCATGTTGAAGTACATGGTAATTCTTGATTTAACTTAAAACTTTAAGGCGGCTTTGAAGTTCTTGGGCTGAAGCTGATGGAATGTTTTACAGTGTGGCTTTAACTGGCTAGATTAGCTGATATGTACAGTTCATCACTTCATCTTATTGAGACAGACCTGTAAAACCTGTCAGAAGGACCTAATAATGGCAAAGTTATAATAGACTACAAGTTTTATTTTGGGCCCTGAGTAGGTGTTCTCCATGGTCTAGTCTCAGGTCTTAGTAAGTAGTTTTTCAGTGTGCAAGTATGTAAACTCCCACATCTAAAAATATGCTTTAACTGTAGAAACCACCCTTAATCACGTGATGGTAATAACATTGCTGACATTCTTACTAATTCTGTGGAACTGAGAGCAGTACTTCGTCACTAAAGGGGAAGAATCAGTAAAGTTATGCTTTGTGTTGCAGTTTAGCTTCACTGCCCCTTAAAACAGTGGCAGTTTTGATTTAAGACAGAGTGAAAATGGTAATGAATTAAATTAATTTAATTAAATTAACATTACTTTTTTTGGTTCAGTTTGATGCAGAATAAAGTTCTGAACAGGACTTTCCCACGATACCTGGCATTGTGTATACAGTCCTGCATACATTCCTTTCATTCTTGAGAGAGTCAGTGCCATTTTTTTAAAAGCTCATTTGCAATATTTTGTAAAAACAACCAAACAAAACAAAACTGATTGCATGTTATAGTAGTGCTCTGCTGCATTGTACTGGGATAAGCACTGTAACACTCAGTGGTGGACAATATGGCAAAAAATATTATATCATAATACTTGAAGACTTCTTTTGTATGTTAAATCAAGCCGTAACGCCCTAAGTAGAAAGATGACTCACATCCTGCACTACAAGTTTTATTATGCTATCTTTGTAATGAAACATACAGCTGCTCAGTGTTCTTTGAGTACTGACAATATCCACCATATGCTCAGAAATGTATTTAGCTCATTTTATCATAATATATAATACAATATAAACTATCATCATGCCTTAATCATTTTATTACTTTTAATTTTGTTGTGCATCTTGCTTTGATACGCTATGATCTATGTTTACATTTGGTAGTATGATGGTCTGATGAAAGGATTTTGCACATTCATGCTGTTGCAGGGGAGTATTGAGCTGTTGGAAGCTATCGGAATAGTAAAAAAGGACAATGGCAGTGGGAGCTTCTCTACGCTGCCTGTGGTAAGATCCCTGAACCGTTCCCTACCACATTATGACACTCAACATACAGCATGAAACTTGCGAAAAGTGTCCCTAAAACAGTCAGTATCTCCACAAAATGGAAATAAGGTCTGGTTTCATCTTAATATTTCCTTAGAAGCTCTAAAAATGTGATTGTAAAAACAAACATGATTGTTGCTATTGATTCTGTTCTATAATTGGTTCCAGTTTGTGTAGTATAATATTCTTGAACTGGACCCAACAAACAATGTATGAAACAATGTGTGGTTACAGATTAAGGTTTTGAGAATACAGTTTCATCGTAGGATAAGGTTCTCAAGTGAGTAACAATGTGTCAGCCAGGTATAGATCAATGCACAAAAAGATTTGCATTGTTTTCTTCTGACATGTGTTCAGTGTGTGAGCAGCAAGAATACAAATCGTTTTGCATTCTGTGCTATTTTCTGCTGTTTGCATGTGTTAAGCGACAGGACAACATGTTAGATTTTAAGTGCAGATTACTTTCAATCAGAATTTGAAGGAATGCTGTTTGGGTGCAATTGTTCTGGCATTGCAGCATTTTTTGGCCTTGTATGTAAGTCCTGAGTTTAATTTATCTTACATCTTGGGTTCTCCCTTAGCACCCACCCCAGGCCTTTGACTATGTTCTGGTGGCCCAGAACACAGACAACGAAGACCAGGAGAGCATCAAGAAACAGATTGACTTCATCAATGCTCTGAAGGACAAGAATTTGAAAATAACGGTGATTTTCTTACATTAAAGAAGGTTTTGCAAAAGCGTCAAGGCTGCTGGAACTTACGCACACCCTGCTGACCTGTTGGCACAAGCAGGCGCACAGCCAAACTCAGCAGTAGCACCATTTAAATTCAGCTGAAAAAACTTATCAACAGGAAGAAATAACAGTACATGAAAGACATTTCTGTGTCGTGTTGCAGAGATATCTATTGAAGTTAGCATGCTAACTAGCTAGAGACAAACAAAAGAGGTGATATAAATAGTAAAATAATAGTAAAAATAGTACAAAATAGTAAAAATAATAAAACAAGTAAAACAAGAGATAACACTGGAGCTGTTTTGCACAGATGTAGACGCCCTAGGCGAGAAAAGGGATGAAGTCCTCTTCACCCCCCCCAAAAAAAAAACAAATATGCGTGCTGCACAACATGAGGAGTCATTGTCTAAAAATGAAATTAGCAATTGGAGAGGAACTGAGTAAAAGTCTGAAAAAATATTTAAGCAATTTTTTTTAATATGGAGGCAACAGCATTCACGTTTTTTAAGGAAGTTCAGCATCAAGCTGTATTTTGTAGGTCTAGCTTAGATGCAGTCATAAGTTTTTGATTGAATGAAGTTGAGAAAATTCAAAATGTTCTGCGGGAGGCAGAAATACAAATTAAAAGGTTTCAAATATTTACAGTATAAAACTTTAACCAAAGTCACAGACAAGTTCAGAAACATTAATATTGTGTGTTCTTCTTTATGTGGCAGAAAATTATTGAAGAAGATAAAGTTTTTTATGGAATCACGGCCCCAAAAGAAACCTTTGAAACTTACAGATACCTGATCAAAGTGTCTGATGCCTGCAACTGGAGCTGTGAGCAGCAGGGTAATATCCCACAATCAACCAGGTAATAACAAACATACACAAACACAAATGCAACGGCAGTATTAAAAGACATAGAACATGGGTCTTGTCAAAATTAATTTCTGTATGATTTATATTTGATGGAAAAAATGAAGCACTGTACATACACCGTAAATGTGTTTAGCTATTTTAGAGATCACCCTCAACTTTCTGTGTTACAATCTCAATCATTAATAGCTAAATGTCTCTTGCAGAATACGCATAGTTGACTTCATTGTGGACCACACCAGCATAGAAACGGATGGTGAGTGCTGGCAGCATTGCTCAGCATTGCCTTAGTACTACATTTATGCACCTAATAATGTTTTATTGCTGTCATTACAGTATAATAAGGAATTCATTTGTATCTGACTGTCATTTGTATCTGAGGATAGCCTATCACTGCTTAATTCACTGTAGTAATAAATTTTACAACCATTCTACAACCCCAAATCAGAAAACGCAGGCGCACACAGATGAAAGCATGATCTTTAATAACAGGAGGTTTAGCCAAAGATGTAATCCAGAAACAGGCCAAGGTTAAAAGCAAGATAGACAATCCTCAACACATGGGGAAAGGCAAAAAAGTAGTCAAACAAGTCAGGGTCAGAAGGCCTGAAACACTTCTTCACAACATTACAAAGTAGCGAATGCATTACCGTCCCAACTGTTTTTGGAATGTGTTGCAACACTGACATGCAGGTATGTAATGTATAGTAACAAATGAAATAAAGTTATAAGATATAAAGAAATATCTTGGGAGCATACTTTCTGTAATGAAGTAAAACTCAAAGTAAATGTAAGACAAACTGCATTGTTTTCTTTTTTCCATTTGCGTTTTCCATACGGTCCCAGATTTTCCCTTTTTGGGCCGGAGCACTAATATTGAACACTAAGCACTAATACACCTCTTCCTTACTCTCAGGTAAACCAGAGTACCTGCCAGACCTCATTAAAAGACACATTTTTGAGGCTCAGTTTTGTCTACACGAGGTATCAAAAATTCTGTTGTCACTGTCATAATAAAATTCTTGTGCCTTTAAATTCGAAAGAGGAGTGTTTAACTAAGAAGAGTGTTTAACTATTTTTATCACCAGAAGCATGGTTGCATATCTGAGTAATGTCTTGTACGTAGTCTGACGTGAACTGCATTCCTTGAAGGGCACACATTTTATGCTCCGTAGCAAAGGGTGTCTTTAACTGTCTTTTTGTTTTCCCCGAGCATTGCATCATTGTGCTACCACATGACTTGTAAAAACAGAACTGAAAAGAATACATTAATTACATTGCTTGCAGAATACAATATGATTACACAAGTTGCTACTAAATCTTCACATGAGGAATTCATAACAATTTAATACCCAATTGTTGAACGCAATCACACACAGGGGCGAGTAGTAACTCTCTGAATCACAATAACGTCATTCCAAAACTGTGGCACATTCATAGATAGGTTTACATAAAAATGTTTCACACAACACTTAACACACATATACACAATGCATGGTTATGTCTCCTTCACTCTATTCCTTAATTTCAGAAAGAGGAACAGAAAGAACTAATAAACAGCTGGGCTCGATGGACAGCCTGTTTTAATGGACAACCCATAACAGATGTAAGGTATCGTATATTAACCACACACGAAACAAGCAATAAAATGTAGGCACTGTACTGAAAACATGGTGATATTCCTTTTCTGTGTGTGTTTATTTCCAGGGACTACTTTGGGGAGAAAGTGGCTCTGTATTTCCTGTGGCTGGGATGGTACACATTTCTGCTGATCCCTGCTGCTGTCGTAGGGATCATAGTCTTCCTTTATGGCCTGGCCTTCTTCAAAACCAACCCTCTAATGTGAGTTATCAGATACTGATCAGATATGATGTTATTAGATTTTAATGCACTGTTGTAAAGATAGCTATGTACAGCACTTTGATGTGTATTTTATTATGGATTTGATTGTACAATCACACCCAATAGATTGACCTAAAGTACATGATGGAGGATTAGTATTAACTGTAATTTTGAACACAAGGTTCACTCATTCATTTGTGCTTTGTTTCTAGAATGTCTTATACGGTATAATCACATGATTGGAAGTAGCACCTGGAAGTGTATGCCCTTTCTGTGTGTTATTCGCGAGATGAGGGAATTATGGAAAGTGGGTAATGAGATGAGGTTAGTTTGGGAGAATTTGCCAAGCTTTCTAATCACCCCAGATGTAGTCAATCAGCCAAAACGTGTTTGGAGTTGCTTACTTATTTCAGGACAAGAGCTCCAAGGCTAATGTTGCTAACAAACACTGGAACCCAAAATAGTCACCCAAATAGCCCATATTTATTCTGTTCAAAATACATACCCAAAACTTCTCTCAACGCTCTGAAACAGCATCCATATCTTGATTAATGAAACAATTTGTTACATGACGTGACCTGTTGAATTTATAGTCCAAACAATAGGAGGCAGCATAACACCAGAAGATGGCCAGTCCGTCCTCCTCCCTGTTCACTCCTTGCCAGTTTGGAAGAAACGTTGCATTGAGTGCAACACCAAGCTTCATCCCTTCATACTCTCCAAGAATGTCTCCAGCAATGGAAAGCAATGCCAGTGTTAACTCTTGTTTTACTTCTATTTATATCACTTCTTTTATTTGCTGTCACACATGGTTTCTTGCTGAGAATTAGTGCCAGTAGTATATTGGTCGCTATAATGGTCGCATACCAAGAGCTTTAGCTATCATTGCATTCACTCTTGCCTTCATTGGCCTGATCTAAATGATCTAACCAGGTGCCCAACCTTCAACATGATTGACCCTGTTGTTTAAAGTGCCTGCCAGCTGCTTTTTGCTACCGAATGCTTAAAGGCCTCAACTTGGATTTCTTTACAGTAGTGGCAATAGGAGCAAGACGTTGTGATGTCTACAACACAAATATAGCCATTATATGTCCGTGACCAGTGAGCCTATACTTAATATTTTGCCTTACAATGTCCTCTTCACCCTGAATGGATTAAAACAAATAGTTTTGGGCTAAAGGGCTAAAGGCCCAAAGCTCATGTAACATCATTCTGTGATAATGTTCACCATAATTGAAAGATGCAGAATTTTAGAGAAATCTGTGGAATTCACTTCTAAATGTAGATTCAATTATTTACTGTATATATGTATATTTAACAATCTGCGTGTTCTGTATGTAAAAGAGTGGGAGATGGTACATTGGTATATTGCATATCACAGTATGAAAAAGTGGAATATCATGGGTTAAATACGTAACTCTAAGGAAATAAACCAGTTGCATTGCTTTCCTATTGACTGCATTTCCTGGAATGGCAGTGCCAGCATAATGGAATTGCAATACTTTTCCGTGTAGTGAATGCCACCAAGCATAATGAGGTGGAATTAATTGATGTATGAATGACGTGCACTTGAACATATTCCACACTGAAACCTAAACCAGACATCAGTCATGACTGCTGTGACTACCTTGTTAGTCATCGTCCGCGCAGTCTTTCTGCACTGTGTACCCTCCACCAAAACATTCCTAGACGCACCTTCAGAGGGAAAAATCTTCCTTGTTTGTCATCACACCTCGTTGTCTCAGTTGCATAAAGAAGTCATCCCCTGTTTGTTTGGTTTTTTTAGCTCTAATCCATTATATCCATTGTAAGTCTTCTTTTAGGGGCTTTGCCTTATTCTTTTCACTCTCAGTTTGGATGTATACTAAACTTCTCTTGCCAGAAGAATATTACACTTATCTTTCAAGGTTGCTGTATAATGGAGACAGACTCCAGATGTATATAAGCATATGTTTGGAGTCTAGTAGTATTAAGACTTAGCCACACATAGCACCATATAAATACTCTCACTCTGCCCCATATGGAACGGTTCACACCTCTGGACTATTACATTTGTCATGTGACCTTAAAGAGTTTCATGATGCCAAAGATGACTCATCAGCCGAGTTTTAAATGCCAGAGAGTTTTCCCATTGCTCATTTGAACTGTTCGGCAAGAGCAATTAAATGGCAGAAAACTATATTCTCAAACCATATAACAGATACTGTCTGCAACAAAGCTTTTGCTTGCAAAGAGAACATCGTTTTTTGATTGATCATCTGACTTAAGACAAGATCTGCCCAAATACAACATATACACATACTGCTACAATTTGATTGCTCTTCTTAGTTACGAATAGTGGCTTTGGCATGGTTGGTGATTAGTCAAAACATATAAGAGAGATAATTAAGAGATAGCAGCCCTCCTCTATAATGGATTTTGTTGTTTAGTAGCCAATGTGTTAACAGGACCTAATCTATTCAAGACTCATAAAATAGATTAAGAGTTCAAGCATTTATTTCCTCCACTATATCAGATCTTGTATCTATCAGGATAACCCTTTGCTGTATGGCAGTGTTTCACATATATAATCTCTTTATGACAGCTGACAAAGATCTACATGAACATTTGCAAACACTTATTTCAATGAGCATAATTTGTAATATGTCATAAAAGTTTCTGGAGTGAAATGAATTAGACTTTGTAGCTTATTGTATGTTACAGTAACATAATACAGATAATATGATACAGTTTACCAAGTCAGGCTGGTTAAGACAAAGTCTTTGGTCCTAAGAGTTGTATCTGTCCTGAAGAAATTCAGTTTCACTGAGATGGGAATGCCAAACCTATTAAAGAGACATTCTGTTAAAGCGCGATTTGAAGCAATAAGCACTAGACTGTGCAATGTTTATCACACCTTACTAGAAAAGACTTTCACCTACTCAACTCAGTGTCTGTTGAGGTTACACAGATTTTCAGGATTATCACTGACTGTCGAAAACAAGAAAGACCTATTTATAACAGTGATGCACTCTGTCTTAAAAATAGTCTGAGCTGGGCACAACAACATTATTCTGTCAGGATTGTAAATGGTACTTTGGCCTTGAAGTACACACCCATCTAAAACACAAAAGCTTTGTCTGATGACCTTTTCCACTCAAATACTTCAAATTTAAACTCCCTCTCAGAAATAATGTCTCATTGATTTGGAAGAGTTGTTGCACTGTACCAACAAGTGTTCAGATGGATTATGTCTTGAATAATGTAGTAATTTCATAAGTTTTTATCTGTGTGTGTGTGTGTGTGTGTGTGTGTGTGTGTGTGTGTGGTTTACAGACATGAAGTATGTGGATCAGACACTATCATGTGCCCGCTGTGTGATAAGAAATGCAATGTGTGGGAGCTCTCTGATACCTGCACATATGCAAAGGTATTGTCTTCCTAATTAACAAACTCAATTTGCTTAGATATATGAATTGAACCTTTTACAGTAGTAATGTATCAATATGGATACTGACATTAATAACTGATATTTTTTAAAAAATACAAAAACAAGTTCACACTATAATCCATATATGTGTAGTGCAGAGACTATAACTCAAGTACAATTTCTTTTACCTGTTTCTCTATAATGTTGTTTTACCTGCCACAGCTAAATCTAACATTACACTAATAGTAAACAAATATATGTAGGTAAATTATCCCTGGGTTCTTGTATGTGGGGACTTGTGTTATCCACTACGCTGTCCATTTGTGAGTCGCTAGTAACTGCTCATCCATGACTGAGTGTGCAAGTTAAAATTTGGGTTGGAATTGTAAATAATGGCTGTAATTCCAATATCTATGAACAGTAATATCATGCACCCCTATTGCTTATAGCATTGCAAGGGTACTGTATGAGCAAGATCAGGAAACATTTTTTTTTAACATAAGTGATTCGCAGAGTTTCAACAGACCTTCTGGCTCAGTGTTGAAGGCTGAGGTTTCACAGCTTGTCTTGTGCACCCTGTGCAGGTGAGCATCTTGTTCGATAATGAGGGAACTGTTGCCTTCGCCATGTTCATGGCAATCTGGGGTAAGTGCTGCTTTTTGCCCCAGTCTTAATACATTCTGCAGCACAATTGTTTACAAATTTAGCCCTGACACCATCATTATCCTTTCCTTCTAGCTACTGTGTTTCTAGAGTTCTGGAAACGTCATAGAGCATCATACGTCTTAGAATGGAAGGTTTTTGACTGGTGTGAAGAAGAGGTAGGAGTATGATGTAATGTTGTCCTTTTTTCACACATACAGTGCCACTAGTAAATAAGGTACCACTTAAACTGCAGAAGACTGCATGTATATGCACAGTATATATGCAACAGAATCTCTCCCTCTCTCTCATAACTATGTGAGTTAGATATTGATCTCGTCAGTAGTTACCAAATCATTTACTAAACTAAATGATAAATAATACATAACTAAATAATAATCATAATACTACATCTCCAGATTATTAAAAAAATATATATTAAAAATAAATTACTGAACTACAGTTCAGTAAGACAACTAATATTATACTGAATAGATCATTTAATAGATACTGTGTTCTTTGTGTGTGTGTGTGTGTGTGTGTGCAGGAGGAGCTGATTTTGGAGATTGTGAATAATCCAGATTGTGAACCAAAGAAGCATAGTCACTCATACCTGCGCAGTACACTAGTCATGGTTTTGGTGACACTCATGGTGAGCATCTCGTACACTGAAATAACCATTTGTGAAAATATGACTGTGTCAGTAAATTAGTCAGAATTATTACACTATGAAGTTGTGGAAACAACTTCTTTTTCTGTAGCTTGTTTAATTCTTATTCTTATTACAAAATACATTTCAAAAAAATTGAGAGCCCCCTTATTTATGAATTATTATTATTATTGTTTATTGTATTATTAGTATTGTCATTGTATTATTAGTATTGTCATATTTGCCCTCGACCCACAAGAAGCACAAATGTTGCATTTGCCCGCCCCGCCCTAACCCTAACCCTAACCCTAACCTCACCCCGGCACCCCGGCCAAGTCTAAAAGTTTGGACACCTCTGATCTTGAGGATCAGCAGGGAATTGTGCAACAAAACTAAACACTCAAAACATTCAAAACATAACACTCACAGTTCAGTGACAAACCTAGTAATGTGATTTGCACCCATAAATAACTTCACAGAAAAATATTCAAAGTAAATTTGTCTGAAAGGCCTTTTGTAAAACATGGTATGTCTCAGTGTGGTTTGATTTGAGCGCTGTGTTTAATGTAAATAGGGATTCCATTTTCACTTTAAACCAGCCTGCATATACATATTACATAATTTGTCAATTCTCAAAAATGTATGTCTACAATTAATCATATAAAGCCATTTTATATTTAATAGAAAATGTAATCAATGTAGTCCTCTGTATGCTCTGTTAACACAAGTGTTACAGTAGCTTCCAAGCAGGCTGAGCTAAAATGTTGATGGAGTTAACAACAATAACTAAGGCAGGCAGAATTTTGCAATCTGTTAACTGTGGTCACATAAAGCCCAACGCAGCTCACCTGATTCCAACATTACATAAAAAACAGTTTTCTACACCCGCCATTGAAGTCTGAAGTCTTGTTTTTTTTCTGTGCACATATTCAGTTGCTGCTAATCATTGGGCTGGCGCAAGCCCTGGTGGTGTTCAGGGTAATAGCCAGTGTGCAGTTTGCTAAGCTCACAAGCTGGTCATTCCTTAGTGAAAACTCCAGTACAGTGGCTTTCATGCTGGGAGCTGTGCTGCATTACCTCACAATAACCATCATGACTCGGGTAAAATACACTTTCTTTTTTTTATTATTTCCTGAAGATACTTTCCTGTCTCATAACCACTTTATTCTATAATTACAATATAATATCCCCTGTTAAATGGAATATGTTTTATGGATGGAGTAATTTTATAACTCTACTGCAATAAAAAAATACATAAACCATCTTCTCATTCTTCATCATATGCAGGTCAATCGCAAAGTGGCCCTGAAGCTTTGTGAACTAGGTTAGTAGAAAAGAAATTCTAGCATTAGCATTTGGAAATGACCACCACTGAGACCATTAGTTCATTCATCTCTTTCTTTCTTGCAGAAAAAGTGCGCTCACATGCTGCCATTGAAAGGAGTTTCACAGTGAAGATGTTCGTCTTCCAGTTCTTCACTCTCTTCTCCTCACTCATATACACAGCATTCTTCCTTGGCAGGTAAAGTGTTTTGACAGAGCTGAATGACTTTGTGCTAATTGTGACAATAGTGCACAATGTTATCCAGGAAGGCCCAGTGAACATTTCACATGTATGTGTTTTTTTCCCCCAGGATAAATGGACACCCTGGGGGATATGTGAGGATAGCTGGCATCTGGAGATTAGAGGAGGTAGCTCCATCACATTTTGCCTCAGGCAGATCATCCATAATTATTTAACATCCTTCTTGCACGCTTTTGTAAATGGGATCTTTGCAAACTCTTTTCCACTAGTTTTCCACTAGGTGGTGCTAAAAGCACACAATAAAAGTCAATTTTCTCTCTTCTGTTCAGTGCCACCCTAGTGGATGTCTGACAGACCTGTTCATTCAGATGGCCATCATCCTGATTCTCAAACAGACCATCAACAATGTGTTTGAGTTTTCTGGCCCGTAAGTCAGAGGTCTTAATCTGCTTCAAAAAATTGCACACAGTTGCCTTTATAGTCATGAATAATGTACCCATTCTTTCTACAGCTGGTTCACACGTTGGCGGAAAAGGCTGCAGAGTCGAAAAGTAAGGCAAAAGGTTCGGCAGTGTTCAAAGAAGAACTGTATGGAGGGCACGGAAGGTGCTGAACTGTGTGACAACTGTAAAGTGAAGGACCTGCTCAGAAACTTTGATCTCGAAAGTGTGGACCACCTCAGCCTCTTCAACGAGTTCCTAGAGATGGGTATGGCTAATTTTTTAAAGAAGCCCAGAAGTTCAGTTCATTCAGTTTTCAGTACTTATAAATCTTACATTTCTCCCTCCACTTGCTCTCCTTAGTGCTACAGTTCAGTTTCACCACCATCTTCGTGGCTGCATTTCCTCTTGCTCCTTTGTTAGCTCTACTCAACAATATCATTGAGATCAGGCTGGATGCCATAAAGATGGTCAGCTTGGAAAGAAGGCTTGTTCCAAAGAAGACTAACGACATTGGTAAGAACAAAGAATTGTGGCCATTGTACAAGATGCACATAGAAGCATGAAGGAAGTAGGAAATTTGATTAGCAGTAGCCTTTGATTGAGTGTTTTTTGCGGAAGGCTTGTGTTATATTTGAAGTGCAAAATACAGGGGTTCCTGAGGGGGTCTCGGTACCTCTCATGAACCTCTTGGACCCCTTGAATGTCTCAAAATCAAAATTCTGAGGGCGTCCCTAAAAATGTTTTTGCCAGCAATTATTTAGCCTATCTTTGATATTCTTAACTAACTAGAGATTGAGATACAACACTGGTCTGCCTCAAGGGTGAAGCTGTAGTTAATTGGTTCATGCAGTTGGTCCTTTATAGCCTAGCAGTTGAAAATGTCCAGAATGCCTCTGTAAATCTGAAAACTCCTCAAGAGTTGGGTGGAAAGAGTGAACTGTTACTCATTTCTCAAACCGAAGTCAATAGAGGAGTTGTATAAGACCTCAGTTAATGTGTGAAAGTCCTTTCAGACTGGAAAAAAAGAATTGTTAAAACATGTTCCTAACTACCGTTGGTGAGTGGCAAGTGATCAGCCAGTCAATGCTGGAATAGCCAGCCAACATGTGAACCCCCCAAATACCAAGAGGTATTTCACACACCAGTTTTAACTGCTAGATATTATATGTATATGTATTTTATTTTTTAGGTATTTGGACGGATGTGCTCGAAACGATTGGTGTGTTGGCAGTCATTGCTAACGGGCTGGTCATTGGAATATCTTCTGATTTTATCCCTCGTTTGTTATATCGATATCGCTATGGACCCTGTGCCAACTCCACTTCACCTGGTGTTGAGTAAGTAAATATCTGTAATTTACACAACATAAAACGCTGCAATTACAAGTGCCACAATCCCATTGTCTTTCCTTCTCTATCTCACACACAGTTGTATGTCAGGTTACATCAATAACACTCTGTCCATTGCTAACACCAATGATGAAAACATCAGAAGAGACTTTTTGACTGAACAGCTGACTCACAATGGCATAATTGTGACATCCTGCAGGTACTACTTAATACATTCATAGACCTGTGACTACACATTTGTAAGCATGTACATTAAAGATTTTTCATTGTTCTTCTTCAGCTACAGAGACTATAGGAGTAGTGAGGACTACACTTTAACCAATCAGTTTTGGGTCATTCAGGCAGTCCGCTTTGCCTTTGTTATTCTCTTTGAGGTAAGAAAGCTCACTCAGAGCAAATTATAATCTTAAAATAAATAAAAGTAGTAAAAATAAAAGTAGTTACCTATAATTTACAGTTGTTTCATGGTATGGTGTTTTTTCCTTTTAAACCGACTGTGCCCGCCCCCCCCCCCAAAACAAATGTCCACTACCTTTCTCTGAGCAGCATGTGGTGGTGATGTGTAAGTTCATAGCGGCATGGTTTGTGCCTGGTTCTCCCTTAGAGGTGAGAAATAACAGGCTGCAAGACAAACTTGAGAGACTGAAGGAGGAACTGAGGTAAGTGACCAAAAAAACTACCACCTATCATTAGTATGTGAAGAGCCTGACAACTGGACCAGGTTTCCATTTCTCAGTCCAATAAGAATAAGAATAATTCAGGCAATTTACATTGTTTACAGCATAATTAGTGAATTTTAATAACTTTATTTGGTTCATTTAATTATTAAGAATTAAAGTGCTTCAATGTGAATTATGCCTTTCTAGAGAAACTAGGAATTGTTTCACACTGGTGGTGATGGGAACCAGATATCCAAAGAGTTTATTCAGTATTGTAAATTGTTATCTGTCTACTTAGAAGGTACGTGACTTTGGCCCTGGTGAAAAATGGCTGGATGTTTTACACAGTCAACTCTACAGAGTGAAATGTGCAGAGCAAACTTACAACAACGTATGATATAAGTTTGTCCAGGATCCTGTTAAATATGTGGGCACTGAAGTTGGCTTTCTATTTGCCACCTTGTTTTGTGAATTTTCAATTCTACCTTAAATGGTGCCGCAGTTACATTCTGGCACCTGTACTACTAATCGAAGCTCTTAGGTAACAGGCTAGGATTTGGGATTTGGCCTGTTTTACCACCCTCTTTGGTAAATGCAGGATTTGCATTTGAAGGAAGGGAACAACAATGTTCTAGGTTCATGGTATACAACTATTCCAATATTCATTTTTAGTTGTGAGGTAAAGTTGTGGCATAAAATGTGTTTTTAAAAGTCATTATTGACAAAGACATGATGGGTGTTGTAAGGCAAAATAAGCACCACCCAAAAAAATTGTTGTCAGCTATGCCTCCACTCCCACATGCAGGATTCATTTATGGATCAGGGTCAAATACAGCAGAGGCAAGGGGTGGATAATAAAAGCTAGAGGCTATAATATAGTAATTAATTAATGCATTGCATTTTATTGCCCAACAGCACTAAAAGAAAAAGACATGCCACACCACAGAATGAATGACTGAGGCGAATGGATGCCCAAATGGAAAAACAGAAAACATCATCATTAACAACATGAGAAATTGTTGTACACTGTGTCAGTCTGAGATCTAACCATTCAAATGCTCCAACACCAGCTGTTGTGCACAGTTATTAACTTACTGAATGTTTACACATGCAGCATTCCTCACACTTTGTAGAGCTCTTAAAGTGCCAATGTCTGACTTAATTTAGTCAGTACTGGGGATCTTTTATTTTTGTATTAATTATGTATATTTTTATACTTTACAGTTTTTTTTACTGTAAGCTGTGCTATATTTGTGTGTCTAATATTTTGATTGCATTATTTTAGATTTGTTGTTTATCCTAATTTACTGTTCATGCACCGGAAGCATGAAGGACACATTTGTTTATTTAAAAGTCATGTACTAATATTAGAAATGAAGGAATGAAAGTGCACTGTTTTCTGTCACAGGACTGAGAATGTCATGGATTTGCTGTTTTCTAAACAATAAATATATCTGCCCTGGATAATCATTTTTCTTTTTACTCTTCTCCACACACTGAGAAGATTTGCTCTTCCATATCTGCTCCAGTGCTCTGCAAACCCATGGAGCCACAGTCATCTCACATTTTTAATCCATTGACTGCAGCTAATGTTCCATATTATTTACATACTTCCATAACATTAATACTGTAAAACACATACTGTTACTTCTGTTGTCTGTGCTACATTCATTTGCCACTAGTTAAAGAAGTTTTATGCACCCGAACTTGCATCTTCTCTTAGCAGTAACCCAGAGCTGTTGGAGTTATAACTTATTTATTTCCACTGCCCAGATAAATTAAACATAAGTTATCAGTATGGTTCTGTTTAAGTAACTGAAATATGATTTGCTTGTTAACTTTCTGATGAAATTGTCCATATATGAATACAAAAACGTATAACGGAAAGTGATATTTATTGTAGTGAGCATGCCAAAAATTGATTTAGCCTCTTACAATGAAACTGAGTTAAAATCACTTTTTTTTAAACTAATACTACTTTATAATGTGTAGAGGTGTATGCACAGGCATAGAATTGCATTTCTATGACCATTATTTTATTATTTATATCTGATCCGATGTAAATTCTTGAAAAAAGAAAATAAATCGAATTCTATAAAATTCTAAGTAAAAATAATTAAAGTTTAATGTTTAATATTTATATGTAGTGTGATTTTTCACGAAAGATTTATGGAGGACTTTTATTTTGGAGTCGCTCATGGGCACCCTCTACCGTCAGACAACCCCAGAAGATATTTATGAATGGCAATTCTGTCTAGAAACTCTCTGGTACTTTGTCTCCAAACAATCACGCTTTCAGAAATGATAGAGAGAGTGTAAGAAAGAAAACAGATCAAATGTATATATATGTTTAAAACATATTTTAGCATCGCTTACCAGCAACTTTCCTGTATATTTTAAACTATTTATTCTTCTCAGTACTTATTCCCTTATTTACACTTTTCATTGAGCTTAAAATTTCACTGGATAAACATTTAAGTTGTTTGTCTTGAAGTCCTTGACTCCATCATGTGACACTTTGTGTACCTGGCTAATTGATAAACTTTCTGTTATGAAATATGTTGTACAGACAGGTCAGACTCACACATATTCAGATTTGTTTTACCTTGACCTCACACTCGCAAGGTTGTTGTGTATGTACTACATCTTACAATATCCATTCTCAGTTTTGGTACTTGAGTAGTTCAGGTACATTGACAGAGTGATTCAGTATGTAACTTTATGCATGAAGATGCCAGAGCTGCTTGGATCAGTCTTGCTGTAGCAATACAGCAAAGAGCTCTAAAGGATAGATCAAACTGAATCTTGGTGTGATGTCTTCTTGGTCAGGTTTAGGCTTTATTTTGCCAGCACTTATGAAACCTATGAACTTTGGATCTCTGTCTGCTCCTAAACTGTGGCAGTCCTTCCAACAAGCAACAAAGAGCCAGCAATCTTCAGTTCACAGTTTTAAAAAGTAGCTTAAATCATCTTATTGCTTGAACTTGTATCTGTGTTTTGTATCATTGGACTCTGAGCTGCATTTTTACCCCCATTTCATTATCATTATGTATTTATAGGTTTACTTTTGTTATTTTATTACTTTAGACTTTTAAATTATATATGTTTTTCTTCCTTTTTATTAAACATATTTATATTATTTATCTTATATTTGTTTTATGTTTATTCTTCTTTTATTTGCCTTCCTCATTGTAAAACTTTTTTCTTTATATCTTTTTAACCATTCACTGCTTTTTGAATTGCTCTTTTATATATCTAAGTTACATTTATCATTTAATTCCGAAAGTAAACAGTCCAGATTAGGAGTGGGGTTGTTAGATTTCTGTTATGACTCTAATATTTGGTAAATAAAAAGAAAGTGTATAATCAAATACTTAAAACATCATCTTTATTTTTTATAATATATGATGATTTTTTTTTCTGAGACAACACCTTTAAAATTAAAAGAATAAACCTTTCCTCGGTTTGTCTACAAACACGTTGAACTGCTGAGTGTTTACTGTGCAAGGAGCCTGCCGGGTAAAAAGGGCTTAAAATGTCATTATTTTGCTTTGTAATTATATGTCGTATTTAAAACACAGATCTTCTTCCAGTTTATGTTCCTAAAAAGGAGTTTTTCGTTTGTTAGATTTCACGTGTAAGTTTATTATCACAATGTAAAACCGCCTTTTAATGTATGAAAGCTACTTTACAAAATCCTGCCACAGGATGCCGGACACTGCTAGCCAATCAGAGCTTAAGAAACGGGAGGCTTCTAGCCAATCCTTGCGCGGAGTGGGCGGGGCTGGCTGGAATACGGGTGGAAAAGCATAACGAACGCTACAGGTAAAGGACGACGTGCGTCACGTGACCCGGCGCTCCGAACTCCAGCAGTTCAGGCGGCTCCAGTCCGTCAGCAAAGCGGCTAGGTGCTCTTCTGACCTTCGGCAGATGGAGCCCTAACTTACCGCCTTCATCACCACGACATTTACTGCTGTGATTAACCAGCGTAGAGTAACTAAGAGCAGATATACTGCAGGTTTATGAAGGTACTTCATAAGGTTCATAAGTGCCGCGATGGGGAGGAATCAGGTGCTTCTCTTCATTTGTTTGTGGAGCCTGTATACAGTTGGAGGTAAGACTTTAAGGTCTTTCTGCGTTTGTCTTGTGTGTTGTCTTCATGGGTTTTAGTGGGCACTAATATGATCTCTGAATATACCGTGGCAACCAGCTACCATGTAAACACGTGACGACACGAAGGTGCACCTTTCTGAGTTTACCTGTGAAGAGACCTGGTACTGACTGGTAATTGACTGACACGGTTGGAACACGTCATGATTTTGAGCGTCAGATCTTTTTCCGAAGCGTTCTGAGCGCTAAGCAATGTGTTTGTCTACCAGCTGGAAAAGCCAACATGACCTTTGGACCTGCTGAGCAATTAGCACATTTCTGTAACTGGTTAATGAATGATGGAGTTTAAACTGCAGCACAGTCCACCGGAGACTCAACACAGCGTTATGAAGATGTTATAGAGATGTTAAAAAGGTGTAATGTAGGTGTGTATACAAACCGTATCATCATAACATTCACGTAGGTCAGCCGCAGTAGGTCAGTTATTGTTGTGCAATACGGGTTATTTCTACATGAAACCTGAACAAAGTGTTAAATACTCAATGTCCCTTGAACAACAAGAATGTTAGGTCAAACCTGTTGGCTTATCATCCATCGTTGTTCACACATGTTAAACACTGAACCAGCAAAGTAGCCGAGAAAGTTAACAGGCTGGTTTGAGCTGGCCTTTGTCATGATGTTTACTATCAGTGAGGCTGCAGCATTAGGGCTGACTTTTAAAATGTATGAACTTTCAGTGGGAAAACTCACACCTGCTCCTCCCCATTGAAACTGCCCACATCTTCTTTGAATAGATGCAAATCAAGTCTTGGATGTAAAGTTTGTGTTCACCCACCTCGTCTTTTAAATACTTTAGTTCCTGGTTTGGTTCAGGTTTCTGAGAGAGTGAGGTGCAATATGTGGTCACCAGTGTTACCTATATTGGCAAGTATGGAGAAAAAAGAGCACACCAAAACACAATGTGTTTACAGGACCCTGTAAAGCCTAAAACAATCAATTAAAAGTCAGAGGTACCATGATGCATTTGTCTGGAGTTTTTTCAGACCACCTCATATGTCTTAATGTCACATGCAAAGGTTTAGAAATACAACATAAACATTCCATATGATGAAAATATGATGATAATAGCTGATTCACTCACAACCTTAGAGAGTTTTTTTTCCTGCAGGTTTTGACTAAGTTATGATTCAAGACTCTGTTATGCTTGCAAAAGTCAGATTCATGTACTTGTTTGGGTCTGAAGCACGACTGACTTTATAACATGTTGTTCCACACATTGTGTGCGATTACACATTTTCACCAGAGAGGTCTACAAATCCTCAAATCCTATATAGTGTTGGTTCAACGTGGCCTGTCATGTTCCACTGTAATCAATGTAATTGGAGCTAGAGGTAACTGAAACCCACTCCTCCTCCCCAGCAAACACATACACACCTGCCCTTGCTTAAACACTTATCTGAGCCCCCAACATGGAAAGATAGCAGGGAAGTATCTTAGCAATGCAAACACATACTCATTACTGCTCAATTGATCACTCCTGCACCTGTTCCCACATGTTATTGCTGAGCTCTATTTGGACAATACTGTTTATGGAGCAGAATCCCACTGTGGGTTTGACCAGAGTCACTCCAGTGCACCATTTCTGAACGGTAATACAGTGTGTGCTAACACTGGTAGCGTTGTGTGCTAGTAGTGTAGGCCAACATCAGCTGGATTGATATTCATCCATTCTTTGGTAGGAGTTTTAAGTATGGAATATGTTTTAGCTCTACTTACCCAAAGGATGTTAAGCTTCACTGTAAAATCTGATAGCTCATGTAAAGTGACACAATGTTGTATCTCACAAGAACAATGACAGTTCTTTTGACTAGATACTATAACATGTTACAAAGGAAACAGTGTGTAATGTTTGTTTACTTGAGCTCAAGATATGACTGTCATCCTTTAGGAGCTACAATATGGAAAACAGGGAAGCAGGCAAAACATAGCCACTAAACTGGGCACATTGGACTTGTGCATCCATACGGTGAACAAAAAAAGATAGTTATCTTGTTAATTACAATTATTTATATGTCAGTATAATTGTGACAAGTTTGGTTGTGCTACAGCTGCATAACTGCCTACCCAGGTTGAGAAAGTTCCCCACACTCATTTCTGAGGAGCAGGGAAATGGACTGGCGCAAACACAAGAAATGTGCTCAGTTTCTTCCCTACTGTGCAGCCTTTCATCAGAGTGTTGTTACCTCGAAGAGCTGCATAAAGAGCTCATGAAATCCATTCATGTTCATTATAGATGACATTTGTGATTCTTCTGTAAGAGGTATACATTCCATTAACTTTTCGTTAGCTTATATTCACTTGACTTCACATGCAGCTCAGAAGTAGTAAAGTATCTTATATTTTAGAGTGTTTTAAAATCATTCTCAGTGTATGTAATTACTAAGGTAAGAGACCCATGTTGAAATGAAAGGGGAATATGAGGTAGAGGTGATGAGTACTACCCCCACCTGTTCAGGAGAATAAGGTTTCACTCTGTTCTGCTGAGATAAGATATCCCTTCCGCCTTCCACAGGCTAGACCTAACTGATAAAGGCATCTTTGTTTTAATCTGAGAATGCGCTCAGAAACTCATACATACTCCTTTGCCCTACACACTTATGGTGGACTGAACGACCTCGCTGTGCACTGTTAAATTATGACATGTTGTAGAGATTAGTTTAGTCTTTGTTGCAGGTTTAGATGTAGACAAATAATGTAGCATGTTCCACTGTTCAAGTCAACTGTACATGTTTTAAATTATTGGTTAAAACTGTCAGTAAGTACAATTTAACAAATGTTTTGCTTTCAGTTCACAGAAATCCTTTACAGTGTATTTTACAAAATATTTTTAGCTTCCAGAGCTGTAATCTTAATGAAAGCTGAATGAATAAAACTCTCAAGCATACAGACTGACATTGAAACTGCAATGGTCTCATTTCTTTCCCACAGTGCCACTTTGTAACAGAGCTCCGCAATTCAAGCCCAATGCGGATCAGACAGAGGTGTGGGGGGGCCTGGGCTCCAGCATTGAATTGAACTGCACTGCACTGATGGTCTACAATAAGAATGAATCCGACTGTGAGGCCAATGTACGGTGGAGAAAAGATGGACAACCTCTGACCAACCTCAGTGCCTACCCCCAGAACACCTCCCATTGGTGAGTAGAATGATAGTCCTTTTACATGCATGTTATAGTGTACAATGCAAAGCACTGTAAAAAAGAAGAAAGAAGCAGTGAGGTTATTTGAATTTAAATACACTGAGGATTGTTCATGTTTTTTTAAATTAAATGTTTTTTTTTTCTCTTAAATTAAATGTTATTATAATATTTATCATTACTAACTGCTATTACATATATACTAGCACCATTTAATGAAATGTAAACATATAGGATAATAAAATACCCCCTTTCAGTTCCAGGATAATAACATTCTAAGGCTTATTACACAGTAATTATAATGCAGACTGTAATACAGAGGGATTCTAAAGCTATAGGAATGTGTATTAGAAACCTGGACCCACTGGCAGGTTTAAAGGTTAAAGTCATGCAATGGTTTCCAGTTAAAAATGAGAAATCATATATACAGTTGTGTTATGTCCAGTGCAGGTGCAATGGGCATCAGTTAATGTGGCTGATTGCTTTGCAGGCTTACTGCCAATGGCCAGCAGGTTGTGAACAGTGTTCTGACAGTGAGTTTAAAGAAAGAGGCCGACTTTGGTCTCTATTCTTGTGAAATATGGAACAGCACAGTCACCTTCAGCCTTCAGAACATCAGTAAGACCTACATTTCTTATTAATGTCCATCATCATGGGCCAAAACACATGCTCATAGACTGGTTAACCCTTAGGAGACGTCTTTTATCTACACACTTAATGATGATGTAAATTTATTCTAAACGTTTGGTCAATCTGTCTGTGTTTTTAGGTCAGGGAGGAGATAGATATTCATTTGGTAAAACTATTTTGTTGTGGATACAGTTTTGTAAAAATTATTCATTATGCAAATGACTATATAATTGATAATGTTATTATGAAATGCATTTAAAATATTATATAGTATAAATTAAATGTGTAGCAAAATGACTGTGATAACGTTTCTAGGGGTTTAACGTTTGGCAAAGATGAGTGTAGATTCAACAAAGTAAATTTCAGCTCTCTTTGTTTCGCTGTGTCAGGTGACGCTTGAACTTAATGTTTACAGATCAACATTACCATTCCCCTTATCATTTTTCATCTGTTTCTCCATGTAATACCACTTAAACAGGTGATGGAATTTACAAACATGTAACAACACAAAATATTTTTTATCTTTTACACAGCTTTTCCCAGTCACACAGGGGCAGTGGTGGCATCAGTGATCTTGTTAATAGTACTAATCCTGATTGCTTTAATCTATTCCAAGTGCCACCTCAACTTCAAACTCTGGTATAAAAACAAGTATGGAGACTATGAAATCAATGGTAAGGCTGAATTGTACACATTTGTCAAATTACACAGCTAGCCTGTAGTCCAGCTATTATTGGTCATACTTCATTATTTTAAACCTTTTTTTTTGCACTCAGATGGTAAAATATATGATGCCTACATCTCATACACAAACAGTGAGACCGACCGGAAGTTTGTCAATTTTATCCTGAAACCTCACCTGGAGAATAAGTGTGGGCACAAATTGCTCCTCAATGACACAAATATTCTCCCTGGAGCAGGTACGTACCTCACTGATGACTGACTGCCATATTACAGCTTCTTTAATAGCCTGAGTGCATATGATATATAGTATAAAGTATGTATAATTAAATTTTCTGTAGGTTATATTTATGCAAAGCTTAGTTGTGTTGTATTTAATATTTCTGGATGATCATTTCAGTGCTTTATCTTCTTATATATTATCATATTGCTCATCTTTTCAAAGTAATGGTGTGTGGGTTGTGTCCTCAGAGCCATCTGCAGAGTTGCTGATGGACAGTAGTCGTTGTCGGAGGCTTATTGTGGTGCTGTCACAGCCCTATCTGGAGCAAGAGTGGTGTACCACCAACTTCAGGTAGGACCGGAGGCCCATTTATGGGACAATAGCTTCCAAAGTGAGTTATCTTATAAAGGGAAGCAGAAATTAATTGTAGCCTTTTTGTGTGGATTTGTGCACATTAAATGGCTTAGGACAGTGATTTCGTACTCTGGTCCCAGAATTCTCCTGCTCTGAGCGTTTTAGTCTTGCATCCACTAGTACCCACTTCAGGCAAAACAAGGTAGGCTTAGTCTTTACTTAAACTGTAACCACAAAAATGTTAGAACTCAGGGGAAATGTGTTCATTTCACCATGGTTCAGTTCACATCCACCTCAGTCTGAGTGGATTTTCCAAATGATAGCTACAGTATTTTAACGTAGGCTTAGCTCTACTCACACATGGCACAACAATGCAATATATCACTGAAAGGCTTCCTGTAGAATCCAACTAGAATATCCATATTTCCTTTATACTGAAGCCATTCTTAATATCAGCTTTATATTCTTCACATTCAAAATCAAAACATCTCAGCTTCTAGAACCACCTACATTCAAGAAATGTTATACATGCATTCCTGTTGTGAAGGATATTACAGAAGGATTTCCTAATACTTTACTCATAACTGGATATATACTACATTTTGTTCTACAAAATGACCAAAAATGGGATAGAATTTTAAAGATTAAACAAAAAGTAGTCAGTAAATTCCTTTCTCTGGAGTGTGCCTTCACAATGAAATAAACATTTATATTCACCATATAAATTAATTTATTAACATACATATAAATAAACATAATTTATATTTTTACAAACATGCAAATGTATGCATATTTAGGTAGAAGTAGTACATTTGCGTGTCTATATGTAAAATACTGTGTATTCATTATTTAGAACAATACCATAGAAAAAAATCATTGAATTGTTCTAAAAAATTCTAAAACATCTGATAGTTTAAACAGCCATAACATAAAGAGAAGGTTCTGTACCAGTTAAGTTTTCTTGATGTTTAACTTGATGACAAAACTGTAACTGATTAGTTGGATTAGGAGTGTTGGAGCAGTGAAAACACATCTCCTGGACAGGACCAGGGTTTAGAACCACATACTTTAGACTTTGCCTAAGACAATCTAGTTGTTTACTGTACTGGGTTTGGTGTGTTGTTAGACAGGGGTTATTTCATCTGCTGGAGCTCTCTCGGAAGCCCATTTTCATCATCTTCCAGTCTCAGCAGAAGCATGTGAGTCTGGAAATTGTCCAGCAACTCCGAGAGCACCAGGGATGCATCACCACCCTAGTCTGGGGAGCACACTCTATGGTGAGGCATCTCTCACAACACACACAGGAGGAGTAATATAGCGTGCTAAGGATGTTTCCAGGTTAACCACTCCTTGACACTTACATGTGTGCTGTGCCCCTCAGACCCCATCGTCTGGGTTTTGGAAGGAGTTGGCCTTGGCCATGCCACGGAGGGTGGTGTTCCACACAAAGTCAGCTGGAGACCCTCAGACTCTGCTCCAAGATGATAAAGACCCCATGCTTACCCTCCAGCCTGACTATCTGGACTGTAGACCAGACCCAGACCCTGCTGGAGACCTGGGTAAGGACACTGTTTCATTTTAATTAGGCCTGAAATTTTAGTTCCAACTACAGCTCGAGAATTTTATGTCTATGTCGGACCACGCCTAAACCAAATTAAGCTTCCAATGTGGAATTCCAAACCTGAGTCCGACAAAGTTTTGTTCACACCCAACTCAACCCAAACCACAGAGTTTATTCAACAAGCAGTGATTTTTAAACAATATCCCAAACATTTTTGGTCTGAGTAAACTTCATTTCCTGTGCAATCCATTTTGTCATGAGGACCTGGTGAATATCAGTGCTAAATTTATGAGTGGGTAGCTGCAGCGTGCAATGGTAAACCCTTTAACATCTATAATGGGGGGAAATGGGAGAATAGTGCAGAGGGGGGAAAGGGGTGGGGGGTTGGATCTGTGAAAAGTGGGAAGCGGGCTGTAAAAACCCTGATCTGAACCCAACACATATCTAGATAATGACAAAACCTAACCAAATGAACCAATGTAAATGGAGGAGAACACTGTAGAACCATGTATATGAGGAAACATTCTAGAACCATGTGAATAAGGGAGAACATTCTAGAATCATGTGAATGAGAGAGAACATTCTAGGATCATGTGATTTGAAAGTATCCTAGAACATACATGAACACAAGAGTATGGTATTAATATTGTAAACTACAGTGAATGAGGAAGAACATTCGAGAATCATGTGAATGAGGGAGAACATTCTAGAATCACGTGAATGAGGGAGAACATTCTAGAATCATGTGAATGAGAGAGAACATTCTAGGATCATGTGATTTGAAAGTATCCTAGAACATACATGAACACAAGAGTATGGTATTAATATTGTAAACTACAGTGAATGAGGAAGAACATTCGAGAATCATGTGAATGAGGGAGAACATTCTAGAATCACGTGAATGAGGGAGAACATTCTAGAATCATGTGAATGAGGGAGAACATTCTAGAATCATGTAAATAAGGGAGAACATTCTAGAATTATGTAAATGAGGGAGAACATTCTAGAATCATATGAATGAGGGAGAACATTCTAAAATCGTGTGATTAGAGAACATTCTAGAACACAAGAGTATAGTATTAATATTGTAAACCACTGTGAATGAGGGAGAAAGTTCTATACTCTCCTAACAATTACATACAGGTAGTGAATTCCAGCCTAATGAGTTTGTTGGTGCTTGTTGGGGAACGCTGGGTAATTGTGCTCCGAATTTAAAACCCTTTTTGCTGTCATTTTTAACTATTTATCACCGTGCTGTGTCTCTATTATAAACTCTTTGCAGCAGGCTTGTGTTGGGCAAGAGTAAAGTAGTTTTAGAAATGAATAGGCCTAAAAGCTTTTGAAATAGTAAACATGATTTCTTCCTGTATATTTTAATGTTAACCTGTATAATAAAATGCCTGTTTTCACCTCCTTTAGGCTTACGGTTGCCTATCTACAAGGTCCTGCCTTCCAAAGCTCCAGTACTCCCTACAGTTCCAGTTCCAGCAGCTGAGGCCAAAGCACCAGAGATAGATGTGTCTGACCTGGGCTCCAGAAGCTATGCTGCCCGAACTGATTTTTACTGTCTGGTTACTGAGGACGATATATAAGCCTCAATCACACACTCCTGTGTGCCCTTTCAATCCACTCCATGTGAGTCCAGGGCAAAGTGGACACCCTTAATCATTTCACTTTTTGTTTGTATGATCTGTGAAAACGTATGTGTTCAGAAGACTGAATGTGCAGATTAGGAGAATATAGCTCTTTATTTTCAAGGGCCCAAGATTATGGGCCCATGAAATTTACACACAGTGTAACAGGTACCTTTAAATTATGTCAAAAACCAAAAAGGGTTCTATGTGAAAGTTATAGCACATTATATATATATAACTATAACTTTCACATAGAACACATTTTCAGTTTTTTCTCTGTATGTTAAACTTTGCACATAAACTTGAAGTTGCGCATTAGGAAGTGTGTTCTCTGTAGTGGATGTGATTTCTTTTTTCAGTCAGCAAAACAGGAAATTTGACCAGAGGCGCCCAAATGTTTGCAGTGCTACCTCCATCAAAGCAATACTTTATTTCTACCTGCAGCACATGAAATACACAATCTGAAAACACAGAAGTGCACTATGTTTAGAAAACACATCCTTGGTTACTGATGTAATGATGTTCAATAAAATATGTTGAAGTAACTGTGTTGGTGTCTCAGGTTTTCCGTGAGTGAAGCATCCTGACTGTGATAGATTTTACTAATTTTTCAGTATTGGCTCTGTAATTCAAACCTCTATAAACAGCAGGCGTAACATTTGAGGATGTACTGGCTATTTTAAACCTGCAGAGGGCGACAAAACAAAACTTCTGAAGTTCATTAAGGATCCACTTAATGAGTCTCTACCGAAGTTATGCAAGACCAGCTAAACACATTGCCATCTATGTTGTAATATGTAATAAGGCAGATAATAAAATAGTGTCATATTGATCAGTTCCCAAAGATGGTCTCCTCTGTGCAGTCTTTACTTGTGGTACTGATTTCAAAGAATCTGCACAGTAGACAAGACTGCTGTGACAGCAAAAGATATATGTTGTGTGTCTTGAGTATGAGAACATGTACCCTGTAATTGAGAGAAAGGTACACAGATGTGTTGCCCTTCGGGCATAGGTGGCACCAGGCAAAGTTAAAAGTATTCAAGGTATTGCAACAGGACAAAATAAAAAAATGGTGAGATGAATTCCCTGGTGTTATAGATTGCACGTATCTACAAAAGGAAAAGGCATTTGGGAAAACCCCCATATCCTATTAGTATCTGTGGTTCCTGAAGCAGATTGGGGTTGAGAAAAGGTGGTTCTGTGAGGGTTCATGTCTGAACAGAGAAAAAGGATTTGAAAAAGGCCAAGAGGCACATCACTCACACCAGGGTCTACCACAGAAGGGAGGAAAGAGGGATAATGATAACCTTTATTTTGAAAATAATGTTCAGCCACTCCCTTCCTGTGTGTGTGCTGTCTTTTAAATGAATTG
Source organism: Semaprochilodus insignis (assembly GCA_034552555.1). Classification (NCBI taxonomy): domain Eukaryota; kingdom Metazoa; phylum Chordata; class Actinopteri; order Characiformes; family Prochilodontidae; genus Semaprochilodus; species Semaprochilodus insignis. Next base: position 50,855,455 of record CM067474.1, on the reverse strand, counting down.
TACAAAATTAATTTAGAACTTCCCTTTATTAATTTTAACATGGCACATATGACACTTAAGAACGTGTTTTACAGTGAGATGTAAAGCAGACATGGTGGGGATAATGCTAGCTATTACTTAAGAATTTGATATAACAGGCAGTGTATGTGTTTTTGCAGCACGTGCCAAAATCTCACTCGCAAAAACAGGTCACTTTAATCCCTATAATCAATGGACATGACATAATTAGATTAAACACAGCACTAATAAAAATGTAGTTATTTCATTAACACCACGTTACATATACACACCTACACCCAGCAGTATAAACCAACTGTTCAGTTTCCATGACAGAAATAATGTAGAAGTGAAAAAAATATTTAGCTGAAACAGCTCTGGACAAGTCACCCCATTTGTGATCTATAGATCATGAATAAGAAATGTCAGAAATACCTGTGAACAAAGATATAATTTGGCAATTCAAAGTAATAACATTCTTTATATAGATAATGTTAAAACAATCTCTTTACATACTGTCAGTACAAGAGTAAGCAGTGCTTTGCAATGATGAGCAACATTTACATTCAGGGTTTAATACAATACTATGAAAATATAGGAGCTCTGTTAAATTCTGTTGCCAGGAGTCTAGAACAGGATTTGTGTATGCTGCTAAAGTTAGCCGGCAAATTGTTATAACAAACAGGTTACATAAATCAATAAGCACCAATTACAAAACAATAAAGCTATTCAGAAAAATAAAATAATAAAAGGCTTATATGGTGCTATGTAGATTACTGAATATGGAATATAGAAGTAGATATACATCAGAAATATCATTATGCATATAAACAAACATCTATTATTTATACTCTTCTATTCTCTGTGCAATATATGCAATATATATATAGCACTCGTATTTCTCACATTATTGACAAATCCCACAACCCTCTCACTCAGACATCTGATATTAAACAAACAAACAAACAACAAAATACGCTGTCAGTACTTTACAGTTCAAAAATTAAAACAAAAACATGGACTGCATCCGCTTTATGTGTTATTGGAAAATTACAGTGTTTTGTAAAATAAGAGTCCCGTCTGCATGCTGCTGAGAATGACTATCATTACTGTGCAAAAATCCCTGAAGAAGATGCAAATTGAGGTCAAGAAGAATCGTGTTAAGGTGCAAGTCAAGTCTCCTCGTCAAATGGTTTGTCTAACATTGCTGCTTTTGAGATGTGCCGTTTCCATACTTTAAAGCAGGACGTGTTCGGAGCCGGCCAAGCGGCACACACTAGAACGCATGGACAGCTGAACAGCAGATGGACAGCTGAAGTATCCAACTCTGCACTATTCTTCTTTTATCACATCATTCTTTATTTACAGGACTGTCCACGTTCATGTAGTTACATTCTCACAGTTCCTGTCCTCGTTTAGATTAGATATCTGAAAAGTCCTCTTTCTGGAATCCTTTCTATAAGGCAAAAAGAAGAAAAGATACATGAGCAAATGCAAACACACAGCAGGAAATACAGAGAACTCAGCCATGATAACCTTATTTCAATACTTTAGCACGATCATATGACTGTGATTACACATCACTGCTATGACTGTAACAAACAGCCACTGACAAACTAAAGCACCAAAAAATGGTTGTCATTTTGTCATCTTTTACTAAATAAAGGACAGCAAAACCAAGAGAATGCAACAGCAGTGTGAGGGAGAGGTTAGAATTATCCAAAAAAACGCTCATCGTTTCTAATTTGAGGTTATTTTTCATGTTAACAAGGGCAGGTTTGTGAAATGGAGGAATAATGAGGTGTGTTGGGACACGCTCATCAGGAAATCACCTGACAGGTCTAGGGTATGGCTCCACCTTCACCTGCTCTAACAGAACTGTATGCTAGCAAGCCGTGTGTGTGTGTGTGTTGTGTGTAAGCGTGATTGCGTGTGTGTGTGTATACGTCCTTCTTCAAACCAGTTTTTTTTAAAGCTGGAAAAGTGCTGCAGGGCTGGGTGGAGAGCATGGCTCAAAGATGATCTACCATAACCCCAGGCTCATAGTCTCTCAGCAAACATGTTAACGCACAATATCTAAAGGAGGAGCTTTCTGAATCGACAGTTACACTTTGGCAACTTGCTTTTCAAAAACGATTGACGAGCTTTTGGAATTGCAGCCCAGCTCTGCGAAAACAGCCAAGAGGACTTTAAACAAAAACAACACTGCTATAAATCTCCACCCAGCGTTCTGAACATGTAGCATGGTATCCGTAGGAAAGCCCAAAGCTGCATTTACCTACTGTAGCTTGTTTTCACTGCACACTAACAAAAAGTGATGCACTGAATTCACTTAAATCCAATTAGCAACTCATTTACTGTGCAAAAGTATCCTGAGATACATTATATATAACAAGGAATTTAACTAGGCCTTAAGTATTCAATTCCTCAGATACTACTAACATCAAAGGGACTATATCATGGAAAAACAAATTTTACCTCATTACCTTTATTTATTTATTTTATTCGTAAATAAATTATTTTGTCGTACTGTATAATCACTGGTTTAGTTTCAAAAACATTGTTATGTACATATATTGAAACTTAGCTATAGGTGGATATATATCCACCTATCCTGCTTACAGCAGTTTAGCCCAGCCCATTCACACTAAAGGACTGCTTAAGCCTGTACTTTTCTTTATTCTTTTTTTATTTTTTGAATGAGCCAATCAAAAGAGAGGTCATTTACACATACGAATCTAAAAGGCACAGTAATAAAAACAGACTGTTTAATTCTAAGAGGTAGAGAGAAGTTGGGAAAATATGTATTTAAAACTGATCCATGACTGTTTATGCTGCATAAAACCCACATAATTGTTAGAAATGGACTTTATATATAGTTATATAAGAAAAATTCTAAAATACAGTACATGATATCATAACTGATTTTTGTGGACATCAGTGTGTTTGATTAACCATCTGCAAGCCTCCCAGCAAGGAAGTCCAGGATTATTTGTAGTTATTATAAAGTACCTAGCTTGACTAATGAATACTTCATTAAGTTAAATCAAGTGTCGTGCTGAATCTGTGTAATGGCTTGGAGCTTGAATGAGAACTCTAGAGCCAAAATTTGTTTTTCAAACCAGCTCTAATCTCTACATTCAAAATTACAAAACAAGAGATTCTTGTTACTTTTTACTTCATTAATGTTTGTACGCATTCTATACATGTATACAATGTATACAATGCTATACATTGTATTTGCAAGCAGAAGCACTGGGAGAGGGTAAAATAAAATGTAGTAAAATGAAGTCAATATTTATCAGATTTTTTATTACCTTTTTATAGTCTTTCTGTAGTTTCTTATACTGGAACATGTTGCAGAGGACAGTGGCTGCTGCTTTGGCTGCCTTCATTTTCTGAGGACTGAAGGAGAGAGAAACTCTGTTAGTGGACTAATCTGCAAAGACTTTAGCTTTGAGCTTTGTAATGAACACAGAGTGACCAGTATACATACAGGTATCCTTTGGGCTCTTACCTGTTTTCATGAGAGTTCTTGATACCCACTAGCTTGGACAGACCATCAAAGTAGGCGATGTCCCGTGCTGCCACCTCACTGCAGGTCACAAGATTGTTGAGAGTGCCGCAAATATTTACTACCACATCCGTGGAGGGTTCCTTCTGGAATCCATCAGTTGGCAGTTTGCTTACCAAGTTATTCACCATCTTAGTGGCTAAATGAGGACAGAGAGGGAACCATGTTATTTTACAACACTTTTTATATACAGTCAAACGCAAACGCTTGTGCACTCAGGATCAAATTACGTTATTATGTGTTTTGTTCATATCCTCAAAAGAGAACATACTTCTGCACATTTTAATGCACAATTACTGATTATTTGCTGTATTTAACATTTTAGAAAAAATATGCTAAACTTAAACAAACAGAAATTGTGTGTTAAAGAGTTCATGTTGTTGCTGTCCAATGAAAAACATGTCCATCTCCATTTTTGTTGATATTTACTTTTATTTATTTGATCACAGCAGCTGCTGTTTACATTGTGTAAAAATTCATGATGAATGGACCAACAGAAATGGCCCAAAACTGCTTGGAGAAAAAAAATCTGGTGACTTGCATTGAAATTGAATTAGGTTTTCTCTTGTAAAGCTGCCATTTTGGAGACACTTGCTTTTCTTTGGACAGCGACGGTATCCTATATATTTTTATGTTTTATTTTTTCTCTTTGAGATTAATTTATTGCATTTGCATAGTATTATGTATACCATATCATTGTATTATGTATATGTATATGTATATATGGTATACCAAACATGACCACAGTACATTTTACATGACCATTTTCCAACCTCTTTTAGAATGAAACAGGTTGTTTTGGTTACTGTGCCTTTAAAAAAATCCAAGATGAATTAGCTCTGCTCTGATTGGCTGTCCTGTATTGTGCCTCACTGTCCTGTATTGTGCCTCACTGTCCTGTATTGTGCCTCACTGCCCTGTATTATGTCTCACTGTTCTGTATTATGTCTCATTGTTCTATATTATGTCTCACTGTCCTGTATTATGTCTCACTGTCCTGTATTATGTCTCATTGTTCTGTACTATGTCTCACTGTTCTGTATTGTGCCTCATGTGCCTAAAAAGGACCTTTTAAAACTAGCAGAAAATGTACAGTTTATTTCCAGTAGAGGATGTGTTAACTTATTTACACGAAGTTAATCAGCAAAACATGCCATTTGACAGGTGAGTGTTCATATCCCCCCCCCCCAAGAGGGTATTTCATGTTTTCTGTTTCTTAGTGGATTCTAGAAGTAAAGGCTTCTAAAATATTTAGTATCAACACAGTTATTAACATTGTACTGATGTTATTGTCCTAATGCTTTATTCATGTGGAAATGTGTCACACGTCCGGGTTTCCTCTCTGCCTCTGATCCCTGGAACTCCATCTCCCAGAACCCCCTACCTGGTGACGTCACAGTCACATGTCCCTCACCCACCAATCCCGTCCCTTTTCCTAGATCGGATTCTCCCAAGTATTGATCACACCTGTTAATTTAGTCTGTTTGTATAAATACTCCTCTCTCACACTGGCCCATTGCGAAGTATTGCCACATTTTTGTAGCGTACTGAGCGTTTATTCCCTGTTGACTCTGTTCTGACTTTCTGACCTTTTTCTGATCTCTGGTTTTCTCTTCTCTGGTTTTCCTCTGGTCTTGTCTTGCCCTCGCTTACTGTCTTTTTGGTATTTCGACTCTCGCCTGTTTCCTGTTGTTTGACTTTGCCTGTACCTTGCACTTTGATTGCCTGGATTCAGTTGTTGAACCTCACTGCCAATCTGTTAAATAAACCCAGCCTTGATTTTAGATCAGTGTGCGTCAATCAGACTTTGTCCGGCATGAGAAAATGGTGTACACATTTTAATAACGACAATTCGAAGCATTCGTTTTTTCAGTGCAGCTTAAATGCAGGAGTGGCCAGACTATTGGCATTTAACAGACTATTGGCATTTAAAACATGCAGCCAAAAACTATGAGCACAATGTTTTGAAGTGAAACACATAGTTGGCCAATGTTCTTGAAGTACTCACGATTTGCTCAGCACTTTTCATGAGCTGATACACAAATTCTCAATAAATTATTGATATATGACACATATTGTCATATTGGCCACCCCTTTAGAAAAGTTAACTTACCCATGTCATTCTTGTCCCTGCCATGACGAGACAGATTTCTGAGGAAGCCAGTGAGGGATCGCAGTTCTGAATCATGATTTGTTCTGAGCTGATCTAGAAGCACAGGCAACATGCGCTCCTGTTCTAAGGCAACTCGACTCAGGATGGACGCCCACTGTATGAGTGAAAGGGAAAAGAGCACATGAATGACCTAATCTTAACTAGTGCAAAACACGTGGCAATACACCTATCCAGCATGCCATTCCACTACTATGAACTTCAGGCAACACTCACAAGCAGGCAGTGTATGTACATCATCAGGTTGTTGAATTTGTAACATTCACTTTTCATTCGACTGAATTTAACATGTGGTATGGCTGAATGTGTACTGTGTTTGTTGTGTGCATATGCACATGTTGTATGCTGTTAGGTTTTGTTTGCAAAATTTCCCTTCTAGGTATAATAAAGGTATTAAGCAGAAGTGAACATACTCGTTTGTCTCCAGCTGTAATGTTCTGCAGCGCTCCAGCAGCAGCCTCTCGGGTGACAGAGTTGACTTCACAGCGCTGCAGGATACGGTTATATAGCTGTACAACCATCGGGTGCCACAGCCACTCAATGCCCTTCGGCACCCGTGCCACCTCTGTAAATGTGGTCAGGTCCTTATCCTGTCTCTGAGGATCAGGAAAGAGAGCAGTTATCAGAACTGCATACACCAGACTGCAGCTTTCTACCAAACTAGATCAGGTAGGTGAATTCACTGATTTATTTTATTGGCACACAATAAAAAGGGGAGTCAAACGTCAAAGAATAAGACGAATATTAATGTTTATAATATTCCAGTCCTGAATGAGGCGTTTCTTACATCTTTGGCTTTTTTGCTCTGAGGAGTGAAGCAGCCGATAGCCTCTCCATGGGATTTCACTTGAGCTCTAGTGGGACCCTCCAAGCGCATCAGGGCTGAGGGAGGAATCTCACTGTACAGCTGATAGGACAAGTTCCTCAAAACGCACACACAGTTCTCTACTCCCTGCCAGACAGAGTGAGAGAATGTTAATGCAGTCAACTTTACTATGCAATGTAAATTCATACATACAAAAGCAAGCATAAATACATAGCAATGCAAATTTCACATGATTCTCAGCACTCAAAATGTATCGTCTATCTCATATTTTTCATTCTTCCCTGAGAGCCACTTATAATGTTCGATTGTATGTACCATAAATAGTCAATCTTTTACTGTCATATTAATGTATTAATATCTAAATCTTTATCTCTGATAAGCGCACAGGCTCTCTCTGTTTCTTTAAGACTAATGTAAATAAAATCTGGTCTTCAGCTGTCTGGGCTGAAATATGGGGAATATTATATATATACATGCATGACACCACAAAACAACAAACTAAAAACAGCTTGTTTAATTTCCACATAGGAATTGGAGAGTAAATGACAAAGCGAGGAAAATTAGTGTTCCCAAGATCTCTTGAACAATCAGCCTGTTGTTTGTGGTTATGCATTTACTGAACAATAAATGGCAATAAATCAAACATTAAAACCTTCATTAACTCTGTTTGTTTTACAAACGACGCAGACAAAGACACCGTTGTGACAATACACACATTCCAGCTGAAGGATAGACCTTGACTGGCTCGTGGGAACGTATTTGGGAAAGATAAGCAGGGAAGAGTGAGTTAATGTAATGTGTGTAGAGCTCACCTTCTCCTCTACTCTGTTGTCATCCAGAGTGCTTTGAATGTAGCCCACCAGAGCGTCCACTAAACCATGAGTTTCCCTCATCTGCTGACGGGTTTTCTCATTTATTGAGCTTAGGTTCCTGCAGCAGAAAAGGACAGCAGAGTTAAGATGTTTTAGGAAGAAAATGTTCAGACTTGAAAACCATAAAAAACAGACATAAAACAGAGACCTACAATACAAACCTACAAAACAAACAGAAATGGTCAGATTTTTTGATACATGCTTTTTTCATCTGGCCTGACAAAACATTTTTGATAACTAAGTCGGAGATTATGGTTATTAGATATAGAGTTAGTTCGATACGGACTTATTTAATATTAGATACAAATGATAACATATAAATACAGTACTCTATGAAAGTCTTAGGCACCTAAGCACCATTTATTTATCCAATTTTTCCAATCACTGTGCTTTTGGTTGTAAAAACACTATTAACATTAGAATAAATAAAGATAAAATCAATGTAGGGAAAATCTTGTAAGCTAGTTATTTTAATTCCATTACCAGGCACATTTGATTTAGCTTAAAGAAGCACTGAACAGCCAAACCAGGTTTCATATTATGACTACAATTGGTACAAGGCTTCTATGAGGATACGTAAGAGAATTAGTCATTGTTTTATCCTCAAGGTACCACTTTTGGGCCTTATTATGACGTTATGCTTTCACTGTTTAGCCTGCTTTGTTTAATCGGCAAGCTTCTCCCTTTCTAGACAAACAAGAGTTGCATCACTGATCTGCTTCATGGGTGGCACTGTTGCTAAATGGTTCACTTAGCTGGGCCTAGCAATTATAATTATGTTCGGGATAGCTCTGAAAAACCTTACAATATGCTATAGCATGTTTAAAAATCTGAAAACTTGAGAGAGAGATTGGTGGAAAGAGCAAATTGCCAACTAGAAATGAGCATTTCCACAGGTAGAACTAAACATGTTCAAATATGTTCAAATAAACATTCTGTTGCCATTTAAGCAACAGCACTGTTATTGTAAGTGAGGCGTCCATCAGAGCTAGATTAGCAAACCAACATGGAACCCCCTCCTCCAAATACCACAGGGTACTTTGCACACTGATCATTATTTTACTGTATATATTCTAACAGTATTGTTTTTGAGGAAACATGAATAGCTTTGTAACTCTCTGTTTTCAGGTGCCTAAGAGTTTTTGCATATTACTGTATGTAATACATATGAGACATGACCTGATGTATGAAACCAAACAAACCCACGTGTGTTTTGCTGTGATTAGATATAGACTTAAACACTCAAGCAGGAATGCAGACAGAGAGGGTAAGACCTTATATAACACTACAAGACAGCCTGAGACAAGACGCATTCACATTTTCACAGATGTGGGTGAGTGTAAATGCACCTGAGGCAGCCAGTGGTGTTGTAGAAGATATCTGCCTCTGAGGAAGTGTGCTCGATGATCTCTCTGTCTCCAGTGCCAGAGAGAGGGATCAGCACCTCCTCAGTCAGGCTCGGAAGAGTCGCCCTTGCCAACTTCTCCTTCAGATTATCCTTAGAGGAGAGGTTCCACAAAATTCCTGTAGTAAAAGATAATAAACAGTGATAACTTTCATTCTTTCCACAGAAAACAATCTACATTACAGCCAATATAGGCAGCAGACTTTCTGGGTTACTTTATTGATGTAACTGTAATTACATTTCACTTAATTTTCTTTCCAGACAACAGAGTTAAGAAAGAGGGAAATACGGGTCTCATGCCAATTTTCTATGACACACTTAACACCTGTTTCAGGAGAAAGCAACACTGTCTATCCTCATCATAAGTTTGTGTGCAATCATACATCTTACTCATAGAGGACTAAAGTTTAGACACTGACTCATTACTTGCCTTCCATGAATCTGGAGCACAAGTCAAGACAACGCTACGGTCAACACCCCTTTACCGAAAGACCACAGCCAACGCCCCAGAGAACACACACACACACCTGCATCAACTTCTTTCTCAAATTACAAAAATACTTCTCAATCCCTTCATACATCATATGCTGATTCAGTGGCTGAATCAGTAGCAGTGCGGGTGAAACATAGCCTGAAAGCTCAGGCTTTCCATTCATGTAATTTCTAGATAGCAGTCAAGCACAGATTGCAAGCAGCCATTGCTGTGCAGATTGGACTATGGTATCTAATCAAGTGCCCCTCCTTTGTGGATTACACGTGATTACAATGTGCTTTTGTGTTGTGAATGATTATAAAGTTTTATAACTGTTATCAGTCTCTCTGGTTCGCCACACCCATAGCACCTCAGCAAACAGAGAAGGCTATACACATGTTCACACAGAGACTGCTTGATTTCTTCTTTAAATCCGTAGGGAAACGTAGGGAAAAAGCCGACCACACATATTGGAATGCATGTTCGGGATCTTTGATCTTGTATTTGTACTATGAACTGGTTGATCTGAATGCCTCAGTTTAAAGTGGCTATATCCTACGTTTTTCCTATATTATCTTATGTATTTTATGCAAACAGGCTGTTCGTATTACTGTGCCATTAATATATGAAATGGCCTCTCCTCTGACTCACTGCCTTGTACGGTGTGTCATACAAAAAGCAGCAGGAGTGAATCTCCTTATAACTTCAGCGTGGTGTAGGTGGAAAGGGCAGATACAGATGTATGCAAAATCTGGGCCTTTATGTTATAAATAAAAAATTAAAAAGTGCACCATTTTAAAATCCCACTAAAACCTCCTGGTAGGGAATTTGTCAACTTATTTTCATTTAGAAGATATTATATATTATAAATATATTATTCAAAATTAGTGTGTTTTTTTTTCTAGAAACATCAAAATGAATTTCAGTTCAAGCTCCTGTTACAGCTTAGCTTTCACACATGGACTGTTCAGACTTGAGAGTGAACAGTATGTTTTAAAAATGTTTCCATTATACAAGTCTATTACTACTCTTTTTAAACTAAGTGAATTTTGGCTTTCCAAGATAAAGACTCTTTAATGTTCAGTTCTATTTATCCATAATTCTAGTAATAGCTCCCACTGTTTCTGTAATTTTGCTATCTCGACCAGAGGTGGCTTGATTTGTCCAAGCTTTCTTCCTCTGCTCTTACGGAGTTTTTCCTGTTACTATAATGAAAACTGAACTTTGAATTGAATATTCATTTTGACTCTTCACTGTATATGTCTCCCATTTGACATGACAGTAGTCACTTGCAGTGAGCAATAAAGACTAAAGTTAACACAACAGTGCTTACCAGTAATGTTCTTGCGGAGCTCGTCATCTGGCTCTTTCAGAGCTGTCATAAGCTGACCGATTCCTCCGGACTCGATGAGAGCCACTTTGTTCTCCATATTCTCATAGATGAGGTTCCTGGCTGCTCCAGTGGCATAACGCTGCACTTCCTGCTCGTCACTAGTAAACAAGCTAACCAGGGGTGGTATTCCTCTCAGCTGATTTACCTAAGAGACAGAGAAAGAGACAAAACAGAGACATTTATAGAGAATATTTATTTATTTAGTATTTTAGAATTATTTTAGAATTACTCTGTAGAACAGAGAAAGTCAGTTTTGCCACTTCACTGTGTCATCAGATCTTACCAGTTTCTTGGACTCATTGCTGTTGTAGCACTCATGCTGGATGTAGGCAGCGCCCAGAACCTGGAGTTCTGAATCAGTGGAATCCAGATAGCTCACAGCAGTCGGCATGTCCAGAGCATTAAGTCTGTGTGATACAGAAAGAGACATCAAGGATTTCAACACCACATACACAACAGTGGTATATTAAGATGTCTTTCACAGCAACAGTATGGAATTCTTTTCCTTTGGGTTTGATTTCCATATTGGTTGGTGACTGATATTAGGTAGTTAAGGATGACGTGTACTTTGGCCCTGAGGTTAACACTTCAGGTTAACCTCTATGCAGTGATTCTCCAGGACTACAAATACCAGTTTGGGTCTTTTTGTATTTCATTGTTTGAGAAAGACTGTGTATGAGAAAGTGTATGTATGTTGCTAACTCAGTGGGAAGCACGTTTCTGTCCCAGGGTGTGTCAATTGTTAGTCGGTTAGACTGGTTTGGGTGTGTTTCACTCTTCATTTTTCACACACAGGCACACACGGAGCACCGGGTTGGGCTTCACACTCACTGTCACACTCACAGAGCAGCTCGACCAGTGAAAGTGAATCTGTAAAATGTAAATAACCTGTTCAACAGGTTCAAAGGTCAAACCCCCCCACCACCTCTACACACTGTCTGTGTTATCCTTTTAGCCCACTGTCTTTCTATGTCTTTGTCTTGTTGTGTATATTCAGTTGTTCTTCAATAAACACTGCAGTTAATGTCAGACTCCATTTTCTTGTGCAGTTTCCACCAGAAGGAAAAGAGGAAGCTTTTGGCTGCTTAGATTTAAGGCGGTGGCTCTCACTGAAGCATATAAGGAAAATACATTTCAGCATTAAGGAACTGTGTCCAAAGTGAAATTATTACTTTCATTTTGTTTCACTTTCACTTGGCACTGTGAAAACCAACAATGACAACTAATTGCAATGTACAAACATATACACATATTTACTATAAACACACTAAAAAATATGCCAAGCATTACCTCTACACTGTGGTACACAAAACCAATGTTCCTTTGGCTGTTGTGATTCTTTTTTTTTTAAGGACTATGTCTTCTTATCTTATTGGAGTTATCTCACATTAAATAATAATAATAATAATTGCAGTTTTCCTCAATTCCACTGTGTACCTACTAACTAACTAAAATAAAATCACTCATATAAAAAGGCCCATTTTTTAGAGACACTGTTTACAAATAGCTCAAGGCATTCATCATATTTTTAAGAAGAGTCAGTCTTTGAGATTAGATTGAGAACACAATAATTTCCCCAAGAAAAGTATTTATGATATAGTTCACCTCACTTCATTGCAATTCAAAGCAAGTAAGCTCAGTCTTAACAGTGTAAAGCTTTCGTCATTCGCGGGAACTCAGACTCATCAGATCAGTTTGTCACGAGTTAGTTTAGTACATAGAGTTTACTTACTTTGGGCATAACTGTACTGTATGTAATGTAATGTACACCCACCGGCCACTATGTAACTTATTGCATTCTACTGCATTCTATTTAGAAGCATTATTTAAATGTCCTTCCTCATTCATAATTTTATTTAGACTGTTTTTCTGCTTACATTTTTAAGCATCTAATGCACCTAAAATGCTATTTAATTATAGACATTATTATTATTATTATTATTATTATTATTATTATTATTATTGCCTTTGTAATTTTTTCATATTATATTGTTTAAATCCATTTGAAAACACCAATGCATTCAGTGTGTCTGTATATGTGCACACGTCTCACCCGCTCAGGTTGCCCATGCTGCCCGTCATATCCATTCCATCGAACACGTCCTTGCCTTTACCCACACTAATGACACTCCTCATGGAGGCGGCGCGGGACAGCCTGCCCTGCTGCATCATGCCCATGGTACCCTGGGAGTTTCCACCAATGATAAAGCCTCCTCCTCCTCCTCCTCCTTGGATACTTCCTGCGGTCGTGGAGTAGCGATTCTGCCGCTGAGTGATTCTACTGATGGTGCGCTGTGCGGGGCCTTTGAAGGACTGGCGAACATAAGCCTCTTCCTCCATGACTCCACTTCCGCCTCCACTGCGAGCCAGAGTGCCGCTCAGAGAGCGTCTCATGGGGGGCAACGTCATGGAGGTCTGCGTGGCCCCGGAGCTGAAGCCATTACTGGCAGTGGAGTACATGGTCTGTCGTGGGTATGTCGATGAGTAGCCGTTGCTCGCGCCATAGGCCATGTCCTGTCGCGAGTAGGTAGCATCATGATCTGACACCAGGCTTCCCTCACTGCCATCCTGTCCCATCCATGTTGAGACTACAGTCTGCTGTTGAGGAAAAGACTGCATGCGCAAGGAGCGCAGCGAGGTGGTCTCAGGGTCAGGGCCTGTAGGTCGGTTCATGGTGCGAGTTAATGTGGTGATCTGCTGTTGGTGAGACTGGCCACCCTGGTAACCTCCCCCACTCATGCCCATCATCATGCTGTCGTCATGGCTATACATCATTCCTGCACCAGGGCCTCGGCTCATCTGTGCCCTGGGGCCAAAATCCACAGCCGAGCGAGTTGAGTAGCCACTGCTGGATTTTGTGGACATACGCTGGGACTGGTTGAAAGTGAGAGGGAGTCAGATGCAGCACAAGGATATGGCTAATTAATCCACAACACTTTAGGCTGAGACTGAAATGCAGCAGACCTTGCCAGGGCTAAAAGAAAATTCCAGTGCTTTTGCAAAACTATATTAGCACAGCCTATAGAAAGCTCCTATCACCACTACTCGAATTAAACTGAAGTTTATGTATTTTCTACAATTTATTATTCAATGTCAAACCACCCTAAATGTCTTTGTCAACATACCAGCCATTAAATTATGTAGAGATTCTAAAAAGATCTGATGCAATTTAACTTTAATCTACCCAATTTAAGAGCTACTCTAATACCTCACTATAATAACTTCACGCTTTTAATATTACTTTGCATGGCAGTTATGAATACTACGGCTGTGATGCACATACTGTCAGGTTTGACTTTTGATTCTTAGGTCATAATCCTTAGGTCTTTTATATGGTTCTATGGACTGCAATGTCTTTTTAATCAGTGCATTAAGTACTAAACTGTTACATCAACAGCTTGTGTGTGTGTATATGAAGACATGCTGTGGCAGTTCAGGCTTAGGCTGTGGTTAGGCCTCAGGAAGTAACAAACTTACTGAACAATAAATCTTGATTGATACCTTTGTGATAACCCTGGGTTTATGATACTCAGCAACAGTAGTTTTACAAAATGGATGTGCTATTCAAAAGATGCATAATTACTGAATGGCAGCAGTATGCCGCTGTGTCATTTTCCTTAGAACTGTGGAGGACTTGCGAAATATTACACTTGCCCTACACACAACCACTCCTCTCCCATTGCCATCCTGTCCAGTTCTTAAGAGATCTGCTCTCTCTCTCTCTCTTTCTCTCTCTCTCTCTCTCTCTCTCTCTGTGTGTATGTGTGTGTGTGTGTTTCTAAGTCTCTTTCTCTCTAGATACATTCTCAGTCTACGGAGGATCTACCAGTACCAGTATTTCTATCAGTACAGAATTACAAATATATCTAATTAACATCAATATTTTAACATTAAAACGAGGGATAATGGGGGAATAAGGGCTAATATGATAAATGTTATTACGTAAAAAAGCAATTCTCACCATCATTGGTCTGCTTGTGGAGTACATGAAGGATTTTGAGCTGAAGTTGGGATTGTAGGTCTGGTACTTTGTCATTGTGGAAGAACCTCCGAACTCTACAAGATAAAGAGAAGAAAATTACATTTTAAGACTTTAGAAGCTGGAGGGAGCACACTAACTGATAACAAACATCTGCACTACAGATCACACTGATTTGCTAAATATATAAACCTTTGTCTTCACCAAATGGCTGACAGTAGAGGAGTCATTCACACATAGTAAATAAAGTGACATGGAAACACCCTATCTGACCCAGTATGATCATGGCTGTAGTCCACTGACAAACAAATAAGTGCTTGATGAGAAAGTGCCCACTGCTTTCATATTGACAGCAGGTTTCATCACTTACTGAGATTTTAATTATACACTGCCGTGTTTTCATGATCTCCCCACTAAACCAGTCCTGTGAAAGCATTCCTGCAGATGCAACTGCAGGTTTTCACATGCAGGTGTTATGTCCAGAATCTCTGGAGTGCATCTGGAGCTTTGTTTGGTTACCATGAAAGATGTATCTGCTGCAGAGCGTAGATTACTGTATAAGGTCAAGCAATGATTAAGACTGAGGAGGAGGAGTAAAACTGGCCCTTAATATTTTAAATACTTTAAAATTATTTTGTGCACAGTTGCTACAATAAGCAAACTCACAGAAACAGCTAGAAGACAGCCAGGACCACCCGAGGTCTGGCTCTGATAAGTGTTGTTTAAAAGTATGAAAAACAGATTTTACTTACTAGGGCATTACTGTTCTTAAACATCTTACAGAATCATACTTTTACCTTCTTGTTTTTTCTAACAGCAAGTTCAGAATCTTCTGCGTTAACTTTCAATTGACAATCACTACAGTTTCAGGCTCCAACAAGTTTTAAAATTTCTAATTTGAAAAATGCTGACTCCCCGGAAACTGGATTGAATGTCATTGCATGCTTGCCAAGTTAACGCAAGTCCCTGATGAGTTTGAAAAGTAATAAAACACATAAATACAATGCTGTTTGAAAGTGATCCCTTATTTATCACTTTGTGAATTTCTACAAAAATCAACACATCACCGGAGTTCAGCTTCCAAACCTCCTGGATTTATACACCAGCCGCTGCCAGAGGAAGACCGCGAGGATTCTAAAGGACTCCACCCACCAAAGCCACCGTCTGTTCTTACAGCTGCCGAGCGGGAGGAGGTTCAGAAGCTTGAAGTCCAGAACCAGCGGGTCTCAAGACAAGTTTCTTCCCTGACACCATCAGGCTGCTGAACAGCCAGTAGTGCTGGTGTATTGGTCGATGGGACTGACACTACACATCTCACCTGTGTTCTGCCTCAACATTTCCATCATTCTGCTTCAACCATTCTTTGTAAACTAACTGTTGTTTTTAGGGTTGCTGACTCCTTAAGTTGCCTCTTTTAGTTGCCCAAACACTCCCCTGTAAGGTTTCTTGATACAATCTAGACATAAAATTTCAGTTAAATGATGGCAGTTGTCATGGTCCAATAGCATTAAAACAGCATCAATTTGTGATACTCCCATAACCGATTCAAAGTTGGGATGGGGTTATACTGGAAAGCAATGTTTGCTTCTTTCAAACATAATAAATCTCTCGCTGATGCCATAAAGATTATTTTAGTAGTGTTCTGGTGGTCTTTAGGAAACTTTAATGCTCCTCCTCCATGCTATCATTCCACACATACTACACTTTTTCAGTGTTGTTTCAGTGTTTGAGAGGCCTGCAGATCCGTAGATGGTACCATGGGGGTCTTTGTGATCTCCCAGAATATTATATTAACCTTAGTCTTAGAGTCATGCTTGTTGGAGAACCACTCCAGGCAAGCGTATCGATGGTGTTAAACCTCTATTTGTACACTATCTGCCTGACCTTGGTGAAGCCCACTAATAGGTATGTGTGGTAAAGATCAGACTTGATCTTCGGTGTTGAATTCTTATGTCAATGCTTTTAAATAGGGTAGGGTCAACCACACACACACCTTATTGTCATCCAATTGATTGAACCTCTTGACCCTAATTATCAACTACACCCAACTGTTAATTCAAGAGGTCCACATACTTTTGTCATCAACATTATTTACTGTTGGTGATAAATTTATTTATTGAACAAACTGTTTATTTATTGTTGGTAGTAAGTTTATTTTTATATCTAATTGTTTATTTGTTTTATTAGGTACTCTTGCTCTATTGTTAGCACCTAGCTGAAGACTGATCATAGTTTAGGTCACGTTTGTGTAGAAATTCACAAAACGATGAAGGGTTCAATAACTTCGCACTGTAAGTTTTCAGTAGGGCGAGGTGCAGGCTGGGTTGTTAATAACAGAGTGACAGACAGCAGCCGGAGGGGAGAGGGGCAGTAAACCGGTCTGACTGCAATGAGCCACTCCTTCTATCCCTGCCCAAAACACGCAGAAACAAATACACCCAAAGCAAAAGTTCCACCCCTTGCCGCACCTTTCTTTTTCCATTTGAGAACACAAACTGCTGTAAACACAAAACTAGTGAGCTCTTTATTATTAAAGTAATAATGTATTACTACAGTTGCAACTGCTGCTATCGTCTCTTCATATATATTTATTTATTTAACTCTGACCTGCACAACCCCACTAAATCACTTTCTAACAAACAGCTCTCTCTTTCCTTTGAAACATGCGTTTGATGTTTCACCCGTGTGAGACTGGTCCAGGTTTTAAGACATCGACGACAGCTTCAAAATGAGATATGTGTGTTTGATGCTGGCTATGGGCCAAGAAATGCGAGGTTGTTCTGACTTGTCAAGCTGAGCTTGGGAAGCCTGCAGGTCACAGGCACTCACCTTCCGCGACTGCTAAGACTAAAGGTTTAACCCCTGAATAGTTGCATTGGCCTTTCAGAAAGTCAGGAATTCCTGAGCAAACCATCTCTGCTATTCACACCACGTTAACTATGCAGACGCTGAGGGGAATTGTACATAGCTTAGCAGCCGAGAGTTATGGGAAAGACCATATTGTAAGGGTTAACTGTGTGCAGCCTTATTGTAATGGTGATGGGAAGGCTGTTGGGCACATACTAATTGCACATTGTAATAGTGCAATTAATATTTCAGCCGACAGTAATGTTATGTAGTGTATACACTATGTAAAGGGCAACACTTTCAAAATACATACTGAAAAACGTTACATTGTGTGAAAAACTCATGAGGAATGGGTGAATAGAAATGGTTCAAACTTGGAAAAAAAATACTGTTGCATTAACTTAAAGTTAGTAAAGAACCTTTTGTTCCCAAAAAGTCCCTCCAACTGTGATATCTGTTCCCATTTTTTTTACTGCAAAATTAGAATGTGAAAGGTATTAAAAAGGCTGACTAAACTTTTTTTTCAGAGAAAAGAACCTGCAAAACCTTTAACTTTACATTTGAGCTGCCTAAGGAATTGTAGGTGACAGAGTCCTTTCTATTGTGCTTTGCTAAACACTTTGTCCAGCTCTCTCACACAGCCGTTTTGTGTGGGTCGGGTCCTTTGAGAGTTGACAAAGAGCAGTAACCCAATCACATGCAGTCACAGGGCTTTCACTCACTTCTCTGATCTTTCCCTTTCTTACCCGCTAGTCTGAAAGCACCTAAGGGTACAGAAGAACACGACCTGTTGCAGCCTGTTAAACATTAATGCAGTATGCGTGTTGTGTGCGTGTATATGCAAGTGAGGCTAACACTGCAGACAGAAGAGCGCTCTCTCTAATTAAAGGGAGGGGCCGACACTTTCTACCCGGTTTAGTTGCTGAATGTGGATGGAATACGTACAAGTTTCAAAACTAATGTAAATCACGTACAGGTTTCACGGCATATCAAGATGTTTTCCATTGCTTCGCGAATAAGAGCTCTGGTTCTAGATATTAAAGAGGCTACAAGGAGGCTTTAAAACCCAAACCCATCACTACAGGCCAATCAGCCTAGTAACTGCTCATAACCGCTAGGCACAGTTAGAACATGTACTACACTGAAAACATGGCATGTATGTCTTTAAGTCTGTAGACTATATTGTACTACTTTACTTCATGAACTAAAATGAACAAAAATATGAACAACAACAGTTTTTACTGAAAAGACGTTACTGAATGTTGTCTTTGCCAGATCTTTGCTAATGTGGATCTGGTTTGACACAGATCTAGGAAACAAAAAAAACCTGCTATTTAATCAACCCGGTGTTAAATGGAGTCAAACCCCAACATGTTTAATTTATATTTTATGCTCAGTATAAATTATATACCACGTAATACTGTACTGCTCACAATTAACCAGGTGCAGGTTGTTTACCGACCAAAATATGAAGGAAAAAAATAACTTAATTATATAATCTAGTGTCCATGCCGGCCATACACAGACAAATCAGAGCAGCCCTACAGCAGTTAACATGTGAGAATCTACCAAACTCGCAAACTAAACCTCTAAAGAGGTTCTAAACAGAAGTACTGGCATTAAGTTACTGAAGAACTTAGAGAAGCAACCAATCGCAACTCCATCTCCAACACTGATTAACCTAAATACCTTACAATCACAGTTTCACGATTTAGCAGAACGTAAGACACAGATATCTTACTATCAGAGCTTCAGCGAACTCTTTACCAACAAGTGCGCGCACACTCACACAGACAGACACATTCACACAGCCCGAGAGACACACACTCACACAGATAGACACACATTTACACACCCCGAGAGACACACACTCACACAGACAGAGAAAGACACACACCTGAAGACGCGTAGTTCTGCCCGGCGCCGTTCTGGCGCGTGAGCGTGGCGGATTTCTCCGCGAGCCTCAGCGCCACCTGCGCCTGCACGCGCTTGGCCCTGGCCGCCGCATCAGACGAAACGGTGCCATAACCCAACTGGTTCTCGGACGGCACGGCGTACGTGCTCACGGAGGAGTTGGGCTGAAGAGCCGAGAGGAACAGGCCCTCAGAAGCCGAGCTCATGACCACAGTTATGGTCAGCACCAAACACAACGAAGCGGGACGCGCTTGTTCCTGACGTGCACACTCGAGTTGGTGGAGCGAGAGAGCGAGCTAATGGCGACGAGAGCGAGCGGAGGGAAGTTTCTCATGTAAGCAGGAGTTTAGCACCGAGTTCCTCAGGTAAAAATGGGTGGAGCGTGGATGAGTCACCAGTGGTTACCTGAGCCAGGTGAGCTCTTTAAAGGGAGCTAGACGGATTTCTGGCTGTGACTTTACGTAGATAAACAATGACAGGGTATCATCAAAGTCTCCACTGTGGCTTCCTTTATAGAGGCTTTGTAATAAACAACACAATAGCGTGTGAATAACTACTTTATTGCGTCTAATGCGTTCTAGTCAGTAGGCAAAGTAACTTCCATGCTCATTAAAAAGTGCTTTACTTTAATACAGTTATAACATCAAGAAGTTGTTACATACAACTTACAGACAGCTTTGAGTAAAAATGCACCAGATCTAAATAATAATACTGCAGCTGTGTAATAAACACTATCATGTGTGAATAACTGCTGTATAGAGTCTTATGAATTGTAGTTATGAGTAAAGCAACATTTACATTTAATCAAATCGCATAATGACTGTAATGTCTGGTAGTTAAAACTGCAGAATGAGACTAACACAAGACAAGTTCAGAGATCAGATTCTGCATGTCTGTTTTTAGGATGCTTTTGGTCTACAATAAGATGATAACCATCACGGGGAACTGCTGAAGGGCTAAAATGGAATGGATGGAAAAGTATATTCCTTTCTCCACAAATCAACAAGAGAAAAAAATATATACAATTAACATTAATAGTATTACTACATATTATTATTAATTGCATACTAATTACATATTAAATACATACAATTACAATGTTATATATTATGTATAGAATAATAGATGAAAGTATTTTAATTGGAAAGTCCTTCATAAATATGCATCTATCTATCATACCTAAGCAGACAAAACTGAGTGAATGCCTAGTAGCTGATGTATAATCAGTAGGCTGTAGTCTGGGTTTATCTTGGCATACTTTTGTGTGGGTGCGTGTGTTGTGCCAAATGTACCATTTCCCAACTTTCTGCTTTCTATCTCTGTGCTAGAAATCAAAAATCTTTTTTCTGTCGTTTTCTGTGTATAACCTGTGTTTAACCTACCTGTGCTAAATCTAGCTCCACATGCCTTTCTGAATAGATTTAGACTAGTGTAATTAAGATCATGACAGTGGCTCCTGTTTTTGGATATTGTACTTATGTCAGTTGAAATTGTAATTGGCACCCAGTTTGTATTTCCCATGTAATCGTTATCGTCTCATGTGGGTTGCTTCTGTGAATGCAGGATATGTGGTCCCGGTTGCATATTTGAACCATGACTGTCTGATATCTTTGCAGTCTATCGTGAAAGTTAAAGAGGTAGATAGAGAGAGAAAGAGAAAGAGCCATGCCTTGTTCTTTAGCCATGGAGGGCGTGTCTGCCATGCGTTTGCTGTCTCAGTTTACAGAGGTTGTTTTAGCTCCTGTGCCTAGTAACGGAAGTGACAGTAAGTGAACGGTTTATGTCTGCATGAGGCGTGTTTCCTAATCCAGCTCTGCTGCCATGGCAACTGAATGATATTTACTTATCCATTACATTTATTGATATTGTCATTATCCTTTTACATTTTGTAGATGTTTTTGGTCTATTTGATTTTTACACCCTACTGTGATAATAATAATAATAATAATGATTAATAATAATGATAATAATAATAATAATAATAATAATAATTTCATCATTATCAAATAGTTGCAACCAGAAGGAATAAACTGACAGGAATGAAATTTGGTGGGTAGGTTTGATATCATGAGACATGCAAATGATTCAAGTGTCACGCTTGTGGCGTAAGCAAGGATGGGCCTTATCACTATACCTAACTGACCCAACAGCCACAATTGTGAACATTGAGCAGTGATTAATCTGTGTGTGGATGCACTGTGGTCAGCACCAAGATGAACAGTTTGTTGTCATACTTCACATGTCACTCCACCTCCACCCCTATCGCAATATCTGCAGGAGTTGTTTGTGAATATTCAGGCTGCATGGGATGGATTATCACAGGACACCATTAGGAACCTCTACAACTCCATACCTAGATGTCTGGCATGCTACATTGGCAAACATAGTGGCCCAACACCATGCTGAGAGACACTACTTCTGTATGTGTAGCTCAGTAAATATTGCCCAGAACAGTTTAAATTTATCATCATTTGTTTTTCTTGGAAACCTTTATCTTTCTTCCCAATAGCATTACAATCCCACACTTCCTTCTGGGTGCAAAAATTATTTGATGATGAGTGTATAATAATAATAATAATAATAATAATAACCACAACAACAGCAACAACAACAACAACAATAATAATAAATTTAATTGAAATTAAATTGAAATTTTAAGTTATTATTGAAGTGAAATTTAAAGTTATATGTTTTCAGGATTCCCTATGTGCAATCTGACATGAAAAGATTTTTTATCATATTCTGTTTCCTATGGTTCTTATTTGCATTATGCAAATACATATGTTTAATATAATTAGCAAACTGAAAATACAGAATATTTGTACTTACCATGAAGACATGGTTTTGTCTGTCGAAAAATAAGGTCCAGTTAGAGAAAGCGTTCCTCAGAGTGTCTGTCTTGAGAGAAGAATCCTCTTCAGAAAGTTAAGTTAGTTGATCTGGCAGAGAAACTACATGTGACCAAGTTATAGGTGACATCCAGCCCTGGCAACGCCCTGGTGAAAGCACAAATGTATTCAGCTTGATTATTAGTTAGAGAGAGAGAGACAGTGAGGGATGAGTCAAAGAGGCGTGAAGGAGCAAAAGTGTTTAGGAGTGGCAGAGGAGTACCACCTGTCCACCTGTCAATGTCTGCCACTCACAGCATCATATCAAATAAGTGCTGAAGCAGTGCATGGTCGTCCCTCGGACAGGAGGCAGCTGAAAATGCTTGATAGCGTAACAGACAGTGTGATGGTTTCTTGTGTTTGGCCTGAGTGTGTTCATTTGTGTTGGTGAATCATGTGAATAAAGTCCTTTTTGGGATTCAGCAACCAAATCAAGGTGTGGATGTGGGTGACAAATCAGGCGCACCTGAGTCAGGCTAGTTGATGCCTGCAGGGAAAGGAGGGCTCTGCCTGGAAGGGAGCAACCTTTATCACATGGAATTTTACACCACCTTATTCCACCCTAAAACATGTTTCACGCAGTAATAAAATTAATTTTCTGATTCATTCATGAATGCCCATATCTGAACATTTTTCATTTCCTGTGGTCAGGATGTTCTATATCCTCAAATCAGACCTTATGACTAGACATATGGACTTTATGGACTTTCATTGCTTAGTTTATCATATTTAAATATTTTGACCACATGAGAGTACTGATGTTTAACAAAGCAACAGAAGATTCAAACCTGAGAAAAAAATATATATATATATAAAAATTACAAGTAAGCATCAAGTAAGGACCCAGACGCCCCAGCTGGGAATCAAACCCAAGCATTTCTTGCCGTACGGTGACAGCGCTATGAGTTTCTGCTATTGTACTTTTTGAGTATTTGTAGCCAGAAAGTAATTGCAAATTATCTACTGAGTCTACAGGGATACGGATATTATATTATAATATTAATATCCTAATACAGAATTTCAATACAGCTCAAACACTTCATCATCAGTTCCCGGTCTTGAGAAGCGTCTTCCTTTTGCTCTACATGCTGACGCTTTTGATCGTACAGTATACATCAGGGTCTCTTAGAAGTTTTTCTTTTGGACTTTCTAAGAACTGCACTTTTTAAGAGACTGATTGCATGATCAGAGCAGGAACGGAACCAGTTTTGGATGTTCCGTCAGGTTCTCTGGGTGTGGTTAAGTCCTGTAAAAACACTGGAAACTCACAGTACGCACAGTACTCAATTCTTTATGCTCTATTTACAGTGCACCACATCCTTTTCACAGCCCTGTTATGAAGCATGTTGTTTCATTTTGCCTCTGAATGAAAAGAGCCAGCTTTACCGAAAGTTTGGAAATGCTTTTTATAAGGAACTATGATAATCTAATCTCTTCAGAGTTCATGGGAAAACACAGTGCCTAACTGCCACTGTGTCTGAAGGAATGCAATATGAAATGTGTACAGTAAGGGCCAAAAATCATTTGGATGTGCAACAGTGTGAATCACTTGTGTGGGAAAAAGTCTAACTACAGTATACGTACAGATGAATAGAGATGAATCATAGCAGTGCTGATGCAGTTGCATGAATTTTGTGGATCCAGCAAAACAATGATGGGATTAGGTAAGGGGGTGTGGAATGAAACCGCAACAGCATTTTTGTGTGTGTATGTGTGTGTGTGTGTGCCCCTCCATAGTTACTGTGAAGTTGTTTGTGTATTAATGATTTTTTATCAGGAGGACTCTAAAACCTTGAAGGTGTTCTTGGGTTTGAAAAAGTCACTTTACATAACTTAAACTTTTTATAGTAAAATCCATTGAGCCTATCCAACTGTGTTTCAGTATTGTTTCGTCACCCTGTGGAGGAGCGCCTTGCATTCGGACAAGAGCACAGTACCAGATGTTAAAAGAAGGACATTTGAACATAGGGTCTGTAGTGCAAAGAATTGCTAGGAAGCCTTGACTCCACCCACTGAGCCACTTCCACATCTAAAATGTTTAAGTGGTGTAACACAAACGGTTTCATTAAAAGGCTGAAAATTCTTTATTAGCTAGCTTTGCGTAACTGTATATAACCAATAAACATTACTGTTGGCTACATTTTAGTCTGGATTTTTTTTTCCCCAAAATTTAAAACATATATTGCTGTAATGCAACAAAACATAAATGCTGGAAAGGCCATTCCTAAAGCATACCTCATTAAGGCTTGGCAACAAGTGCAGCGTCGCTAGTGGCAGATGAGAGAGCAGCGATGCTAATGGAAGAGAAGACATCACACGCAGCCTATGACTGTTTCTCCTCATTCACCCCTTTTGTGTGTTAAACCATACTTCTCATGCTCTATAGTTCATTCTCCTTGCCTCACATACATTTTGGGCTATCTATAATGTTGTGTTCTTAAATACTACAAAAGAGTTAAAATCACCACTAACACTCCAGTGTTCTGACTGACATTCCGAAGGAGGACAAATCATCCTAGAACCCGCCTTACTATACAGTCTGTTTACTTTACCTCTATCAAACATTTGGTCCTTCGAGCCGGATTTGTGTTCCTTTGGTCTCGTTTCTAATGATGCAGTCTAGATCCTTGTGTGGTGGTGACTATACAGAAGCCAGGAGATCAAGACGTCAGATCCATCCTCCAACATATGTTAAGGATTATGACCTCTCATGCCCTAGCCCAATTCCCCACACACAGCACAGTGCACACACAGGCTTGAAGAGGAAAGCCCCATCACTGCAGGAGATGCTGTTAGGACCCCACCCCCTCTCACTAGGTGGAGTTTCAGCAAAATAAGCCAAAGCCTGTAGGAAACTGTGGACCAATGGCCAGTCAGGTGACCAAATGCAGTCAGGTGGGAGCATGCATGTTAACGAGCCACATGGAAGTCCAGTTCATAATACTCCTTAGCAGTTCATTTCAGTGGCACCCCCTTCACAGACTACTCCACTTCATAGGCAGTGGGAAAGCCCACACTCTGACCAAGGTGAGATACCTCAACACTACGTGCCTGGACCACAACCCACCTGTGAGCTCCCTCCTTGGAAGACGGTCCCTTCTGAGCACCCATATCACAATCTGTCATCTTCTGTATCCAGTGCTAAAGGTAACCAGCCCCCACAGCAGAGCTACACCCCCAAAGTGATGGCCGAGCCTCCTCAGCATCAAGGGCCTAGGAACAGCCATCTGACCAACTCCTACCTCCATAAGATGTCTGTAGGTGACCCAGCAGAGCCTCCTAGGGAACCGATAATGCTTGACTTCTTGAGAAGAATGATGAGTGAGCTTCAAACAATGAAGGAGCATTTCCAGACTCCATCTTCCCACAGGCCCCCAGTAGCTGCCTCCCAGCCAGCTTACCCAGTCCAGGATTATGACTGTCTCCCCAAGTGCCAGAAGAATTATGCCTTCGCTGTCCCAGACCACTCCCAGCTGCACTCTGTGTACCAAGAAAATGCGCCTAACTATCATTGATATCAGCAGCTTCCTACACCACAGACTAAGTCTAGGTTGATCGCAGGCTACCTATCAACAGAGTCCTCCTACCAGGATGAGGGCACCATATGAATGTTCATCATACCCCTACAGACAGCCTGCTACAGCTGAGAGCATATATGGAGGCCCATGTCCGACCATACCCGACCTCATCACAAAGGATCCTAGTGAGTTCACAAGACTGAGGATAGCCCTTGAGAATCTCCTACCTCCCAAGTCTAGTGAGCTATTCAGATACCAGATCCTTAGGGATCTGAAGCTAGATGAAGTTCGACTTACAGCAGACTCCCCTTGCCCCTACTCAGACACGATGGCCGCATTGACAGAGAGATTCGGCCAACCCCACAAACTAGCTCTAAAGAAAATTGCCCAGGTAATTGATTCTCCTGATATATGTTGTTGCGACACAGAGGCTTTCGACCACTTTACACTTCAGATAAGGGCTCTTGTGGGGCTGCTGAAGACCGTCGGGCAGGAGGTTAAAGCAGAACTGAGATGCAGATCCCATGTGGAGAGACTTTTGAGTAAACTACCACAGGAAATGAGGTCAGAGTTCAGAAGAAGCCTGGTGTCAGAGCAGTGGAGGACAGACGAGCTCCAAGGTGGAGGGACTGAGACCGAGATGAGAGCTCAGGCCCACATCTTATGCAGCCACCATCTTACACAGAGCGAATGAGATGGCCGGTGAATCACAGATGTCAAAGACAAGCAGCCAAAGTACGAAAAGCTCTTTGCCTAAAGCCTATTGACCGTATTGCATAAGGGAAGATCACTATCTCAGTCAGTACACAACCTTTAAAGCCTTCAGAAAGGAATAGATTACAGACTAGATCCGTACCAACAGATGCCGTTGGCTTTGTGGCCGCAAACACCAAGCAGCCCTCAAGAACACTGTACACTCAAGAAGCCATGTAACATATGCCAAGGGAAACCTCTCCGTATCCTGCATAACATCAACACTTCGTGTACTAGAGAAGATTCCTGCCTGGTTAGCTCTGAGACGGGATCGCTGCATGTGGACTGAAATGCTGACGGGAGACGTGTTCTCCTCAAGGTCATTAGAGTTTTGCTACGCTACAAAGCCAAGTTACTTGATATCTATGCTGTACCGGATGATGGCTCGGAGCGCACCATCCTCCTACCCGCTGCTGCTCGCAAACTGGGGATTCAAGGTACAGCAGAGTCTCTGGCACTAAGAATGATTCGCCAAGAGGTGCCAACCATTCAAGGTGCCTCAGTTTCCTTCCAAATCTCCCCAGAGTCTAACCCACAGAAGATCTATCAGGTTACTGCTGCCTTCACTGCAAAGCACCTTGCCCTGGCAGACTACTCCTATCCTGCCGACATCCTGAAGAAGTACAAGCACTTGAGAGGCCTACCTTTACAATCCTTTGAGAACGTGCACCCCTTACTATTCATTGGAGCTACTCACACACATCTTATTGCGCCCATAGCTCCGGTCCATATGGGCCCTCCGGGTGGTCCCGCCATGGTCAAGACCAAGCTAGGATGGACACTCCAAGGACCAGCCAGACTGCTAGAGGTCCAACTGCAACCACAACAATGCCTGTTCCTGTCCTCTTCTCCTGCAGAGATGGAACTGAAGAGATACGTCAAGAGACTCTGGCAGCTTGATGTCCTACCGTACCTCAGTGAGAAGCATGATACCTGGTCTAGAGAAGAGCAGGAAGCCATGAAACAACTTGAAGCAGAAACTACAAGAGTGGATGTGGACGTGGACAGAGTGCTTCACTATGCCACCCTGTTGTTACATAGGAAGGACTCACGCCTTTTCCATGTCAATAAGGAAGCAGTGATGCCTAGTCTCAGAAGTTTAGAGTAACGTCTGGCAAAGTCCTTAGATAAGGCAGTCACCTACAACGACGAGATAGAGAAGCTGGAGCAGGCTGGTGCCATCAGAAAGCTATCTGCAACAGAAATACATACAACCAGAGAAGCCTGTTGTATTCCTCACCATATAGTGACCAATAATGGAAAGGATTGCATAGTGTTCAACTGCTCCTTCCAATAGCAAGGCCTTAACCTCAGTGAGACCCTACTGTCTGGCCCAGTTCTGAGCCCCTCCCTCTTAGGAGTCCTTATTCGCTTCAGAGAACAAACTGTTGCAATAAGCTGCAACATCAAAAGTATGCTCCAACAAGTTCGGCTTCTACCCAAGGATAGGTCCCTCCTGAGATTCGTTTGGCGGAACATAGATAGATGACGCCCCAGACATCTACGAATGGCAGGTCCTACTTTTTGGGATGACCTGCAGTCCTTGCTGCGCATCCTTTGCACTCCAGATGCACCCCTCCACCCTAGACTCGGAGGAAGAGGATGTGAGAGTCTCCATAGAGAGAAGCTTCTACATAGACAAACTGCCTTCAAAGCCTGTCTACAGTCCAAGAAGCACGATGCCTGCTTGACAGACTGCGCACACACCCGGCCCTAGGAGGCTTCAACATCCGCCGGGGGGCATCCACTTGTCAGTCACCTGCCTCCAAAAGCCAGGTCAGTTCAATTAGAACAAGGACAAGTTAGATACATGCAAATCCACCCTTGGTCTCAGCTGGCACTGTGGAACAGACAAATTAGGCTTCAAGCACAGACCTGTCGCCTACGA
The DNA here is from genome assembly GCA_034552555.1 of Semaprochilodus insignis. Taxonomy (NCBI): domain Eukaryota; kingdom Metazoa; phylum Chordata; class Actinopteri; order Characiformes; family Prochilodontidae; genus Semaprochilodus; species Semaprochilodus insignis. Next base: position 50,826,959 of record CM067474.1, on the reverse strand, counting down.
TATGCTGACCATGACGAACATATACAGGGTACTGGCCCGCCAGTATGATCCTCTTGGGGTCATTCTCCCATACACCACACGCGCCAAGCTGATTGTCCAGCAACTGTGGGGAAGACACAGAGACTGGGATGATCCTCAGATCCCAGAGGATCTACTCCATGCCTGGAGATCTCGGGAAGATGAACTGCAGTACCTACCCCTCTTAGCCTTACCTAGATGCTACACTCCAAACCTGGACCATCCTGAGGTACTCCATGACATCCACATCTTCAGTGATGCCTCAGAGAAGGCATATGGATCTGTGGCTTACTTGCGTTCTGAAGACAAGGGAGGGAAAGTACACCTTGCTTTTCTATTGGCCAGGTCACGTGTAGCCCCACGCAAACAACACTCCATACCAAGACTAGAGCTTTGCGCTGCCCTAACTGGTGCACAGCTAGCAAAAATTCTGGCTAATGAGCTCACCTTACCTATTCGAGGAGTCACCTTGTGGACAGATTGTAGAACAGTCTTACAATGGTTGCACTCTGAATCTTGCTGTTTCAAAGTGTTTGTGGGAACTAGAGTAGCGTAGAGTAGATTCAAGTGAGCTGCCTTCTGTGGAATTGCAATGTCAGCATTTAAGAAGCAGAGGGAGTTAAGTTACGATTTCTTAATGCTGTGTGATGACACGACCTGACACCGTACAGTCCTACTGTTCTTATTGCTTTCTACTTCTTAATTGTACATTTAGTACCCTATATTTTTAAACAATGATACACATGCATAGAGCAGACAGTCAAAACAGAAACCAACGTATATATTTATCATTGCGTTTATTGACAGAAACGATTGCTCTGTTCACATTGTTTATCAAACTAAAATCTTGGCTGGTGAACAGCATATTTGGATTGCCTTTACAGAGAGATATACACTGTAAAGCAAATAAGACACATTAGAGGACTTCTGCTGATTTGTGAATGGGACAGCTTTTATCTCAGGGGTGCGCAAGTGGTCCTTTAAATTGCTGCACACGCCTAGTTGTCTCCTGAATAGAATGCAGCAAATATAATTATTTTTGTTCGGGATTTGTGTGTAAATGAGAAGGGCTGTTGTGAACAGAACAGAACAACAGTCTTAGTGATGCACTCAGATTTTTAAGTTCTCTTAACAGCCACTTTTGTAGTCATCCTTACTAAGATTCACTTCGTTTTGTTTGTTCATCCAGCATTAGGCTGGGGGAATTTAACATTACATCTGCAGCTCTCATACAGGATGACTTACAGTATAATACTGTTAAGGAGATAACTGGCATTTGCCGTTCCGTGTCTTGCCTAAGGATGTCCTCCCGAGCAGAGAGTCAAATGCCGGTCTTCTGGGTGGACAGCAGCAGTGTTATTCACTGTACTATAATGTAATCTAAATACAGGGATTTTTTTATTAGCTACTTGTCGAGATATGCTGTGTGTTCACTCGAAATGGCAATTTTAACATCATTCTTCTGGTCTGTAGATTTATCTAGCATAGTGGGCAACTTTCCACTTAACAGACCTGACTCCTCGCAAGCATGTCATGATATAACATGCTATAACATGATTAGACTGGAAAGTGTTGTGGATAAGGGTGTCTGCCAAATTAGAAATGCGTTAATACCATAGTTTTTTAAGCACCTACTAATACTGATGATACCATACCAGTCAACATAGTTAGTATTAAATGTGCAGTACACTGTGTTAATCAAATACACTTGCTGTCAAATTCAGTGAATATCTCCTAATAGTATGCTAGCTGTCCGTTCTGTGTGCATGGACTGAAACACACAACCTGATTCCAGTCAAACAGTAACAGAGGTTATTTATGCTCATGCACAGGGCAGGGGAACGGAGAGGGGCTACATGATGTCAAGAAGGAGAGATGGTCATGAAACAGCCATAGAGGAGAAGATCTGAAAAACAAAGATTTTGAAAGAAGTTCTTAGATCAGGCAGGGGCGAAGAGCCGTGTTAAAAGCAGTGAGGTGTTTCTACAAGAGCTGGCAACACTAAAGTTGGCTTCCTATTTCAATCTTCTCATTCTACCACAAATGGTGGTGCAGATAAATTCAGGTGCCTTGGGCATTCGAAAATACAATAAGCTCGACAGGTTGACTAAGGTGCCAGCATGCCCTTGCTGCACCTTTTAAGGTGGAACGAAAAACTTGAACAAGAAATGTGTTTGTTCTCTGATGTCTACATAGAAGGTATGTAACTTTGGTCTGGGTGAAAACTGTCCAGATGCATTTTACCATTCCCTGTTAACAACCCTATGTTTGGACCCTAAAATGAAATGACCTGTTTTGCTGATCTGTTGCCCTCTGTTCACTGTGCAAATCCTCAATATTGTCTAAGGTTTAAGAAAGTGTCCAGAGTCAAATGTACAGAGCAAACTAACATCTTGGAATTAAAGTCATCTAGCATCTTCTTTAAAAACGTGTTAGCTGAAGTTGGCTTCCTGTTTGTTTTGTGAATCGTCCGTGCCACCTTGAATGGTGCCGCATCTACATTCTGGCACCTGAGTAAGCTGGCAAATAGGAAGCCATTTTCAGCCTCTTTTAAAGATGAACATCAGCTATACCCAATCAGAATTCCCTGAAAAGTGCCAGACCCTTCTGAAGGAGCACTGAAGGGAGGGTGTGTTTGCTTTGCTGGTTAGTTCAAATATCAACAGTTGTTCTCCAGAACTGCTAACTGCACTTTTAGCTAGGTAGTTGTTAGTGTAAACAGAAATGAGTGTAACATGCAACAGTTAAAGCCTTAAAATCTAGCTCATTTTAAAAGACATGCATCAGGTAGCTTTCATACATTAGTTACCTTGGATGGAGTAGCACTGCAGGGTGTTTTGGGGTTCTGTTCATAGTTTTAATCTCATGACTCTCATCTGTCTCTTTCAACAGCACTCTCTTTACTACAGTGACAGGAGGAATCACATCTAAGGCTAATCTGAGGAGCTCAGGTTTCAAGTTTCACGTCTTGTTAAAGTTGTCTGTTTGGTCTCTTGATCTGTAGTTGAATGTCTTCTAAAACCAGACATACACTGTGCTATTTTAGAAATCTTGTTCTTTGGTGATGCTCACTGTATGTTTGAATAGATTATTGTGTACAGACACTGCGTATAAGAGATCCCAGTTTTGTGGTTTCCTGCAAAGACAGTCGCAGGTAAAAAATTTAAAGTGACAGAGTGGAATTTATTGGGCTAAGCAAGTGTTAACTATGTAGTAAATGCAAACAGCATCAAAACAGAAGCTGAAAGGTCAGTTACGAAGGTGGTTTAATTATATTTTCGCAGCAAAGTTCACTTCAGTGAAAGAGAATAGATGGTTTATCTCACAAAGAGGAAGTGACTCATTAGACTCTGAATAGGCTCTTCATTCAGTAGCAGTTTCTACTATAATTAGCCTATCTAGTAATATAATCTATCATCATTCAGTAGCAATTATCCAACATAATTAGTCCACCTAGTAATATTATCTATCATGTCAATTTCATTAAAACCGTAATCTTGTTGTTATAAAAACTGCCTGTACTGATGTTTCACTGGAAGAGTTTTGAGAGGCAGGGCTCACAAGGTGACCAATCATAAACAAAGGCCAAGTGTAAAAACAAACATGAACTTACACAAATAAACACCACGAATGAACCCAGAGTCAAACTAACCAAATCAGTACATCAACCAATGGGGATAATAAGGGGACAAAGTCAGAATGATGGGGATCTAAAATGTGGGGATCCTCTCGACATTAACCTCGGCTCAAAGAACTGACTCATTTACGAACAACACCCTACTACCAATTATGCATATGTTACTTAAAAGAACAAAGTTAGAAGAACACAGTTTTGGTTCCTGACTTCTTACTGCACTCCAGCTATTACATGGACTTGTTAAATTCCATCAACAGCATTCCTGATTTATTTTAATGAAGGATTGAATACAAATTTTACCTTCTTCACACAAACAGTGCAGGATATATCCAGTGGAGAATTATGTGTATGTGGCTGAATCCCAAATAGTTCCTTGTTAACAATGTTAAGCACTGTTTGGTACCAGGAGTCATTATTTTAAGACCTATATGATACATTATGCAGAGAGTATGGAGCCATTTAGGATTCAAGGTAACTGTAAATATTTGTCTCCCATGAAGAGAGGTTTGGAAATTAAACTAATACATGAAATCACAATAGATTGTTTATTTGTGTTTTTGTATTTATTCTATTGTGTCATTTTTTTTAAAACAAGTAACCACTTACCGACCATGTACATACAGTTTAGCACTGTACTGTATGTACACGGTTTAAAGCTTGTGTTTTTTTTTTGTTTGTTTGTTTTTTTTAATACTTAAAAAAAAGTATTCTTTTGGGGCTAGTTCTATCTTCTTGAGGGCTGATTGCAAGCTCATGATGGATGGAGATTTTTGTTAAACCTGGCAACCCAGGTCTGATCGACATGTTATGTGAAACACAGCCTCTGTAGACAGCTCTGTTTGTGGTGTGGTCAATTATCAATTAAGCTGTTGCATTCAAACAAACCTTTTGCAGCCGAGTACTAAGCAAGCATGCTGAGAAACTAAGCAATAGCAGTTATGCTAACTTGTGCCACGCCATGCACTGAATCTAAAACCAGGCAGTGATGTACACGTTAGCCTAATTTAACTAAAGACAGTTAAAAAAATCACTGTATTCAAGTTCAAGCACTTCTGTTTAGTAAAACAGAGTTCATAAAGTTCAACAGTGTATAACAGAGTTGTTATACACACATGTTGACTTGCTTTCACCTCTATGTATCCGGTTTCCACTGAGTCACAAACACTAAACAATGTCAGCAGACCGCTGTTCACTGCCAGTCTGAGTTGGTTGTTCATTAGCGCGCACCTCAGGTTGTACTGGATGTTGGTATCAGTGAATTTTTATCAGTACGAATGTGAGTAAGGAGGCATAGTATTGGGCCAATACCAGATACCAAATACTAGTATCAATATTGATGCGCCAAATGCTATAAAAGTTATGAAAACTGAGCAGCTTTTAAAAAATAAATCTTTTAAAATCATGTTAAACAAATGAAACAAATTAAATTCTTAATGCGTCGTGTTGGACGTCTAAAACAAACAGGCTTTTTGGTCTCGTCTGCACAGGGACAGAGTACAGGTGAAAAGGAGGCTACAGAGACAAATCGGCTCTTGGGATTGCTTTTCACAATGTAAATTATGCAAAATATGCAAATATGACAAAACATGAAATCTGATATCTGGTATGATACAAGAAAAAGACATATTGCTTAATAGCTTTATTATTCTTACAGTGCTTGTATTTGAACAGTCTTCAATTAATGTGAAACTGCAACTTATCTATGATATGTTTAACTAAATACTACCCAAATTAAGTTTAAGTGATTAGCCAACATCATATTGTGCTGTAAGTAAAACAACTATTCACAGAATTCACTAAGCTGTTTTCACCTCTCTCTGAAGGGGCTTCCTGTCACCCACAGTGGAGTTGCCACACCACACTGTAATACAGCTGATTAGTGTGTTGAGGATCTGATATTGTCCTGTTTCAGTCTCCTCCTGTCCTGTGCATGAGCCTTTTTTAACTCGACAGGAGGTGACGGAGATTGGTGATAAGCTCCTTGGTCCCTGCTACTAAGGAAGCAGTTTATTACTGGAGAATCATATATGCCAGGCGCTGTATTTCCTCCCTGTACATTGACCCATCGTTATTCCAGATGCGATTGACCACTCTGTGTGTGACCCATCAGACACCGTGGTCAGAAATAAGCAGAGCCTTCTCATTGTGCATGGCTTTTTGAACTACAGCAGTAATGTAGTGCAAATGTCAAGTACTTGGATTTGCATCTGCCCAGTAAAGTGGCCTTTCTGCCCTATAGCCGTCTGAAGTGCCCTCTACTGGCTGAATGTCAGACGTTCAGAACAAGGTAATCGTTTCCGGGCGGTTGTTCTATTTGAGAGCGCAGTTCCGCCACTAATCATTAACACTGCGCTGTACTGAATGGGTTCAGAGTACAGCAGTAATCACAGCCTGGATCTCTGCGTGCCCTACATCCTCCTGGTAGTGTGCGCGCATCATCTACCGTCACAATAAACGCCGTAAGTGAAAGGATAAAGGTGCTCTGGTCAGCTGACTGCTCTTTACACAGCAATGTCATATGACTTTGTATGCGTATTTCCCTCTTCAGCATTTTCACTTCTGGCTAACGCTGCTGCCACGGGATTTTTATCCAGACCTCCAGGGCTTCAGGGTTCCTTTCGCGTTAAAGTGGGCTACATATAGCCTTCACCATGTTTCAGACCAAGCTTCCTCGTTTTTTACTCCTGCTTTTTATTCTGCACAGCGAGGCGGAACAGGCGTACGCAGTGTGGCCGATGCCCCAGCAAATAAGCCAGTCTACTGACCGGTACCCATTAAATCCTCAGCTGTTCGCCTTTAGCTACGCCAAGGACTCAGGTGCGCAGAGTGGCTGTTCTGTCCTGGATGCTGCTTTCAAAAGATACTTCAGCCTGACTTTCCCCGACTTTGCGGACGGATCAGGTAAACTTCCCTGTATTCATTCTGAGGAAGTGGAGTATCACCTGCTGGTGACAGGCTACATCATCTTCACAGCTCCATGTTGCTTTTGAACTCCCTGGGAAAAACAGCGTAGAGCAGAAGGCACTGCACCACACCTTCTGAATAATGAGGCTGTATTAGTAATATATTGCCTTATTTATTTTTTCAGGATTCAGTAGCCTTTGGGCAGAGCCTAAACCCTTTGTAGTATCAGTGAGCGTCAAAAGTGGAGAATGTGATGGATACCCTGCTGAAGACTCCAATGAAAGCTGTGAGTATATTTTTAGATCTGGTTTTAGCTTTTGACGTGTCTCCTGAGAGAGGAGGCACAACCACATGTCCTCCTCATTCCTAATGTCCAGTATACTGGACATTTTGTTCCCCAGGTATTGTAGCTCTATAGAAGCAGGTAAGCAGGTACACTCACTTGTGTGTGTTTCTACAGAGCTCTATGTTGTACAGAACTCTACAGTCTTTGTTTCAGTTGATCTTTAAATAAACTATAATCTATTAAATAGCTATTTTTCATCTTGTTATAAACAAAAACAAACATGTCAGCAGGCCAGACCAAATTTATCTTATTTTATTTTTTTAGTAGACTCTAATGTGTTTTGAAGTGACAGTGTATGATGCATATAAATTTGGGGATAATAATACTTTTTAGAGATTTCAGGGGATTTTACTCATCAGTATACTGGAAATTGGAATTAGGCTAATGGTCGATTTTTTTATCATTAGGAAAACTGATCAGTGATAACATTTCCTTTCTAATGATGTTTCTGTTTCTGACATTTAAAATGTATGTAGCATATAAAATATGAAATTAATAATTATGTATACTTTTATGTGTAGAACATATAGTATATAATACATCTTATGACTTTTTTTCTATTGTTAACTATTTGTTAAATTTATATATAGCAAAATGTCAGTGTATATGCCTTGTGTTAAAAAGCTATTTGTTCATTACCGTGATATACAAATTATCATATTGAAATTATTTTATATTTTAGGAGATGCAGTTCAGGCTGTTCCAAGACTTTAGAAACTGCTTTAGAAGCAGCTGTACAGTAAACACAAGAAAAGTTCATTGCCTGATTTGTGTCTTGTTATGTTGGTGATAATAAATATGTAGATATAAAGTCCAAATCTCTAGTATATTGGACACTGAATTTCCACATTGTTATTTAGTATGCTTGATAAGAAACCATAGTTTGTTTAAATGTGTGTCCACTCTCCAGGCTGAGGGGGTTAAATGATTATGGCAATTCATTAGATTGTTGATCAGTAACATGTAAATGTACATTATTTTTTCCCTCTTCAGATAACCTGAGTGTGTCTGCAGGTCAAGCTGTCTTAAAAGCAGAAACAGTGTGGGGAGCCCTGAGAGGTGTGTCTGGACTTCTTTATTTTGGAAGGAAATAAATCTGAACACGTGATTTGGCCTCTTCCTACATATAAAGTTATAACCTGTTTAACACCTTGAACTTTGTATTTCCACACCCTATATACTGTAATTCTTATACTGTAATTCTTAAGTTATTAAAACAACTGACACAAGAAATAAGACACAACAACATGACATGAAACCAAACATGAACATGTTGTGGATGAAATGCAGAAACATTCAATTCATGATGCCAACAGTTATTATATTCATCATCCCATTCCTTATAAAAACAGGTCTGGAGTCCTTTAGTCAGCTGGTGTACCAAGATGATTACGACTTGGTAAGTATAATATGGATTTACAAATCTGTACTTTACAGTTAGAATCTGTACTTATAATTAGAATGCCATGTTGATGATCAACATAAAAAACAAGACTTAACTAACAACTAACTATACCCATTGTTCCTCTTACTTTATGTTTGCAGTATTTTGTCAATAAGACTGAAATTCAGGACTTCCCACGTTTCAAGTTTAGGGGGCTTTTGCTGGACACTTCAAGGCATTATTTACCTGTGGATCTTATTCTGAAGACGCTGGTAACCAGCTAATATTTTGGTTCATCTTAATCACTATATGACAGCTGCTGACCTATAAAATCATGTATGTGCCCTTTCTGATTCCTTTTTCTCCTCATAGGATGCCATGGCCTATAGTAAATTCAATGTGTTTCACTGGCACATTGTGGACGACCCTTCTTTCCCCTACCAGAGCCTCAATTATCCAGACCTTAGCAGGAAGGTACCCCATGCAGATCATACAGTTATTTGCAATTTTTAATAAACAGTATATAGACAGTATTTGCACATGAACATTGTGATGAATTTTGAACTTTGCAACTTTGAACACCATTATGCATTTGGAATTGTAGGGAAAGATCATACTGACTTGTGCAAAATGTATAAGTATCATTTTTAAGTGACAAATATTTGTTGTGCACTGAGACTGTATGGCTTTATGTTTGTTACAGGGAGCCTATCACCCAGTGACTCATATTTACACACAGTCTGATGTGAAGAGGGTGATTTCTCATGCAAGACTGAGAGGAATCAGAGTGGTGCCAGAGTTTGACTCTCCAGGACACACCCAGTCATGGGGTAAAGGTATGACAAACATAAAGGTTTGTTATATATTGTCAGGGTTTATATGGGGTATAACACACACACACACACACACACATTATGGGGTAATACACACACACACACACACACACAAACTTCAGGTCCGGAACCAAGCTTTTCAGTCTGTCCCACAAGAACACAAGAAAACAATAAGTTGTTGTTTACTGAATCAGTGTTTTTATTTGGTATGCAGTTTTTGTTGTGAAAAATGGTTTTAAATGACAGGTCACAAGCTAGAGATAATATATATTCATGACCAGGTGCAAATATGTTAATTTGTAATTTAAGCTTCAGTGTTGTCTTGTCTTGTGCTATGTCTTGTGCCTCCCCTACATCCCGCACACCCATCCGATGATCCTGCTATTTAATCACAGACTAATCAGACATTTCTTCCTCTGCCTCAAAAACACTCAACACTTTTCCTTTCTAATAGACCATCATCGTCGTCTTCCATCTAACAGTTACTAACAGTTCTTATTCAATATTACCTATAATTACAGACTCTGATCCCTTTTGTGATTGTTGCTATCTGGGGTTGACCTGAAGAGGATGGATTTGGTTCCTCTCAAGGTTTATTCCTCTTGCTCTGAGGCAGTTTTTTCTTGCCACTGTCAGCCTTGGCTTGCTCACTGGGGCATGCATCCGGATTTTCTGTAAAGCTGCTTTGTGACAACATCTGTTGTAAGAAGCGCTATATAAATAAATTTACTTGACTTCTTGCTTCTTCTTCCCTTGCTTAGGTCAGCCAGACCTGCTGACTCCCTGCTATAAGGGAGAAGTTCCTTCTGGAACATTTGGTCCTGTCAACCCAACCCTGAGCTCCACCTATCAGTTTATAAGTGGCTTCTTTAAAGAAGTGACCTCAGTGTTTCCTGATTCTTATTTACACCTGGGAGGAGATGAGGTTGATTTCAGCTGCTGGTAATATGTTCAGAAGTTGCATTGCTTTTATTTGACTATGATTATGCAGCGTCTGAGTGATTGGTTTTATAGTACAAAATAGAGGTGAAATTACATGCATCATTGCCTTTGATAGGAAGTCAAATCCTAATGTGCGGGCATTCATGGCAAAAATGGGTTTTGGAAGTGACTACACCAAACTGGAATCATACTACATGGAAAAGTAAGTGGAACTGAGAGAGAGCGGTTCTGAATAAGCAAGTGCTTATGCAGCATATTATAGGTGGCCAAGCTAGTTTCTCTCATGACCTCTGGAATGTTTTTTTGCAGTGTTCTTAAGTTTAACCACAGCAAGTTGGGTTGCCTTGAACTTGAACATTTAGTGATTTCTCAGATATTGTACAAGCACAAGAGTTCCATTCCAAACACTGCTCTGAAGGTTTTACCATTACTAATAAACAAGAAGTGTAGATTCCACACTATTTTTGTAGACATCCCCAGTAGTGTTTAAGCACATTTGGTTCAGTTCATACATGTGATTTCTTAAAAATAAATTGAACCTATTTATGTTTTATTGTTATTGTTTTTTAGCATTGTGAACATCACTGCTGCCCTCAACAAGACCTGCATTGTTTGGCAGGATGTGTTTGACTACCGTGAACGGGTAAGTGTAAAACTATCCTTTCCTCCTTAAAGCCTGGTCCTTCCATATATATAAGCCCACATTGTAAGGTCGTCCTTTTCTTGAAGGTGCTTTCTAATAGGAACGGATGACGTATGTTTTAGCGCAGGGCTCACTATGTGGTGGAGGTGTGGAAGGGGGGCTGTTACCTGTGCGAAGTACGCAGGGTGACTAAGGCAGGGCTCAAGGTCATCCTGGCAGCACCCTTCTACCTGGACTTGGCGGGACCTACACATAACTGGGCCCGGTACTACACTGTGCGGCCTCTTGCATTTATGGGTCAGGCTCCGAGTGCAGAGTGATCTGAGTGTTGTGATGTTTTGCTGTGTAATGACGTATAGTTTAGTGCTGTCTACTCTCCCGCCCCTGCTGTGCTTTCTTTGTTCTTATCTGTTATCTATGGTCTACAACAGTCTTCACAAGTTCTGTTGTTGGAGTATCTCTGCTCTGAAATTTTGTCTTCCATCCTCTACCATCCTTCAGCTTCCACAGATTTTCTGCGTAATCCAATTGCTTATATGTACCATTCTCTCATTCTGAGTGGTTTGATATGACAATGGTGCATTGGAAATAAACTTCAACAAAGTCACAATTTGTCTAATGCAAAAAATGTAATATTATATTATTACATTTAATAAATATTACAATTGATATAAGAAAACAGCCAGTGAACCTATACATGTGCTCTGAGTTTTTATATGTAATGGTGATAATGGTAAATTAGTAGTAAATTTGGAAAACAGTAGTACTGAGTACTGTTTTCCTTATAACACTCAGCATATAACTCTCTGCTGTGAATTTAAAAATACGTTTTAGGCCACAACATTTCCTCAAATATAGTGTAATACAATGTCTCAGGAATCAGACAGCAAGTTCAGAACCATTTAGTGTAAACAAATTTTCTATGAGGGGAGTTAACTCTTCGCATGTCTGGTCCCTTTTACCACCACTGTGAACAATTCTGACATCAGACCACTCTGAATGAGTGTTTACACCTGGTATAAACTTTAATAGTTAAAAAGAGCAAGAAAATGCCTTAATATCTGTGGCACATAGATGAATGCTTCTACACTGCTTTGCCAAGTCATTAGGTGCACTTATACCTTCACTTGTAGCCAATTTTATCAGCTACACCTTCCATAGAAGTAGACTAACTAACTGTAATTTGGTCAGTGGTAGTCCTACAGTGGTCCTTTTTCCACTGAAATACATGGCCAAGGCTGGCTAACAAAGTCTTCAACAGCAGATGTAACGCCAGTAATTGTCACCAACATGGTAGGTGTAGCTGATAAAATGGCATGTGTGAGTGTAGGTACAAGATATTAAAACTGGCAACTCTCTGTATATAATAATAATTTATATTACCACCAGATGTCAGCAAAGCGTCAGCTGTACAAGCCCTCTATAAAGTGATTGTGATCTCAACAATGGTCAAATACCCTCAAGCTGATATTAAAGTTGCTGTATCAGGACAAGAGTCTTAAAGACTGATCATCTGGGTCTGAACATGCTTTCAGGTTGTTGGTCTGTACAACAGGAGAGTTAAGGCTCCACTCCTGGAGGATCACAGCACTCTAGTATTCTATCGCACTACCGATTCATGTCATACGCTAGACAAGGGCTGTTACTAAACTACACAAGGCAGTGGCCCACCAGGATCTGAGCTGAACTCCCCTGCAGTAAAGCCTTGTATGTGAGCAAACAGAGCATTACTTATCTGTGTGTACTCTCTCAGATCCCCAAGGACACAGTGCTGGAGATCTGGAAAGGACTCCCTGCAGTTTACAATGCTGAAATGGCCAGAATGACTCTTGCTGGGTACAGGGTACTGCTCTCAGCCCCCTGGTACATCAACCATATCAGCTACGGGCAGGATTGGCGCAACGCCTACACCGTGCAGCCCCAGAACTTCTCCGGTGTGTGGAGCTGCATGTTGGACTTGAGGGCTAGAGTTAGAAGGGTCTCTTTTTTTGAGTGTACTAGTGGACTGGGTAGTAGTAGATTAGTTGTATATGGAGAAACACAAGTGCTAGATTTGTGTAAATGTACATTATTTTTTCCCTCTTCAGATAACCTGAGTGTGTCTGCAGGTCAAGATATCTATGCTGAAAGGAGGCTGAAATGAGGCATCCGATGCTAAATTTGCATTTCAGCTTAAAATCAGTAGTTGATTCAAACGCATAAGCAAATAGTACTTTGTATGGTCTCAATTATGTGGGGTATTTTTATTTGCTGCACTGGTGTCCCACAGTGCTGTAGAGCTTAGTGTTTTATCCTTTGTAACAACCAATTCAACTGCTCATTTAATTGCCAAGCCTTTTATGAGTCAAATTTACGTACAGCGCAGTAAAAACTCAGCAGTGCTGTGGTCTTGGGCTGGCTTTGACATTGGTGTAATGTGTCTGTATGTTTAATTAGTAATGTTTGCCTAACAGCCTACCTTGTTTGCCTTTTCCTGTTTGCAGTGTTTCATCTCGACATGCAGTGTTGGCTTATTATACTCATTTGATGTGTTTAGGTACAGAGCAGCAGAAGAAGCTGGTGATTGGTGGCGAAGTCTGCATGTGGGGAGAATATGTAGATGCAACCAATCTCACTCCGCGCCTGTGGTGAGTGAGAGAGATAGAGAGAGAGAGAGAGAGAGAAAGATAAAAACAGCTTGATTATATCATCAAAACAACAGTTCCAGGAATAATCAGCTATGTTTTTTATTATGCTTGTGTCCTGGTAGGCCCAGAGCAAGTGCAGCTGCTGAAAGATTGTGGAGTGACGAGGAGAAGACCTCGAGTGTGGATAAAGCTTTCCCTCGTCTAGAAGCCTTTCGCTGTAGACTGATCAGGTACTGAGAATTTAGCATTACAGAATGGTACCTTTACAACTGTAGCTCATGCACTAATTTCTTCTGTTCTTCTCTCTTTTTAGACGTGGCATCCAAGCAGAACCTCTGTTTGTAGGCCACTGCAAACATGAGTATAATGGGCTTTAGAGCACGAGGATGAAGGCAGGAGAGAACACTGCAAATATTTTGTACATGGATTGTGCCTGCATTTTTTAAACAAATTATATATTTTCTTAATGTTTGAATGTTTTTCCTCTAATGCTGTGAATTAAATCCAAAATAATTAAACCATGAATTAAGACTTCTGCTGTGTTTTTGTATACCACTGGGAAATATGTAATTTCATGGAATAGTATGTCTTCTCGGATATGTGTGTAAAAGCATATCACCTTTCCAAAGAATGAGTACTAGGCTACAGTGATAGCAGTACCTGAATGGTTGAGAGGAAGTATGTAGACATTCTCTGAATTCTATTGCTACTGCTGTGCTGGCCCCATCTCACTAGCTACGCAGCAGCAGACCCTTTTATTACTGATTTTGTTTACGTCTTAATGATCCATCTACACAATCATATTTTATAAATAATAAATTCGGTGAAAATATGTTAGTGCACGAGGCACATTGATATATAACTACTATTCAACAAATCATGTATTCAGTAAACAAGACATTATATTATTTGTATTAGATCACTGCCCAGTATTGTTTCAACATTGCCATATTTTGTAAAATACAAACCACAGCCATAATAAACAAGAAACAGTTTAACTAACTACCATGTTATTTAAAATATTAATTCTAGACAATGTGGTATTGTTTTTTGTCTTTCCTTCAGCTTTATATGTGCTGTAAACTGTAGCCTGATCCTTTTTTGTGACAATTCAGCAACAAGTGCAGTTGCACATATTAAGCTTCTCTACCCCTTGTTCAGCAGTAACGTGGTCTTTTACCTTAAGTCCCCCTAATGTTTAATTTACTTGCCAAATGAGCTTACATGTCTTTGATATTTACTTAGACGATTGATTTTCTCATTGCTGGGATTATGCTGCTGACAGCAGATGGTAGGAATTGGCTAATCCTGCAAGGCCCTGGTGCAAGGCCTAACGCTTCCTGGACCACTGACAACCCCCCCTAACCCCCCAATAACTTATTTTAACTTCCACTCGAGGGGCTGCATACATGACAGATACAGCCAATCCTACCCAGCAGATCATTTCAGGGAACTGACCTCTAGATGAACTTTGGTCTGTTCATCCATTCATAAGTAGTATATATGAATAGATGTTTGAGAGTGTTTTTATTGTGTGTGTATATTTAAATTTATGTATATTATATATATTTATATTATGTATAAAACAGTATTTTTCACTGTTGGATAGATTCCTGTTTTCACGTTACCTCAGTAACAATAATAGCATTTCTTGTTCAGAACTAATCCTAAATCTGAAAAAGCTCAAAGTCATCAATTTCATTATAATCAGATATCCCCTACCAAATCTTTATTACTTGGCAAGTGACCGCAAGTTCTCTGCTCATCAACACAAAGGTGCAATTCATTTAATGATCTAATTAGTGCTTTAAGCCCGCTGTGTTGTTTTTGCCAAGAAGAGCTTTTTTTTTTCAGGATCCTCATCCATGCAAGTTGAGGATAACCTCAGCCAACATATGGCAGCTTGAGTGCTTCAATGTGTTTAATCCTGAACTGAGAGATGAATCACAATGAGTCATACAGAGCTATAAACCTTTGGCCTGCCTCTAGTTATGTTCAACTGTATATCATGAATAGGCTTAATTAGATATTAAAGCTTAACTTTATGATGAAATGCACAAAGAATAGCAATTGTGTGTTATTATACATTGATAATACTTGATCTGGAAAGACAAAGAGAAACCGTTACTTTCATCTGCTCCTTCTGTAGGGAATTTTCTGAACCCGCAAGGACAGAGCCAGGGTTCAAGGTAGGCAGATGATGAAAAGACCTTAATTGTGGAGCAAACTGGAACATCAACTCTCCGTAGCCAAGCCTGGCCCTGGCTATACCAGTTCCTCCTGTTTACATACCAATTTTGAGAAAATAGCAAGGGTTAAAAGACATTGACATTGGCATTGTATTTCAATTTGCACGTACATACAGCAACATTTATACTTGAAGGAAATAAAGACCCACTACTATAACAATTTACACAACACAGCATACAAATACCACAACACAACAAATAAGGAATAGGATAAAAGGACAACCAGGAAATAAAATAGAAATCAACAAAAAAAAAAAAAACACACTTACATTCAAAATAAAATATTACTAGCAGAAATAATTTAAAAATAATACAAAGAAAGAGGCAGATTAGTTTGATTTTAATGTTAATAAGGTCAAAGCCAGTTGGTGTCTGTATAGCGAAATCGGTGTGGTATGATAAACTGGTTTCAGATTAACGACTTCAGATTAAAATATTTGACCACCGCCACAGACACCACCACACAAAGTTCATATATCCTAATAAACAGTCAACAAAATAGCAGCACACAGTTACAAAGGACAATATTGGACACTGACCAATAAATATTACATCCTTTACAAGAGAAACCCAGTAAGTTAAAGCAAGTTGAAGATAAAGAGTGTATTTTTGAAACAGCAATGTTTTTTTTAAAGTTGTCTCTTTACTTACACAAAGATTCATGCACACTAAAAAGTTAATCTCACTCTTTGACAATAGCTGACATTCAAACAGCTTATACACAAAGCTGCTTATAGTGATGCACGGAGATGTGAACTTATGGCAATGTGCTTTCAAGGACATCTTATTCACCTGACAGGGCTGTCATACTAAATTCTTATTTGCTGTGGTGGTGAACATGTGCAGTTTCCTCCACTGATTCTAGAAACAACATTCATGTGATGCTACTGATTATAGTTTGCATCTGGGATTTTCTTCAAAAGGATGTTCATTACAATCTAAAATGTGATAAACTGTGATTCAGTGACTGACCATCATACATTCTGACCCCAAACACATGTGGCTGATGTGTAGCTGCCACAGAATATATTAGTCTGGTGTACAGTAGTTAGTGCTAATTACACAGACTGGCGGCTTGGGGCGGCTGCTCTGTTTAAGTGCCTCTGGATCTTCTAAACAGTCTGAGGGCCGCTGAGCCCCATCAGGAGGCTCAGGAGAGGAGCAATCTGACACTGATCCGCTCTCAGGCCGGGCCCCAGCGCACCATTCTGCTGATGGCAGCAGCACCTCGAGCCGGGCAGCAGCTGTTTACTGTCAGAGATCTAGGTCAGGCCATGCTTGGGGAAGGGTTACGGCTGCGCACACGCTGGGGATGGAGAGGGCCTCTACTGGACATCTCTTGAATGTTCTGGAAGCTCCATGTTTTGAAACTGCCTGATAAAAGCCAAACACTTTAAACCTGTTCAACTTTAAGCGAATTATTCAGTTGTCAAGCTTAAAACTTAATTCTTCAGTAGTTATTACAAATTTATAATTTTTTTTAGTGTAGTTACTACTTAGTTATTGAGTTAGTTATAGCATGCCTCCCCTAAAGTTTTAAGCCATCTGTCAAATGTTTCAAACTCAATCCATTTCCAGCATCCTGACCCCTCAATTCTGAGTGCACAGCTACTGTCTGGCACTGGCATACTGCACATACATGTAAGTATTGTCGATGCTGCTCCTATGACAATGTTAGTATGCAAAAAGCATTCTAATCAGTTAAGATCTTATATCGCACCTTTAGGAGTGCCTGACATCAACAGCTTTCTCCTGACGCGTTGGGAGTGTAAGAGGCTAATCTCCAGAGCTCATGGACCTGGCGCAGGCAGACTGAGGTACAGGCTTTAACACATGGTTATGTAACACAGGCTACAGAGTTACACTGTCAGCACTGCACAGATCAGATCCTAAACACCTTACCTGACCCATGTATGCTTGAAAAGAGTTAGCTGTGAAATGAAATGGCATTTAGGTTTCCACTAAATAACATTCCATCAAGGTGTTCAGTTGTTGGTTGCAGGGTTTGACGTTCAGGTAAGGCTACAGTTAAGATTGTGTTATGCTGAAAGAGTCTTGCCAGTATCTTGTGCTTTGGCACAAGCAAGAGCTACACCTAATATTATAGTACAGTTATACATTACTACAACATATTATAAATAAATAATAATGTTAGAAACACTGGTTATTAATATCGTAAATTAATACAAATCTAAAAGAACAAGCATGCATAAAAAATATCATCTTGAATGCTACCAATAAACACATATCACTCAGGCAGCATTATCCCAAATACAGATGAAAGAGTGTCAAGACCAGTAAAGGGTAGACTTTCACTGCCAATCATGATACTTTATAGTTGGGCTATATTGAGACCTGGCGTTTATAATCTCTTCCTTTTCTCATAATCTCTGCTCTGCGCATCTAAGCAAGTCTTGTCCTAAAAAGGCACCAGAGAACATTATGCATGATGACAGCCACCTGCCTGTTACATAAACTCATCTAATGCGACTGCTGTGGTTGCCAGTGGCCCCACTTGCACACACAGCAGACTGCGCAGCGCACCCAGGTGTGTCACCCTCACATTACATCAACAGAAACGGGAGCGGCCAGTCTTTGTTAAGGCTGCTCACGTGTTTACAAGCTTGTGTTCTCAGTTCCCATTCTTTTCTGTTGGTCCCCCTGCCAGAAAAATCACAAGCCAAAGTAAACAACCTTTGATTATGGCCCCTAATGCTCTTCCATATTCTTACTGAGATGGTGAAAATGTAAAGTTTCATATTTGAATAACCATAGTTGAATATTGTCGCTGCTGTCATAGGATATTTGAATGCCAGCTGTCCTTAACTCCATGAACCTTGCATGATAAAAGGACCAATTTTGTTATCTGATGTTAGGCTAACTGATGGTAAAAACATTTTTCCTTATATTTCCTGAGATGTAAGGTTTTACGACATCGATAACACATTTTACACTGTATTTCTCTCCATTATGAACTTTTACAATTACTGTTGCTATATACTATGATTTTTATAGTTTATTAAGGAACTAATTTAACAATTTCTCTACTACATGCATACATACTCTGGCTGTACTACTGTATGCCAGTATACAGTATTGTGCAAACTTAAAATCATCCTTCATTTATTTAATTTCCAGTCAAAGCAGCCATTACATACAAGTTAGTCATTTTTTCATAAGATAATTTAGATACAATCCACCCTCACAGGGAAGGGAAAAGTCAAAGGAAAAAAGAAAACAATTAAAAAACTGATTTATATTGCATCTAGATTTAAAAAATAAATATAGAGAATACAGAGGTATAATATAGAGAATTAAAAAGGACACCCAACAAGCATGCAAGACCTTAGATGATCGTCATCAGGTAAACAGCACTTAAAGCTTTCATACTTAATAAACAGGACAAAATCTAGCTCCACTCGTCCTTCACCACAGTTTGTCAAGTCTTCGACTGTGAAGGTAACTAAACACTATGAGTCTGAAAGGATGTGTACCTGTCAAGAAGCCCTAACTAAGAAAAGCAAACTGATGAACTGCAGATCCAAACATTACTGAATGCATACTGAAATTCTGATACTATACACTCATCATTGAATAAAAATAGTTGTACCCAGAAGGAATCAACCAAGAGGAATGAAACTTGTTGGGTAGGTTTGACATCATGAGACATGTAAAAGATTCATGTTGTTTTGTTGGTAACATCCTTTGCATCCTGTTAGTGCCAGTACAATTGACAGATAACTGCACGACCGGGGACCACATGCACGCAGAGCGTTACGACAACTGCCCTTAACACCACATCAACGTTGCCAATAACTGCAGTGGCGTCATACCAGACTGTACTGGAATGACTCAGATTGGCAGCGGGTCATCTTCAGTGACGAGTCCCACTTGTGTTTTGGTGGAGACGACCAACGAATGTGTGTGTGGAGGCATCGTGGTAAGTGCCAAGATGAACTGTCTGTTATCATGCATGACACGCCCAGAAAGCCTGGTGTCACTCCACCTCCACCCCTACCACAAAATCTGCAGGAACTGTGTGAGAATATTCTGGCATGTTCGGTTAGCAAACATGGTGGCCTGACGCCATACTGAGAGACACTACTTCTGTGTGTGTAGCTCAGTAAATATTGCCCATATCAGTCCAAATTTATCAACATTTATTGTTCCTAGTACCTTCGTTCCAAACAGCATTGCAATCCAACACTTCCTTCTGGGTACAACTATTTTGTTGATGATGAGTGCATTTAGATCTTGATGCTTTTGCATAATTTTCTGTTAAACATAAGTTGGCTGTTTTTTTATTGATGCTGAAAATAAATCACTTGTACTTAATAGTCATCGCAACCTATTGGTATCTAACTTTTGCACATTACTATATATTAGCAGCGATTACTGTGAGGGGTCTTGGGAATGTTTTCACCACATTTTAGAACTATCCAGGCAACAATGTCCAGTTCAAACTTCAGACACCTCCGTCTGCTCTGCTGGACAAGGCCCCTGTCCTAATCAGGATCTCTAATCTTTTTACACAGCAGTTTAGGTCAACAGAGAGGGGTCTGTCACAGAAACAGAGACACCAGCCTAAGATGCATTGAGCATCAAGTGGGATTTTTGCTTACAGAGATCATCTCCTGGCCTGACTATGTTCTGCCTCTAAGCTATTTGTCCTTTGAACTGACTAGAAAAAGTGAAAAAATAGTTGCTTGTAGCAGTTCTAGAGAAAGATATTTTGCTTCATTTCTATATTGTACTAAACCTGGTAAAAACATATCATTTACTCTGCCGGATAAAATGTACTTATAGCACTGTTATTTCATTATAGGTAGTGTTCCCACCTGTTGTGCTCATGGCACCAGCTAAAGCCCAACTGCCATTACACCATCATGGGAAGATCCCAGAGACGGGCAGAGACGGCATGTGTGGCTGTCTGGCTTTTGTATGTGACCTGGCACTGTGTAAGTCCTTAACAAGGCAAATCAAAGAAAAAAGCAAATCGCTGACTTCAGCCCTCTAATTACCAGCAAATCATGCAGGGGTCACTAATTAGGCAGACCAGGATCCAGAGAGCAGTCACCATATGGCATTAGGCACTAGGCTGGACATGCGCTTGGGCCCCTCACTGCTTTTTCAGCCTTGCAGGCAGCTAACTGCCTCCCGACCCCCCTTCTAGGGTCTTTGTTAACTTGGGAGAACACGTTTTGTGGTAAAGCTAAGCTGCTTAGCTGACTTGAGAAGGGTGGGTTTTTTCCCCCTGTGTTCTTTTGCTAGGTAATTCCTTTTAAAGTTGAATAGTTGAAAAATCAGTGCTACAGGACAAACCTTAACCTGTTAACATGTCAAAGAGACTAATAAACACAGAGAAAATCACAACAGGCCATGTGCAGCAACACTGTTGGCAGAAAAAGTTGGATTGTCGTCCTTATTATCTAATTTTTGGAAATGATCCAAACAATATGACTCATTGTTAGCGGTGGACAATATGGAGGATTAAAAAATGATGAAATACTATGAAACTTAACAGAGGAAATAACGGAGCAATAATGGACCTCACACCAGAACACATTTATAATCTCTCTTTCTCCACGGGCAGACACATTCCTACCAACAATTTCTTTTCCCCCCCTTCATTTTGGCTACAGCAGCCACAGTGCTCATTTTAGTTCAGTGCAAACAAAAGCAGGTGTTGACCCGTGACACCAATATTGATTCATGATAACTAAATCAGAAATTCATCACATTCTGAGCTGCCTCATTTCTGAAGCATGCTGCTGGAAGCTCACTTGTAGGAACACTCCTGATCAAGGACAAAAGGACAGAAAAACGGAGACAGTGTGTCCAAACTAAAGCCGAAGCCCCTTCTTTATTCTTTTATTCTCCACTTGTGGAAGGGGCTAATACTGAACAGTGTGACTGATTGATCCACCCTAGATGGACAGTAAAGATTAAGAGGATGACAAATAGGCATTTGCTTACACAGCGCTTGCTGCTAATCCCCTTGTCTTCCTTTAGGGAGCCCAGACTGGACAGGGACTCAAACACATTTCAGCATCACCAGACGCAAGATGAGGAGGTGACAGGCTTCACTGGACTCTACTGCAGCAAAGAAGAAAACAAAGTGCAAAGACAGTAAACCTTCCCCAGGACTAAAGACGAAGGAGTTTTTGGAAGAGAAGATACTAAAGCGAAACATCTACACGAATTTCAGCTTAACTGAAAGAAACATTTGCACCTAGATTTGTGTGAGAGAAAACGTGAATCTACAGGGAAGAACTTCAGGACTCCACTTGAGCCAACTCCAGAGAAAAAAAGGACAAACCTGGGGAGCAGTTTTGACTCAACAAAGGAGTTCACCTTTATCACAGCTTGAACTTAATGGAGGATCCCATCTTAAAAATTTCCATGGTGCCATCCACATCCCCCACAGACTCCCCCAGGAGCAATTCCACAGAGGAGAGCCTGGGAGGTGAGTTCTGAAGCTACCCAGTGCATCCCAGCACTGGGTCTACAACAGGTGTCTCCTTGTTTAGCTTTACTTTACACTCTGGACCTATCACACATGGGCAAGTAACACTGCATTTTAACATAATTCCTGTATTCTTCACTTGCACTTGACTAAAACAGAAAGGCACCAATGTTCAGATTGATTGGAATCTTCTTTTTCTGCACAAATGTGGCAGGCCCATTAAAACAAGAACTCTAGGCTGGGAAGGGAGTTGTGTGTTGCATATAATTCCTTGCACTCCACCTAAGATTACAGAGTTGTTTCCTGTGTTTAGGTAAAAGTCCAGCCCCTGGAAAGACCCTAAGCACAGGCATGCTGTGTAAGGTGTGTGCAGACACGAGCAGTGGGAAACACTATGGTATCTATGCCTGCAATGGCTGCAGTGGTTTCTTCAAGCGCAGTGTGAGGCGCAGACTAATTTACAGGTGAGGAGCATAACAAAACTTGCCATGAGTACTTTTTTGATCAGATTCAGGCAAAGAAGATGGGACCAAATAGTCTTTAGGCTTTATGTTGCACTATACATCAATTAAGTCATACTTGATTACAAATTATAAATTAACAAAAACTACAGTGTTATATAGTGTTAAATGTATATAGTGTTAAATACAGTAAATCATGTCCTAACAACAAGCATGAACTGTTGCAGGTGCCAAGCTGGAACAGGCATGTGTCCAGTAGATAAAGCCCATCGTAACCAGTGCCAGGCTTGTCGTCTAAAGAAATGCCTTCAAGCTGGCATGAACAAAGACGGTGAGTCTAACTGTCCCCTCCTTTCTCTGTCCTCTTTTTCCTTTCTGTGTTTGAAAGGGAGAGCCATTTCAGCCAGTATCTCTCTAACAAGCTACATCTTTTTCTCCACAGCTGTGCAGAACGAACGTCAGCCCCGAAGCACAGCTCAGGTCAGGCTGGACTCTTTGGATGTGGATACAGAAAAGGAGCACCTGGCCACCACACGGGAGCCCACGTCCTCCTCATCCACTTGCTCTGTGATCAGCAGACCCTTGCTGGCTTCCTCCATTAGCTCCAGCATCAGCTCGACTGGCTCCAACCAGCACAGCAGCAGCCCCAAGAACGGCCACCGCTTTATGGCTAGCCTGATGACTGCAGAGACCTGTGCCAAGCTAGAGCCTGAGGATGGTAAGAACACTGACTGAAAGACGGAGGGACAAGACTAATCTAATCAAGATAGTGATACGTGAATACATTATGCAGCTCTTGTTCTATAAAGCTCTTATTTTCAATCTTGGAATTAGGGTATGAATTCCCAGCTCACTTAAGATGCACAATATCTCTGTGAATTATTCCCTGATGCTAAATACCTACATCTGAGTTCCAATTTTCAGTACTGTGTGAATAACATTCTCTCTCTCTCTCTCTCTCTGCAGTGGATGAGAATATTGATGTAACTAGTAATGAGCCAGAGAGAAGCTCTCCAGAGTGCAACACGTCCCTCTACTCGTATTCTGGCCCTGAGAGTGTATATGAAACTTCAGCTCGTCTGCTCTTCATGTCTGTCAAATGGGCAAAAAACCTGCCAGTGTTCTCCCACCTGCCGTTCAGAGACCAGGTACAAAAAAGATGTGGGAGAATTTATTAATTATCAATGACGAAAAAAATGACATATTTTAAACAGAAATAGGGCATAGAAAAAAATAGTACATCATTATATTTATATATGTAAATATGATTAATATATCTCTATTTGAAACTCATTTTAAATTGTTGAAAACTAAATTAAATTAAGAATTGTTACCTCATATCTGTCATCATATTTTTGCAGGTGATTCTACTAGAAGAAGCTTGGAGTGAGCTTTTCCTCCTCTGTGCCATTCAGTGGTCCTTGCCACTGGACAGCTGCCCCCTGCTCTCTCTGCCTGACTTGTCTCCTCCTTCTCAGGGCAAGAACAGCCCCTCAGCCACTGATTTGCGCCTCCTGCAGGAGGTATTCACCCGCTTTAAAGCCCTGCAGGTGGACCCCACTGAGTTTGCCTGCTTGAAAGCCATTGTTCTGTTCAAGCCAGGTCAGTGCTGCAGAATAAATGAGCTAAATAACATTTCAGTGTGCAAGTGTAGAATTACAGTGCTTTTTCAGGAGTAAAAAGGATTTCCCTCTCTAAAACAGAGACACGTGGCCTCAAAGACCCAGAACAAGTTGAGAATCTGCAGGACCAGTCTCAAGTAATGCTTGCTCAGCATATCCACACCCTCTACACCAGTCAGGCAGCAAGGTAAGCACATGCACACACATGCACACACACACGTGCACACACACATGCACACATATACACGCACTTTTGCCTACTTGTATTTTGTAAGCAAAATGGAATATCGTCACTGTTCAAAGAAAAACATGTATCTCCATTTTTGATTTTTACTTTTATGCATCATTTGATCACATGAGCTGACATTTACATTGTGTGAAAATTTCATGATGAATGGCCCAACAGAAATGGCCCAAAATCACTTGGGGAAAAAAATCTGGTTACACTGACTTACATTAGAATGAAATTAGGTTTTTGCCCTCTCCTGTAAAGTTGTCATTTTGGAGATACATGTTTTTCTTTGGACAGTGACGATATACAACACACATTATACCCTATGTAATAGACAGATGCAGGTGAAACAAAAGCTTGTATATCTAAAATGGTAACTTATTTACTTTTGATATGACAGCTTGTGTTTACAAAATGGGAATACAAGTTTTTGTGAGGACAGTGACAATATATTGATATAATCAAGTCTAATCCTAATAAGTTAACCCTACCACATTACCAAAGCAATAATACATTTCTTTGCCTTTTTGGTTAAAATCATATAAAATATGTAGCTTTTGTAAACATGCACTTTACTTAATTTGGACCATTTGCTGTTCTTGAAAAATATGTCCAAATGGAGAAATGTCATCCTGAAAATGTACAGAAAGCAAACACAAATGCAAATACACAACTACTCATGTACACAGCCACACACACGCAGGAGAAGAAAGCCTAATCAAATTCTCTATGTTTCACAGGTTTGGAAGGCTATTGTTACTTCTTCCCTCTCTACACTTCGTGAGTTCAGAAAGGATTGAGCTGCTCTTCTTCCACAGAACAATCGGGAACACTCCCATGGAGAAGCTACTCTGTGACATGTTCAAGAACTGAAAAACTGTGTTGGTGTTGACAGTGCTATCCACACTGAAGCATAACAATCATTCATCTATTAGGTGCTTTCCTCCGCTACTGCTATATTAGTGAGACGATACAATGTCTATCAGTTCAAATAATCCATACAGAGAAATGTATATTTATTGTTCTTTGTTCACACCCTGTGGTGTATTTCTAATATTTGTGTTAGATTTATTGTTTTTTTTTGTTTTTGTTTTAAATACTGCTCACAAGTAAATGCATCTTTGATGTATGATTTATTTAGCTACAGCGCTTTCTATCATCTTTATGGGTTAATTAAGTAAATGCATAAATGCCTTTTAAGCTTTTTATAATGCTAAATTATTTTGGTAAAAGCTTTTAATGGTAGGACATTTTATAAACTCACAATATTTTTACTAAGCTCACAGACATGCCTCTCGTTTGTAAGAACTTAAATAAAAGTTCTAAGAAACCTGAAAATCAGCCTTTGCGTAATTTAAACACAATTATTTGCATCTAAATACAGTCTGTATAGGTTATCTCCAAGTTTGCACCTTTTGTAACTGCAACTTTGTTACTTATATGGTTGGATATTTATAATTCATACTATGGAACCTGGCCAGGAACACCTGAGATGGATGTCCAGAATGCCACATTTGTGACAGCATAGGGAAAAAACTAACACTAAAGCTACGATAAGCAAGTGGACTTTATTCCATGACATATATGATGTTACTTCACAAGCATGTATATTGTTTTACATGAGTTTTATTTAACAAGGTGACAGAGTTAAACTAGTTCATATTAATTGAAAAATCCTGTATTTTAAAAGCACCAGCACAGCTACAATATACAATGCTTTGATTTTAAATTTCTTACAATGTAAATATTTTAGGAGAATATCTGCTTCAGACGAATTATGTAGATTAGCATGCATGGAAATCACTTGGTTTCAAATAGGAAGTATTATAAACTGTTACCGTGACGATGCGGGAGACAGCCAACTCTAACCAACACTCAACACAACTGATGGTAGACTCTGACTCCACACAAACAACACCGTGGCAAAGCCACAGCAAGGGTTACAACAGCACTGAGCACTGCGTCATCCTCCCCAGGAACAGAATCGCCGTTCCTGAAAAGTGGAGCTATTCCCCTTCTGACACCAGTGTGGTGTTGGCATAGAAAACCCAGGAAACACCTGGCCAGCCCTCCGGCGCATCCATGGCCACAAAAGCACCTTTTTGAGCCATGTTGTTTGATAAGAGGTTCCTTATGACAGTTGCAACTTGACTTTCACATAGTTGTTTATATCACACCGTACTGTACTTTAGCAACGGTACTCTGCAGTGAACGACACTCCTAAAACTGACTGATAACCAGAACATGTTTACTCTGGGTTAGTTAGCTTTTAATGTCACTGAATAATTAATATTATCGAATATCGAATCATCTTAGTTAGCTTATTATGATACCAACAAAAACAACAAAGTTTCCGTCGGTGTTAATAATCTAGGTTAGCTAGCATAGCTAGCTAGCTTAGCGTTAGCTAAATTTGACTATGTTTGACGTGTGCCTCAAGAGCAAGCTTACTACGCTGTCGTTGCAAAATCACGACAGTGAAGTAACATAACTAGCATGGGGAACATTGTTATAAGTCTGAAGCTTCAGAATAAATCTAAGTGTAACAGTAAGCGCTCCTTTTCTCACCGGCCGCGAGTTTCCGCTGGACTAGTAATTTGATCCGAGAATGTGATTGTGCGCGCGCAGCAGGGTGCGGTGCACGAGGCTCTGATTCCGCCATCAGAGACATGAATGAACGCCATCTCAGCAGCGGTAAGAAACAGAGCCACTCTCAGCCCTCTCATCCCCGATGTTGTGATCAGCTCCGGGTCTGGCTTGATCACACACGTATACACATACACACACAAGTACGTGGAGTAGACCCTGCAGTGTCGTTTTAGAAGTTACTAGACATTATAGACATCGAGACCTTGAGTTTTCATCAAACAACAATAACCACAGGGGGTGTTGCGTCACCATGCATTGCAGCAATAAATGGCAACATGAAAATGAAAGAGATGGCTCATTGTACGACCATTAAAGCATGCATTAGGGCCTTTCCTATTCATTAAAACACAGATATTTCCCACCTCTGCCATTCCACAACAAACATGCAAACCTTAACTCATACTGAAAAGTCCTTTACAGAACGTGAAACACATAATAATGTTACTGTTCTTCTAGATTCAAAAAATCATTTCGGAAAGCAGTGAGTGCAAAGTCGGACATTTCAGAAAGTGGTTAGTTAGCACTGGGGTATCTGTACAGTAGGTGGCGGTATGAACCTTTATTGTCATTTGAGTGCCCGCATTTCTCTTCCTCCGCCCTAGAGGTCGCTGCTGGTCTACTGTAATTGTTAGATACCCTTTTCAAAACACGGAAGAAACGATGTTGTTATCTGCGACAATGGAGGTGAAATAGTTCAGCTGTTTTTATTGTTATTTAAATTCAGATTGGACGACATTCAGGTTGTGTCTGTGAAAATGTTTAAGAAGTCTTCAGGTTTCGGCTATGAAGCACTTCCCCAGAGAGATCATGACAGTACTCCGGGCCTGTACGCGACCCCTCTTACCTACGGACAATCTCAGTTCAGCAGCGGTCACTCCTTTGACTATGTACCGAAAATAAAAGACAACGACTTTACCGACAAAACTCAGGGAGTACTATCATGGATATGCAACTTGATTGTCATATTCCTGGTTCTTCTTTGCACTCTCATCACATTTCCTGTTTCAGCGTGGTTTGTTTTAAAAGTAAGTCCTTCTTACTAACTTGCAGCCCAGACGGACTGATATTGTGCATATTTACGATGGTATTTTTATGAGACGTACAGCAGTCAATGTACAGTGTGTCTTTAGACGGTGCCCAACTATCAGAGAATCGTTGTGTTCCGACTGGGTCGCATTCGGCCTCCTAAGGGTCCAGGAGTGGTGCTAGTGCTTCCATTGATTGACCAGTGGCAGAGAGTGGACCTAAGAACCAGGGCCTTCAACATCCCACCATGCAAGGTACTAACAACCACTGTTACAAACACCCAAGTCTCCCATTTATGCTGGACTCATTAACATCAGTCTGCATTCTAGGATAAGTTTACTTTTCCTTCTGTCCTCTGCCAGGTGACCACTAAGGATGGTGGATTGGTGTCTGTAGGAGCAGACATCCAGTTCCGGATCTGGAATCCGGTTATGTCTGTGGTGGCTGTACAAGATCTGAATGCCTCCACACGTCTCACTGCACTGAACGCCATGACCCAGAGCCTGAGCAAAAGGACTGTGAGAGACATACAGACAGAAAGAGTCAAACTAGGTGAACATCTTGGGGTGAGATACAAAATCATTGTTCTTTGAAAGCCAATTAGAAAAAAATAATATAGTATACCAAACTTATGTTTTCATTAGTGTAATCACTTGTAACTATGAAATGTTTTGTTTTTATTAGCTTAGAATGAGCTCATAATTTGTACATAGGAGCAGATTGTCTTCCAACATGTTCACCGCAATGTTTCTACAGTAGCCCAGAACGAACAAACCAAACACTGGCTCTGAAGAGAGCTTTACATGTTTTAACCTTGAAGCGATTGCCAGTTCTACCTAATCATTTGTGTTCTGAGGTGTCTGAGGACCTACATTTTGATAAATAGAGGATCCAAAAATGTGTCTAAAGTTATTCTTGCCATTAGGATTAAAGTCATTTAGAGTGTTTTGATGTAAAATGGTCCATTCTAGAGAAACTTGCCAAATAAGAAAGTGGTGGTGATGCTTCTGAGACACTGTTTCACAATATGTTTGTGTTGAGTTTTGACCTAAAATGTATTTTTAAATTATACTCAATGCGGTGAGGCACATTCAAGACAAAATGGAGGATAGTGCGCCATAAAATGTTGGTAAATAAAATGGCTATATTTGTGTTGTAGAAATCGCCTGTCAACACCACTGTAAAGAAGTGCGTCTGTAGGTTTTTCTACATTGAACTATGTCACTTCAGAACCCTCTGCGTGGCCAAGTTTATTTATGAGCAACTAAATTATGCAAACTAAATTAGGGGGAAAATATATATGTATATGTATGTATGTATGTGTGTGTATATATAGACACACACACACAATTATTTCTTGCCTATTGTTGCTGTGCAGATGGACATTAATGAGTTGACAAAGCCATGGGGGTTGGAGGTGGATAGAGTGGAGCTGACCCTGGAAAGTGTACTCCAGGCTCCGGAGCAGCCTCATTCAGGGTCTTTTATCATGCCTCCCTCTGTCCCTGGCCTGGAAGGTCTCACAGGACCAATACAGCAACTTGCCATGCACTTCCTTGGGCAAAACACACCAACATCCCAGCCTGTTAAAGGTACATTAATTCATTCATTCACTTACACTGCACAAAAACGTCCTTCATACCTTCAAGTGTCTTTATATCAGTGTTGTGAGAAGAGTATATTTGAATCTGTGCAGATACAGTGAGCTTCACTGATGAGCTGAGCATGGAGGCCTCAGTGGCTACAGCCAGCAGCAGAGTGGAGGAGCTGCTGGCAGCAGTGAGTCTGGTGCTGTCTGAAAGCCTGGTTAGAGAGGTGGGAGCCTGCTTCCAGTTTCATATCAGCACTAGCAGTGGCCAAACCAGCAGCTACTATGTGGATCTGACTCACAGTAAGTACAACAGCAAGAAATATCTGAATATTATATTCTGTATGTTTATGTACTTTATTGACAATGTTATATTTAGAACCAGTTTATTGGGTGCTTAGACTATTATTTAAAAGATAAAATGTAAATGTGTATTTTTATTTTTATCTAGGCAGTGGAGCATGTGGTGTGGGTGAAGCAAGGCAGGCAGACGTCTCTCTGAGTATGAGTGAGCAGGACTTGATGGCCATGTTCCAGGGTAGACTGCAGCCATTGGCAGCATACAGCTGTGGACGACTGAGAGTACAGGGAGACCTGCAAACTGCTATGAAGCTAGAGACACTCCTTAAACTCCTTAAACCTCAGTGACGCTGGCTGTTAGTAGAGCACATTGTGCTGTCTTTGCATTCGTATCAGCATTTCTGTTCTATTTCCATAGTTTGCTGCATTACTGCATTAAACTTTTTCTTTATCAAACATGAAATTGGCCCACCATTAAAAAAAGGTGATGAAAATAATTTTCTGGATGAGTAATTGTCGTTCAGGGTAGATATCGGAGCAAACAAATCAAAGACGCAAGTTTGAAAAATAGATTTATACTTTATAAATGTGAAAGAATTGCAAAACCTTTAGCACTGCATAATAAAATACATTTCCACATATATGTTTACAGTATATAAGGACTTTAATGTGAAATGCTAAATTAATACAGAGCATATAAATTTTGACTACATTATGTATTTATAAATGCTATTGTATTTCTTTGTGTGATTGAACTTGTTCTGTTATTTAAAGATTATGTGTAAATGAATGCAGTAATTTTTGTTGTTGTTTTTTATGTGTTCTTTTCCAATGCAGATCTAAATATTGAGATTTGGATTTGTGCTTTGCAATCCCATCTCTCTTATCAAGTGGTGCCCTTGAGTTTCTGTGTCTGTCGTCATCCCACACATCTATACAAGGCTGAGAGCCTCTCTGCTGCTCACTTTGCCCCTCACTCCTGTGGCCTTCTCTGCCTACACGCAGCTGCTTACAGAGGAAAAACTCCCACAAGGCCACTCTACTGGCATTCGTCTGTGCCATCAAACTTGTACTTCCATGGAAATCATCATGTGCAGTATATGTTGCGATATATAGGAGTCAAAGCTATTACTTTTCTCTGCTGTAACTGCTGATATACTCTCTGTCACTATAGGCTGATATACTGTCTGTCACTGTCCAACAGGTACTGACACAGTAGCCTGAAGTCATTCCATACAAAGACCCTAACATTTGTTTAAAAAGCAGTTAACAAGGAAAATAAGTGGAAAAAATGAGTTTCCAAAAAAAAAGTTAAAAATTAATTACACTGAAAAATGAAAAAAAAAAAAAAAAAATCGCTGATACTGTCGTCAAGTAAACAAAATCTGGAGTTTTCATTCTTGGAAGATGTAAGTCAAGTTTCACTCTTGACTTTAGAACCAAAAAGATCCACAGGTGTTTCTTTCCATCCTTCCACTAAGATAAGACAAGTTTGCATTATGTGTGTGTAAAGGTTGTGAAGCTGTTAAGAAATCGTTCCTGAGAAAAGAAAATAGGAAGAGGAAATTTGCAAATCAAGAGTACTGATATGTTCACCTGATATTTTCTTGTATGAGTTTGGTATATATTGTGCATCATTCTTAATCTGATTAGAGATTAGGGCACATCCTGATTACTGGCTGTAGATTTAATGTGTTGGGTTAATACTGTATTTCCCGAAACCTGAAATGTAAAAAGAAAAAAGACTTTAATGTATCCTTGAATACACACTTGTCATCAAAAACAGTTGTACCCAGAAGGAAGTGTGCAACATGCCAGACATCTCATCATGGAGTTGTAAAGGTTCCTAGTAATGTCCTGCAATAATCCATCCCATGCAGCTTGAATATCACAAGCGCTGCCTGGGCAGGGCGAGGAATATCATCAAGGACGTTTCTCACCCGAATCATGGTCTTTTCACCCTCCTTCCATCTGGCAGGCGCTACAGGAGCCTCCGCTCCTGCACCAGCAGACTCAGGAACAGTTTTTTTCATGAGGCTGTGTGTCTGATAAACGCTGCACGGACACTTTAACTTACATTGCACTCCCACTACTGCTTATTTGCACCTTCTGTACTGTTAATGCACTTTATTCATTGCCAAGCCTACTGTATACTCAAGTTTACATACTGTTCCCATATTATGTCTACCTCAGATGTTATTTTTATTGTGTACAGACTGTCTACTTGCACTGCTCTTACAGTTCAAACATTCATTTGTTGCTGCTCTCACATACATATATTTGCACATAGATATACTTATATTATGTGTATATATTGCTTAATACTGCACTTTATGTAAATAATACTGTATTTGCACTTCTGGTTAGATGCTAACTGCATTTCATTGGCTCTGTACCTGTACACTGCACAGTGACAATAAAGTTGAATCTAATCTAATCTAATCTAATATCCTAACCCAGCAGATTTTGTGGAAGGGGTGGAGGTGGAGTGACACCAGGTCTTCTAGACATGTGACGAGAGACAAGAAACCATTCATCTTGGTGCTGACCAAGAGGCCTCCACACACGGATCTGTCGTCTCCACCAAGACAAAAGCGAGACTTGTCACTGAAGATGACCTGCTGGCATTCTGAGTCACTCAATGACAGTCTTGTACAACACCATTGCGGTCTTTGGAGACATTGGTGTGGTGTTAAGGGCAGTCATCGTAACGGTCTGTGTGCATGTAGTCTTAACTTGTCCTGTACTAACAGGATGACTCATGGAGGGCATTACTGCTTGCTGAATGTCCACAATCGTGGCTGTTGGATCAGTCAGGTACAGCCATAAGGCCTGTCCTTGCTTATGTCACATGCACAGCTAAGCTTGAAACTTAAATCATTTGAATGTCTCATGATGACAAACCTAGCCACCAAATTTCATTCCTGTCGGTGGATTCCTTCTGCGTGCAGCTATTTGTGCAACTATTTTTTGACGGCGAGTATATTGTAGTTATTCATGACTTTCATGAAAATTCATGTAAATATATGGGTGTTTATAAGTGAACAATTCAGAAAACGTTGTAGTGAATACGCATATGTTTAAAGATTATCAATCGATAAAAAAACCTGCATTTTAACCTTCAACTGATGCAGCGAGAGGAGGTGCATATATAATCAAAGACCCTGACCAGAAGAACTGTCCCTGGGAGTTTTAGAGAGAGCACAGACAGAGAGAGAGGGTGGGATAGAAAAGAGGAGTGTGTGTAAGTGAATGAAAGAACGAGTGTGATGGCAGCAAGGTGGAGAGTGTGGGCTAGCCCTGTGGCTCAGTCCCTGGCCATGCTGGAGGGTCCGGGCCAGGTAAGGACCTGCCATGGTGGGAGTGTATCCACAGGACGAGAGACACTTTTCTCAGAAAGCAGCTCCACTGTCAGACCCTTCAATGAAATCCCTGGACGGTGGAAAAGCAGCCTCGGAAACCTGTACACCTTTTGGAAAATGGATGGCTTTAAGAACATCCATCACATTATGGTGCATAACTTCAACACGTTTGGACCAATTTACAGGTAAATCCCCTTCGTAAATCTTCTTCATTAAAGGTTTCGAATTTGCATTTTGACTTCAGTGTAATCTCCCTTTGTTTTTACTCTTAAACTGTATCATAACATGGATGTTTATTACCAGAGAGAAAATTGGCTACTATGAAAGCGTGAACATCATCAACCCTGAAGATGCTGCGATCTTATTCAAAGCGGAGGGTCACTACCCCAGGAGGCTGCGTGTAGAGCCTTGGATCTCCTATAGGGACTACAGAAACCGCAAATATGGTGTTCTTCTGAAGTATGACTCAAGTATGATTTTGCAAGTAGTCATATGGTACTTCATTCCTGAGCATGAAGCTCAGTTCACTTGTTTATCTCTTTAGGGATGGAGAGGACTGGAGATCTAACAGAGTGATTCTGAACCGGGAGGTAATCTCGCCAAAGGTGCAAGCCAATTTTGTGCCACTACTGGATGAAGTGGGCCAT
Source organism: Semaprochilodus insignis (assembly GCA_034552555.1). Lineage (NCBI taxonomy): Eukaryota > Metazoa > Chordata > Actinopteri > Characiformes > Prochilodontidae > Semaprochilodus > Semaprochilodus insignis. The sequence goes on along the minus strand of CM067474.1, from coordinate 50,793,023 downwards.
GACTTTGTGGCTCGAGTCCATAAAAAGATTGAAAGAAGTGGCCAGAACAAGTGGACCACAGAACTCTCCCATGAGCTCTTCAAGTACGCACTGGAATGTAAGGTTTGATATTAAATAACCAATGTGTTTGATTGCTAGACAGTGCCACTCTATAGTTTGGTTCCCTGGTCTGTAGATCACCATATGAAGTCCTTAATAAGCTGAATCAGACTGGTTGAGGGGTAATGAACACCAAACTGGATGGTGCTTGTGTCAGTTAGTACTATGAATGCTTACCCAAGCTCTCTCTGTTCCTCAGCGGTCAGTGCAGTGCTGTATGGGGAACGTCTGGGGCTGCTGTTGGACTACATTGACCCAGAGGCTCAGCACTTTATTGACTGCATCACTCTCATGTTTAAGACCACCTGCCCCATGCTGTACATCCCTCCTGCCCTGCTGCGTCGGTTGGGAGCCAAAGCATGGAAGGACCATGTAGAGGCCTGGGATGGAATCTTCAACCAGGGTAGGACAAAACATAATATACAAGTGAATAATATTACATTAGGATATTACATAAGGAAATGTTATAGAATAAATGAAAAAGGTCATTCACATTAAAGTATTGTGCAAAAGTCACAGATCATTTATATTTCCAGTCAAAATGGTTATTAAGTACACAAGCTTTTCTCAGTGAGGGCTTCTTGCACATCTTTTCAGACCCATTGGGTAGAGGTCTCTCTTTCACAGTGAAAGTATGGACAGAAATACCTGAGGATCGGTTGTATTAGATCTGAAGTAAGAATGAAGCAAGAATTTTCTCCTGAATATCAGATGGTGACAGTTTTGTTGGTCTACCAGATTGTATGGTTGTTAGGGGTCCTATTTATATCTGTATTTTTCTTTTTTTTTTCATTAATATGTTCTTTTTAATTACTCTGTCCTGATGCAAGCATTTTACGTGATTTCCTTAGAATTACATTGTACACCCACCTGCCCCTTTTTATGTACACCTCCTTGCATCTTCACTCAGTGTCAATTTAACTGCTGTACTTACCATATAGGACCACTTTTTGTTCTACAGTTACCGACTGTAGTCCATCTGACTCTCCGAATAGTTTAATCCTTTTTTTCACTTTTTTTTTTCAATGGTCGAGACCCCCACGGGGGGGGGGCTTTATTTGGGTAGTGGATCATTTGCAGTCCTACAGTGACACTGATGTGGTGCTGGTATGTTAGTGTGTGTTGTGCTGGTGTGAGTGGATCAGAGACAGCAGTGCTGCTGGAGTTTTAAACACCTCAGTGTCACTGCTGGACTGAGAACAGAACACCAACAAAAACTCTCCAGCTAACAGTGTCCTGTGTCCACCGATGAAGGACTACAAACACTGCGGTAGCAGATGAGATATCATCTCTGACTTCACATCTACAAGGTGGACCAGCATGATAGGAGTGTCTAATAGAGTGGACAGTGAGTGGGCACAGTGTTAAACACTCCTGTGTCTGATCCATTCACACCAGCTTAACACACACAAACACACCAGCACCACATCAGTGTCACTGTAGTGCTGAGGATGATTCACCATAAAATAATACCTGCTCTGTGGTGGTCCTGATCATTGAAGAACAAGGTTAAAGGAAGCTATCAAAATATACAGAGAAACACATGGACTACATTCTGTAATTGTAGAACTACAAAACAGTGCACCTATATGGTAAATGGAGCTGATAAAATGGACATTGAGTGTAGTAGATACAAGGAGGTGTACCAAAAGTTGCTGGTGAGTGTATTTAAATGTTGTTTTGACTGAATATTAAATAGATGAAGGGTGATTTCTGGCCTTTGCACAGTGCTGTATGTAATGAGACTGTATTCCAGGTACATTTGAATTACTTTTATTGGTCCATTCATTAACATTCATAGTTTAAAAAGCAGCTGCTGTTTTCAGACTGAAGTGACAAAAATGAAACAAAAATTACACGGATATAGAACAGAAAAAGACTTGTGCAATCATGATTAAGTCTACTGCAATCTGGTGTTCCATAGCGGATCGCTGTATCCAGAACGTCTACAGGCAGCTGAGGAAGGAATCTGCAACCCAGGGCAAATACCCTGGAGTGCTGCCCAGCCTTCTTATGCTTGATCGCCTGTCCATTGAGGAGATCAAGGCCAGCGTGACTGAGCTAATGGCTGGAGGAGTTGACACAGTAAGACGCATAAATCAGCTCTACAATTTTATATCACATGAAGCAACAATTTCACTGCATGATGAAAATGATGCTGTGTGCACTGTATGTGTGCCCATGTTTCAGACATCCATCACTCTACTGTGGACTCTGTATGAGCTAGCACGGCACCCTGACCTGCAGGAGGAACTGAGGGCAGAGGTCACTGCTGCTCGTGCTGCCTCTCAGGGAGACACACTGAAGATGCTGAAAATGGTGCCACTGCTTAAAGGAGCTCTGAAAGAGACACTCAGGTCAGTGTAAAGGCACAACAGATCAAAACCAAGAGTTTACCACACTGCTGTTTTGTACAGTACAGAATTACCAAAAACGACACAAGATCATGAATCATTTTCTGGCTGTATCAGGAATGTATCCTCTAATATGGTCTTGTTTATGTTAAGTTTTGTATATACTAATCCTCAAATAAACAAATAAAAATAGAGAATAACAAAATTAAACTACACAACAAAACACAGAGAAAATGGAAGATAAAATAGTAGAAAGACAGAAAAAACAGAAAAAATACACTGTAAAAAGTCAAGACAAATTGAACAATTTCATTGTACTAGGAGGTTGCTATTTTTGTTGCTGCATTAAATGGCTGCTCTCTCAGTGAGCTAAATATGTCTATCAGCTTTAATGTATCATTGAGCCTTTCCAACTTTAGGTACAGTGTGATATTACTGAAGAGAAAGACTTTTTTCAGATTCCACTGCAACCATACAACATCACATCATGACAGCGGTGGCCTACTAGTGGAATATTGCCCATTTGTCATGTTTTATTATAATAAATATAACATTTCCGTTTTGTTCATATGTCATATTTTAATAATAGTGGACATTCTCTGAGAGGAAACGATGAGGCAAATGAAGCACTGGTAGTCATAGACTCACCTCAAACAAATGTTTCATGAATTAGATCAGACTAGTTCATACGTCATTAAGGGCAGTCATTTACTGGAGCCTTCCTTTCCGCAATGGAAAATGAACTCGGTTAACAGTGCAATTAACCCAAAAATACGGTTATTCCATCCTGGAAAACAACTTCTAAAATATACATCGTAGAGTGATAAGGATAATTTTACACTTTTTCCTTTAAAGGCTGCATCCTGTTGCAGTAAGCCTGCAGAGATACATCACTGAAGACGTTGTGATCCAAAATTACCATATTCCATCTGGGGTAAGCCACATTTGAACAACCTGAATAAGAGCTAGAAAATGCTGACCGTTCCATAAGCAGAGATCTAAAGCACTGTAAGTCTCACCTGTGTGTTTTTATGTGTGGGTCAGACATTGGTGCAACTGGGGCTGTACGCTATGGGCAGGGACCACAATATCTTCCCTCGACCAGAGCAGTACTTGCCATCTCGCTGGCTGAGAAACGAGAGTCACTACTTCAGGAGCTTGGGCTTTGGCTTTGGGCCTCGTCAATGCCTCGGCCGAAGGATTGCAGAGACTGAAATGCAGCTCTTCCTCATTCATGTCAGTTCTGTTACATGTCATTTCCCTATTGACCATACCTACTTAATATACACCTCTGTTTATGAATAGTTTGCACAAAATAGGTTTAAATATTCTAAACCTTAAACACCAACAATATATTTTTTACTGGTTTTATTTAATATTTTTGGAATATTTAAGTATTTTGGGAACAACAAAAACTTAAAACAATTATGTGTATTAATTTTATAGTAACTTAATTATTTAAGCTATATACCTTTAAGTCATTTCATATTTGTCTACATCTCTATACATCAACTTCTCTTTTTTTCTTTCATAGCTTCCTAGTATTTTGCATAGTGTTAGCATCATATTAGATTCATACATGCATTACAACAAAACCACATTAATATTACTGAAAAAATATATTCTGAACTGAACAGGAAAAAATAAAAACGTATGGAATTAAATACATAGTAAATGTAAGCAGGTTATATGACACATATACTGTGAGCTGAGCTGGAGATGGCCACTATGGACAAAATACAACACACACACACACACACACACACAAACAATACTTAGACTTCATTATACACTCTCTCTATAAATACACACACACACACCAATATATACCAATATTACTATATTTCTGAGCCTAAAAGCACCAGTAATGTCCGATTAAAATTACTAACAAAACCTATGAATACAGGTAATTCCTTAAAAATAAACGTTTCTTTCATTTTAAAACTGGATTTAATGCAGTTCAGTAAAAATGTACATGCTGAACTGCATTAAATCCATTTTAAAAAAATTTAAAAAGGTTTATTTTTAAGGAAACATGCAATAAGCCTTTCACTAGTGACCATATCCATGACATGCTCCAAATTAGCGTATTCTGCCATATGAGAGTAATTATGAAAAAAGGTTATACTGCTCACTCCCAGTTAAGCCTAATTTTCCTTGCTTCACACGTGTGATACTGATTAGAACTGCTTGGTGATAATGACTCATGTAATTATGTGTAATCCACTGTAACCTCTTTATTCTACAGATGCTGGAGAACTTCAGGTTTGAGAAGCAGAGGCAGGTGGAAGTGAGGAGCACGTTTGAGCTCATTCTGGTCCCTGAGAAACCCATTGTGTTCACTATAAAGCCTTTACACAGCTCCAGATAGCAGGTCACTGGATAAAATGAAAGGCCTTTAAGACTGGACTTTTTTGGAGGGATCAAAGGCAAACAACTCCAACGACAACCTTCAAACTCCTTCCAGATGGTAACAACACAGTGTTTTCATGTCTCCTTGTACTATTAAGATATGCTTTATTAAATTACTACTATGAATCACTGAAAATACTTCAGAAGTAAAAGTATGGAGGGCCACTAAACTCAAAGAGGGACATGTCTTTCATTTCATTGTTTAAAAAAAAACCATTCTTATGTCATCATTCAAAAAAAAATAATAAATCTGAAATACTGTGCTGTGGAACTGGGTCACTTCAGGGGATCCAGATGCTTCTGATGCCTCAAAACGGGGTTGGAAACATCTTTCTTTAAAAAGAAAAAAAAAAAAAAAAGAAAACCAGTGCCTTTGTTTGGTCTTTAAATATTCTTGTTCACATATAAACAGATACAGGCATGACTTGTGCTTCAGCGTCTACATTAACAGATGTCCATGCAATTGAAGTTACATACTGACCGGTGACTGACTGTGCAGGATCATGGTTGATGTGCGAGTGAATCCATGGTCATATTCACTGAGTCTGATCAACATCTCCTGCTTTTCTCTTCCCCACTGCCTAGCGTTCTCCTCCAGCTAGAACACAACACTGCCTCAGCTCTCGTGTTCCAAATGAACTCGAAGACACAGGAAAAGCTGAGGATGTGACAGTTCTAAAATGTATGTTCCTGTTAAAGTGAAACGTTTTTTGAGAAACACACCTGTTTTTCCAGTGTGTGAATGTAGGCTTCTGCTCTCTCCAACTGCCCCAGAAGTCTCAGCTTCTCACTGTCTGATAAAGGCTGCTGCAACTGTGTACAACAATACATACTGCATACTGATAAGTCGTGAATATACTGAAAGTGGCAGCTTGTATTTATATAGTTTAAGAGCTTTACATTATGAGACGTGTTGCCGTGGCAGCATTGAGTTAGTTTGATATCAGTGTGGTATCAGGTATCAGAGTTAGTCTGATGGATGATATCTGACATAGTGAAAATGATGATGGCAGGTTCACCTGGGCTGGTTGTTGTATAATAACAGCTGGTGGTTGATGATGGAGCCTCTCCAGCTCCTCTCTAAGGCGAGTATTCTCTGCTGCTAGCACAGACTGAATCTCTCTCCTCTTGCTCTCCTCCTCATCTTCACAAACAAACACACACGCTAAAGAACTGCTTCATCAGCTTTATTTTCTCATCACGTTCTTATTAAGAACACTACACTCAAGGTGTACCATCATAGGTCCTAGATCACTACATTATCATGCCAGATCAATCACAAACCAATCAGAATGGCATTTACACAGATGCACTTGAATGCCCTGCCATGTCTGCTCTCATTTAACATGTAAGTGCATCTCCATCATGATGGATTAATAGCAGATCACAGGCATTTTGTCTGCTTGCTGAGTTCATTAGAGATAGAATATCAGGATTATTCACTCTGCTGTGGACACACCTTTATGTTTTAAGACAGCTTTCTTCCTCTCTGTGTTTTCTTCATTTCTTTTTCTCAGCTTTGTGTCCAGCAATTTCTCCATCCGTTCAATAATCTCAGTAAAGAATGAAGAAAAATACAGCACCACATATTAATGAGGGGCACACAAGACACAAAGTATACTGAAACTTCTATAACAGAGGTAAAAATATTATACAGTAAACATACGAAGAATGGTATCAAATAAAGATATATTAAAGAATATCAATGGGTTGTGCAGTTGGTCTGTACAGTACAGGCTGGTACCTTCTCCTGTTGGTGTACTGTAGACTCCAGGCCTGCAAGTTTCCTGATGCGTCCCTGATAACGCTGAAGCACGGCCTGCTGCTGTTGGTGAGCCTGCTGCAGCTGCACCAACTCCTTCTCACTGTCATTCTTCTACAGTGGACAAACAGGGAAAATCAATTCACTCTTCTAGGTTGTATGTGTAGATAATACGCTTAACTTATTCTTAGCTTAATAAGAACACTGCAGTCAAAAAAAAAAAAGAAAATTCAAGATTAAAAATGGATTAAAAAGCAGCGGTGGGGTTATGGGACTTGAATCATACCACCAGGTGACAGGTAGGCTAATTTGTATAGCCATACAATCTACTTGAATGTAGCTAGCATGCCATCTACTAATAGTGCAACATTTTTTACTTAATAGCATCACTTTTTTAGCCATCCATATATGACCACAGCTGACAGAACTGAAGTTGGTGTGATCAGGGTCAGGCAATGAAAAACAGGTCTTCTTCTGTAGCCAACATTTAATATGACTATGGATTATGGGCTCATATACACATTGAATCTTTTGTGGTAGACATATCCCTGACAGGATTCACTAGAGTTTACAGTTAGCATGGTCAAAATACATGAAACAGGAACTGCCCCAACCTCCAATTTTTATTTCACAGATAAAAACATTGGATATTTCAATGATAGACTGACTGTAAAAACCATCTCATGGTAGAAAATACCCTATACATACTGATTTTTATATATATTTATCTATTTACTATCTCACTTAATGGATTGGGTTTGAATACACTGTAACATGGTCACTGTAAATATCAAAGGTCTGAATACTTATTTATTTTTACTGTGAGACAGCAGTTGCTAAAAATAGTTTTTAGTGACTGTTATTAATTAGATATAAATTTGAATGTAACCTACACAAACAGAAACTCCAGACAGCTAGGGGTTAATGAAATGAAGCTGATATTCTGTAGGAAGTGCAACAGAAACATAATAAACCGAGTGACCTTATTGAATCAATGGCCTTGGGCAGATACCCTTGATACATTATTCAGTACAGCATTTTCGTAATTTCAGTCAATATAATAGCGGTGTGGCAGGCAGTCAATGGGCTGCAGGAAGCTACTCATACAAATGGCCATAGCCCACTGGAACTTTGAAATCACAAAGTCAGAATGAGAAAGACTTGTTTTAAAGATATAACTCACCCTGATGAGCTCGTTCTGAAGCTGCTGGATCTTATCCCTCTGTTCTGCTGCTTTACTGCTCTCACTGGCCAACTTGACCTTCAGAGAAACTGGAAAATGGTCAAAAGAAATGGGAATGATGGTGAAAAAGAGAACCTACAAACAAGAACAGACAACAAATCCTGAATGTATGTTTAAAGAAAAAATGTATATTACTATGCACTAACAAGCAGTGGATCTAAGAGAACCCTGCTCTCCACAGAGAGATTCTGCTCCATCATTCATTCGATAACATAAAAGAGAGTGTTCAGGAATATTTAATAGGCACAAACTTTTTTTCAAAAGCATCCCAAAGGTGGCCAAATAATATGAAATGGCATGACTATGGAACCGAAGAGATATTTACAACCACAAACTTTGCTGTTCCAAAGTTGAAAACTAACCAAAGCTCTGAAAAGACACTGATGGATTTTCCACAGTAACAGAATTAAATCCTGACCTTCTTTGATGGCCTTAAAATGTCTGTGAGCCTTCTTTCAAGCAAAAGCCTTGTGAGTGTCTCTGTTTGTGTGTGTGTCACACACTGTCCTTCAGAAGATAAGGCCCTCACTACTTATCGGACCCTATGCTAAATGAACAGTCTTATCAGTCCACAGCACGGTCCAAATAGAGGGAAAGCCTGCCTCACTGGATTAGTAAAGAGCACCTTCAGCTTCCCTCTGAAATATGATACCTGCACTTAGAACCACTCCCTACAGGGAGGAAAAACGTCCAGAAAGATAGCCTTTTTACAGCCTGGATAGATGACTAGACTGAAGTAACTGCAGGTATTTGTCCTAACCATGCAAGATGAAACTTGATTCAACTAATCAGTTTCCTTCTTCCTTATGGAGGAACCATGTGGAGTTTATAGGAACTCATCATGGCTCTCAAGATGTGTAGCAGAGTTTCTTAATCTCTCTCTGTAGTTCAGGTGGTTGGGGTCTGGCGTTTTTCTGCTCAAGCTTACTTTATTAAACTCACCAGTGAGCTGCTAGACTGAATTCATAAGTCAGAGCAGCAATCAACAAACTGTGTTGAACTCTGGCCCTCAGGTTTCCACCCCTGCTGTAGGGGTAGCCATAAAATGCATTTTAGACCTGTTCTTGAGGTCCCTCAGTTGAACTATGTATTTCTTTAATGTTGATGTTATATATTTCACAGAAATGTGCATGATTTACGAATCTCAAAGCAAACTGATTTTTTGTCTTTGTTGGTGAGCCAGCATGTCAACAATAATACAAATGTGTTATTGTGACAGTTGTGCTCAAATACTTTCATATCAAGAAAACTGTAGGTGTGTTGTCTGTATTATCTGGGCATTGCCATCTTTCTGTAGATATGCGGCTATAGTGACAGTACACTATGTAAGCTTTGAAGACCTCTTTGGTGGAAATGTGTAATTGCAGGCAGCATGTGAAAGAACATTATAAATCTGATGATGGCGAGTTTACTGAAGAGGAGTATTTCAAGTGAACACAATGACATATGATGTGGTCCAAAAAACTCCCATGAAGTCTGACCTAATGCCCCTGACTTGCACATTTTTAATTTATGCTTTATAGGGTGACTCACAGCAGCACACGTAAGCCATAATTTAGCATGTTTTTAGACCTGGGCCTGCAGGAAGTGGCTACAAATGATCTAATCAAGGATCAAATTTATTTTTATTATTATTATTATTATTATTATTATTACTTCTTTCAGTGCTTTATGAAATAAGGAAGGACTAAACTAAGCAAGTGACCTATAGACAACGACATAAGAATAAATAAGGAGAAAGATGATGTACTAATTCTGTCTGTGATCTCAGTCTTGGTCATAACATCAACGTCTGTGTCGTCCAGCAGGGTGCGGCCCAGGTCATGGTGCAGGGAGAGCTCAGAGCGCAACTGGCTGTTCTCCGCCTCCAGACTGGCCACCTGAGAACGCAGAGCGAGGATGTCTTCGGCCATCTTACACATCGCGGTGCGGTAGTTCTCCAACTCCTGATGAAGTGCGACAAATACAGACAGGGTCAAATAATTAGCAGTTCAGTGCCCCTCTTCCCAAGTCCTTCATTTGGTGTCATGTTGCAGCTTTCCTGCTATAACCTTAAATGCTTTGCTCAAGGATATAATGACAGGAAGGTCAGAGGAAGGACAAGGACATTAGAACCTACACAGTCTGCCACAATGTTAACTTACTGTGATTTGCTGAAAAATTAAGACCAGCAAGCCAGAAAACTAAACATTTTGCTCCTCAGTGCATGAACAATCAACTTAGGACATTACATACTCTGAGACAATAACAGAGCTGTGGATAAACAAGTGTACAGTCAGATGACAGTTACAATGTCTAAGCACTAGGTGTCCTCATAGCATCAATGTCTCATAAGCCAAGAGTATTTAAGATAAGAGCAGAACGTGTTTCACACTGCCAAAACAGGATTAACATCCCTCTCTCTTTATGCTCTTTATGTTTGTCTAAGCTGACTTCAGTGCCTGCTTAATTAACATTCATTTATTAAATCACAATCAAATTATTTCGAAGTGGAAGTGAGAGGTGTAACTCAGCTCTGACCGTAATCCATTCTTCACTATAATCGGTCTCCAAAGTGCAGCTACACAGAGAAAACAAGATCTGCTTTTTTACATGAAGCTAATGCACATGATTTGGGGTAAAAGGTGCTTCCTGCACTGTAAAATCCTGTTTACAGAACTGCATGGCTCAGTGTGATATGCTGGCATGAACACTACCTCACCTCTAAACAAAGATCCTAAAGCCAGAGGGGAATTAAAGGGGAAGCTCCCTCCCTTTTCTTTTTTTTTGTTCTGCCTCTTTAGTAAGAAATCCGTATGAAGACTACTCCTGGAGATATTGCGTTTGTCCTGCATGGTGTAAACATAATGAAGGGCTATGAAATCATCAATCGAAAAGCAGCCTAAATCTTTATTAAATCCATATAACACCAACAAACATCATATTTTGTATTCCACTGCCTCTGCATTAGGGTAAAACATGTTTTTGAATTTTTAAAAACGAATGAACTTTCCCTTCAAGTAATCAGTTGCATATTCCGTATGAAAAAGTGTTTGGTACACAGTTTCTATAAAGCCTAAGCAGTCATCTGGCCTTCACATGTCTGACTTTCTGTTACTACTGCTTCATAATAACTCACTGAACAATAGGACCGTTGTAGCATTGCAGTGAATGAAGGTAGACCATGGTTGCAGTATTGTATGGCTTTGTCTGCCTTGGTGTTTACCGTGAATTGTGTCATGAACTAACACAGATGTGAAGTCTTTTTCACATCTCTCTTTTTACCCTCTGTCCATCACTAAGGTCCCACATGCATAATGTGGGGTGGGGTTATAGGTGAACGATGGTGGGGACCAGGGACAGGAGAAGAAACACAACCGATTAGGAGATTCCAATCTGGGCCAGTATGGCGCCGACTCCCCTGGGCCCTCTGGATGAAATTGAGCGCCTAATTGAAAGGGTGCACACACAAGGTGAGAATCATGACTTGGTGATGAGATTGGAGACTAGGGAGTTGCTTGGGGGGAGGGAACAGGGGGAGGGAAGGGGAGGGGTCTAATGATAAATCATTTTGAACAAATAAAAGTGTGAATAATGGGATGGACGAAGGAAGAGGGTGGGGCAGACAGAAAGACAGAGAGAGAGGGCCTCCAAGGGCTGTGTTTAATGGCAAGAACTACAGGGTCCCACGGTGTGCTTGCTGCTCCAGGACAAACACATATAGAACACTTTTTCTTTCTCTCTCTCCAATCCCATAACCGCATACTGATGAAGGAAAAGATGCCAATTTATTCCCTCCATTTCAGTTTACCTCTTGTCCTATTAATATCTAGTTTTCTGTGGGCCAGAGTTGGTTGGTATTGAAATAACTCAATTTCATTATATTTTTCACTGTGTATATAATATCATAATATTAAAGGGGGATTGCACTTATGTTTTTTCTTTCTAAATTAATGGTTCAGAATGGTAGACAGTCATTCAGAGTGGATTGATGTAATACGTGCTATTTCACGTCTGAAGCTACCACACAGAATGATATTACATGAAATGGATACAAATAAAGTCATTTTGAGGTTTTAGCCTTCTTTATTTATTCACGACAGAAAAATACTTACAGGGAACTTCAAGTCAAAACAGTCTGTGGAGAAAGCCTATAGTTTCAGACTTTCCATTATTTTGTCATTATCAAGTCTGAGCCGGCAAGTTTCTCTACAATTAACTATTTTACATCAACCACCCTAAATGACATTTCGGTGGAATTATTCCCAAAGTTTGCATCTATAATTTTGATGAACTCGTGCTTCCTGAGCTCTGCTACTATATACTACAAGAATTCCCCACAAACCTGACATAGCTTGCTTTGTTCTGTTCTTTTTGTCTTAAAATCATACCAAAGAGAACTTTACACAGTATTGTTAATGTTAATCAGAGAGAAACAACATTATCATAATTAAAACATGTATTTTATGATATATATATGATTTGACATGTACTGGACAAGTTTCTGGATGTAGGCAACATCAATGTTCAGCCACTCTTGCAACAAAGAATTGTGCAGTTCAGCCATATTTGGTGAAGCCTTCCCTGACGCAATTCTGAGGAGAATTTCCTATAGACTGGGATTTTAGCCACTGCTGGTAGACCCGTATGACCGCACGCTTCCATACACCTGCAGATTCTGCTACTTCCTTCACACTATGGCCTTTAGCACGCTCAAATGCAATCACTCCTTTTAGCCAATCATCAACATCTGCTTTGGACTCATTTTCCACACATTAACTGCACTATAGCTCCTCTTCTTCTTAATTTTCCCCACTCCTTTTTCCAAAACAACAGCAAAGCAAATGGCCTTGCAACAGCTAACTGCAGTGAAGTTTTTTATTAAGTCTATTTTATCTATTAATATCACTAAAGCCTAACACGCCAACATGGGTATAAAATATACAGTACATTTCACCAACCACTGCTATGGACATTTGATTCTTCAAAGTACAAAAGACAAACATATACAAAAACCATTAAAATGCATGTGCGTCATGTCGTTATGGGATGGATGTAAATGTGATCAATATTCTTATTCATGCATTCTAAAACCGTCTCCCAAAGGCTGTGTGTAAATGTTAATCTATTCACACAGTGGCTGTGCACCCCTGGTGGCAGAGAAAAAGGAGGATGAGGGGATAAGGGAAATTTCTCCTATGAGAGAATAAATGACTATGTACTGGAGTGTGTACTGAAGGGCTGTAAATATGTTTTTCGTAGGTAATGATAACACTAGGCGTAACACTGAGTAACTGCACTGTATATGCACCCAACAAAAGAAGAGCTGGAAAAGAGGAGGTACAGGAGGAGAAGGGATGGCTAATGTTCTGCAGGTGGTAATTTAGCTCCATCTCTGTAGAGTGAAATGGTCTTTAAACTTACTTTTGTTTGTTGTTCAGTGACCTCTGGAACATGTGGGTCATTTTCTTGAACAGTGGACACTGGGAGTCTGAAACATTTACAAAGACAAAGGTTTTTAGTGATGAAGAAAAGAAACAACAACAATAACAACAAAAACAACAATAACAACTGAGCGGACTAGATAATTCCACATTGCTTATGTTCTTGTGTTTGGGCAACTCACCCCTCACGTGGAGAATGGATTTCAAAAGTTTGGTTGAGCTGTGATGGCTTCTGGCTCTGCTTCTGTTCTCCTGGTTTTCCTCTGCTCTGTTGAGGAGCTTTGGGCATTTTGAGGAGGTGCTGGTATTCAGGGAGGACTTGGGCGAGGGCATCATAGGCTGGCAGATCATAGCCATCCTTCTGGAGCTGTTCAGAACAACACAGAGCATGGCAAATAGGCAAAAACCAGTTTTCCTAACTATTGTCATTTATGCTGAATTTCCAATCTGCATGGCTCGTAACTTGTGCTGAGGACAGTGAAGGGGGGCCAGTACTGTGGCTTTCTAACTAATAGTACAGTATTTAAGACATTTAATCAGGTTCTTTCTATGTTTCATAACAATGTACTATATAATCAACAGAGCATAAAGAGCCTATAAAACAGTGCTGAATGACTGATAAGTTTTCAACATAGCCGTAGTGATGTGTTTAGAAAATGGTTCTGCTGTCAAAATCCAACATTTCAAATGTGATAGGAAAACATGTCCCACATTCTCAGTATAAATTAGACCTCTAACAATCCTTGTGAACCAGAGATTACTCTAGAGACACCCTGACTTGACTGAGTGCCAATACAGATATATGTACTTTTAAAAACTACTAAGCATTTAAAAACAGTCTATCATGCTTAAATTACTACTTAAATCACATCACACAATTTCAGGACAGATTTCTTACAGAACTGGATATGCTTTATTCTTTTTACCTCCGATATCCGATTCAACATTATCTGGTGATACTGATATGCCATACCTATAAGTGGCCTATTGTATATGCTGACAAAAATCCATTTATTAAGTTCCCTAGTTATAAGAGGTATTAGAGGTCTACCTTCATAACACAAATATAAATATGGTTCCTTCACTTATGATAAAACATCAGACTGAATCTATAATCCATAGCTTTAAAATCCTATTAGTTGTATTGCTACTTACAGCTCTTGTGAATGGTCTGTAAATCGCTTTCATCCTGAAAACTCAATAACGATGCACTTCCACAGGAATCCAGCTACACGAATCCTTTGGAATCAGTAAGTCTAATATTTCTCAAAGCTGCTACCAAAGACACTTGGTCACAGTCATGTGTCATATGGCAGAAAGAAGAAATCTCCCTGTAACTAAAAACAAGCCAACCCCTACAAACAAACACAACCTTCTCCGTGTTTGCCTTCTCCGAGAAGAGCTTGGTCTGTAATGCTGATCTAGGAACAGCTTTACCAGCTCAACTCGCTCTAAAGGTCATAAAAGAATTGTAAAATCTAGTCTTAGAACAATTAAGGGCAGTTTCTCTCTACTGACAGCATACCTGACTAGTAGCAGAAAGCCCCTGTGGTTCCTTAGAGGTCTGCATTGGATTGAGGGATTCTGAACGGTCTGAGAGTAACTAATTCACAAGAGAGAGAATTGAAAAGAGTGAAAGTAGAAGCTCAAAGCAGACTGTTTCCACAACAAAAGCCTTGCTTGGTAACTGTACTGGGTAACTGTCACATCAACTGTCACTCTCACATTCCATGTGTCTCTGACTATGAAGAAAGCTGTTTTACAGTAATATAAAATATTAATCAAAATCTTTATGGAGTCTTACAATATAGAACATGATAAACTTAGAAAATATATTTTTAACTTTATTTTTGCAATAAAGAGGCACATGTTTTGTAACAGAACTTTTTAATTCAAAACTAAAACCCACTGATCTGAACGCAAGATTTCCATAAATTCTTAATTTTTTTCTCTCCTTTTCCTGCAATGTACATGTAGCTACAAAAATTAATTTATGAAAGTGAGTAACAAACATGAAAAGAAAAAAAAGAAAAGAAAATAGCCTGACTGGCTGCCATTATCTTGCACATTTGTTTGAACTGCAACAATGACCCCTGAGCTCTAAACTGAACTTTACAAAATCAAGCCACCTACAGTGATGTAGTCCATCAGTTTCACACTCACTGTGCAAAGACAACATTAAAATGTGTGTGGTCAGGCTTCTTGGGTCTTTGGGACCGCTGGTTGGACACTGATAAGCAAATCAACTAGAGTTGGGATTCTCAACTTTTTCTAGCTCAAGGTCCATCTACTTAACTTAATCATGACGAACAAGAAGAGTACAGAAATACCCCGCGCTATGCAATATACTAAACAGAATCTCAGCAAACTATGTGGAATGTTTCCATCAGTGGGGTATTCAGAAAGACGTTTTTGGGTAGGTACATGAAAAACTGGAGGTTGACAATTTCCAAGCACAATAATATCCTCATAACATCAGGATATAGCCTATTGTTAACAGCAGTGCAGTCATCATCCTAACTAAGCCAACTACCCTGCTGTGATCTAAAACAATAGCAAGAATGTGTACACATCCACTAGAACCCAGGATTCACATAAACACATCCAAAACTTCACTACCCTTCACTTAAAGCATGCATCTGCTCACCACAGACACAAATTTTGCTAAGTGAAGACGACATCATTTATTTTAAATTGGACAGCTAAGGTGTACAAAGACGAGGAAAACCAACACAGCAATTCAAACACCTAAACCGAATCATTCTAGGCCAGCTTTTCTAAGTGTTGCCCTGGACCTTTTAGTGAATTCCCTGCTTTAACACACCCCCTGCAACTCTGAAAGGGCTTGTTAATGAGTTGATAAGTTGAATCAGGTAAGTTGAGAGCACTGAAAGCACTTAAGCATCCAGGACTACGCTAAAAAAACACCAGCAACCTAAAAAATGTTTGTTACAAGCAACTGAATAAGTTTTACTCAACTCAAAATTACTTTGACTGAAAGAACCCTTTGTTTAAAGTCCTTTTTTTAGGTTGAATTCTAATCCTAATTCAGTTGCTTGTAACAAACTAAAGCAGTTCTTTTGGTTGGACCAATGGAACACAGTGTAGGCTAATGAAACATTGTTCTAGGCTAACGTATATCGCTATGGTGCACATGAAAAATGTTTATGGGTCATTTACTTCTATGACTCAATACAATAAGATGTTTTGCTAGGATATTTTGATACAGTTCATTGTAGACTTTGTAGTAAAAGAGTTTGGGTAGAAAATGACATATTCTATTAGGAATGCGACCTCACTTTCACAGGTCCCCCAGGCAATGGTGGATAGCTACAGTTGCTAAACATTGATTGGATGGTGGAGAAATAAAGGCTACACCCCCCACCAAACACTGGGCCAGTACAGAGCATTGCCCACCACCCCACGACCATATAAAAGTCACGGTGAAATCTTTAAAGCCCAGTCAAATGCTCTGCCCCCCCAGCGCTGGTCTGCAGATGTGTCTGTGAGTGCAGCAGTAGATTGATGAGAAGTGATTGCTGGGGTGCTGTGATCATGCTGTGAGGGCTTGTTCCTTATTCTTAACATGGCTGGGAGCACACCAAGATACCCATTAGCTTGTGAATACAAGATGTTCTGCTCCCCACGACAAAGGCTGATACAAATCAATATTCAGGCAGTTCATCTGTCATATATGCACAACTTCTGTTAATATTTTTAAAACAACTTTTCCTCCACGTTTTCCTCCAGTTTAGTCATAGTCAACACCCCGACACCCAATGCAGCATTAGATTTCTTCCAGTTCATACAGGCACAACAATCCTATCACCCCTTCTGATGTGAGTGAAACCACATGACCATCTACTTAGCCGAATGGCTGGTAGGTCGCATAGCGACAGCGAAGAAAGAGACCCTGCGGTCCTTCTCTTCCAATGAGAACACGAGCAGTAGCAACGTTTAAGACGCCAAGACACAAATGCCGCATTTCTCATCTATGCAAATATTTACTTGCACTTCCTGTTACAAATACAAAACAATATGTAGTGCAAGGAAGAGCAGCCAAAGCAGAATATAATATTCTTTGAAGTACACTATTTTAGAAATATCATTTCATTTGAGGCTTAAACTGATATGATAAAAATCCAGCCAACCCATTCCAAAAGAACAAATAGTGGTTTTCATAATTCCCTGCTTTAATCCATGATTAATAATTCACTCAGTCCTCACAGCTATGTACTCTGTGTGTGTGTGAGAGAGAGAGAGAAAGAGACATAGAGAGAGAGCGCATGAGAGAGAGCACGAGAGATATACAGCCAGATAGAGACAGATGGAGACAGAGAAAGAGAGAGCAAGAAAGAACAGCCAGCGAGAGACAGCAAAGACAGAAACAGACTGAGACAGCAAGATAGAGATAGAGTGAAAGAAAGAGAAAGCGAGAGAGAAACAGCACACCCATGAAGTAAATATAAAAATAAAAATCTCTCCCCTCATCCATTTAATAATAAAATAAAAAAAACAAATCAAGAATCTTTATATGAGATTCAGTGCTAATATTTCTCCCAACACAACGAAAGAAGAAGTGAGAGAAAGAGTGTGTGTGGGGGGGGGTGGGTAAGAGTGGTATGACTCCAGACGGCTCGCTGATTGCTCCGTGAGCTCTGTGCTGGGAAGCCTGGCTCTCATCCCTGCATCAGTATTCAGGACACAGGCTGCTAAATGCAGCAAATGGGCCTTCAGAAGAGTGACAGGCTCGAGTCTGCCGCCACATGGCGCTCAATTAGCCTGTCAGAACAGGGCTGTGTCCCCAGAGCCCCCTGTATTCTCTGCCTCTATCTGCACTTTACTCTCCGCTTTCCCTCCTTAACATGTCCTTCGTCTTTATACTCCTATCTCATATTCATCCGCTCTAATTCCGCTCTGGATATAGTTTCCCTTTTCTGACTCTGCATTCATTTTCATTATCTTCATTTATATCATTATTCATTGTCTTTATTTGTTTATGTTTTTCCCCATATGTACATCTGAATCATATTTTCTTATGCCTGTCTGTTTAAAGAAACAGTAAACGAGATTTTGTTTATGGAATAAACAGAACAGTTAATAATATATATTCATATTATGAACAATAGAGAGTCCCCTGTACTTCACACTTATATAGAAACAATTATATATATATATTACACACATATATATATGGGCAATATTTATTGAGCTACACATGCAGTAGTGTCTCTCAGTATGCCGCTGGGCCGCCATGTATGCTAGTGCAACATGCCAGATGTCCATCCCATAATCCAGCCCATGCATCTTGAATATTCTTACACAATTCCAATTTTGAAATTTTGCGGTAGGGATGGAGATGGAGTGATACCAGGTCTTCCGGACATGTGATGAGAGACAACAAACTGTTCATCTTGGTGCTGACCACGGTGCCTCTACACATGGATTTCAGTCATCTCCACAAAGACAAAAGTGTCGTCCATGATAGTCTGGCATGACACCACTGCAGTCTTTGGCGATGTTGGCATGGTGTTAAGGGCAGTCGTCATAATGGTCTGCCAATGGTGCTGGCAATAACAGGATGACTCATGGAGGGTTTCACTGCTCGCTGAATGTCCACAATCGTGGTTGTTGGGTCACTCTGCACATATTGGACAATCAGTTCAATGTCAGTTCTCTCTCTCTGTGGTTTGTGTAGGTCTCCCAGACCCTCTATGTCGTTGGTTGGTGCCTTCTTCTATCCAATGATGCCAACAGTGTGCTATGGTGGTATACGCAAGATTGGTATGGCACGCTTAATAATTGCTTAATTAAGCACTGATTAACAAAGCTTAATCATTTATCTTTAACACTACTCAGTACATAGAGCTGTACAACCTGCATGATATTCATGGTGCAAAAGGAGATGTTAGGTTTTTCCGTTAATGTAGCACTATAAGAACATCCTCTTCCTTTAACAGGATAAAGCCATTTCCCTTAATCTGCACTTTTGAGTTTGTACACCAGAAACACATTTCTGATCTGTGAACTTATCAGAATGTCCCAAAATGTGTTGTTTTTTTTCTTCCATTTAATCCCTTGTGAACCATAACTCACTCACAACTAGCTGGTTCACAGAAAAGCCATCAGTGTCTGATCTAGTAAATCTGAGCAGAGAAGGTTTATTCTCAAATAAATGATTTCAGTTTCATGAGACAGCTCCTTTGATTTAATTTATCATATGAAATGACGCAATTGAACTATGATCGTGAAAATGGGAGGTCTGATGACTGATCCTAATTCATATCTAATAACCTAGAACAACATTATCATGGCTTAAATCAATCTACACCCTATTGTTTGGCTTAGATTGGTTATGCTGCAGCTCGTAAATTAAATCAGTATAGTCCCATGTGGGACAAGGACTCAAGGCACAATCTTAATAAAGCAGTGTCAGCAAAGGAAAACACATCAGTGGACTTCATGTGTGTGGATGTTTTTGAGGAAGTGTGCATGAGAGCATGTGTGAGTCAAGGACAGCCGTCTCGGTGAAGGACATGTAATTGAATAGCATGCAATTTAAGCTTGCAGGGCAAAAATAAATAAATAAATAGCAGCAATGGTCAATGTTTGCAAAGAAGGACTATTTACATGCCATTAATTTAGCAGCAAAATAAATCAGCTCTGTTGGCATAAACCTCAAAACAATTTCGCTGCATCTTAAAAACAGCAAAGAAAATGCACCAAAACCAACGACTGAGTGCATGTGTGTCCAGTGAATGTTTTTGGCAGATCTTTTATTAGTCAGGTTTTTTTTTTTTACAGGTTACAATGACTACAGTAACTTTGCTTTTTTGCCCTTTACCCAAAGCTTGCATTCTGCGAGGTAAGTGGACTCATTGAAACAGACTTGTGAGTGGACTAACACATGCATAGACATGCAAATGTAGTGTGTGTACGTGGCTGGCTTAAATTACTTATGGCAAAATAAACAAAGATCAGCCAACACAAAATGAAGCAGCCAAAGGTTAATTGATTTTGTTATAGATTTTGAAGCGGAGAGATTGCAATTATGTATCCATAATATCCATCATCAAAGATAAAGTTTCTCCAAAATGGTATGTTCTTTACTTTCAATATCAGTCAACATAAAGAGATTTTATTCAAATCAGTTTGGACCACTGGGTTATAAACCATTTCTGTTGCTACAATAATCACATTTTCACACAAGGTTAAGGTGCTCAAAGGATGTGGAACAGTTGAGAGGTTATTTTTTTTCTTTGGGACAGTGACGATATGAGATTCCTGACTGTATATACACAGACGTGCTGGTACTCAACAGTAAGGTATAATGTGATTTTCAATACTTGATATTGTTATTGGGGACACGTGTGAGAATACTGATGCAGCATTTATGTCAAATAAGTTTCACCAGAGTAACTTTGCTGGCTGTATGCAAGTTTTAGTGTGTTGCTGGTTTCAGCATCTCCACAGTTCACATGCAAGGTCATGTAAGGTCGCAATATTATCCTGTCACAGGACAGCACCCCAGGAATTATTAAATCACCATAATATTATTGGTATAAAAAATGTACACTGAGGAAACTACATATGTGCACTCCCTGTACAGTCATATGCAAATTTTGGGGACCCCTGGTCAAATTACATGCTTTGTTGTTTTCCTAAATGAAAATATGTTGATGTGTTCATTACAGAGAACAGACTTCCGTGCATTTTAATGCACACTCACTGTTTGTTTACAAAATTTAACATATTAGAAATAAATAAAACACATTGCTAATATGTTAAACTCAGCAAATAAAAAGAACCACTAAAATGCACTAAATGGGTTTCTGGCTGCACATGCAAAAAATTTATATTGGCACATATTGTATATTGACTATTTCACTCAACATGACAGAGTAGGTCCCCAGACAAAACCACTCACCCAAATCACACCACAGTAAACTGCAAAAATATCACAATGCTCTAGCCTGAGAGTGTAGACCACGCATTACCCTGGTGGTACATACCCAACTGTTGAACCCAGCTTTTCCCACAGGGCTTCTGTGACCTTTGCAAAGTGCAAAACAAGCATGAATGAATGGCTTACACAGAGTGTGACATTTACGCATGCCAACTGCTGCTGAAAAACGCTAATGTTCTTCATGCCCAACAGGCAAAGTGCTCCTGTTCCAGGATTGGCCTGAAAATGTGTATTTGCATTGTACAGTCAATACAACGCAATAACTACTCTCTTTCATGAAGGATTCTGAAGACTCTTTGTTGACGAAACAGAAATGAAAATAAATATAAAGGCATGCAGCATATCTGTTCTCAGAAACACACTCACAAGGCCAGGACACAGACTCCAGCACGTCTGGGAGATTGATAGTGGTTGGGGGTGGATGATGACTGATACTTTGTGGTTTAGCAGCACTGTGAGTGAGACTGGATTCAGATCAGCAGCCATTTTTTAATGGAGGATATAATTTATTGCTTCCTCTGTTTGAGGCAGCACTTTAGCGTAGATATGAAGAGGTTTGTGGACAACTCCATAAAAACATTAAATGAAACATCACAGTGCATCACAATCATTCACAGATAATGCAGGCAATATCTAGTCATAAGACACAGACTTCAAAAAGCAAACTTATCCAGAGCCGTGTCTGCGGAGAGATTTTATCATATCCCAACTGTCAGTGGACCAAAATGTTGCCTAATAAATTGCTTGTGTTGGTTGGGTGCATATCATTAAAGAGCTGCTCTGGATAGATTGTGTCATAGCCATAAAACACATGGGCTGCTAGCCAAACCACAGATCATATACTGCTTTTTTTATATTTAGTCTAACACTAAAGGAAAAAATAATAATTTAGATTTTTTTTTTTTGGACCTACATTAGGTCTAAGCCAAGAGTACATTTTAATGCAACACTAGACTTAACCTGTCCAGGCGAACAGCTCTGTAGAACACAAGGCTAAATTCAATCAGTTACTTCTGTAGATCCTACACATATTTCACAATAGGCATCATGTTTTTTCATCATGATAAAATATATTTTTGCTATATAGATTGAAAAAACTTTTACTTTGCTTTTATTTTTTGTCAAAATCCAACTGCCAAAATGCGTTGGCAGCTTCTGGTAAAAGCACAATTAACACAAACGAGACATATCCATAGACAAATTAAAGCACACACAAAAGTGTAAATTAGGGGAATGCATTTGTATCTTATTTCATTGTTGTCTGAGAAGCTCCACATAAAACAATAACTATCAATAAGTTCCTGTGCTGCACCGAAAACAAAATCCTTGTCAGAAGCCAAAATTCATGACATAATGGACTGGAAACCAAAAACACAAAAAGCTGATTATGACAGTTAACATGAAAGTTGGTCAACCATTCAAGTTCAGTCTCAAGTTATTCAATATATATATTTAGTATATTTAGTATATAATTTTTATATAACTAACAATATTTTAGCTTTGTCATTACAAAACGTGACTACTATTTTCTACTTGTATATGTATTTGTTGAGTTCGTCTCTCTCTTATTACTCGCCATGAACAGTAATTTCAAAAAGCTTGTCTTGTAAAAACTGAGAGATGGTTACATGTTACAGACTGTGATGATGTAGAGCTACACATCACCAGTGTATTTTATAAGATGAATATACTTGCCGATACTTACCCGTGACTAGTCTTTACCTGTATGGTCTAAAAGAGTAATGAGAGCGAAACTCAGGCTTTTACTTACCGGGGCTAGTCTAACCTCTGCACAAGGGGAGGGAGGTACAGAAATTGTACTATGTTGATTATGTATATAGATATGTGCACATTGTATAATGAATTTAAGAACAACAAAGTCATGACCTGTAAAAGGAATTAACTGTGTATGGGATACTCACCTGTTGCACCTAAAATGTTTTTATATTCATTGTCCTTGTTTACCCGAGGTAAGAATGGGATATTCTGGGGGAGGGGCAAATTGAATATAACATCGTGCAACAGGGATAATGGGGTCACTTTTTGCCTAGACCAAGGGGCTAAGAGTATAGTATGAGAGATCTGTATGACTTTGCAGTCATTGATCTGCTTACCTCTGTGTATAGAGTTTGTTAAATGTCGTTTTGTTTTTCGTCCGGTGTACGCACCTGTAAATATGTAAATAGCTGTCTGTGTCGTGTGAATAAAGGTGAAGGGGAAGTATCTGCAGTTCTCGTTCCGGCCAACTTTTTCCAGGCCCTGAGGCCTCTCGCCCGACACTACCCATAGGGTGTGACACACCACTCCTGTACCCTGCAGGGGCCGTGGGTCACGCACTATTACACAGACATTTCCTCTGTTGATTTGCTGTTCCCAAACTGCCTAAACATGCACCAACCAGTACATGAGTGTAAAAAGAACAGATAGTGTTTTAATTATTGTTTCCCATTTTCATTGCTTATAAAAGTATTTGTACAGTATTACATTCTGACACTTTGCTGCAGGTCTGATTAATCACTGTTTGTCAAAATATTAAGCTGTTTTTAAAAAATGCTTTTTGTTTTTAAAAATACTTTGGACATCCCTACTGATAAGCACATAGTATCACCCATAAGGGATATACATCATAATCTGCAACTTTCCAACCAGCAGCAAAACAAAAATCAGTTTCATGAACTCAATGAAGAATGCAATTGCAAGGCATAATTGCATCTTCCTATTGCACATTTACAATAGTATGCACATATTCAAACACAAAGAGTAAATGCAATCAGACTGCTGCCAACAACCGTGAGAGTGAGCGCTGACTGTGTGAGTGCAAATATGGAGACTGAATTTCTCCCACAGAGAGTAATAAAACCCGCTTTGCAGAAGAGCCAGTACATGACTGCTAAATGTAGATTAAAAATGGCTCAGTATGGGGAGGCCCTGATAACCTTTGACCCCTCCTTTATTTCACTGATGCCCTCCCTCTGATTTACAATGTGGTGGCCTTGCTCTGAGTCTCTTAAGATTAGGAGATAGAGGAAGATAATGGCCCATGAGATGATGCGGGAGTCATGGGACAGAGTGAGCAATGCAGGTGAATGGCTGGACAGTCTGATGATGAAACAGTTAATGTTAGTGCAAAGGGTGAACAACCTCATACACAGCAGATAGGAGGGAGTCTTCTCTCTTTCTCTCTCTCTTTGTCCACACAGCTGCTGTAAACGGATACAGCTCCATCCCTGCTGCTTCAAAGCAGCCCGAAAAGCCAAATCTGCCCCTCCCTCCCTTTTCTCCTCTGTGAGTCACTGGAGACTGTTATCAGAGCAGTGCAGGAGCTACACTGAACCACTGCTGCTCCAAACAGCAGTAAATAAGCCTGATAACACAGGTGCTAATGAAGCTGTCTCAGAAACAGCAGCTGAGGAGACTGTCAACCACTTTAAATGCTCTGTCTATTTACCCAGGACAAGGACATAACAACCCTAAAACATGTGAGCACATTACATATCTATGTGAAGTAGTGCTGGGCAGCACTGATAAAATAGAATTTCCAAACAACATATACATATTTCAGCCTGCTTTAATGGTTAATGACCTTGTGCTTCCTGAGTACTGCTAGTCTTAGCTCCAACAATGTCTTAGAAACCTGGCATCTGATTTTTGTGTAAAAGTCAGAGAACACTTTAATTTTCAGTGAAAACTGCCATTACATTTTTAATTCCATTTCCAGAGGCATATCTAAACGAATATAATCCACTAGCAACAGGAAGAGGAAAGTCAGTGGGAATATGTGAAAAAACAGGAGTCTACTAACCTGGAGCTGAAAATAGTAAAATGCACAGAGAATATGGGACTAACATCTGTACAAGACCTGGTAGACCACCAAAATCGCCTCCAACAGATTAACAGTTAAGAGAGAGTGGACAATCAAGCTTAACCTCTACCTTCAGATCTGAAAAAGTCAACAGGTGTTTCTGTCCACCCTTCCACTGTGAGATAAAGCAATGCTAAGGGTCGGAAAGGATGTGTAGGATGTGTAGCTGTCAGGAACAGAAGAAAAGTGAAAAAGAAAATGTACAAATCCAATTAAGGTACTTCTAGTGTTCTCAGAACAATGGACAGAGCACCCCAGAATCCAGACCTCAACATCACTGCATGTGTTTGGAAATCCTGAGGATCCTGTGGATCCTGAGAAGTAAAACATGCACCCAAATGCTAGGAGTGAACTTTGAAAGAGTGGAGATTTGTCATAAAAAACACAGAGAATGACAGTTGTAATAAAGGTAAAGGGAGGACACAATAAATGTTGAAAGTTTTGATCTCTTCTGTGTGAACGCCCATTAAATATCGTCGTTGTCCAAAGAAAAACAAGTATCTCCAAAATGCCAACTTTACAGGAGAGGCCAATAACCTCATTCAATTTTAATGTAAGTAAATGGAACCAGACATCTTTCCAAGCACTTTTGGACCATTTCTGTTGGTCCATTCATCATGCAATTCTCACACAGTGTAAACGGCAGCTGCTATTTTCAAATGATATGAATGCATAAAAGTCAGAATGGACACAAATAGAGATACATGTTTTTCATTGGACAGCGATGATATGCTTCTGCTTTTTTCCTGACACTTAGAAGTGAATTAAATTTCATTTTGACCAGAAATACATGTAGATGATCTCTAAATTATACTCTGTACTGTAGGTTGGCTTCATTGTACTGCTTGTTCTACTTTCTCTGATATTTACACCATGGTAAACCATACACACTGCTGTAAGGGTTAACCAGAAAGAAAGGAAAGAAAACAGAAAGGAAGCATAATATATATGTAGTCCACTGTTCCTTTCAAACAACCTGAGGTGTTCAGATGACATAACTTATATTTATCAGTATCACTAAAACTGAAATCACTACTATTGTTTGAAACCAGTGATGGTGTAAGATATATCAGACAACACTGACCTGAAGTCTAAGCTTGAGATTACCAGCAAGGTTGGAGAGTGTGTATTAAATGCAAACATCGGCTCTCTAGAGACACTTCACATCAGTATTCAATACACATGCTGGCGGCAGACAAACATGCTGTTACGCTGTGATAGAGTCGTGGATGCTGAAAGCACTTGTAAGGGTTTTCGACAAAGCTCAGCCTTGAGCGTCTGAATGTGTTCTGTAAATGCACACGTATCCATAGCTTCAGCTTTGCTGCCTGCTGCCAGCATTCAACAGCACTACACCTCCACACACACACGCCTACACACTCTCATACACACTCTCCAGCTTGACTCTGCCATTGTCTCTCAAGGCCAGCAAGCTGTGTTTTTTTTCCCCTGCACAGACAATCTGTCTGTGTTATGGTGGACTAACCTGGTCCTGTGGCCAGTCATGTGCACTTCTGAAATCCCTGGCTTTTCAGACACTGATGAAAAACCCAAGACTGATGAGGGGAAAGGCTATTATGCAATTAATTGAAATCATTTTAATGAAGGAAATATACTACATCTGTTATTTCCCATTCTAAACTGTAATTAGAATGTTGTGATTATATAACATGAGAGTTACTAATGTAAATGTAAGTACTAATGTAAGACAGTAAGTCATTTCACTTAATCAAGTATGTCAGTATCCCTTGCCAAAAAGTGTTACTTCATTCAAGCCTAATTTATGAAAACAAGTGAAAGATAAATTCAATTGATAAGAATACAATTCAATATGTATATTCCCAATTCACACACACACACACACACACACACACACACACACACACACACACAGTAGCCTACTTCGAACAGCAGTGCAGTCATCACCCTATATTTTCCAACATGTCTTCCCTGATAGTAAACAATACCGACAAACACAACTTCTGCCCTGAGAAGACGAAAAACTTTTTTTAAAATCAGACAACTGAGACACAGAAGAAGACAAACACCACATTAACCTTAAAAGCCTAGAACAAATTTAAAAGCATATTACCACCTCAGGCATGAAGCATGAAATATATCTTGTTGCACTGAAGTAAGAGCAGCTGTTTGTTTAGCACTTTCACAAAGACCATTTTATTCACAGAAATCAGACAAAGTGTTTTAACATTTGTTTATCTTTTGGGGCAGATAGAAAACAACACATTTTAAGAATATGTGCTGAATTTGAGGGGCTATCTCAAGGCAGATGTAAGCTTCTTAGTTGAATTTCAGTTCCACCTTAAATATAGTGCAGCAGTTACACTCACCCATCCAGGTGTCTGAACGTAATTGCTCTGCTTGGATGCAACATCGTTTTTTCTGAGTGCTCTTCTGTTCATATGCACATATTTGTTCATTACTTAAACTAATAAGCTCACACGCAGCCCAAAACACTACTGGCTCACCAGGAATTTTCCAGACACTCCCAATCACCCACTCCTGCATTAGTTAGTATTAGGTGTTAGTAGTAGTGTTATGGGGGAGTTTAAAGAAAGAAACTTAGGTGACATTGTATTCCGTACACCAGATTTTCTAAAACTCAGAGACAGCTTACAGGAAGGGGAAAATCCAGCTCTAAGGCTAGCACTTGACAGAAAGTAGCCCCGCCCTTCAAGATTAGAGTCGCTGAAAAACAAAGCATAACAAATGCTAACATTCCCTAAGCAGACAGCAACTCACTCCTTTTTATTTAGACAAAACAGTTAGTTTAAAACTAAACAGAACACACATGTGCTCTGATGCCCCACTACCTCCAACCTTTGTCCAAGAGCAGTGATGCTGCTGTTTACCACTCTCAAAAACTTCAAAGTCTTTGAAATGTCTAGGAGTCTGTAGACTCTTCTTTAAGATCTCTTGGCCCGAGGGGGTATCTGGGGTCCCCACAGGCTCAGCCTCTGCTGCTGTCTGCTGTGGTTGTTAGGGTGGCGTGGTCCTCTGGGGTCACCAAGGGGACTTTAGAGCTGCTGAAGGGTATCGACAGCATTCTGGCTATACCCAGGAGCCTGGAGGAGTTCTTTTTGTTGTAGGAGAGTGTTGGTTACGTCCCGGGGCATCATTCTGGAGGGCCCCGATGCAACACCATGTGGAAGATGACACTGATTATGCATGCACCTTATATAGGTGTGAGCCAGAACATGGGCACTCAGCTCAGCCACCCCACCACAACTGCAAGGTACCTCCTAACTGTCATGTATACTTAAACCCCTAGTGTTCGTGGCTGTAGCCAATTTTTCCAATCAGCAGCAGCCATTTAGAAGGACTTTGCTTCTTTCTTTCACCATGTTAGGGACAGCGAACTAGTCCCTTGCTTGGCCTGTTGTGTTTTTTTTGGGTTTTTTTTGTATTTTTTTGCAGCTTCTTCCTTTTTTATTTAAGTTTCAAGCTTAAGCTTTTAAGTTAAACCATTATTTTAAAAGAATACAGGCATGCTCTGACATCACAGTACATCATGTTAAAGCCAGTGAGCACTGGACCACCACAAACCAGACAGAAATGGTCAGAAACATTAAGAGAGCAGACGGAATTTTACAACAGCATGCCTGAGGCATGACTGGGGTAAACATGTTACAGGATCTAGGATACTTCCATGAAAAAATTCAGTCCATCCACTAGATGTCACTGTGGGCCAATACAGATCTGTGACCCCCTCTCCACCCTGAGGCCGGTGGACCGATCCCTTAGTATAGTTAGTAGTCAGTCGGAGACTCTTGCACTGTCCTACTATACTGCTTATATGAGCAGCAAACACGCCTGTATCAGTATTAGTATTCATAATTCTGTCTATCCCAGGCATGGTTATAAGGATCTGTCTATGTATGTGCGTGCGTATCTAAATTACAGTACATTCCTGAGCTAGCAGACCCAGACTGAATACATTACTATACATCTGAACCCTGGGCCTTTCCTGCTGGGAATACCAGATGCTTGCCAATAAAAAATACATAAAGGATTTATCACAAAGCAAGCCTGAGCTCCTGCACAGAGACAATATTAAGAAGGTTGGGCAACTAATAATGTTTGGGTAATTCTACTTTTCTCAAACCCAAGAGAATGCTTTAATCTTTTAAAAGGTTTTTTTTTTGGCAACTGATCTGAAAAAGCCCAATGTTATTTTGAGTAATATAGATAATCTACTTACTTTAAATGCAGCATAGAGTTATATAGTTAATCCTGCCATATTGCCATTACCAGAAAACCTCTTCTGTGCCCACCTTACTAGCTCCCTTTCTGTACAGACAGACAAAAACCACACTCTCCTATATTGGCACAAGGCTGCCATTGTTTTAGACTGCTGGGAAAAGGGTAATCAGATTCTTTTCAAGGCTTTCAATCTGAAGAAAATCAATACAATATAAGGAGGCTTGATGAATTAAAAATTTGTACTCAGTGAGAATATTGACCACCTTCAATTGCGCTGCTTTTGACAGTCAGCGTGTTCCCAATCAATATAGAGTTAATGCCAAATTCTGTCGTCTGAGAACAGAATATTGTAAAAATAGCAAGCAAAAAGAAAGAGCACATGTATGTATGTGTGTGTATATATATGTGTGT
The DNA here is from genome assembly GCA_034552555.1 of Semaprochilodus insignis. NCBI lineage: Eukaryota > Metazoa > Chordata > Actinopteri > Characiformes > Prochilodontidae > Semaprochilodus > Semaprochilodus insignis. Next base: position 50,763,270 of record CM067474.1, on the reverse strand, counting down.
GTGTGTGTGTGTGTGTGTGTGTGTGTGTGTGTATCCAATTATGGCACCCTCATTTTATCTTATCCTAATCAAAGCAAAGAGAGGGCGGGGTTAGCAGAGTGGCGGAGAAGGAAGAAGGGAGCGGACTCACAGTAGGGTGTGGTCATCTCAGATAGATGGAGAGGAGGAGAGAGGAGAAGGAGGAAGGAAGAGGACAGGAAATGGCTGACTCACAGCTGGCGGCTGTAGGGTGTGGTGTTCAGAGAAGGGAGGGCTATGGCCACAGTCAGTCTTCTCCAGCTCCAATTCCAGTTCCAGCTCTGAATGAGGGGTCTCAATCTCCCCTTCTGCTACAGGAAAGAAAAGCTGACCCTGAAGCTGTGGTTCTACGCAGGGCAGTTGACTACAGTCTACTTGACTCACCATTGAATCTGGACACTATGAGGGAAACAAAGAAAAATAAAAGCAAAAAAACAAACAAAAACATGATTTTGACATAAGTATTGGGACACCTATACATTATATCTACAGGAGCTTATATATTCCTTTCTAAATCCATAGGCATTAATATGGAGTTGCCCCTCTTCTTTGCAGCTACAACAGCTTCCAGCCTACTGTGAAGGTTTTCAACAAGATTTTGAAGTGTCTGTGGGAATTTTTGCCCATTCACCCAGAAGAGGATTTGTGAGGTCAGACACTAATGTTGGACAGAGGGCCTGGTTCACTATCTCTATTCTAGTTCACCCCAAACATGTTAATAAGGCTGAGATCAATGCTCTGTGCAAGCTCTTGTGGGCAAGTTCTTCCACACCAAACCCACCCAACCATGCCTTTATGGACCTTGCTTTGTGCACTGGGGGACAGTCATGTTGGAATAGAATACAGCCCTCTCCAAACACTTCCCACAAAGCTGGAAGCATACAGTTGTCCAAAATGTCTAGGTATGCTGAAGCAAAAATTTATTCCCTTCACTGGAACTAAGGGGCCTAGACCAACACCTGAAGAACAACCCCATAGCATTATCCCTCCTCCACCAAACTTTACAGCTGGCACAATGCAGTCAGGCAGGTAATGTCCTCCTGACAATCGCCAAACTCAGACTTGTCCATTAGACTGCCAGACAGAGAAGCATGATTCGTCACTCCACAGAACACATTTCTGCTATTACAGAGTCACGAGACAGTGACAAGCAAATAACATACCACTACCATACTTTGTTAAGCGGAACAGAACATGTACATCTGATTTACTGCTTTCATTTAGTGATGCATGTCCAGGCACGAGTCCTTGATTCAATTTTGCCAAGACAGCACCAGGGCTGGTGATTTAAGGATATATCAGATATTAAACCACCCTACATGCTCTACCATAGTCTGCGAAAATAATTTCTGTTAAAATAAAATTATTATAAGGAGCAATATGTAAAATGCCAAAAAATGTGTGTAGTTTCAAAGTTTCCAAAATGAACTAAAATTATTAGCAGAATGTGAAGAAATAACAGTTTTGGCTAAACTGTCAAAAAGGTTTGTCAAAAGACATTTATGTATCAAGTTGCAGAGGCATCTATCGAAGTTAGCATGCTACCCAGCTAGCCCTGACCCTTCCTTTCTGCAATATCACTTTGTACCTAAAAAGGCGATAGTGAGTCACTGTAGCATCTTGTCTTTTTTTGTCCCCACATGAACAGATAAAGAAAAAGTACACACAGTGTTGGCAAGAAAACACAATCGAAAGCATAACATCGTCACTCAAGTCAAAGTTTACATCGGGACAGCTTTCCACCACTGGAGATGCTCCTGAAGAGTAAAGGGATGAAAGCTGATGCTGAACCAGCAAGGATTCTTTAGGCTGGTAAGTATATGGGGGAGGAGTAAAGAGGGAGAAGGAGGGAAGTATGAATTCAACAGACTACCGCATCTTACACTGCTCCTTTAATCAAATTTATAACATTTTATTCCAGAGCAGCTCAATGTTGTCTTGTTCCTGTTTTTCCACAAGGGTGGAATTGGCTTGTCAGTTTCTTCTTTGTATTTTACATTTCACCTTAAATCGTGCGACAGTTACCTTAAATGGTGTACTGATACAAGAATGCATTAGTTTAAGGTACAATGGGGAATTTTAATACCAATGCAAATTTGTAGTGGCCCTAATCGTAAAGCAACTGGAGAGTGGGGCTTTCTGTAGTTAGGGTGCAGTGTAGAGGCAGATATGTCCAAAACGTTTTTGTCAGTGGCCGATGAGCAGTGTTGGCATATTACAAAGCTGGCTACTCAGACTCAACACATGCTTCTGTCAAATAGGGAGGGGAATTCTGACTCTAAAATACCCAAATATTACCTGCTCTGTGGTGGTCCTGAGCATTAAAGAACAGGGTAAATTGGGGTATCAAAATATGCAGAGAAACACATGGACTACAGTCTGTTATTGCAGAACTATAATTGTACTAGCATGATAAGTGAAGCTGATCAATGGACAATGTGAAGATACAAGTAGCTAGTTGGTGTATGTTATACCAGATTATGTTTTATTATTTATCTTTTTTCTGAATTTGGCAAATTGTTATTTGCACTGGCTGTACAGTCCTAGAACACACCAATCTATTGAAACTTGATTACATGAATTACATGAATCAGCAGCCAAAGAGTTCATTAAGGAACCAAAAATGGTTCTGTGGTGTCTCTCGAAGGCACAAATTCAGTTCGAAGAGCGTAATAGACAGACAGAAAGGGGATAGACAGAGGCTTTTCATGGCCATTCTACCAGCACAGTACAAAGTCATTTTAATCTACACTGTTGACTATTGATGGCTGAGCTGCAGAGAAGGAGACAGTGAGAGAAAAGCTGCTCACTGCAGAGCACACCCTCGATAACCTTGAAATAAAAGCCTTTCAGAGGCCGGGTCATGCTGCTTTAATTGACGCTGAGGGCTGAGAGAAGAATTACTGCACAGGAGAGCAGAAACAGTCCAGTCCAGCCCAGCAAGACCTGAACCTACGTTCCATCAACCACCACTTTCCCCCTCCTCGTGTCCAAATGGGAGCGGTGTACTGGAAATGCATCTCCAGACTCCAGACTAATGTCATTATCAGCGGATGCACATGAGCAGGGCAAATCCAGCTGTTCCTCACAATTACATTACACAGCATTTCAGCCTCTTACTTCAGTCCTGCACAGGTCTACTCTACATGCTTCCACACAGGAAGGAACCATGAAGATACACAGATAATCTGTTTTAATTCTGTCAAAAAGAAGCAAAAAAAATCTCATTCATTCACAGAACTGCACTTACACATCCACTAAGCATTGTTTTTGTATAACATTATTCCCTTAATTATGTGCACAGAGGTGTACATTAAGCCCTGGTTAATGCCAAATACTAAACTGTTTATTCAAGGATTAATAAAATGCTATATGTTTTGTTGCTTGAATAAAATGTAATTAAACATAAATCTTATGAACATAAAGATATGGAAACAAATCTCAGAGAAAGAATAATAATTCCAAATAACCATTCAATACGCCACGAATCATTTAACATGACTAGACAAACCAGCTACCAGCTATTTTATCAGTTTCATTGATCAGAAGTTTGATCTGTTTCTTCCTGTTATCTGAAGGCAAAATACAACATACAGCACTAATTACATATACAGTATATCATCATATATAATATGCTGCATGAATATAGGGTAATCTGCTTGTTCAGGAAAACACAAAGTTAAAAAAAAAAAAAAAGAAAGTGAGAAAAATGAGTTTCCAACAATATTTAGAAATGTATTAAACAAAGTAAAGAAAATGGGACTCCCAACAAGCATACAAGACCTGGTTCATCTGATGGGACCAGTCTGAAAGATTTTATCTTTGAAAGAGAGGAGAAAATCAAGGTCCACTATTGCTACAGATCTGAAAACATCCACAGGTGTTTCTGTCCATCCTTCCACTGTGAGCAGACAACTCAGCACTATGCATCTAAAAGGATGAGAAGTTGTGAAAATGTTACTAACAAAACAAGAAAAAATAAATAAAATCAAATATGTTGCTGTTGTTCTCAGAACAACAGACTGACCACCTTGTCTGGGATTACTTGGATCACAAGAAGCAGAAAAGACAACCAACTTCTAAGACTGAACTTTGGAGGTGTGGACACGTATATACAAAAACACATCCACAACATAAAAATGACCACACAAAGATGAACACACAAAGGTGAACACACAAAATGGCCATCAAATAATGCTAGAAGAATTAAAACACATGCAGCTTTATTGGGTGGGTTAAGGGTTCAGCGAGTGGAATGAGCTTTGGCAATTCAAGCACCTACCAATATGACTATTTGGTCAGTGGGGTAATGAGGCAGTCGAGACATGAACTGTACGCTATGCACAGTCTCTCTCTCTCACACACACACACACACACACACACACACACACACACACACACACACACACACACACACACACACGACTGCTCTGTTAAACATTCTGTCACTCCTTCCCACCTGAGTGCTCCTCCCCAAACACACAGGATTGACCTTTTGCACCAGCAGTGTCAAAAACAAATGGCCTTGCTACAGAATCGTTTATCACAGTCTCATTGAGCTGCTCATCCTTATTCTTTACATTTCTCCCAGACAGCACAGAACAGAGGCAGCCTTTCTATATGCAGATCATTATGCTGTACATGTACCTGTTTTACATCCATCCTCCAACACACTCAAACACATGCAAACACACAGCCAACGTCTTTTCAATAGCTGCTGGCACACTCTCTCTACACAGAGCCCCAAAGCACACCGTAGCGTGCCTCTCCAATCCAGCAGCACACAACCAGTTGCAGCTGTGCGTCTCTGGGTGCTGTCCACAGTGCTGAGCCAAACAAAAGCATCAAAGCCTGAATCTGCCTTCTTCTGAGGCTGTGGGCTGGGGAGGCACCATGTGTACTTGATTCAATTAGCGGGTTTCAGAGGCATCCCCTGGGACAGTGGAGCACACTGTGGGGGGACGGCACTGTCTGCAGCCTGACAAAGACATGCCTCAACCCCCCGCGCCCCGGCTCAGTCCACCTCATTAGTCAAGCAAACGAGTGTGCCTCAAAAACACATGCACACACACGGAGGCAACCACGTGCTTCCACACACTGTGTGCATTTCACCCCTCTGCTTAGGCACCTTACACCCCACTTTTTAACCTAAGTTCTATCTGCAGTATCTTTATCTTTATCATGCATCTGACCATGGACAATCATCTTGACAAGTAAAATAATAGTGTAGGGTGACACAGTAGTGCAGTGGGTAGTGCTGTTGCCTCACAGCAAAAAGGGCCTGGGTTTTATTCCTGGCTGGGGAGTGATGTGTATGTCTGTGCGTCTGCCTGGGGCTAGACTGGCGGCCTGTCCAGGCTGTTTCCTGTCTTTCGCCCAATGAGTGCCAGGATAGGCTCCAGCACCTGCTGTGACCCAGAAAGATAAGTGGCTCAGAAGATAAATGAATGAATGAATGAATGAATAACAGAATACAAGCTGAATCAGGGTACAATTATAGTAAAAGCTTCAGTTCCAGTCCTTGCAGTTGTCATTTTTCAGAAATGCGTTTCAGTTTTTCCAGCTCTTTTATAAATAAAGGGAAATTCCTGCCTGTAGTAACTGACCAAAAGAGATTGAGCTGAAAGAAGGTGGGACTATTCCTATTACATCCATTCAGATATAATCAAAGCTGGACCGAATACTTTGATAAAGTATTAATGACCGCACACTGAATACACTGCTCTGAACATATTCTGTTACCATACATTAAAAATGGTATATTTAGATTAGTTTTAGAATGCATCATGTGAGGCACATGAGGAAAAAGCAGTGATGCACATCTGCTTTAATTAATCTCCTGCTTCAGCCACTGCTGCCATCACTTCTGTTTGAGAGTTGGTAAAAGCCTTTTAAAAGTTAAAACACTCTATTAGTATAAAGAGAACTAAATTGGCCTTTTTAGTTGGATACTGCAGAACCTGTGACCATATTGTCTATTAAAGAAACTATTCAGTTTGATCATCCCTAAAAGGAGCTCAGGTACAGTGAGATAAACAACCGACTGATTATGTTGGGTTATCAGTCTACTCAAGCTTTAGCAGAGCTCAATAACACAGAGACTAATAACTGTCCCATCAGATCAGTTAATGTCTACTTAGGGTTAGTGTTTTCAGACAAGAAGTTTTCTTTGTATTTTAAAGAACACATGGTATTTTTAATATGCCAACCCTGGTTATGATTTTCACTGTGCCTTAAAAAAAATAAATAAATAACAAATACGCACCACAATAATAAAATCATAACACCAGTAAACAGATTTAGTAGACGGTTCCAGAGAATATTCTGACACAGCAAGCCATGCTCTAGTGTATGTGGAACAGGCTGGAGAGCATCAGTAGATTGACATATCTCACAACCAGCATCTGTTCTCAGCCTTTCCTGCCTCAGTCACTGAGTCGCCCTTACTCAGCTCCATGCCCCATCTCTGCTAGCAGATAACTCGAACCCTAAGACCTTCTCCTATCTCAGTTTCAAACCCACAGCATTTCAGCTTCATACAGATAAAATGCAGCATTTATTGGGTGGGTAAATTCAGGGGAGGGATGAGGAGTGGAGGCTGGACGACAGTCAGCTCACAGCATTTGTATTCTAGACCTGCGCTGCCAGCTTTTTTATACACAACAGATGTCTGTATTTCTGCATTTGTTGGGTTGTCGGAATCACTTTGGAAGCGAGCATGGAATTTGACAGTGGTGAGAAATGGAGCACCTGTTTGGTTGGCATCATACAACACTGGCCAGCAAACTGTCAATCTGGGTTTGTTCATCAGAAACAGAATATAAACAATTCAAAGGAAAGAAACTGGTGAAAGATGCTACTAATTTTTGAAGAACGATTTAACACTGTATAGCGACAGCAGTGGAGCTGGTGTATAGATGTAGGACAGATGTGCATTTAAGGCTGGACGGATGAAGATCAGCAGGGTGATGTATGATGTTTAGTTCCCACAGAGATCTTATGATGCCATAACTAAATTACACATCAGGCGATGATGATCTAAGACAATTGTGTTTTAATGAAATGCGGATCCTGGTTTGTGTGAAGTCTACAAGAGTGTGCATTAATCTGCAAGGCTGTACATGACATGCACACACACACACACACACACACACACACACACGCTTAAACATGCACACCTGCACTGTCCCTCACTGGTCTTTCACTTTTCAGTAGCAATCATAACCATGGCAGTAGCCAGAGAGATAATTACATACAGTCTGAACAGCAGCAGCCTGTGTTACGCTAGCACGGGGCGTGAAGAGGGAGGGAGGAGGCCATTATTGCTTCAGTGCTACAATAACACTCATCCCGATGATTTCCCCTGCACTTTACAGCACGTATGGGACCACTCGTCTGTGTCAGCAGCCAACTGGAAAAAGAGGGTCATAAAAATAAATAAATAAACTATTAATTTTTAGCTGTTCTCTCTTGGAGTGACCTATCTGCTTTCCTGTAGGAGCTCTGGTCCACACTGTGGTTTGGCATGACTCCTCGATCCCTTTTAACTCAGTCCATTTCAGCAAACACCTGCCACAATGTTCTGAAATATGTGCTGATGCATTTAATTCAGGACAGATGAGTTAACACTGTAAATGAATAAAGGAATATCTGCTACAGCAAGTAGGTGATTACCTACAATATTTACATACAGCAAAGCCTTCCATCTTCTAAACAGAAAGCAGGAGAAGTTCTGAACATGTAACATGCAAGTTAATAAAATTTCATTTTATTCCAAGTAATCCTGGTTCATTTATTGGTCTGAAATTTCATACAGTTTAAAGAATAAATTCAATTAGAATTTTGACCTTTAATTTAATTCCTAATATGCCGGTTTCACTCGTCGTTTTTTAGGTCATTTGTAAGACTGCTGCCCTTAAGCCTATTTCTCCAGCATTAAGCCCACAGACGTGTCAGAAATTCATATATTCTCTTGTGTACCTTCTTTCATCAACATGCTCTTCCTGCCTTAATGATGAAATGGGGAGGAGCTGATTCTCACTCTCTGGCCCTCAGAGAACTGTGGCCCCTTTCTCTCCTCCTTCTCTCTCCCGAGTCCTCAGGCTCTCTCCTCGTCCTTTCTCCACAATGTCTTTGTTCACTTCACACCATGAGCTCAGATCCTCCACTCACACACAATTAACACTCCAGCACCCAATCTTCACAGTAGCCCACCCCCACTCTCCTCAGGACCTGCTAGACAGAGCCGTGGCTTTCCCCTGAACACGCGTGGGTGTCTGATGTGGTTATGCAAAAGATGACAGAAAAACATGGGGGAAAATCTAGAGACATTCCTCTGAAAATTAACATGTATTATTACATACTGTGGTAAATATATCTCTTACACAAAAACAACCTTTTCCCCTATATATATATATATATATATATATATATATATATATATATATATATATATATATATATATATATACACATACATACATACATACATACATACATACATACACACACACACAGACACACACACACACACACACACATATTTCTATATATGGCAGTATCGTAATAGAAACTGGAATTTTATGTACTGATCTGTCTCACCTCTTCTATTACATATAACAGGTTGTCTAAAAGACCCATTATGGCCTATTAATAACAGCAATTAAATCCAAACGCTTTGAGGAGAAACTACGGTGTGTTATATCCTTAGCGAAGTAACAGACCCCCGTCAATCCATGTCATCAGCACAGCCGCAGCTTTTTATGAAGCAGCTTTTCAAGAGGAACGAGGGATGAGGAGAGGGAGGGATAGACAGATGGAGATGGATTCTGTGCCCGAGAGTGCTCCAGAGAGAGCCAGTAAACTGCTCCCTGTCCCCTGCAGCCTATAAAAATGGCTGCATTAAGATAATAACGCTGTATAGCAATTATTAAAGGGCAATAAACCAGCTTTAGTACCCTCTTCTGGCTATGGTCTCTATGTGTGTGTGTGTTCTCAGTGTGTTAGGCTTGTATGCAGATGGTTCTGTGAGCATGCCAGGTCAGTTTGTAATCACATAATGCAGCTCAGAGATCTTGTTATACAGTAAATGGAGCTGATGCTCTTATAAACCAGCTTACCAGAAATGAAAGCCTTTTGCCATTTAGGTATCACCCTGTCGGGCATGTTAAAGCTAAGGCTTTGAATAGCTGCAGTGTAAAGTATTACCCAAACAAATATACAGTACTATGCAAAAGTCAGAGACCACCCCTCGGGCAGTGCGGGGTGGGTGTACTGACAGCAAAACACTTCACCTCTTAAAGGCGCAAACATCTGCCCCATAATGAGTTGGAAGCCAATGATATGGCAGGAATTTTAGGGAAAGGACCGTCCCTTTTACAACCATGCAAGCTGGCCACTTCAGAGGCCAGAACTCTATAATACTGAATGTGGGATTACCTGGACCATGAAAATCAGAAAATGCAACCAAATGAACTGAACTTTGGAGGTGTGAAAAAATATGCCTGCAGATTTAATTGAAAAACTGAAAGCAAGAAAAGAGTGGAAGTTATAAGATTGCCCACACTAAATACAGAAAATCTTATATTAGATTCAGTTACTGAAGCTTCTGTGTAATTTTCTTCCTCCCTGAAAATGACAAAACATAACTTGTATTTGAAGGTAGGGGTGGGCAACATGTTGATATTTCATCACTACTAATACATTTTGCTATCGTGATGTGCAACATGCCTTTCTGAGCATATTGTGGATATTACTTAAAAAACACTGAGCAACTGCATGTTTCATTAGAAGGACAGCATAATTCGTACAGTTAAACAGGATTTAGTGCAGCACTGCATGTGAAAATTGTTGTATTAATAGTTTCTGATAGCTGTTTTTAAAATGTGACACTATTGGTGCCTTTAATCTTTGGGTCAAAATATGGTTTCATGTATCATGAAAAAGTACTGTGATAGATTATATTTCTCATCACCACCAAGCTCTACTATAACACCAAGACTCGAAATTGATTAAATCACAAGCACCCTCTCACTTGCAGAGTGCTATAACTAACCTCTTCTTATACATATGACATTTTTCTTTGTCTGCCAGCCAAATACATATGGCCACGTGAGGAACGGTCACATGTATCAGAAAATCACAGTGAGAACCAAACAAAAGCCAAACGATGTGTGATTGGATGAGACAGTTCTTGGTCACTCACCTCTGAGCCAATGAGGCGCAGCACAAGGCTGACGGAGGCCGGAGTGTGTGAGGTGGTCTGGAGTGAGCAGCCCTGAGCAACAAGGCATATTAACATACCATCAATACTTGCTGCTGAAGACTGTAGAATCAACAGCTGAGCACACTTTGAGTCAAATAATTTAGCAGTGGATCGTGTGAGCACACCAGTGCCTAAATTCAGTAACGACAGAAGAATGTAAATCTTAATAATCTACCCAGTGGCATTAGCCAGGGACTACAGGATTAATTCTCTTCACTCTTTGTTCACCTGTAGCTGCAGGCCCTGCAGTCTAAGGCCTCTGTGCCCCCTCTCAGACATCAGGCTGCTATAGAGCTGATGATCTAGATTCAGGGCTGAGAATGCCACAGGGCTCCTCATATGCCAGCTCGAAGCGTTCATCACTGCAAGAGGGGGGGAAAAAAAAGACACTAGTCATTCAGACGACTGACATAAAACCAAACTCGTATGCATATTTGTAAATAAAGACTATTTTAAATGAAATATCTCAGAACTGGCCTGCTATTGCATTTTTGCAGTCTTGTATTTGTAATAGTCAGTTTTACGTATTTCAATATACTGAACATATTACATAATTACTTTTATATTAATTTGTTGGATTATATTTTGACAACTGCACAAAGAAATAAATCATTGCACATCTTGTTCTTCCCAGATAAAGACTATGATCATGATCAAATTTAAAGTTGCATTCATAAGAACAATTCCTGTCAGCCACAATGCTGTGCAATAAAACAATATTCATTTAAAAAGGCTGTCAAACACATAATATAATATGAAATCATGTATAATAAACAGTACATTTGGGTAGATAAAAACAAATATTCTTCCTTATTAAAGATTCAGTCATAAACTGGTCATATTTGGTCATTCTGACTTACTGGACTGCACTGCATATTATGTTTGTAAGAGCTGACCATGGCTCCAAACGGAAGCAATTGTCCTGATGTTGTTCTCATTCATACACAAAAAAAAAAATAAATAACCAAAAAAAACCCACAATGACTCCACTGGTCTGAAAAACAAGTGCAAAGGTTTGTACCAGTAGTTGCAGAGTAGTACTCTAGTACCAAAGCAGCCCCCGGTGTGAAAACAGTAGCACAATCCCGACCCAAGAAGAGGAAGCTGTGATTCCACACTGGCTGCTGCTCAGGTAATCCTGGTGGAGAAATCTGCACAAAGTCCATATAAAAGAAAAATATGAACTACTTTACATGCAGGAACAACTACATATACAAACTGGAATTATTTTCAGTTTGACCTTTTAAAGTGCAGGATTATCATTAGTCATAAAACTTATTAACTGCTAGCAATTATTTGGTAACTCTTTTTGCTTTGAATTTCAAGAGGTTGCAGATGAGCAAAATATACAATCAACATCAATTCTGTTGTTCGTTTTACATATATACATACTTTTGGCTAAAACTGTATTTGTAAACCTCCCCTCCTGTCTGCCCCAAATTATAAAGTGTCCTTTCAAATATTACATTATTTCTGCAGCTGATTCTGATTTTTCTCAAGCGACTTTGAAAACCATCCAGGAGATGGGTCTGAATTTGATATTTGGCCAGAAATCTGCTCTAATGTCTAAATTAAAGTTAGTAATCCCTGGCTCTGCAGGTGCAGCGACTGTGGACAGGACAGGCTGGCATGGTGCTTGTTTGGCCCTGGGGCTAGGGCTGGTGCTGTTGTGCTGGGACGAGGTGTGAGAGTGTCTAAATCCTGCCTGCTTCTGGACGGGTGGGGCCACCAGCAGGGCTGGCATGGCTAGCAGATGGCCCGTACCCTGAGGGCACTGC
>CM067474.1:50616508-50750842 GCA_034552555.1 Semaprochilodus insignis | reverse complement strand
GAGAGAGAGAGAGAGAGAGAGAGAGAGAGAGAGAGAGAGAGAGAGAGAGAGAGAGTGCACTAGAGGAGGAGGTACAGGTTAAAGGGGGAGGGTGGAGGTTAGCTGGGTTCAAAGCGTGTTGGGTGAGACTGGGAACAGACAGATGTTTGCAGTCATGCTAATAATTAATTAATTTAGATTATGTTTATATATATTTAGATAATGTTTTATGATTTAAGTTCAGGTATGTTTGTTGTCTAAAGTTTGATTTGCACTGTACAGCTTGTTTATTGTTAGTTGTTGAGTAAATGTTGGAACTTAAAGCAGGGTTAGGTGGAAACCTGAAACTGATTTGGGTAGCCGTTATAACTGTTGCGTGGTGCTGGTGGTGATGCTAAAAACTAGAAGCTCATGGCCATAACATAGCTTTATTTTGACTCAGCACCCAGACTACATGAGAGGAAGATCAGCCTTATTTCCTAGAAGAAAATAAACTCTTTAAACATTAAGCACAGCCATACGCTGCTACAGAATCAGCAACTCACCTCAATCACGACACTCAACATTACTCAACAGTTCACATAACCTGTAAACATCAATATGCCATACCTAACATTGCCAAAAACCGAGAATCTTCGCTTTTATTGAGTTTAAAATTAGTAACAGTCAGGTTAGCATGGGCATAGCATCATGTGAATGCACATTGTGCTCTAATGCCACAATACCTAGTTTTGTACACAGACAGAGGTGCAGGTGAAACTGCTAGATGACAAGGGTGTAATTTGGGCTGCCACAGACGAGCACCTCTCCTGAGAGCTGTGCTGCTGAAATGTCACTGGCACCGGCAGCCCTGAGCACACACGAAGGTCAATAGTGACAGTGAGTCGTCCGTTCTGCATCGATTCCCTCTTCAGCATAATCACACGGGACAATTACACGGCACACTGACATTCTAATCATGCAAATGAATGCCGATTTTAAGGATTTTGGAAATGCAGTGATGATAAGCAAGCCCTTAAAATCTGTTACCTCTAACACCACTACTAATCCTTTAAAGAAATACTCCAGCCTTTTCACCCTACCTTATCTCTGCTATGTCTGTAGCATACGTTTAAGTACCACAGCGATCATTTTAATGTATTTCCCTGTAGATCTGTTGTCACACACTTGTAATAGAAGATATTGAGCAGTTGCTGAAATCCATTAGGAAATGTATATGTAAAATGTACTTCTATAGATTAATCAATTCATTTTTCATCTTATTGGAAAATACGTTGTAAATCTGTATAACTTTCAGAGACAGACTTTTTGACTATAAAGGAAAAGTATTGATATACATTTATGATGTATGGACATACGAAATATAAACATTCGTGGGAACAACAAAAGCAACTGGAACTACGTTTTTACTTTGTGCACCAGGATTTGAAGCTGGATTAAACTTCATAACAGCACCTGTGGTAAGATACCTGTGGTAATTCATGTGTGTTATGTTTGTTAGTCTATTGTTGTATTGTTGAATCGAAATTCTGCTAGTTACTCTTTAAATGTTAATCGCCTAATTCTGAAACTTTAACTTTATCTTTTCAGGTCTTCAGCTCTTGCTGCAGTATAGATTATTAGATGTTCTTAAGGGAAACTTGAAGAGGAAAACTGGACTGAAATGACTATCACTTGAGAACAAAACCAGAGTATGGAATTCTGAAGTTAAATTACTAAATTTAAAAAAGTCTGTTAAAGAAGTTGGCATTTTATTAAAATCAAGAAGAAAATGTTTTAATTCTCTGATCTTGCTTTCACAGCTAATGTTCAAGCAGAGAATCTTGTGTGAGTGGACAGTGCTATATGAGTGGCTATAGAAAGTCCAGCACATGGAGGGATGCCACAACGCTGACTGGGCGCAGATGGTACAGGACCAGCATGTCAGACCTTTCCTCTCGCCTACACACACTCATACATAACACTAACATGCCAGGACGCACATTCCAAGGCAGGTGGTGGGTACCTGCTATTTATGTAATACATGGAGACAAGCTTGCACATAAGCTCTTCACACAAAATCATAACAGAACATTACTGCGGTTCTTTGTTAAGTTGAAAATCTCAGCACGTTTACAGATAGATCAAACGAGCACATGCACATGCAGAAATTAGAGCCTGTCACAGGGATAAAAGGACAGAGATGCATAGTTGTGCACAGACAGTCAAATGAATGGCTGTGAAGAAAGGCAGAAAGGAAGACGGATGGATAGCTGGATAAATGAAGGCGAACAGTTCAACAGAGAGATCAATATGGCTCAGTCTCTGTGGGATTCACTTTAGCCTCAAGTGAGAGCAGGAGATGACATGTCAACCCAGCAAAGCCAGTCAGAGAGAGCTCTGTGTGTGTGTGTGTGTGTGTGTGTGTGTGTGTGTGTGTGTGTTAAAGTAAAGCATGAGAGAGGAGGTGTTGGCAGTAGGGTATGGGAAGTGCGGAAGTGGAAGCCTTTCCCCAGCAACAGAAATCAGCAGGAAAACACACACACACGCTTTTGTTTTTACACCCTGTTGAGTTGAGGTCATGCAAATGTTCCCTACATGCACCACTCAGGCATAACATTATGACCACCTCAATGTATCTACACTATTTATCCATTTTATCAGCTCCACCTATCACATAGGTGCACCTTGTAGTTCTACAGTTACAGACTGTAGTCCATCTGTTTCACTGAATACTTCGATATACCCATCCACTTCCCCCCGCCAACGGTCAGGACACCCACAGTACCACCACAGAGCGGGTATTATGTGGGCAGTGAATCATTCTCAGCACTGCAGTGACACGGACGTGGTGGTGGTGTGTTAGTGTGTGTTGTGCTGGTATGAGTGGATCAGACACAGCAGTGCTGCTCACTGTCCACTCTATTAGACACTCCTACCTTGTAGATGTTAAGTCAGAGACAGTTGCTCATCTCTTGCTGCACAGTGCAGTGTTGGTCATCTTCAAGTCCTTCATCAGTGGTCACAGGACGCTGCCCACAGGACACTGTTGGTTGGAGAGTTTTGGCTGGTGGACGATTCTCAGTCCAGCAGTGACACTGAGGTGTTTAAACACTCCAGCAGCACTGCTGTGTCTTATTCACTCACACCAGCACAACACACACTAACACACCACCACCTCAGTGTTACTGCAGTACTGAGAATGATCCACCACCCACATAATACCTGCTCTGTGGTGGTCCTGTGGGGTTCCTGACCATTGAAGAACAGGGTGAAAGGGGGGAAACAAAGTATGCAGAGAAACAGATGGACTACAGTCTGTAACTGTAGAACTACAAGGTGCACCTACGTGGTAAGTGGAGCTAATAAAATGGATAAAGAGTTTAGATACACTGAGGTGGTCATAATGTTATACCTGATCGGTGCAATGTATAGCACTGTGCATACATCAGAGACCAACCTTCATGTAATTTAGTATCAAACTGACAAATGTAAAAACACACAGAAGCATCAACAACAAAATAAAATACCAAATGCTTCTGTATGTAGTGTGCTCACCCTTTGCCATTATTACAGCTTCCACTCTTTTCAGAAACTGTTTGCATTCTCACGATCCAAGCAATCCCGAACACATTCAGCAATGTCCGTCCACTGTTCTGAGAACACCAGCAGCTTCTCTGTTTGATTTGCAAATGTCCTTCTTTTTGGGACATTTTTGACCTAGGTAGCCAATGAAGTGTGTCTTTAAAACTCTGGTGCTTGCCTACAAAGCCAATAATGATCCAGCCTCTCCCTACCTATGGTTAATAGTCGATCTATACCTGAGCCCTTCGAGCTTCAAGTACAGTCCTTCTTGACACGCCAATCGTTAAAATGCATAGAAGACAAGCGCCCAGACTCTTCTTTGTCCTGGCTCCCTGATGGTGGAATGAACTTCCACTGGTTGTCAGAACAGCAGACTCTCTCACTGTCTTCAAATGCAGATTAAAGACTCTTTGTAAAGCACCATCTCTTTGTAAAACACTTAAGTGAGTAAGCACTAGTAGATGTATATGTTGAAATGCCTTGTTTTGGCACTTATACTGAGCATAAAGTTTCTGCTATCTAGGTATGAATGCTGGCTTGTGGTTGCTAGGTAGTGCTATATAAAACTTTGTAGTTTTTTGGGCAGCATCTAAGTTCGAGGCAAGTTTTAGATTCTAAACTTCTTGTACTAGCTAGGAAACATTCTCTGATGGAACACTAAGCATGGCGGTAAGTAAGAGCGTCCACTAAATGTCATAAAAGTAAATTTAGCAAATACAAAACAAGCAAACAAACCTGATGTTGTCAAAAGCACTGTACAGAGTGCTAGTCCTTATGCCTGCTTTTCTCTGTACATCTTTGTCTTGAAAATGTATGAAAGCACACGAGCACAGACAACCAGTGCTTTACCCAATCGGACCTGCCAAACCTCTCACCTTCCTTTGCCGTATTTAACTAAATCCAAGCTCATTTTGTTGTGAGGAACTGTCCCCTGAGACTCATGCTTTATGACACACATCTGTAAGAAACTTTTTTACTTTTTTATAGCTGGGGCCATGTGTACATGATTCAGGGCAAAAGTGAGTAAGATGCTAAGCATTAAAGAGAGAGTTGAGCTGAGGTGTTTTGAGGAAGACTGCCTGACCTGAGGCTGGCCCTGACCACTGAGTGACGGGACAGTGAGAGTAGACTCAGGAGGCTCAGGGAATGGTATAGACATCACACGTACGCCTGCTGCCCTGGGAACACACAGCAGCATGCTGTCCCTGTAACCACACACAGATCAGCAGAACATCGTGAACAAAAAAGACAGAAGACATGACTCATCAAATATACACATCTAATGTTGTTGTGATCTATAGCTCCATATATGCTTTATGAAGAGTGCTAAACTCACAGCAGCCACTTGTTCCCGTCTTTTATTATATTGCAAATGGGGCTAAACTGATCCAGGTGAGCACAAAGTACTATCTTGCTTACATTTACAAAACATGTAAGACTAATACAAACTTAACCTTTAATATACAATACATAATAAATTAACAAATTCCTTAAGAATTCTGGAAACCTTCAACACCCGTTATTTGACTTTTGCACTTGAGGGAACAGAGAGATGGCAAATATTTGGCAACTCCCAGTTTAATTTTTGACCACATAAAATTGTACTGGCTGACATCATAAGTTATTGGAAATCGCAGCTCTTCGCAGCTATTATAAGTATCAATATCCATGACAAAACCTTCCATATCAACTAGGACCCACTACACACTACATACAGGGGAAGAGAGAGCACAGAAGAGAAAAGAAGCGATTCTGTAGCAGATTTTACTGTGACTGACAGAAACATAAGAACAGGGGTTTGTTCAAGAGATTGCCTGAATGATAACACAGACACACACATCTCCAGAACACACAGCCAGAAAATGAAAACGTGGACGTGACAGCCAAGCAGCCATCCTGAGATTACAGTTCTAATGCTGGCAGAGGAAAGTCATTTGGGAATGGAAAGGAAAAATAAATAAAACATGGATTCACACTTCTAGCAGTATGTCTTGGCAACAGCCTCACTATTATTAGCAGCACAGCGTGTGTGTGGCAGGGATGGAAAAAGACATAGTCTACCTTTATCCACACACACACACACACACACACACACACACACACACACACACACACACACACACAAAAAAAAGCATAACCCCTTCAGTCTAAAAGATTCTTACACTGGACTGAATGTAACTTTGCAACCCTGGAGGTTAAGCTGTCTCCTGTTTTGGAATAACAAGGAATAATGAAGTATTACAAACAAGTTGGATATACAATCAATATGGATATGCATGCAAAACTTTTGGTAGGAGTTACTTAAAGAGCGTCTACACTAAATTTTTCTTGTATTTATTTTATGTCCTTGAGGTTCATTCATAACTTTGGTACGGTTCTATGTACCAAACATGGTCACTGTTCATTTTATGTGACTATTTTCTAATGTTTCTCTTAGAAATAAATAGGCTTGTCGTTACTGTGTCTTTAAGACTCATCAAAGATGCCTGAGCTGTTCTGATTGGTTGTTTCGAGCCTCATTCAGAAATGTACTCAGAGCTAAATTGCTCATTATAACTTCCCCTAAGTAAATACAGAATAAAGGTTAAAATTTGTGGCGATCCATGATTTTTTTTTGAGCTAGGCCTTTGAGTTTTAGCCATAAATATCACTCATTCACCAATTACGTTGGTAGTTAATCAAATGTATAAGCCCTTTTCTACATCTCTAAAAGATCTACTTAATGGAAGAGCTTGTTTAGCTGTATCTACATAGATACCGCAAAGAGATTAATCCTGAATGGACCATTATTAAATGACCCAAAAAATTACAAATATTTTTAGATCCAGAAAATCTTTCAAGGCCTAGAAGCGCCTGAGGGTACCACACTGCCATAAAAATAACATCATCAAACAAACTGTCCCAGAAAAACCTATTGGAAAAACAATGTCGGGGTATACACAAACCTCCTGTCAGCCTGTTATTGACACGGCCCTTCACTCTACCCCTATCTGAGTCCTCGCAAAAGGCAAACAAACATAGCAGATGCAGTGCAGATGCTAGCTCTGTTAACCCCAAAGCTATTTTTCACCTGTTGTATTTTTAATTCCATTACACTGGATCCAGACATCCCAGTGAAACCCAAGACTGCTAGAATAAAATGAGACTGCAGCATGCAAACTAAGAAAAGAAGACTAGGCTGATTCAAGTAAACACTTTCATTAAAAATGACTAAATGGTTCTGGTTAATTTAATATGAACAAATGTAATGAATCTGATCATTTTTCAGTAAAAGGATAAAAAAAAGGAAGGCTGGTACTGACAAGGTACCAAGGGCAGATAATGAGATAGACAGTGGACATTAGCTGCAATTAGGGTTCCAATCAATACCTAAAGAAGATACATAAACAGATTTATGAAACATATGAGAGAAGCTTTCTATTGTGCCTGTCACCAGCAGGCACTTAAAGGTTAGAGGAAGTCCAGTTTTAACTGCCAAGAGAAAAAAGGTTCCTCTTTTGCTTTACAGACCCCTGCCCTGATCAGATCTAAGCTTTTAGAGAGCTAATTTAAACATGTGGAGCAGTGGATCACTCCATACTGTCTGTGTTAATTGATGTCATGGACCTTAAATGCATTAGCATGAAGTGCTACAGGATGCTTTTAAATCCTCAGCTCTACCTTTGAGTCCTCAGAGAACAGCATGCACCCGCCTACAGCCGGAAATCATACAGGAGCAAAGGGTTTTAGATGAGGGTATATACCTGTATGAGTCATAATCAGCAACAACACGAGCAACACCTAATAAGGCTCCCACTGGATCCTTTAATGGGTGGTCCATGCACTGCAGCAGCACCTGAGAGTGACCAAAAACCAAACATATGGCATACATGTGTAAGGCAGGAAGAGACTAATGACAGAGAGAGAGAGAGAGAGAGAGAGAGAGAGAGAGAGAGAGAGAGACTGATTGTATGCAAAAAGGAAGAAGGAGGGAGACGGAAGAAATAGTTATGACAAAAGTCAACATGTGGAAACGAGGTGAAAAGGACAGTTGGAGAGAAAAGGAGGGAGATGGAAAATGAGCAAGAGAGAGAGAAAGGGGAAAACAGAGTGAGACAAAAAGAGAGAGGAGAGAGACAAACAGAGCAAGGGGAAATCAAGAATAAGAAGAATTGGAGCAATGAAAACAGAAAGGGAGACAGGATACGTGTATGAGAGAGCATGGAGAGGGAGAGATGCAGAGAAAATGAAACAGAAATAAGAAAAAAGATGAACCGAGGGAGCAAGGATAGAATGTAAGGTGGAGGGGATAAAAGAGAGAGAGAGAAGCAAATTTGGTGAGGGGCAGAACGACAGGAAGAAGAAAGAAAGATAGAGAGAGTGATAGGGATACGAGTAATGATATACAGATTGGCAGAGATGGAACAGCACTAATCCTGTCCACAAAGCACGCCCACAGGCCTCTTAGAAGAATGCAGGGGCACGTAGCGGCATTTTAAACTCATCAGATATTCAATACCTCCTGGCACGCGGGAGATCAATGGAGAGATTCGGTAAATGGCAGAGGATGTGATTGAGTTAGCTGCTTTATTCACAATTATTAGAGGATCCCAGAAATGAGAAAATGGAGATCAGGTATCAGTTATTTAAGATTCACTTAGTAAAAAATAAGGATATGAGCCCTGGCTTACGAACAGGTTTATTTATAATCATCATCACGACCAGTTTAAGAGTTAGTCTTTAATAAGCTGATACACCAGAGTGCTTTACTAATATGGCACAACAAAGTGCAATCCACTTACAGTGCATAGGCTGCTCCAACCCCATTAGCTGGGTAATGTAGCAACACACCATAAGCAAAGCTCTTTATGTAATAAACAAATGTCTCTAATCTCAGGAACTGGAGTAGCCAGGCACTGGGGCGGCTGGCAGCAGGATATACAAACCTCAAAGCCAGCGAAGGAGAAGCAGGGGAGTCTGGGGAGGAGGCTGAGTTTGCGCACCATGGTAACATACAGCCGCACCCCTGATGGCACTGCCCTGTGGGGCTGGAGAACACAAAGTGCAGGATTAGTGTTAGGCACCAGCAAGTCAACGTCAAGTCAAGTGAATGTTCTGCAGGTCTGGTTTAGTGACTAGGTTTATATTCATTCAGATTTTCTTTTTGGACATCATTATGGAATGTCCTTATTAATTATACTGGCATCCAATTAATCTACCCAGTATTTTTGATCACTAACTAGGCATCCCAGTATTCTGTAGCTAAGCACTGGATTGACACAATTTGCAATTTCAATCATTTTTCATGGCTTTTAAATGTTCTATTACTATAATATCCAGAACACAAAAACACACTGCCATTTCGAAGCAAATACTTAAGAGCATTTAAATCAATGTTCCAACTGGAAACAAACTACCATTTGGCAAGAGGCATCCTGTGGTTGTGGAAAAAAATGTTCCTGTGTTTATGAGGATTCAAATGATTGAATTAAGCAAAGAAACCAAATAAGGAGACACTGATATGACCGGAATTGGGTTATAAGCTGTCCGACACATTACTAAACCCTGGAAGGACAGTGGTGAACCGTCAACTTCACGGAAGGAAAGTGTTGGCAACAAATTCTGAACCATTTAAAAGGTATAATGAAGCAGTAAAAAAATCAACAGTAGAACTACATTTAATGGTAGCGCTATGTTTAATAGTGAAAGTAAGAGGATTTCCACACAGAAAATGGATTAAAAAAATGAAGAAACTGGTTTGGGATGTCACTGGAAAAAAAAAAAAAAAAAAAAAAAAACATGGCTTCAGTTGGCTAGGTAGCATAAAGATGGACTCGGGGGCAATGGAAAAAGGTAAGAGCATGAAGGGATACACCCATTATGCACTGTGCCCCTGTAGAAGCCACTGAGGGCAGTGTTATGATCTAGGGCTGCTTCAGTTCAGGTCGAGGGTCAGCAACGTTACGTGGAAATATAATAAAGTCAGCTCACTACCTTAATGATCAGGCTACCCCATCGATAGATATTTTCTTCCTTGATGGAACAGGCATATCCCAAAACAGCAATGCCAAGATTCATTTGAAAGTTCAGGGAGCATAGGGGATCACATGCCACACTGTCCTGAGCTTAAACCCACTGAAAGTCTTTGGGATGCACTGGACTTTTTAGAATGGTTTGATGCTTGTAGTCAATACAGGTCCAAAGAAATATCAGAGCGTGTGACACTTTTTTTGATCACGCAATGTACATAGACTATTGGTCATTCCTGTGGTGTCAACCAATTCTGACTGCATAGCCCCTGATCTACAAGTTTATAAATGCAACAAAAGTAGCATTACAGTCATGCTCACCTGCAATACCTGTGTAATGAACAATATATTATGCACAGCTTTTCCAATATACCTCATTAGAAAAATAAAAACAGAGAATTTATAATTTATAAAATTATGACATTCTATTATTAAATCATTGATTGAAAATGAAAAGAAAAAAAAACCCCTAAAATTAATTTTCACCATTTCCCCTAGTTCAGATAAAATAGAGTAGCGGGAGTCATTGAATCCACAGTATTAAAAAAAAGCAGAACATAAAGTCTCTACATATTATCACTCCTTATGATCGTAGAGACAGGTGGTGTTTAAAAGTGGTCACCCATCTGTGTATTTGTGGTTGTGGGGGCAGTGCAGGGGGTGCATAAAGCCACACAGCACCTTTGATTACAGCTCTGCGCTCTCTAGAGTGTACTTCAATAAAACAACACTGGAGAGATCAATGTTTATGGGGGTCATAAAGCACAGCCAGCTAGGGTCCCAGCGACCTCTGAGCATGGCTTCATCAGAGCAGAGCATGCCGCTTATTATGGGTTTGATGAATAACTACTTGCAGTCATTCTGCCTTCGCTACATTCATCAATGTCTTTAATTTAATTCCTATTGACAAATGTAGCCTACCCGTGCTCAGCCTAACAGTTGTAAATCCTCCACTTTCTTTGGTTCTGAGGCACACAAAAAAAATTATTATTCTTGAGGACAAGTTGGAAAAAATGAAACTAGTATATTGCTAATTACATCCATTATATTACACTGCAGCCAAACAACAGAGAGTGAAATTACAGTGCCATGCCCGCAGCACGACTGATGAATAATTTATATCGGTTAGTCTGCTGGCCCCGGTGCAGAGAGCTGTTTCAGAGCGGAGGGGAGAAGCGCAATCATGTGTGAACTCACATCCTCACTACTCTGTGTGCTTCAGCTAGATGCTGACAGCTAAAGGGCAAAACAGGGTAAAGCTGAGGAACGGAAATAACATCTCTCTCCCTCTCGATTTCCTCCTCTCTTGTTTATACAGTACATCCCGGGTTTTGCTCTTGAAACGTCCTCCAGCCAAAACCTCCCATCTGCCCATCTTCCACGCACCCTCCATGCACACTCTCCTCCAAACTCCTCTCGTGGACGGCAGCAGATGATGCAGCTCAGCACTTCAGGCACAAGCTGTGCTGCCTTTGAATAACTGTCATTGATCTCATTGCCCCTCTGCTGATTACATGTAGATGACAGTGCTGCACAATCCCAGCTGAGGCAAGAAAGACCAACACGGAATGTACAATGAAGCTACCGTGCGTCTACAGCGGATCTGCCAAGAATCAATACTGGATCTACAGATGCTTGGGGCATGGGGGTGGGGGGTGAGGCAGTTTGAACATTCTTCTCAAACACCAAAGCGCTCTAAACACTACACTGCTCAAAATAAACAGAAAAAATAAGGGTGGCAAAAAGGGTTCTTTGGATCAATGCCAGAGCAGAAACAGTTGTGGATCCCTAATTCAGTTTCTCATAGTTGGTTCTAGAGGCGCAAGGGCCCCACACATTTTTAGTGCTTTTCCTGTTTCAACATGCTTACTACAACTCAGTAAGGCTGTTAACAAGCTGATTAGTTGGAGGCGTGGCGGGAGCATCCAAAACACTTTGTTTTTTTTTTTCCATTCAAATATTAGTAAGCTTTTAATGTTAAGGATGAATCCTAATAGACTTATTATCTTAACATGTCTTAATACATCTTAGATATAGACAACAGACATAGACAAGACAAAATCTTTCCTGTAAAATGTGCCAAAAGTCACTTATGCCCTTCTGGTTCCAGGCCCTTGCTTTATGTTTAACAGTGTCACAGTTCAACAAGTTAAAAGGGAAGAACGAAACTGTGCATTTAAGAGAAACTTACAGATTATTATTCTGTTCGTATGCTTTCCTTTTTTCAGTTTCAGTCCATTGCTGTCCCACAATTCCCTGACCAAAAGTCCAGTACAATACAGATGCTAAACTTATCAGTTGCAAACATGTCCACGACTGAGATAATTACTATGATAATTATTTTAAAAGAGCTCCATAACACTGAGATTAATACCTGATCATAACATTGATTTATCAGTCCATTTGGGCTTCAGTAGGAATTTCAATATGTGTAAAGAACCCATTACTTAAGGCCCTCTTTAGAATTTGTCCAACAAGTATGTTTGCTAGATGTTGTGCATTGATATTGAATTAGCTTATAAAAAAGCATTGTGATTCCTTTGAATACTGTATTATTTTTTTATTTTGTGGGTATGAATTCTAAACTTTGCTGCATCAAAAATATATATTAAAATATTTTATCTATTGTCCAAAACATCCAGTGAACCTACATGTGTATTCTGTGTCCTTATATAAATATTGATAATGGTCACAATGCCCTATATGTTCCTCTACCATAAAATGATTAACCATTTATGGCCAGGAACCACAAGAGGGTCCAAAGCTTTACTACCCCTTTTACTACCCAAGAATAACTAAAACAGTTTGCACTGTAGTCCATGTAGTCACTGAATAATAGGTCTCAGTACGTAAGCAGTCTGGTATTTGAAGAGGTTAAATGTAGGTTTATGCCAATGCCACACTATTATAAACAATCTGCATTCAAAATGCTACAGGATCATTTCAGGCTCTCTGTGTAAAAAAATATACAACACATTACAGTAGTTTCCCTTGCAGACAGATCACCACTGTTCAAAATGCCATTAAACTACATACTGCAAAACCCGACATCTACTCCCACTCTAGGAGGGTTCTCTAAAACATGGTTTATTCATTGCACTCTGTAAAGCCCACACAGGCCCTGTTTGATGGATTGTGCCTGAGGCTGCTCCTCTCGCTCAATCCAGCCGGAGTGTGTGTCAGGTACCCAGCCCCCTAACACCAAGACCCTCAGTGTGGATGATGAGGCCAACTGAAATCGCACAGTTGCTTTGGCAGCATGTCGGCCTTCCTTAAACCACAGCTATATTAGGTCTGTCTGACCAGGGGGACAGTTCAGATCTAAAGCTGATGTCAAGAATAGGGTGATGAATTGTAATCTAGACCAAGTTGTTATGCTGACTGCAAGACAGACTTGACGATGCTTAACCTCATTAAGCTTAATATTCGTCACAACAGGCACACGTTCTCACAATACTGTGAAACTAATATGCACGTTGTGCAGTTTAAAAGAGTGCAAATTTAAAATTGTGGTTCACATACATACAAGCCCCTGAGGTTTAAGAGGAAAATGAAACATAGGAGAGTGAGAGATTCTTACTGGTTAAAAATATATTACCCTGTTCAGCCAGCAACAGACAAGCCCCCTGACTTTACGTCAGCTGCAGGATGGGAGGCAGTGTAAAGCAAAGTTGCACTGCAGCCTAAAACTTTAATAGTTTAGCATGTTGTTTGTGATATGTGGTGTTCCGTAGTACAGAAAGTGAACTGAACTGAGAATAAACCTTTGGCTTCCTCTGGCGTTCTGCATCCAGCCACAGGCTCATTCTAAACTGCTCTGGGCTGAGGCCTCCTCTGACAGGAAGTGGAAACAGACAATTCCTGGAGCAATCTGTCCATGGAGTGTGGCCCGTCAGCATTTCTTTAAGCTCCTAGTGACTGAGGACTCTGGACCAGAATTTCTGGTAAAGCCTTGGCACCAATAAACCATCTTATTCCCACAGGTCAACAAGGTAAGATGGCCATCCCCAGCAGCCATCCAGCCATGCTCAGGAACCTCTTCCCAGACTGCTCAGCAAGACAACAAACGTCTTTATGCCAGCTTTCAAGGACAACCTTGCAGTCAGCCAATGTGTTTGTCTGCCAGTCTGGGGAGGGGGCACAGAAAGTAGACATACGCAGCATCATAACCGTATAACAGTATAATCACAAAACGTATTAGTCTAACCCTCAGCTCACAAAGAATGTTTATTCAGTAGAAAGCAGATGTCAGAGATGTTTTTTTTCCTTTTTAACCAGAGAAAAGAAGTTAGGCTGCTTTTAACTTCTCTATGTAAAGTCTCTATGTAAAGTTGTTTAGATGTGCCGTCAACATGTCGTGATAGTATAAGGAGAGACTGAGCTGGGGTTCTGGGCAGCTTTTGCCTGAGCTAGAAAGCCTACTCTCCCCCCCCATCCCCCCCGGTAACTGTGGTAGGACTGTCATCAGGTTGAGGAACACAGAGGAGATGGAGTAGTGGTGGGGACTGTGAGAACTTCATCAGAGGAAACAGAAGGTACACTTCAAAAAACAGTCCTCCCTGAAAAATCCACTCCAAAACAGTCTCCCCCACCTTCACTATTCATCATCAGAAAGCCTAATGCAAGCATTTTGAAACCTTTATTTATGAAAGTATGATGTAGGACCAAGTCTGCAATAGTAGTCTAGATCATACCTCACCTGCACCAGCTCCAGGTGGTAGTGCTGAAAGGGCTCAAGGGAAGCTGAAGGCAGTCGGTAATGGGCCAACAACTCTTGAGAAGGACCATGTGCTACATTTATGACCACATCTGCAAGTCAGTTAACACACAACAAAAAGAACATTACATAAGCACTCCCAGTTTGGAAAAAGACCTTAACATGATTAGAAGTTCAATATATGATTCAGCTTGTTGAGTTATCAGATGGCAGAAATGGAAGAGGTCATGGCAGGCATAAATAATATTACAGCACATTCAATGCCAGTTTCTATAAAGAGAATAGAACATGAGACAGCTATGTGAGGCTTCACTTAACTGTTTCTCTTAGCACTGTTATACACAATGTGTCAAACTAGTTTGTGTCTGAAAGTGTACTGAACTGAGAATGAACCTTTGGCTTCCTCTGGCGTTCAGCTAAAGGGTCACTCTAAACTGCTCTGGGCTGAGGTTTCCTCCGACTGGAAAGAGAGAATTCTTGGAGCAATCTGTTCAAAGTGCAATATGAAAACTGCCCTGTCAACATTTCTTTAAGCTTACAGTGACTAAGGACTCTGACCCAACATTTCCGAGAAGGCCTTGGCACCAATAAGAGATCTCTTTCCAATATGTCAACAACCTAAGATGGCCATCCCCAGTAGCGTCCAGCAATGCTCAGGAACTTCTTCCCAGACTGCTCAGCAACACATCAGACATCATGCCAGCTTTCAAGGACAACCCCTTTGACTTTGCAGTCAGCCAATGAGTTTGCTTCACAGTCTGGGGAGGGGGCACATAAAGCTGACTTAGAGAGACTTGAGCAGACACTTGGAGGATTCAGACTGTTTGAGGTACTCCAGCGATCTTCTCCTCTACCTCCATCAGCATTCCCAACACATCCAAAGCAATCATTCCCTCCGCTCACTTTGGGAGATCCATTAAGGCCCAGTGTGTAATTATTCTGTCAGTTAACAGGCAGAAAGCATGCGGCAGGAATAATCAGACCCACGCACCGCAATTATCATCAACACAGAAACCCCTTTCACAGCTTCAACTCACAGATCAAGGCAAAGCAATTTCACACAGATAGATTTTCCTGTTACATGCTCTCTCGCTCTCTCTCTCTCTCTCTGCACACAGTGGAAAAAAACTGTTCGATTAACATTCACAAAAGGGCAGTCATGTGCAACCATGGCTCAAAAATATCCATCAAGTATTTTTTATTTTTTTTTAACTTGATGTTTTCACACTGTGGAAAAGAAGTCTTCACACCATCTGCAGACTGTGAATAATGAACAATTACTGTCCTTGCTTGCCGTACATCAGATTTTCTGCAGGCTGAAAAGTTTGGTGCTATGATAAGAACAATTTGCAACAAGAGGCAAGAGAACATCTGAACGGCCCAGGAGGATGTGAATATGTAAACCTTCACTGCGACTCCAACCATATGGACATAAGCTTCAAAATGACTGGACTCACACCTCATTTGGATAACCTACTCCAGGGTTGGGTTAGAATGCATGTTTACACTATACCTACACCGGCCATGTTACTAAATTCAACTACTAGATAGGTGCAACTGGTATGTGTGCAATTACTGACTGTATTGGCTGCACAATTTATTAATAGCCTGCTATCCCACCCATCAGCGGAAACGTATCAACCACTGATCACAACAGTCCTGTAGTCGGAAGAGGGTAGAAACTAGTGACATTTACTCATCTTCCTTGTACTCGAGAACAATTTTAATGATCCTATAATTATTTTCAAATGACAACACTGTTCCTTCAATATTCTGCTATAAAAGGAATCTACTTTTTACCCATGTTTTACATTGTGGTCATTAACATTTACTGAGATCTCTACTTGATGTCAGTAACTGAACAATGACTTAAAAAAACATGGATCATCAATGTGGGTTTAAAAACTCCAGTAAACACTTGTCCTTCTGATCCAATCATACCAGTGTCACAGTCCCTACCGTAAAACTACCACATTGAGAATGATCACCTACCACCCAAATGACATCGGGTCAGCGGAGGTCTTAAGGTGGCTCCTTTCCACTGTTGGGCATGGTGGACACAACAGACGAGCAGTAGCTATAAATATGCAAAGTGCACCTGTACAGTAGGTTTGCCTAATAAAATGGCAACTGGGTATAGGTGCAAAGTAGGTGTACCTTTAAAACAGTCTCTTCAATAGCGACTAAAATCAGTCTATGTGTATGTCATGATGACAATGCAAGCCAAAACAATACTGTTTAATTTTCTATTTTACTCATTAGATTTTTAGGATTTCTAAAACTGTGCTTTGCCCTGCCAACCTATTACTACTGCCTCATACTGCTGTATTTTTTTGCAAATCAAGCCTCAGCTCACTATTTAAAAAAAGCACAGTACTGGAGCAGAGCCAGCAAGACTAAACTCAGATAACAGGGTCAAGGCAAGCTAGTTGCATGTTTGAGCAGATAAGTCACGTCCATCAGGATGTCTAACTAGGGCCTTTTCTGCTGGGTAATTTACAGACTGCTTAAAACCAAAGAGCATTACTCAGTGTGATCATTCTGTTTGGTTGCATTAGCTTTAAGGCTGCTCACCCTCCCTGCAGGCTTCAACATCCAGCAGCTCCACTGAGAGGGTCTCCTCCCAGCAGGGATTGTGAGTGGGTTGAAGAGGGCAGCGGGTCACTGCTTGGCTCCTACGCCTGCCGTCCACTCCACTGCACCTGCAGGTGTCCACATACAATACATACACATGCACACTCACAAGAGTAAATGCTTTTCTCACATTATCAGACTTAAAGGCGTACAGCAAATTATCTGCTGTTAGTGGATTATTAGAAGGTGCCAAAAACTGTGTTGTCCACTACTGAATTAGGCTGAATAAAGCTTTCCCAACCTAGCAACTTGTCTGGACAGGTTTTGGGGGTGAAAACATGGACAGGTCAGATATCTACCATGTTGCATCAGAGCTGGGAAAAATAAAGTTTTGTACTGCAAAGACTGAGATTGAGAAACAAGTCTATTTTAAACTTGATTAAATTTAGTAATCCTCTTACAACTCTAAGTACAAAATACAATCCCTGACACGCTGGACCATTATTCCTTCATTCTGCATTCCTTTACTGGTTGCCCTCACCAGATAAACAACTCAGTGCTTGCAAAATGCACCTGACAGGGTTCAGGCTGAAAATATTCAGCTAATCACATAAACGCACTCCTTCCTTCCCAAATCTTTGAATGCTTTAATAAATAAATATGCAGCCTCTGTGTTTTACCAATACACAAGGGAGAAAAGCATAAAAATGAGACACTTTCTATCTGACCTTTCCTGGGGCCAGGCACACCTTAGGGAGTTCTTTTACTGGTGATCTGGCAATCTAATTTTTACAGCTATGTAGAAATCCTTCTAGACATCTCCCTATCCTTCAATCCCCCACCCCCAAACACTACACTGCTGTATGAGCTGAGTGCAAGAGGTGAGATTAGGAGATGGAGACAGCTGGAGGACCTAATGAGCATGATCTCTGCTAAACCAGGTAGATTAAATACAGAACACATTTCAGAGAGGAAGTTGGTGTTTGTGGAGGGAGAGAGAGAGAGAGAGAGAGAGAGCTCAAAACTCTTTTGAGCTTTCATCATTAAAATCCTAAACTTTGAACACTGTACTTGTAGCAAAAAGCAAGACGTATTATAGTGAGATCAGACATCATAGCAGCCATAATGGCCTAGAGCAAACTCTGACCTGGAGCCACACAGACAAGCCTCTTTCATTTTACAGTTGACAGAAGTTCACTTTTCATGCTCCAATTTGCTTTACTAGAGGGAAAAGTTTAGGAAATCCAGTCATTAAAAGTCTAAGGAATCTGCTTATGCATGAGATATAGAGCAAAACCCGAACATCAGCAATTTAGAAGATCTTTCCTCAAAAATCTTTTAAGCCATAATGAACAACAATCACTGCTGTTCACAGTTACAAAAACGTCTAAAATCACAAATATTTAAACAACTGCCTCTAGCACTCAACACACACTTTTGTTAAGCCTAAATAAAATGTAATTTAAGGAATGAAGCAAGTTAGCTCCTTTAGTTTCCCCTATTTCTGAACTCAGTTTACAGGCTGTTATAATAAGGCCTGGGCCGTCAAACCGCATTAACCTCTGTACAGAAGCAGCACCCGGAGGATTCAGCAATGCTGGGAAATCTCTCGTTAAAAGTTCAGAGAGAGCAGCTCCTATAGAGCAGACTCAGGCACAGCACTCATCTCTCTGATTAAGGCTACTGCACACAAAGACACTCTGCCGGATGCAGAAAATAGACATTACGGCTGGTTAATAATGAAAGGTGTCTGGCCCAAATACATGCCCTGATTCGCAACTTTAGACATGTATAACAGAAGGGCTGTCCACATCACAGTCATGAGAACCAGAACGAAGAAGAATAATGGTGAGAATGTTTATAAATCCTGACTGCATTTAGGACTGTAACTCACTGTTTACAGCATATCTGTTACATATGTAAAAGTAAAGGTGGCAAAAAGGGTTGCTTGGATTTATGCCATAGAAGAGCCACTGTTCCCTAAAAGAACCTTTTCATGGCTGGCCTCACAGCAGCCATAAAGCCAAACTGAAAATACGGTTTAAACCCTCCGCTCCTGCTCATATTCTTTGACTTACTCATGTTCGGGACATTACTCTTCTAGAGTGAACAACAGCCAGAATAAACGGGACCAAAATAAAAAACTATTATGTGCTGGTCGCATATTGAGAATGAACTGTTAAAATTATTGAGAGTCTTGTGACATTTGTTAACCGGTATGAGTGTGAAACTTTTTTTTATTTTTAATTTTATCATCATAACTCTGTTTCACAGCAACATGTATGTCCTTTTCTCATCTGAGAGTGTACCACTGACCATTATTAGTGTTGTTATTAATGTCCTACTAATGCTATGTAGTATTTACTATCTCTATGCTATACCTGAAGAACCTTACTCTTGGGCTCTATGAACATTTTTGTGTTCTATGTACTTGTTAATAAAATACTGATCAGACTTCTGTAAACAAGATGCAATTGTGAAGGAGCGTTTTAAAGTTAAAAAAAAAAAAAAAACAGGTGCAAAGATTTTACACCAATAGCTTTTCCAGGAACCAGGCCAGTAAACATTTCTGGAACCTTTATTGCTATGAGTTATTTGTTCAGAAAAGTGCAAATATTAGAATAAAAACAAATAATTAACACAGTATGTACTGTTTCTTTCCTGTCAATGAGTTCATTTAACCATTTTCAAACCTCTCCTTAAAGAAGCCCTCCATTAGTACTGATATCATCCAACACCAATTTGAACAAAATGTGATGACTAGGAGCTTTGGGGTGGCGCTGGGGACCTGTTTTCTTCTAACTAGCTCATATCAACTACTTTTCGGAAAAGAACTGTAATTTTAATTGGCTTAGGTGCAGACTTTTGGACAGTACTGTATAATGACAGCACAGGATGGCACATGTCACTCGACAAAGGTTCTTTTTGAACTAAACTGTAAATCAAGAAGCCTTTCTCACATACACTATACTATATCATTACGTGGAAAAAATAAAATGCTGACATAAAACATCAGTGCGTCTCTGGAAAGGCCTCAGTCAGTTGTGACTTCTGCTTTATTTACATCTGTCTCTGTCTCAGCGAGAGATCATTAGAGGCATCCCACTCCCTTGTCTCCTCAGCTGGCCTCTCATCAGAGACTCCACCCTGCCCTGCTGAACTTACTGAAAGGAGGCTAGGAGCACTCAAACTAAGCTACAGCACGAGACCGTCTTTGTTCTTCGTCTGTAAACAATCACTGTGTTTTCTTTCTCTCCGTCAGCTTCCCTCCCCCTCAATCTCTCCATCTCTTGGCTCTGAAAGCCCAGGTTTGTTAGAAGCCTTCGATTTGCCCTCGCCTGGCTTGCCCCCTCTTCTGTCTGCCTCAAAGCCAGCTGCAGATGAAAAATTTATGACAATGTGGCTTGAAAAAAACCCTCTTCCATTCCATTTGAAGTGGAGCTCTTCCTCTGAAGCTAACCCCTTCTGATGGCGGCCTTCTTTGCAGCCCCTTGTACCCAACTGTGTGTGTGTTAGGCCGCTGCTGATTAAAGTTCATCTGAGCTAGCTAGCTGGTGCAATCAAGGACTGATTCAGTCTACTATTGACCAAGGGTCCTTTCTACAAGGCCAGCTCAGCCTGATGGTGATAATTAGTAATAAGACACCCAAGGCACACCCACCCCACCCCCCATCACCACCCACACCACAACCCCCCCACCACAAATCATGCAAATGCACGTAGAAACCCCTCCCCAGTCTGAATTGGTCCGCACATCCTAGCCAACCTTTTTTTTCCCTTTAAATCCGCCTTCCACATTCCCCCGCAAGGTCACACTGAACGATTTGAATTTATTATTCATAAGGGTCTCGTTATTTGGGGATCAGATCAAAAGGTAGAGAAACATTAGCACAGTCTCTCACTCTCTCACTGGGAAAAGCCCACAGCAAGCCAAATGGAGGACCATTCTGAGAGAGACGGGTTATTTGCAATTCTACCTTTCATTTCAATGAGACAGAAGAGAGGACTAAGTAGCTCTGAGAGGATTGATTTCTCAACCAAATGTGTACTTCTCTATGCCATGGCATGCCATTTAACATGGCTCAGTATGCTGTCTACAGGCATTCTGCTACAGTATACAAGTTTTAGGCAGGTGTGAATAAGCTGTTTAGTAATTTTAGTGCTCCACTAGACAATTAGAAGCAAGAGAAATAGCTCTATGGTGAGCTGTTATCACATAATAAAGCCGTCTCTTGGGGCTGAAACAACCTCTGACAACACTAGGAAAGCTTGCAAGTCCCATACAATATAAACATCACTGTGCCATAAAAGTCACCACGCTCACTGATCTATACTAACAAAACAAATACAACTCAGATAAAAAGTTGTTCATTAACATAAAGACGGACTCAAAGCATAACTTCCTTGATAACCTGAAAAGGTTTGAAAGACTTCGATTATAAAATGAATGATTAATAACATCAATAAAACATGCTTGAAACTGTCTAAAAACTAGGTCACTCATTTTCATCATGATATCAGAAACAAAAGGTTGTCATAATTGTACAGAACATGCAGTATTCCTCTGTGAGTTGTCCTCTCACAGTAGAAGGATGGACAAAAACACCTGTGGATTGTTTCAGATCTAAAGTAAGAGAGGAGCTTGATTACCTCCTTTCTTTCAAAGTTGAAAGTTTTAAATACTGTTTATCTGATGGTGACAGTTTTGGTGGTCTACCAGATTGTGCATACTTTTAGGACATTCTCTCAATCATTTCATATATATATATTTTACAGTTTGAATAGTTTGGAACGCTTCCTTTGACTTTCAGCATCCTTGCAAGTGGATTTTCTTATACCTAATATCGTCTAGTAATGATT
Organism: Semaprochilodus insignis; assembly: GCA_034552555.1. NCBI lineage: Eukaryota > Metazoa > Chordata > Actinopteri > Characiformes > Prochilodontidae > Semaprochilodus > Semaprochilodus insignis. Next base: position 50,729,140 of record CM067474.1, on the reverse strand, counting down.
GAATTACAGTCTCTACTGTTTATATGCAAGACTTTTTAGTACTCCATGATGTTCCAAGATTTCTTTGTTAAACCTGAAAGTAGTAGCATTACTGAGTCAGGTGGGAAAAACAGAGGGATGTGCATGTGTTGCTCTGAGTGACCTCATAAAGCCTGAAAAAACAATGTTAAAGTCAGAGGTGTGGAGTCTGATTTTGCACAAGTGTTACAGACCACACTGTGTCATGTGCAGAGGCTCCAAGAGAAGCTCCAGCGTATTGTATAGATCTCAAATTCAGAACAAGCTGTGACTTGGTTCTTTTTGAAAGCTCTTTTAACATAATCGAACCAGAGAGGTCTCAGAATCCCCAAATTCCCAAAACCTACACAGCGCAGTAATAAATGATTAAATGCTTCTGGTTAGATTCTAACTACATAAACATGTGCTGTTCTGGTGCATGTGTTGCAGGGAAACTGTAGCAGGAGAAAAACCAACATGATTTCACTTGAAAGATAGCAATTGCAAATGGTTAATCAAATGATTAATTATAGAATTATAATTTCAAATGTTATCACTGGATTGTACAGCATTCCATCTTCACTCACAACTAAAATGTTCCTATCACATCTTTGCGGAAAACTTCAAGCTGGTGACTTTTATTAGCAAACAGCTGAAGACCTTTAGGACTTAACAACAGATCAACGGTATGTTGGTAATACATATAAAACAGTGAAACATGGTAGTCTCTTTTGAATCATTCATGTCTTCCTAATCACAGCCAGCGCATGCGTGCACACGGGCGCCCAGACACAGACACACAGACACACACACACACACACACACACACACACACACACACGCACGCACACAGCTTTCTCTCTTTCCAGAACTCATGTGCCTAGCTAGGCATGTGGAAATTGCCAAACGTAGCATGAATCTTTTCTCACACCAGACACTAAAAGCACCATTACACAGATTGCTCCAGGTGCACAGAGAGCTTGAGGGCAGGGGCGTGTGATGATGTGACAGCAGTTATGATGCTCCATAAGGCAGAATCATACATGGTTCAATCTGAAAGCTTTGCCAGTTACCTTAATGATCACTAGGAATTTGACACAATTGCCAGAGTAAAGTGTATATACATTGTATCTCTCTCGATAGATATATATCGAAAGATCAACAGAGAGAGAGAAAATGTGTGTGTGTGTGTGTGTGTGTGTGTGTGTGTGTATGTATATATATATATATGCGCGTGGGTGTGTGTGTCTGTGTGTGTGTGCACACACACACGCACACATTCTCACATTAGGTTTTAAACCTTCCACACTGTGTATGTTATTGAACAGCAATAGGAGCTCACTGAGTGGTGGGGCAGGTGACAAGCCAATCAAAAAGAAGCAAGCAAGTGAATATCATTGAGTACATGTGTTATTGCATTCTGTATGTGTCTTCACAGATAACAGTACAGTAAGCTTATTTATAGACAGGTTGTTAATGATTCCATACACAGCCTCTCTACTGGAGGTTAAGCAGATGGCAGCTCCAGCAGGGCAAAACTCATTAGTGCAAACACAGGAAATGGTGAGGGAGTGGTCACTATCAGCTCACACATCATCACTTTTATCATGCTGCAGTTCCTGTACATACTAAAAAAAGTTCTCCACACAACAGAAGCCCAAGACTATCCTGGACTACTTTAGCCTTTGCCTTTGAATATAAAAATATTTAAGCGGAAAATCACATTCAAACAAAAAAACATAATGGAGACTAAGGGCAGGTGGACAAAAACATAAGGATACTTGAAGACATTTTCATGTTATGCTGTTTTACGATGTTTAGATTGTCTGATATTTGCAAACAACCTGAAATAAACAAAATGCATCAACACTGTGTACACCAATGCCACATGCTAAAAGGGAAAGAGCTATGAACCATGACTTTTACTTGTATGCAAATCCTTAAATTGTTAAATTATTATTTTAATTATTGCAATTATTAAAACCATTAATTAAAAAAAATAATAAAAAGTTAACAAAATAAGTAAATAGCATTATAGGTCGACATCCAATCATCTACGTTACTATGCACTTCATGTATTATAAAAAAGGAACTACATAAAGTTGCAGACCCCCCCAATATTATTAGCTATATGCTAAATTTAACATATTAGAAAAAAATAAAACATAAAATATAAATGATCTTGCACAGGTCACGTGCATTTTATTTTCCCACCACAATATGTTAAATGTAAATAACAAAAAGGATTTCCTCAATTTTTTATCGGCTTCTTATTCTCAAGAGAAGGAAAAGAAAACATGAACACACAACAAATTCATCAGGTTAGGGCAGGCAGTTGTGACGTAGGTCTGAGTGGACTAATGAATTCTTTTCAGGTTACTCAACATGAACTTTAAAAGTGCAACGACTCTCAGACATACAGTCTGTTTTTTGTCCTTTTCTTTCTGGTTCAACTCCGTGAACTCACATTTTTGACTTAAGGTCACTGCCATTCTTAAGCCTTGCTGTTTACTAGTAAAGAGGTCATGTGACAGATTGCCGTGGATTTGGCATAAATGACTGAAATAACGGGAACTGTTAGCAGAGACTGAAGTCTCGGGAAGTGTCAGTATTCCTAATTACAGGAATGATGGCCCTTAATAAACAGCCAATACTAATTAGAAGTACAGGAACAAATACGTAAAATACCAGGAAACCAGTAATGCCATATTTAAGGAGGACATTATTATTATTATTATTATTATTATTATTATTATTATTATTATTATTATTATTATTATTATTATTATTATTATTATTATACAGCATTTGCATAAACTATTTAAGAGGAAACAAAGTTACTGTTTTAGAGGTTATCTATAACTTGTCTATAATTAGTCTAAACCACAGCAAGACAAGTTATCTATAGTTAGTCTAAACTTGTGTTTATGATGTATGTAGAATGGGGGTCCAGATGTAATGACTGTAGTCCTAAGATGAAAAGTAGACTACTTATGATTTGTCATAATGCAAAAACAACAAAACATGAAATTTAAATTGAGTTGAGGAAGGTACTCATGCAGGAAAACAATTTGTTGTAAGCTCTTTCCAAAAGTGGCTTTTGACGCAACACTTGAAAAGCAATTCCATCACTAAAAGATCTGATCTTACTGATATATATTACTGATTTCTAGAAATAAGAATTTTTCACCAATATTTAGATCTAATAGTGCATGCTATATTACTAACATATTTTAAATGCATTTATACAATCTCATATATATATATATACTGTGTATATATATATATATATATATATATATATATATATATATATATATGAATGAGTGTATAAATGCATTTAAAATATGTTAGTATATTTTATACAACTAACTATATATATTTATCAAAATAAATAAATAATATATGAAATGGCAGCAGGTCCATTTTTTCATGCTAAAACTGACTGCAGTCTTCCACACGCTTGGCCTCCAGAGACTCCACACTTGTCAATAATTCAGAGGTAGAAAGAGAAATGTTATAAGGCGAGACAGCACAGAGCGGGCTGGGAGGTGGAGGAGGGGAGCATATGGAGAAAGTAAGGAACTGGAAAAGAAGGAGCGAGTAATTAAAGAGTGAGTAGAAACAGCAAAAAAAAAAAAGACACAGATGAACAATGGATTGCTTAAGTGTGGCAACACAAAGAGACGGATGAGGCCCGACCCAATTTGCAGTGGGCAGAGACTATACGCTGTAAACACAACACCAGCTTCCAATCACTCAGTCTAGTGCTGAAGCAGTGAAGGAGAGTAGTGGCAAGTAGCGAAATTAAACTTACCACAAATAGACATCAATGACTAATCAGGCTTTTCTGATTGCATTAAGCAGGTTTCAGCAAACAGAAGAAACGCACAGCACATTCATTTATTTACAGATATTGCATGCATTATTGATAAACCTTGATAAGATATCTAATGCTATCAATCCTAATGTTTCATTACACCAAACTGAGCACTGCTTTGCTGATTAAATGGGTTATGAGTATTTGATTGCAGTGACTGTAAGGAGTTGATCAACACCGCAGCAGTTTTCAAGAGACAACACACACAGTTAAAATACATCAAACACAGGTAGAGCACCTATAAATACTACACAGAGCCTTCATCTTCAAGAGAGAGAAAGAAATCTAACTCTCCTCTTACTCCAGAAAAGTTTTTTAGTACATTTACATTTATGGCATTTAGCAGACGCTCTTATCCAGAGCGACTTACAACCGTGCTTGGCGTTCTGTCGGATCATGTTTCCCAGCTAGTATAAGTAAGTTAGGAGTCTAAAACTCATCCTGAGCTCAGACACTGCCTGAACAAGGGCCAGTGCTGCTACCTAGAGAGAATAATACATAGACACATACACACATACATACATATATATATATATATATATATATATATATATATATATATATATAGCATTAGTGCACTACCTGCGAACCCTACCCAGTGCTCATATGTAGAGAGAAGAAAGGTCATGGTGAGAACAAGTGCAAAACAAAAGTATTTCAACCTACACAACTATACGTGCAACAACAAGGTATATCAGCATACACAACTATAAGTGGTATTCCAACATACACATCTACTAGTGCTCACTCATTTAAGTGCTTTACAAAGAGATGGGTCTTCAGCCTGCGCTTGAAGACTGCGAGAGACTCAGCTGTTCGGACAGCCAGTGGGAGTTCATTCCACCATCTGGGAGCCAGGACAGAGAAGAGTCTGGACGCTTGTCTTCACTGACAAATACTTTGAACACTAGGGGTGGGTTATATATGGGTAAATATATGTTGATATGGTGACAATGTAAAGTGATAATGTTCACACACACATACAATTTATAACATTTAACATAACCAGCTTTTGGAATATCAAACTGAATTCATACACTCAACAGGTTGTGTGTACAGAGTGTAAAAAAGGTCGATGTCTACATTAACTCTAGCACACATGCCTTTACCTCTCAGTGCACCAAAACATGCTTTGATAATGACAAATTGCAGTCAGTAAGAACGGCAGCATGAAAACAAACATGAAAATGCAAAGTGTCCAAAGGAAGAGGGAAAAAAATTCTCCAACGAGACACTCGGCTGCAGATAAAAGCAGAACAAAGCACGATCATGCTGAACACACTCGGCAGCCGAGTGCTTTTGAAAACTTGCACAAACAGCCGAGGGCTGGGGGGGTAGCAGGATGAGAATGACTAAATAAAAGGGAGACAGAGTGAGCAGAGCGCTTCACGTCTCTAGAGGGAAAAAAATCCCAGCAGGATTTTGAAATCCTCCCCTTTATCAGTTTCCTCTCAGAGCTTCTGCTTTGAAAACTAATGGTGCTCGTTTGTAAATCTCTCTGTGCTGATTGTCAAATTTCAAATGCCACCACTAGCATGGAGAGGATCTCTTATAGCGAGGCCGGCTGGGATCATGAAGTAAAAGGCTTTTAAAAGGCAGAGAACTTTTATATCATCAGTCTTAGATAAGACTTGTGTAAGATAAGACTTGCATCCCATACAGCCATTGCCATACAGCCAGATATACATCACAGCAGACTGGTTTCTAAAACTGAACGTTTTCAAATGATTCAATTCTAAGATAACTTGTACAGCCAATTCATATAAGTTGCTAGACCTATTCAGCCTGCTGAGTAATATCTGCATCATAGAGGTTTTATCTTTCTAGCTGATCTCATATTTACTCATATGCCTTTCTCATTTACAGAAGCAATTTGTTCCACACCAGCTACAATGTTGCTGGCACAGTGATATGCTTGTCCACATCTAAATTGATGTGAATCATTTAACTTAACATCAAAAAGGATTCTGATAATCAGTCAGACTTCAACATCACTGAATGTGTTTGGGATTACAGAAAATCCAACCAATTTTTAAGACTGAATGTTGGGGGTGTAGTAAAAAAAATAATACAAGCAGCAATAAAGGCAATTGTATATACAATAAAGGCAATAATATATACAATATTCTGAGAATCAAACAAAATGCATGCTAAACCAGTTTACATGCACATAAACAGACTCTGACTAATGCTCTGACCCAAGCGGGAGATGCAGCATTTTGAAGGGTAATGCATTAACAGCACAAACTGCAAACATAGTATCAGAGAAATGGAAATATCAGATTTTGTTGAAAGGGCAGAGTGAGCACCATTTCTAACGTTCAGGAACCGCAGGAACCGCAGACACGCACCTTGTCTCCGGGGAAATTGCACGTTTGTGACTCGCCCTAACGCCAACTCTCTGATTGGTTTGCCAACGCCGTATGCTTCTCTGCACTACAGAACAAGAGTGCTGTACCTGGACACACTCATTAGATCGATTCCGTTGAACACCAAGATTAAGTGAACATGCAGTTTAACACAATAATAAAACCCATCAAACAAATCAGCGGGGGGGTGGGGGGGGGGGTGCAATAAGTGTGAGAGCGATTAGTAGATGAGACAGTAACTAATTCAGTCACAAACAAAAACATAAGTGACCTCTTCATATGCTGGAAGGCAATCATCGCCCTCACTCACATAATTAGTAGCAATATGAGCGCATTAGCAATGATTTTTTTTCTTAGCTCAGGGGTCTGCTGAGGGATTAGCATTAAAAGTGTCATCCTCCCCAACCATTACTGACTGTCAGACAGACACACACACACACACACACACACAAACACACACACACACACCTTCTTCTAAGGGTATACACATACAAATGGCACATGCAATCTGTTGGCTTAATAATAATGAGTCTGGGTCACGTGACAAAAAGAAGCTCCTGAAGGTAAATCTCCCTAAGGAAAGGGGAGGAGGTGCAGAGCTGGAAAAAATGCCCTGGAGCTTACCCACTGTCTAACATCTTTCTAGTGTTTCACATTATCCAATATTGGGTCAGTACATCCATAGTACTAGTGGTGGGCAATATGACAAAACATAATATTCAGATATTAAGTACAAGTCATTCATTTTAAGATGATGACTGGGCATAATACACTTACATTTATTTTACTTTGCCCTTTCTTATGCATGTGGAAAAGACATTTTTAAAACTGGAGTTAAAAAAAAAAAAAAACAAAAAAAAAAAGATTAAAAACACCACCATAATATTTTGTTTATCAAGGTTTTAAGCCTGAGAAAATACAATGCTTTCTTGTTTTGCTTAGAACTCAACATGTGCTTAGGTGGTATCTATTTTAAATTAAACATGTGTTCTTTAATATCGACTATAAGCTAATGAAAACACATCATGATACCATTTACTATGATAACGATATCATATGGTCATACTGCACCTAAATAGTACTCTACAGACCAGTTCAATAGCCCATTATCCTCGCTAAGGCAGCTATGTGCATTTTATCAGAAGTATGGTGTCATATGATGACTTGAGAAGATCTTGTATAACGCATTTCCCTGCCATTGATTTCTACAGAAATGAACAAGCAGACATTTTAGGGTCACTTGGGGGTGTCCTGTGTATAAACGAGTATCTAGTGACTTGCACAATACATGGGACGTGGACCATGAAGTAATATAAATGTCATCATTAAGAAACCCCAGCACACATGAGAACATCAGTCCACCGTCCCCTGCACTCCTCCGGGGGGCTCATATCCTGTAAGTAGGATGACTCAGAGATTACACTATATCAGTCAGCATCAGCACAGTGAGATCACCATTTTCTGTGAGATCTCACTGAACTGTTTAATAAAGCTGCATTTCTGTCACAGCCACATTTCCAGTGTTACACATCTGCCTATAAAGCATCAAACATACTCTTTCTATAAACTAGGAGTGCACGGACATAAATTGTAATGGCTGTTTCTCTACTGTAGGAAACAAATACAAAAGCATTGGTCCTTGGAAAATGACAACACCTGATATTTTTGGTGGACTCATTATTTAAGACAATAATTCGCAGCACATGTTGGCTAAAAAATTATATAAGCAATTTTTTTAAAATTCTCTGACTGCATGTTAGTAATGAAAATGAGCTAATTATTAATCATGACTACAAACCTTATAAATGATGACCAGAACATTCAACTCTACTCTAAGAACAGAACAAGCATGAAAGAGAGTCGAGCATCTAGAGCCTCATCATTCAGCATTTACAGGCTGTTTTGAAGGAACTGCTCTGTAAAGTGATCAAGATTAACTGTAACTGACAACAGACAGAGAGAAATCCACATTTCCAGTCATCTGTCAGCGATTCAAAGATGTTTGTCTAATTCAGATTCATTTTATTTTTTTGCCTCAAATTATTTATGAGCACACCATACAAAGCAAAACAGCTTGTTTCATTCATGGTCAAAAACAGAATCGTAAATGGGAGTGTAAACCTGCATCTGGACATTTTTCACACTGACCAAATTCTCTTACCTTTCTATGTAGACTTTGGAGAACAATTTAAATTGCTGGGGAAAAAAAAAAAAAAAACACACACATTCTATTACACCTTTAAAATCCAGGTCTGTCAGAGGCTTCCTCTGATCTGTACTGAGCCGTAGGCAGTATGTGTTCCCAGGCCCTCTTCTGCATGATTCATTTGAGTTAAAGGGAAAGAATTACACCATGTAGCTGTCCTCTGCCAAAAACAGATCAAAAATATAGTTCACAAAGTACCTCTCTATTATATTGCTGCACTTATCTCTTACTACCAGCTAAGCTTTTACAAACTCGTCTCAAGAGCGTTGCTTTTTGTTTATACTTGTGTGCGCATTAATGGAAGCTGATGAATGATCTCTGTGGAAAGTTAGTCAAGTGTGAGCCTCTTCTCACACACTGGGGCTCTAGATGAAACGCCAGGGCCTGTCTGGTCATTTGTACCAGGTCGACATTTACAAACATCACACCGACGGTCAATGTGCCTTCAAAGCATCGGCATGAAGCCAGTTTTACAGTTGCTAAATGCTCAATTTGTGATGAAGAAAGGAGAAGTCAGAAGCTCTAGAGAGGCTCCAAAAGGATAATACTTGAATTCTGTTACGGTAGGATGTACATGCGAACTGAAACACAGTAGAAATCATAATTAGAGGGAGATGTTACCATTGTGATTTCACTCGGTTGTCTGAGAAAACTTATGATGGATTACTCAATACATGAATCGCTTACATGTAATGCTTGATGGGTGCTTTGAATGCAATGACTTCAAAACAGTGATGGTGAACGAGGGTCTCTAATTTACCGGGGCTTTTTTTGGTTTGTTTTTTGTTTAAGTCACTGATTAAAACAAGGCATCTGGGTGCATCTAGTGAAGCACGGATCCTGGTATTCCGGTGTCTGCTCCTTGACTCAACTTAATTATAACCAAGACAGCGGCAGAGCTGATGATAAAGGCATGAAGCAGAGACTAAACCATCCTAAATGTAGTTTACCCACTCTTGAGTAATTACAGATTACACAGACATGATGGAAAATTCAGCTTAGTTCAAATCAGGGGTAGGGTGAAACTCTGGCATGTACAGAGAAAATCATTTAAGGTCTCTGAAAAAAATCATTAAACTCTCTGAAAATCATTTTCAAACATTTTTTCAATTCTTTGACAAAAGAATGATGTGATATTGTGCATCTTGTTAAGAGGCTGAAATTGACTTCCTATTCAGACATTTATTCAAATTTCTTGGTTTAAGCACAGCACCAAGGAAAATTGAACAGGAAATTTTAAACTGCCTATAAAGTAGCAAATGTCAGCTTCAGATAGATAGATAGATAGATAGATAGATAGATAGATAGATAGATACTTTATTGATCCCGAAGGAAATTTAGCAGCCAGTAGCAGTTTCACAAAAACAGCACAGTAAAACAGTAAAACACAAACACAATAATTCATTCTCCTTACCACAGCTCTCAGTAGTACAGTGGGTTTTGTTTCTTGTACCGTTTGTAATAACTGTATATTATGAATATAAAAAGCTGTTGTCCAGGACACATAGAAATGTGTTTGAGCTTGCACTGAGTATCTCATTGTTTACACTGCTTTACACTCACCTCCGTCAGAAAGCCCTTAAGGTGATTCCGGGAAAACAAACAAACAAAAATGAAAAATAAAAAAAAATCTAATCCATCAATACATAAAGAGTCAACAAGTATTTTGCTGAGCAGTTATTTTCCGACAGTCAACCCAAACCTTTAAACACACTGGAGTCGAGGAATCAACTCTTGGAATCGACCCCTCATCACTAGGTGCATCCTATAAGAGTTAAGTTGGAGGAGGAGATTTGCTATGCTCACACTCAAATCTGAAGGGTTAGTTTTTGTGGTCATTTTGTTAGAAGGCTGATGCAGCAGATGAACTTAAAACTGAAACAAAAACCACACCAAATCTGAAAATTAGCATTGCTGATAAGATCTTCAAGGGCCTTCACTAACCACCGGCAATAACCTCATAACCTAGCAATAACCGGAACAAGCTGTACTTATTCTGATTTTATGAACAAATAAATAAAAACAATAACTACTGGTCTTCCACTACTGAGTCAAATCAATCTCTCATGCTCACATATCACATCTGCAGTATCTGTGATGGTCTGTAAATTAAATGAAGAACTCAGTCCTGCTGGCCTCCTGTAATCAAATAACAGCAGAAGAGAGTTCTAAAAAACTAAAGTGGGTGAATCCAGAGAAAGCCAGCTGAAATTGCTTCAGATAGTAATTTCATGCTCCATATCAATAACTGCAATAACTGCTGGAGAGTTTCTTCTGTTTCCTGCAGCGCTGAACATCAAGGGGATGAAAAGCAAATTACCTTTTTAGTGCATCTAAAACAACTTCGTCTCACGAGGACACTGAACAATTATAGATGGAGAACAAAAACTAATTGGCAAAAAAACTGCCAGAGGAACACAATGCACTTTTGTGCACTGGTTAAATAGATCACTGTGGTGTATATGTTCAGTAATAGGCAACTAGAATCTGGAGCTGTTAGCTGTGAAAGGCTTAAAAAAAGGTCTTATTTTGTGGTCCTTTCATGTCACTTCATCAGAGGTGATTCAGCATCCAGGGGATACAAACCTTAATTAGTAAAAACACCACGAATACTAGACTGATCATGGTTTCCATGGTAAGTTTTGTGGTTTTCCCAAAAGACAAGTGGTTAATGCACACTTTTTCCATACGTACACACACGCGCACACACACGTTTAATCACAGCCTTCCTGACAATAGAAGGTTGTTTGATGGAAGGAGAAAGGGCTCCCAGACTCCCAATCCTCTGACATCACACAGAGGATTTGAGAGAACGAGAGCAGATTTAACTTGACAAAAAGACTGAACATTTGCATAACACTCAAGCTGCATTTTTCCATTTGTACATACTGCTAACTAAGCACAACTGATGAATTAGCATGCTATTTCACAAAGTAGAATACTGCATTATAAAAGTGCCGTATGCAAGAACATTACTTAATCATATTCTCTGCAATCATGAAGCAGAATAAATAAATAAGCGGATGAAAGTGTGGAAGTAAAATCCATATTCATAACTTGTATTTTCTCTTTGCGCACATGCATAATTCTGTGTGGAAGAATAAGAAGAGTGTTTTTCTAACAGTACGTATTAGATGTAATCATTCCACATACTTTCCCCAAAGTAATGCATGCAGACATTTGTTTACTGATCTTAATACACTGTTACAAAATGAGAAGGGTTCCCACATGAGACGCCTCAAAATAACAAAAACGCTTCTGTGCATGTGATTCTCTCTAGTTAGTGACGCTTTAAATGCTGAAAAGAAATACAAACAATAGTTCCAAATAAATTACTAGCCTGAAATAAAATACAAAATCATTTCCTAATGTCTCAGGTAAGCTGTTGCATTTAATAAGCTGAGTAGGAAATATAAACCACTCAACAGATTGATATTCTGCAAACACAGACACAAACAGCCTGTGCAAAACCTCATCCATCACAAACACGAAGACTCCTCTCCTGATAGCAACACGTGCACACAATTAGTCCTCAGCGCAGCCTTCGACTAAAATACTCCCTAGGCCTTCATAAATTTCAGCCATTAATTACAGCACTAATTTGTAGGAGTACATTTTTACAGCCTGTGTATATTCAGCCTGTGAGCAGAGCTCATTATGGCAGGCAGTGCAGGTCTTATTAAAAAGGGGGTATGGTGTGTGTGAGTGAGCTTGAGGAGAGGAGCAGATGCCAAGGTCAGAAAACGCAGCAGTATGATGGTGGATACACTCCAGGGAGCATCACCTTACAAATCCCAACCACCACTGTTGTACAGTGGAAGGCAAAAAGGAAGAGTATATATGCAAGAATACAGTTTTGCTCACAAGGGTTTATTTTATTTTGTTTAGATGTATTTATTGCTGTTACATCAAAACCTCACAACCAGAATGGCATAGTGGTATTGGAGAGTAACAGTATACAACCAATATAAGCAGAAACGTGCTCCACAAGTGCTTAGCCAAACCTAAATGAAGCAGCTCAATTAAAATTCTCACTTTAAATCTTAGTAGGAAAAAAATAAATGAATAAATACTGGATTAATATTGGACTGATACTAAAAGATTCAATGTAAATATCGGAAATGTGCTCTCTCCACTCATAACTGCACAAATTGCCCTTCACATTGCATAGTGAGAAACATGCAACGCCTTCTTATTTCATGGTTACATTAAAGTATACAAATACACACAACCCCAATTCCAAAAAAGTTGGGACGCTGTGTAAAAAGTAAATAAAAACAGAATGATGTTTAGCAAATCTCATAGACCCATATTTTATTTACAATATAACACAGAACACAGATGTTGAAAAAGAGACATTTCACTATTTCATGAAAATGATTAACTCATTGAGAGCTTGATGGCAACTCAAAAAAGTTGGGACACGCCGTCTTTGGTTTCCAAATAGAATTTCAGATTTTGATTTTGGTTTGTGATGACATATGGCTTCTTCTTTGCATGATGGAGCTTTAACTTTTGTTTTTTGCATTTGTGGATTGCATGGTGTTCACAGACAATGATTTCTGGAAGTGTTCCTGAGTCCATGCAGTGATTTCCAGTACAGAATCATGCCTGTTTTTAATGCAGTGGTGCCTGAGGGCCCGAAAAATCATGTGCATCCAATACTGATCCCTTGGGCACAAGGGATTTCTCCAGATTCTCTGGATCTTTTCATAATACCATGTACAGATTTTTACAGATCTGTAAATCTGGTGTTTTGTTTCTCCGTCCCTGTTTTTTTTTTATCTGCGTTGCTGCCATGAAGCTGTAAATTTGTTAATAATTTTCATTATGGTAAAATGTATAATATGGGGCTGAGATTTGCAAATCATCTTTTTATTTACATTTACAACGTCCCAACTCTTTTTGGAATTGGAGTTGTGTTTCTCTCTCTCTCTCTCTCTCTCTCTCTCTCTCTAAATTATATATATATGTATGTATGTGTGTGCCTACAACTCTACAGTCCAAGTACCATGTTGCAGAGATATCTTCTAAAGCTAGTACGCTAATCTCTTGTCAATCATGTTGAGGATCCAACTTGTTGTTGTGGTCTAGTAAAATAAAGGGATGAAGTCTGATGCTGAACAGCTATTAATGCTAACATTGAGAGACTATGTGTTTCTTATTACAGGGGTGGACAGGTGTTAAACAAAAATGTTCATATAATTCAGTATTAGCTTAGCGTTGACATGCTACTAGAATCCCACAGGGTCATAAAGCCATTTGCTTTGCCCTTTTGTGATATTTTGACCTAAACTGGAGGATTTGCACTACGGAGAGCCCTGGTTCTCCACATTTCATTATGAAATGGCCAAAAGAAACCATCTACGACTATGAAGCAGCAACAATACAGTGATAATGATATAGTAGTGATTTAGATTTACTGTATGTTTTTCCTGACATAAATAGCATCCACTGACATAAATAGCATCCACATTCAATTTAAAATTCTTCTTGTATAACAAAAATGAGAAAAGCAGATAAAGAAGCACTCACTATGTACTGTGCTAGCTATAGCAAGTGGCGATCTTTGTTGGGTGCCTCAGCATTTAATTAAAGCAGGCTTGTTCCTGTCACAGCATCACCATGTTGTCATTAGTGCCAATAAGGCTTGGCACTGCACTCGGTGTGATGCGGCACATACAGCTCACTAACACGTTCCAGTCAGGGGCGGACGAGCTGAGCAGGGTGCTAACAAAGCAGCCAGGAGAGAAAGAGTAATTAAAGACAAAGTCAATCTTAATGTTCTTCACTCTTCACAATGGTGCTACTAAAGAGCCTCAGTCAGACTGCTTCAGTTACTGTGCTGTAGTGAAGACGGCATGGAAATAACCAAAAAGATAAAGCCAAATGTCCTTCAGTCAAATTCTGCCCCTTTACTTTCCATTTGAACACAAGTGGGCTGATAGCTATATGTAATCATTCCTGCTGTATTTTACATGCAAATGATGCTACAATTTCCATCTCTACTTCAGACGCAGATATAATCAGCTCCACACATACATCTGACCTTCACTCTATGCAGCTGCATTCAAAGTATCCACACACCGTGTGCCTTGCTAATGCTAAATATTAAGCTTAAATTGTATTTTGAACTGCAGAAAGGCTTCTCCTGATTTGCTGCTCTCCTGTCTTTAAGCTTATCCTACATGTTGCACTATAGCTCGCTAGTCTAGGAAGGCGGGAAGGTAGGGCCGAAAGATTTTGGCAAAATATTTATGATTTTCCTGATTAAAATTGTGACTGTGATTTAAATTGTGACCGTTTTCTATAAATTGTGGCCCCTTTTTGGCCAGTACCTTGTGAATGATATCTCAGCTTGTGTATATAATGAATAAATAATAAATCTTTCAGCCCTACAAGAAGGGGTTTTAAGTTGAGGGTACTGAATTTTTAATCTGATGTCACGCAAAAAACGTTTTGTCTTGGTTCTTTTTGATAACTAACATCAAAACTTAAATTACATAATGTGCTACAATATGACAAAAAAAACAGATACATCAAACTACAAATGCACATCCTGTGCAAACTCCAAATGCACCTTACTCTGTCCTCTCCTTCTGCACCAACTTTATGCAAATAAGTTGAGTGTCAACCAATCATACTGCAGATGTTTGCCACTGTAACAGATATCACACACACAAAACCTAGCTACACACTTGAACAAACGTTGAGAAAATGCATGTACAAATTTAAACTTTGATATACATTCTGACGTTAGATTAATTTGTTTTCTAAAAGTAAAAAAAAAAAAACCTAACACAATAAAATTATCACTAATATTACCTGTGTTTTAGTAATGCCCCAACAACCAACATTTGTCGAGGGAAGTGGCTACAAAGCATAGAATTTTTATTTATTTATTTATTATTTGCAGTTAAACAATCCTGAAATCTGGGAATGCTTTAGTATCCTCATTTCCTCATCTACATTTCCCATTATTTTATTATTTTTCTTCCTTTTTTACTCTAAGTTTAGCATTGTTATTGTAAGGAACACATTGTCACAATAAGAATCAAGATTATTTTATAGCCCAACACATGTATCCATATTCTTGTTCTCCTCTGAAATCAGTAACAGCATGCACCTATACTTGGGCTAATGAAGCTCCAACAGAGACACACAGAAAGACAGGCTCTTATCAAAGGTTAATACTCCACTGCACTGCTGCCATTTATCTGCTGTCAAATCAGTTCTCTTATCTGTCATATATTTTTTCAACCAAAACAGGATTAAGGAAGTAATTGAGCCCAGAGTGAGACTTTTCTTTTATCAATATGTTGTTCCCCCAGACATACATTTCTACAGCACTTCTGGTCAATCACCAGTGTGTCAATAAGTTGCTACCCACACACATTAAATCCAAGCATGAAGAAGTTACCCAGTCCATTCTCAACAATCCTCGCCCAGCACAAGCAGCCCCCTCCCTCCCTCACCTTAAACACTTAAACAAGCACTGAGACAAACTCAAACAGGTAACCCTTAGACAAATATGCCTGTCAGCCAATAAACACATGGACACATATCTCGCCTCTGGCATCATATATCCTAGTTCAGTCTAGTTCTTCCTCATTATTTCTTTCGCATTCTTACATTCGTCATCACATAAAATATATACACACAAACACTGTAATGATTTACTCATTAGTAGATTATATTTAACTCAAAAAGGAGTCATGATTCAATACATTTTTGAATACAGCAAAAAAAAAAAAAAATGTAGCTGAAAGGTCCTATTCTTTAATGTTTCCACCTGTTCTAGTTTCACTCAAAGTATAAAAGACAATATATAAAAGCAATTTAATCTAATAATCTATCCACAAACTCATATCTTAGCCAACATGCTAGTTGCAATAAAACAATGAAGCATTATACTGCACTTTGATATGATATGACATACTTTGTTATATGCCTAGTATTGTGGAACATGAAAATATCTTGAAAACTTATGATGCTGTAATTTTACCATATTGTCCACCCCTAAATGGAACTACCCCTAATGGGTAGGTTTTTCAGAATATGATGAAATCTAAAGTTTGAGCATCTAATCACTTTCTGAGTGCTCGTTTGCCCTGTATCCCCTTTGTATTGTAGCTGAATCCCCTTCAGTGTACACAGAATACATGATGGACGCCCGATATCTCTATTAGTCATGAATTCCAGGAAATCAATTGAACCAACGTTCAGACAGCGTCATCTCTGCTCAGTATGTCAAGAAGGCTGTCAGCCACTGGCAGTGTGACAGGCAGGAAGACACACTGCCTCATATGCGTGTGCATGTGTCTGTCTGTCTCTTTACAATGAATACTGCTACTTCAATAACCATCTAAAAGATTTGTACTTGTCACAGCCAGCCTAGTTCCACCATAATCATCTCACATACAATCCTCATGCATTTGAGACCTTTCTATAACAGTGTTACATCACAAAAAAAAAATTCCACCACGGATATGATTGGTGCCCTACTGGAAAACTGAATATCTCGTCTAAAAGCCGACTGTATCTCTGTTCCAGGGCTTCTTCCCCTCACTGAACTTTTCTGAGCTCCAACATGCCTGACTCAACTCATGAGCTAATCATCAAGCCCTGCATAAGCTGAATCAGGTGTGTTAGTGCAAGAAAAACACAAACAGCGCATGTGGTCTTTGTACAGGTTAGTGTAGTCATTTCACAGTACATCAGGTAAAAGAAACACGAATCAGCTCTATTTAATCAACTATATTTACCCTGCACAGCATCATCAGTCATATCATCTCATGGAATAGATCAAGCACAATGGCTCTAACTTGTAATATCAAGGTTAAAAAAAATAATAATGGTTTTCATTAAGTGTCCATTCATTAGCTGAATATGAGTATTCCATACATTAAGTGTAATATATTTTGCCATTTCTGCAGTAATCCATGCACCAAACATGGAAACTAACACTTTGTTTTACATCAGGCCAATCCCTCTGTCACTTTCAGTTCAACTGTAAGCGAGCACCTTGAATGCATGCTCCTGCCAGTACACAAGATTTGAGGGCTTTTATCCTGAAAAACACAGAAGCTGCTTCACTTCAGTAACATTATAGCTGTCAACCATGATAAGCGTGTCCACCTCTTCTGCTGAACAGAACACAAAGAATAACAGGAACACCCAGCAATCCAATTACACCCTAATTGAGCGCTGCAAGGCTCATTGATTACAACTGCCACTCACTAATAGAATGAGCCTTAGCACAGCAACCTCAGAAATTAGGCACGTAACCCCAGAGTCAGTCCATAATGTTAGGGGCAACAGGGGTGAATCTGCTTTGGCGCATCAGAGGATCCTTTCAGGTCATCAAAAGTACAGCGCAAAATGGTATGGTCCATTTATCATTCAGAGACAAATTCAAATGAGGTATTATTAAGAATAACATTTGTCCATTAAGATTAACTACATAAAGGGAACTGAAAAGCACGCCTTTACTTACATGAGTATATGGGAAGGGCTTGGGGCTTTGTGATGGGATGTCATCATGGGAAAATAGGGCCAGGCTATTTGAGTCAGGCTCTGTCTCGTCTCCGAGCTGCTCTGTGGGGGTTTCACTGCTTGGAGATGATTGGAACACTGCACTGGAGAGGTCTATTTCTGCATCAGGATATGGCTTTGGGTTCCAAATGGGCTACAGAGAGGGATGATTAACAGATGTTAAAAGAAGACCGCTTTACATTTTCTAAAACGATATGTAATGTGGATTGTGCACCACAAAACATACACAAATTACATAATATAACATGAAATAAGAAAAACCAAGACAAGACTTGAGCATCTGGCAAAATTAATACAAACCAGTTAGTTTCTAAAAAGACAAATAATGCACATTTTATGAGGAAATGATTTCAGGTGCTGTGCAATGGAGTACATACAATGTTTTACATACTGCATTACATCAAATTAAACAGCAATAATTTTACTCTCTTCGTAATGAAAGACAATTTATCCTGATGACGATACATTTCCTCATAATGCTCTGCCTTAGTCTGATATGACATTTTTATTGCAAAATAGCACGTAACTGAATATGAACGACATATACACATTTTCTTGCAACTCCCATACTAACAATAAATACAGCTGCTGTCGGGACAAAACCTTGTATCTCCACTCTTTACGTTTTTATTTTTAATTTTTTTCTAAGGCAAGTGTTCAACCTCACTCTCAGGATGACACCTCACATCTTACATACATGTGTGGACCCTGAGATAACACCACTTCAGATTGAATTTACATCCTGCTATCCCATGAGTCATGGCATGTTAGTGTACTTGGTATAAATAATTTCTCCATTAAAAATGGTGTTCTTCTCTTGTAAAGAGTCTCTTACATTTTCAAATACAAAGTTTTGTTCCAGCAGCAACAATATGTTTGTTGTAATACCTGTACTTGTAGGGGACACCATAATTGGAACATTTGTCACTTTGCAAAAACATTTGCAAAAACAAATACAAAATACGAGGAGACAGCAGTATTCCTTACCCCTGCTGACTGCGGCCTTGGTGATGTACATTTTTCCAGTTGTCCAGACAGGCTGACCTGCTCCTGAACAGACCCCACACCACAGAGAAAGCATGAAGCAGTCTTTCCGTCAAGCAGTTTCTCCTTCTTTACCACAGGTAGGCTAGAGCTGAGCTCATTCAGCATGACACCTGGCCTGGTCTCATGAAGGGCCACAGAGTACAGCAGGCGTCCACAGTGCATGGCCAGATAGTCATTCTGTACGCGTAGCAGTGCCATGATGCCACTGTACTGGTAGAGCTCCTCATCTGGGTCGGCGTACAGGTTAATGCGGGGGGCATTGGTCCTGGGGTATATGGCAAAGAATCCCTCACCTGCCTTCACCTCCGGGTCGGCCACACGAACTGCCTCCACTTTTAGTCGGACATCATGGTTTTTGTCATTCTTGCAAAAACCTAACAAAGCAAGAAAGCTCATGCTTGGCCAAAGCTGAGATGGTCATGGATGCTTAGTTTAGGTCTACAAAAGGCTTCACCCAATATTAGCAACATTTAAAACACACTAATGAACAAAACATCATTAGGTCTTTAGAATGCAATGTTGAAACAGCCTACCTTTGGGCAGAGTGAAGACAAACTCGTTGCTGGAAAAAGCACAGATTTCATCCAAGCTAGCCTGTTCAACAGTATCGGTAGAGATGGAGCTTGTCTGTAGAGTCTCTCCATCTTTCACTCTGAGCTGGACTCCAGCAGAAGAATCTGCCAGAAGTGGATTCTCCACAGTCAGCTCAAGCCGGTACTGACCCAGCTGATTAAACTGGACACTCACAATCTCAAAGACAAAGTCCAGCTTCTTCTCCTCAATTTTCATGCGGTTTCTCAGCATCACTAATACTCATTCACCACTGTTTCAGTCAAGGTCAGGAGAGAATTCAGTACAAATAGGGAGCAGTGGCGTTTTAAATTGATATCCCATGTTTTGTTGTTGTTGCTAGAGCTACAAATAGAACACCACAGACCTTGACATGAAAGCAAACAGATGATGTGAGCTAATTGGTTGCCAATGATAATCAAAGGTGCTGTAAAACAGTGTACTGCTCAGCGCCATGTGTTTTCATAGCAGCGCCTACAAAAGGTGATAAGGAAGAAAACGCCATGCTACAGGTTGCCCGCTGCAAAATATATCTTGCTGATATGTTCATAAGCATGTGAACATACCAACGATCAAAGGCCATTCTTTGAACTTCAGCCAAGATGGGCCCTATTGTAGCTCCCACTGCACTTTCACCATGCTTTTTTTCCCCCCTCCATTCTTTTTTCCCTTCTTCAGGTTCGTTAACAGGACCTGGAAAGACTGGGTCAAAGTCTGGAAAGTCTAGCAAGACTGCATGCAGTGTTCAGTGTTCACATCTCCTTTCAAAATGTAAAACTTATTCATGAAAGTAAGTGGATCACAGAAAGCTGGTGACTGCTGAAATCTGTATACTTCAACAGTATATAAGGACACACCTGTGAGGTTTGCCTGGACTATTCCGGACTGTTTTGTTTTGTGTTCTTGTGGAAAGTAATCAAGGGGAATCTACTGGAACCAGAAAGAGGATCAAAGGAGGATCTACTGCCACCAAGGTAAAGCAAGGTAAAGCAGAAAAGGCTTTAATCTAAAACTAGCACTTAACACGAGGAAACTCCTGTAGCCCTCACATGGACAAACCAAACGATGCATGTAATGGACAAACGCTTTAAAAACAGCTGGTTTAGACTCACTTGCACGCCTCCTCCGTGATGCTATGAGGTCTGTGAGGTGAGCGCCGTTCAGCTGATGAGCCTCAACACTCTTAACTGACTGTGACCGCACGTCTAAAACGTTTCAGAAGCTGCTTTTTTACAAGCGAGTAAGAAACCGTGAAACAAAGTCTCAAAGGTCTTTAAAACCGTATTAATTTGTAAAGGAGGAATATAACAGCAAAACGTCCGACCTGTTTGTGAACGAGGGCGCCATGCGGACTTCCATTGAGCAGCTTATAGCTGGTATCCCCTCACAGGTGTTTGATTAGCAAGTTGCTAATACGCCTCTAAAATGCTTCTCATTGGGGTTTTGAGACGTTTAACAGTGTATTTCACTCAGAAAGATGAATATCAGCCAGCAGAGTCACCAATACCTGGTAGACAACACTTACAAGAGTACATTTAGGAAGCGAGACTTCTCAGGTAGGTGACCTGAAGCCCCGGGGCTGTCCATTAAAGAGCCTCTTTTTTCCTTTTATTTGTTTTTGTCAATCTTAATCCGTTCTAACATGGACATTTTGTGGCCTTCTTTTTTATCCCCAAGAATAAATTGACTGTCTTATGTTTTGTCTTATTCAAAAAGCAGCCCAGCCTGAAACACGTCATTCTACTTTGCAGGCTAAGCTGTAGGTTGCATAGACGGATATACGCAGATGTGTCGTTGCTTTTTTGTGACATCAAAAAAAAAAAAAAAAAAAAACACAGTCCGTTCAGAATGGGCTACTAGTTTCCAGATATTGACAGTATGGACTGGGTAGCGAATGGTATGCTGCTGTCAGAACAAAACCTTGTATCTAAAGAAAAAAACAACCTTAATTCTAATATAAGTCAAAGGAACCAGACTTTTCACTTTTTGCAAATAATTTGGATAATTTCTTTTAGTCCATTCATCATGACATTTACACACAACGTAAAGGCCAACATGCTTTTTTAAATTGTGTCAAAAGCAGAAAAAAACAAGGTTCTCTTCCGACAGCATCGTTATGCTACACTCTAAAAAATTAAATGTTGGATTTACTTTAAAACGTTATCTCAACCAGTCTTATGCAACTGTGTAAAGTAGTTTTTAAGATACTTGACTGAGTAAGTCACACTAAAATGATTTGAGTTCTAAGTTCTAAATACCTGGACGGGTTATTTTCATGTATTATGTAATGACCCAAAAATGAAATGCTGGATTTCATTAAAAATCAGTTGTTCCATGCGGCTATGTTAAACAGTTTTCAAGATGCCTTTTTGAGTAATATGTAGTCAGTGAATTCAAATAAATCACATACGAGTTTTAAATAACTGGACGGATCATGTTTTACTTATGCTCATATTCAGCTTAATGTGGTTTTGTTGTAATAATTAAAATAGACAAAAGTTAGAAAAGATAAAGTTAGGTTGAAGTTAGATCTATATAATTTGGTTATGTTATTACAGTGCTACTGAGCTGTTATAAAATTATACTCAGCAGTAGGATAACTTACATGCACTTACAGCCAGCAGCAATATGGCTAGGCAGTTAACTGTGGAATATAAGGATAAAGCGCACAGGCCAAAAAAAAGAACAAGGCAAAGATGATAAGTAAACAAAGTAAAACAGTATGCAAATAGATGATGTAAAGAACCAATGAGAAAGATGGCGATTTTTACTCAAAAAGACCAAACTGACACTTATGAAGTAAATCTGACAATTTATTTATTTTTTATTGAAACAACACAAGTGGCTTAGTTTCACTGAGGTGCATAAATTTGTTAAGTCAAAAAAAAAAACGGATTAAAACCAACGACAGAGAGATTTCACTGTGTGTATAAAAAATATTTATTTATTTATTTAAGTGAGGATTTTCCATATTATGGGCCCTTTAATGGGACATCTTAAACAGTCTGAACATATCTATTTAAGGCCAGTCCAGTACTGTTCTGTTTTGTAATGCCGACAAATGGTCCTGTTCCCCGTTTCAGAGCTAGTTTCTATATAAAATGCTGGAGTGCAGTGCCTTGTATGAAATGTGATCTGTCAGTAATATGGATAGCCAATAATGGTCTTGTTAGGAACAATCCATTTAAAAATCAAGAGCCGTTGTCTCTTATGAGTCTCCTTTAGGAAAAGAAGAAAGGTCATTATCATCTTAAGGCTGCTGAGATCAGGGGATTAAGTTGTCACTTGCCCTGTGCCCATGATGGATGGCTGTTTTTTTTTTTTTTTAAACCCAACATTAAATGTCCCAATCTGTCACTGGCATACCCAGGTTAGTGCCATGGAGACTTCTTTTCCTTTAACCGGCTGATGTAAGGGCTCCCAGGAGACTGTGAGTGATGATTGCGGATATGAAATCATTAGAGAGAACGTCTGTCTTGCACTGCTGTCTGACCCGTGCTACTGTCTCTTTAATTAGATTCAGTTGTGTCCAAGATTCAGGGCACAGAAAAGATGGGTTGTGCTAGCGCTGCACCCAACTTTAAAAACAATGAAGGCCTGCATCCTGCTAAAGATTGCTTTATTCATTGCCTACAAAGACATGGGCTATAACAATGTAGAAGTAAGTGGTATGGGCAACGTTAATTATTATGTACTCCTTATGAAAGATTTCTGTGTGTATTTTGGAGGGAAAAGCTTTTATGGTAGTGCTTCTCTGTCTCTGTCTCTTTCACTGTCAAGGCTTTTCCCCATACAGTCTGCAAATTGAATCAAAGCTAAATCATTCTCCTCTTGATGAGTTTTTCTTGTACTCAACAGTACACTAGAGTGTAAGAATTAGGCACTGTCTAGGGGCAGTCCTTCTGCCAGCTGACTTATCAACAAGTTTTTTGTACTATAATTTACTGCTGAAGTTCAGTTAGACCACCAAAACCAAGTGTCATTTTTCCACCTGGTGCAAACAAACTCTCTGGCACCAATCCACTGCCGTCTCAGTGATGTAAGTCTTCAAAGCATTCTTTGTTCAGCGACCTCTATTTGTCCAGCCCCTTATTTTTTTTCTCACAGGGGGATGAATCTGATTCTAGGGGTTGTTGTCCCCCCTCTCAGGAGTGGTTATAGAACCTTTTTTTTAACTGTCTTTGACTGTAATCCCTGCATAATGAGAGTGGCAAACCAACCCTAACACTGAGACTCGGGTTACAAAACTTGAGTGCCAACACAGAAAAAAGAGAGAGGGAGAGAGAAAGAAAAGAGTAGAGATCGAGGCAGGCAAGCAAGACAGCTTTGTTATGTTCTCTAGCCAACTGGAATAACACTGTTGTTTCCTGACAAATGAAGAACTCAGAATACAGCCATTTTAGTCTTATTCAGATCATTAAATGTGTGTAATTGGTGCTGAAGTGCTGAAGGAGAAGTAGACGTAACCTTTACCCCCACCCTGTCTTCATTCCGGTCACGTGGCCCTAGTTTTTAGAGCTGATGGAAGGACTCCCCAAGTTCAGACCTTTTGCCCTCATTTCACTTGTAATGATTCATAATAATTTAGAAGAATTGGCTTTGAAATGTTATTCTAGTGAAACTTACCTTGTCAGAATTGTTCAAAGTGGTGAAGATAGGAGCCAGAGGTCCGAAACGTTCATGGAAATTTATTATATTAAATGGTTTTAATATGTGCAATATTTATTGAGCTACACATACAGAAGTAGTGTCTCTCAGTATGGCGTCGGGTCACCATGTTTGCTAACACAATATACAGACGTCTCAGCACGGAGTGGTAGAGGTTCCTAATGGCGTCCTGTGATAATCCATCTCATGCAGCTTGAATATTCTCACACAGTTGCTGCAGACTGTGCAGTAGGGGTGGAGGTGGAGTGACACCAGTTCGTCTGGACGTGTGGTGCGTGACAACAAACCGCTCATCTTGGTGCTGACCACGGGGCCTCCACACATGGATTCATGGAGTCATCTACATCAAGACAAAAGTGGGACTCGTCACTGAAGATGACCCGCTGCCATTCTGATTCACTCCATGAAGGTCTGGCATGATACTATTGCAGTCTTTGGTGACGTTGACATGGTGTTAAGGGCAGTCATCGTAACGGTCTCTAACTATTTGTGCAACTATTCTTTTGATGATGAGTATATGTGATGTAGATTATCAGGGCCCCTGGTTCCTGTCACCACCACTGTAAGGAAAACCAATATCTACAGTGAACCATTTCAAACCACTCTGAATGATTTTACATCCCAGCAACTGAATTATGAAAAAGCTTTGAATTGGTATCAGTGTAATTCCGCATTAAACATTTATATTGGATGTTACAAAGGAAGGAAGATATCAGTCCTGTGATGAACAGAAAAGTGTAACACATCAAATAAATTTATTTCCAGTTATTAATTACATAAAAAGTGTCTAAAGTCCACTGTTATGTAGAATCCCCAGTAATTCGAAATAACAGAGTGTCCATTACAGTCCAAGTGTTTCTTCAAGCAGTCTAGATGTCATTCTTATTTTGTGCGGTCATTACCACTATAATCTCTTCTTTTTGTGTAAGTTATAGCACCTGAATCCACATACCTGCTCCTATTGTTGCATCAATTCATTTAAGCGACTACAAAGTGCCACTGTATGTTTCAAAACTGGATTTGCATACTGGCTCATATTATAATATGAACAATCACTGGGTCTACAGAGCACTATTGTATTGAAAGCTTAAGTGCTATGGGATGACACATTTGGCTGATTTGATCAAGATCAGTGTAGTGCATGTGTGCCTGTAGCAGTAGTAATATTACTTTCCATCCCTTTTTCTTTGACTCATCAGTAGGAATCTCCTCAGTGATATAACTCATAAACGGAAAGGAGAATCCACTCATCTAAATTTCCCTGTTATCACAATGGAAAAAGTAACTTGCTGATGGGCAGAACGTTACTCAGTTGTTCTCATCCCACACACCTACAGCTGAGGGCTTTATAAGAGTTCCAGCACTCCTGATACCCTTCATGCCGGACATCCAGCCAACAGCCCTCCCCTGAAAGGCCACCTAATTCCAGTAAGCCACAGGTGACTGGAGAGATTGGCTGCCCTGGTCTGGAAAGTTGCTCTTGCTGTTTTCACACCCCTTCTCTCTCTCTCTCTCTCTCTTTCTCTCTCTCTCTCAGGCTTCCAATGTGGTGGTAATCTCCATCTGAAAAAGGAGGCCTGGACAGGAGTTTGGGGGTGGCGCGCTGCACCAAGGACCTGTCACATTACGCTTCAGAAGACTCTGCTCCAACACCTGGACAGAGAGGCAGAAAGCGGACTTCCTAGAACATTCAGCAGTTGCAAGACTTTGAAAAGACTTTTCTGTTTTTATTGCACAGTGTAACTAAACAGGAGAAGAGCAGTCTGTCCCTCTGGAAGGGGGGAAAGAACTTCATACCTCTGTGTCTGACTTACCGGATCCCTTTGATACACTGATACATCTGTTTGATCTCTAAGCCAGCACAATGAGTGCAGAAGCTGGAAAGGACTACTACGACTACTCGGATTGGTATGAAAATGCTCTACCCACCAAGCCTCCTGTTGAGTAAGTGTGTGTTTCCTATTATCAGTTAAACTTTTTATGGTACAATATTTCTTCCTATATTCCAATAAAGGTCACAAACAGGGCACACAGGTACGTAGGACGCTGATGTGAGTCATAATGCATAGAGGACAATTTAGATGTGGTGTAAAAGATGTATTTAGAGGTGCATAATGAATCAGAATCAGACATTTGCTTAAAACAATATCGACATCAGACAGGTGTTTATATTTGGCTGATATTTAATTGTGTATTTTATTCTGGAAAAGCAAAATGTTTAGGTGATGCTGGGCTGAATATCTACATTTTATTCATTTCATGCTTTTTAAAATTGTCTACAAATACAGAATTACTATGTTTGTCCATCCCTAATGTGTAATGGGGTACTTCCTGGTGTTGACCCTCTCCAGGCCTTGCCTCCTCATCTGTGGAATCCAAGATACAAAAACATTTTTCATACTCTTAAAAACTACCAGCGTGATTTGAATAGGTACTTCTCAGAATTAGATTTCCTTGGCCCCTGTTGTTTAATTCCAAATAGATGTATGTCCAGTTGTAACAGTTTTGGAAAGAACATGTTTTGAAAAGAATAGTAAGTGGAAAACATACTTTATATCTGTAATAAATTGTGATGTAGCATTGATTTTCTTATATGTTTTAAGCCTACTCCTAAAAGCCATTTCTTAAAAGTGGTCTGTAATGTATTTTAGAAATGAACCCATAAACTAACAAGGATCTTCAGGGGTTCTTTAGTAAAAGCAATTCTAATGGTAAAATGGTTCTTTGCATGGTTATATGCTCTTTTAACTACTGTGTGCTGGAAAACCTGTTGTCCGTGATTGTTCAGAGAACTTTTTGAAAATTTTGCTTTAGCACCAAAAGGATGTTACAAGTCATAAAAACATTGATACTATATAGAACCATTTTTGTTAGGAGCATATTACATATTTTGCTTTCTTTGCTTTTTATCACGTGTTGTTAGCTGCATCCATCAAACCAAATAAAACCAAGCTCCAAGTTCTTGTTTGCACAAAAGCCTCTTCACAGTCTTCTGTGTGACTTGATGTATTCGTTCCTTGTTGGTCATTCCAAATTGCTTTGGAAATGGAAGTGGCTGTTGTACCTCAGTCACATTGTCAATCAATCGGTTTAAATGTATAATCTGTGCTTGGCGTGGATGTGAGGTGAGTATTGGTCTGCTGACAGAGAGGGGTTGTCTGGGGTGGGAGGCGGTAGAGAGGTGCAGTGTGGGATTGAACTGTGCCTGGTGAGTAGGCAGTCTGTATTGCAATGGCTTACGATAAATACTCTGTGTTTGTGAAATTTCCAGAATTATCCCACCATGTGACCCCACAGCTGACGACAGCCTCTACCACATATGTATTGCAGCCATATCTGTGAGTATTTGGTTAAGAAACGCTGTCTGACCCTTCACATACAAATCACTTCGTCATCTGCACTTTTCTCCTTGTTAGTGAAAAGTCTAATTCATTTCTTTCATTTCATTCATGTTTTGAATTTACTATTTAGTATTGAATTTACATCATGACAAAGTAAACAAGCCTTAAATCTCCAAGCGTGTTATTGTGGGTAGGTGAAGCATTTATGCCAAACACACAGTGTTCATTATCGCCCATCATCATGTCATCTTCTCACAGGGTCAGCATACACACTCCTTGCTGTCCTGTCTTTATTTTTCCATCTTTGATGTTTAACTGAATGGTAACTGGCTTTGATAGACCATGAGGCAGGCAGTCCTCAGCCTGCTCTATAGACCATGTTGGTTTCTAAAAGTGCCACAGGTCATAGCAGGTCACAGTACTGTGTTCACTGAACATGAACATGATGAATGAAAGCTAAGCACACATCAGGGTGAACTTATTTTGAGGACAAAGGTTTTTCTCCTGCTGACAGAGGGTATGCTGCTACCAATGCAACCACATGGTGGTTTATGGGGGCACAGTAGGGTTGGGGTGGTTTGATTTTGGCAGGCTTTGAATAGACTGGGAAATAGATAGTGACTGACTGTGTCTTTTGTCTTCTGTGACTGTCTGGCAAGTTGGTGGTCATGCTGATCCTGGCGGTTCTGGCAAGGCGACAGAAAGTTGGGGATACTCTAAAAGGTGTTCCCGGTTTACTCAGGTGAGTGTGTGGTCTAGCCTTGCAATTACGCTCCCAGCCAAATTCCTCCTTACTTCATCTTTATACTCAGGTGACATAAGAGCTCTTTAAAGGGATACTGTAGAAGAACCCCGCTGAGTTGTTTCAGCTGAGTTTTTAAGGAACCAGCCACTAAAAGGCTCTTGAGGGAACCAAAGTTTGTTTTTCTACGGAATCATGACTAAAACAAACTGCAGTGCCGCTGAGCTATGCATTGTGTAAACCAGGCTTGTGTAGGTCTTCTTTGCATGTCTGCATGATTGAACTTTACTATAATAGGTTCTTTTCTCCTTTCTCCCTAAAGCCCAGTGAACTTCCTCGACCATACACAGCACAAAGGACTGTCAGTGGCTGTTTTTGGGGTGCTTTTCTGCAGGATTGTTGGACTGACCCTAGCCCCCAACCCACTCCCCTTTACTAAGGACACACAATATAAAGGTAAGGGTATGAACCGTTGCAAGAGTCCGGGTGGGAATGGGGTATATGATCTACAAAATCTCCCATGTTTAATGGTACAAGCACAAAATAGTTTTGTGGATAAAAACGCCGATCATTTTAGGGAATATTCTGTTTTTTGTGTGTGAGACCTCCTAAGTAGCTGGGAAGTATACCCAGTAAAGACTGTATGAACTGAGGACATAGTGAGTCACTCCTGCTATAGAGCTATCAAATGAACACTCTGTCTATTCACAAAGTGGCATCGTTCCAAAACCAGGCTCCAGTCACACTAGAGGATGAAAAATAGCTGCTCACCTGACTCTGCGAACAGTTCCGCTGATGTTCCTATTTATGTTACTGAAGATATTCATGTTGAAATTTCCTTCGGGATCAATAAATTGTTATCTTACGTTGTTGTTGCTGTTGTTGTTGTTGTTGTTGTTGTTGTTGTTGTTGTTGTTGTTGTTGTTTACATTTCTAGCATCTTTTTCTCATGGGGCTTAAAACATAGTAGTGGTGCTTGTATTTATTTCAGGCAATCATCTTTGCAGTATACTGTTCATGTCACACTGCATACAACAGTTTCCCATATTAATTATGGCTTTGTTTGGTTTCACTTAAACATTTGGTTCTAAACATAAAAAAGAAAACATGTTACTCATTCTTTTTTCTGCTTGTTCGTTTGGTGAGATATTTTGTGCATTAGTAATCATTTGTTCTTAATTTCCCCAGAGTACTGGCTAATCCTGGCACTCTTCTACTACCCTGCTTTGTACTATCCTTTGCTGGCCTGTGGCACCCTCCACAACAAGGTGGGCTACGTGCTGGGTAGCCTGTTGTCATGGACACATTTTGGAGTTCTCGTCTGGCAGAAAGTGGACTGCCCCAGAACACCACAGGTAGGACCGATCCTGAGCTTTATGATTCAATATCTTCATTCAGTGATGAACAGAAAACCTGGTCAGTTTCAGGTTTGCTAGTAGTAAGTTAACTTGAATTATGGCATAGTTCCCCACTGCTGTTTCAGGGAGACTTAGTTGTGTCAGATCTTTGTCTGCTTAACTCACAGTATTCCATTTCAGTCTCAGTCTATTGTTTTCATGTCTTCCTAATGAATGGTCAGCACTCAAAACGATTGGTTCTGCTGCAGTGTCGGCCACAGCAGAGCTTTTGTCAGAGTTAATCACTTTAGTTTCTGTCAGCATTAAAAAAACCTTCCTGTCTTCTGAAGGTAAAATCTGAGTCTCTTGTTTTTCTTGAGTCCTGCACATAGACATAGTGTTAAAGAAGTTGTTGGATAAATGGGCTTGTTTTCATTGAAAACCTTTTGGTTGTCTCTGAAAGGCTGGGTTTAGAGCGACATGTTAAAGTTTACACAATTTGATGTCTTAGTGAAGTTCTCAAGGCAAACCAAGTTGCATAAACGTAGGATATTTGAAGTTGTTATTTTTGACGTTTCTCATCCTCTGCAGATATATAAATACTACGCCCTGCTCAGCAGCCTGCCTCAGATTGCCTGCTTGGCCTTTCTCAGTTTCCAGTATCCTCTACTCCTGTTCAAGGGCCTAAAGGGCACAGAGAAAAGCAATGCATCTGAGGTGAGTCTGTAAGAGATGTGAGCATGGAATGGAACAGGTGTCTGCAGGTGTAATGAAACTGATTCTGGGCAAAAATGTGTCACCACTGTCATTAGAAAACTTTGTGATTTTGTTTAGAACTTTTTTGTACTATTTGAAAGCACCACATGCTTTTTAGAATGTGTTTGTGGTGTGATTATGATTGTAATTGTTTTGCTTAAGAAATGTTAAGAGCATCTGAAAAGTTTAATTACTGATTTCAGTGATACTTTTTTGTGATGTGCTGTTTTTCTTAATGTCTATTTTTATTACTGTTCGGATTTGCACTTATGGATGACCCAAAACATGTAGAATCTATGGCACCCATACTTTATTCACTGACCATGTGCACATGTGAGAACGTTCTTAAATTACTCATGACGAATCTTACTTTGCTAGGATTAGGGGGAAGCAGAACGCAAAGAGGAAAGTGTGAACTCCAGTATGGCGTTCCACATTCCTGATCGTAATAAGCAGCTTTCTGAGATTTGAGTTCTGGTCTGTGGCAGAACAGATTACACAAACGTTGATTTATTTTTTCCACAGAACATGCACAATGCTAGTCTTATGAGGCCATAATCTGTAAGACAAACATGATAGGCTGAAGCTGAGAGGATGAAGATCTTCTCAGGATCTCCTTCAGATTCTGTTTAGATAAATATAAATTATCTTCCATTGTCCACAAAGGTCTTGGATTACACACGATTGTTAAATAATTTACCGTGTACTTTGATTTTGTCACAGGACCTTAAGAGCAGCTACTACAGAGATTATGTAAAGAAGATCCTCAAAAAGAAGAAGGATTCCAAAGCCAGGTCAGATGATGTGGGTTATTCTAAAAGCATAAATGAGCTTCACAAAGTAAGAATAATTAGTCTTACACATCAGGAGATGTTCTGTTCACTGACCTTTATTATCCGAAAATATCGGTACAGCAAATAGTATGTAAATGTATTACTTCTTGTAATTTAAGCTTAAGTGAAGATGGAGGTTCAGGAGAACAGGTTTCCTATGATAAGAATAGGCCTCTAGTATATGACCAAACCAAAGGGAGAGTGGAGAGAGGATCCCTTCTAATCATAGTATATATTGAATAACAGCTTATCAAAACTCAAGCTTATTCAGACAAGAAGATGCAGTAGATCAACACTTGCGCAGTGTGTTTTATCTTAAATGTAGGAATTCTAAGCTGCCTGTTTGCATATCACATGAATTACTTCACTCTGTGCTTAGGTGCTTATTTCCTTTATGCAAATACGTACGTACGTATAAGATAAGAAAGGTCATTCGGAATAGTCAGGTGAGCAGATTCCTGTACTGTGGAGACAGTTTAACACTATAAACGAGATATATAGTGCTATATGCTATATGTCCCTCATATAACAAATGCACATGAATTAAAGTTCTAGAAAAGGTGAAGTGTATATGCATATGTGCTTCTGCAACAGAGCTTGCTATTCTTATTAACCCTTTATTTAAAAAGCTTATTTGTTGAACAGTGTTTTTTTTCTGTTGTAGCGCAAGCAGTTCTAGGCCGAAGCTGTCTGAACGAATCTCTGATGCATTCAAGTCTTACATATACACACCTGAAGAAGGTAACTATGAAGCTTTGCTTATAGGTTAGTGTAATATTATCTATACAATGCTGTGCCAAAGTCAGAGACATTTATTTAATCCAGTCAAAGCAGTCATATTATGTAGTAGGGGTTTTGTATTTGCTTTTGTATATGATTCAGTATATTCATATATATTGTGAAACTGTAAGCAAGGTGATATTTCATTGTTTAAAATCCAATTAATTAAAAATTATGCTAAATGTTTGTGCTGCTTAATTCTAATGGTTTAAGATTATAACACTGCTATCTATCTAGTACTTTAGGGTTTAAACACGACACCAAATGAATCTTTATTCATAAACCATTAAATAAAAAATCCATACTCTTTCACAAAAAACTTAATATTGTGACACAAGTGTGTCAGTATTTTCCAATACACCCATAATATGTAATAAAAATAACGCAGACCTTCTTTTTGCGAGACTTGCTTTCTTGAGAAGACAGTTCTTGAGAAGACAGTTCTTGAGAAGACAGTTCTTGAAAGATGCCTACAGGGTTTTTTTCACACTTCCAAAGTTCTTAGAAGTATTTTTCCGCATCTCACGATACAAGTAATCCTAAACATATTCAATGAGGTCTGGGTCCTGGGGTGGTCAGCATTTTACTCTGAGAACACCAGTAGCTTCTTTATTTGATTAACATATTTGCTGCCTGTCTGTTGTCTTTTCTCAGTAATGGCGTCTTATACTGAACAGTAAATACAGAACTGTTTTAGTGTTAAGCAGTAATATCAATTTTGTCATTATTTTGTGATCTTTTGTACCAGTTTTCAGGTTCCCACTTAAATTGGCCATCTCTCTGGTTGTGGCATTTATTGCACTTTATCAGGTGGGTATATACACTGTATAAAACAGGTGTTTTGAGTAGGTCTGCTGCACTGCATAGTTATTTGCCATTCATCCATGCTCTCTCAGATGGCGCTCTTGCTGTTCACTGGAGTAGTGCCCACCCTCCAGATTGTTCGGAGAGGAGTGGATGAAGATATTGCGTTTCTCCTGGCTGGCTTTAACATTATTCTATCAGACGACCGCAAGGAGGTGGTCAAGATAGTGGTCTACTACATGTGGTGTGTTGAGGGTGAGTCCGGTATCCTTTGCTTCAGCATCTTGAAGCACCAAACAGGAAATGCTGCTGCTGGCAGGGTAGATTTCCATTCTGTTAGTGAACTCTGAGCTAACATTGGAATTTCTGCAATGCCGTGTCAGCAATTCCTAAGTGGTGCTTTAAGCTCAGCTCTTCAAAAGACCTGCAGTGTAGACCCAATAGTGGGCATAATAGCAGAAATACAACATCCTATTTAAGAAAAATCTGTAAAAAAATCAGGTAATGGTATGAATGGCTGGCCAGTCCAATCGGGTACTTGCTACTGTGCAGTTTACACTTCACCAGTACACCAGTTGTTGCAGTTTTTAGGCTGTCTTTAGATTTCTTTGTAATGTGTGCACTTGTTTGGTACACTAACAGTACTGCGATACCCATGCTGTACTCAGGAACATGCATAGTGACATGCTTGAACATGATAATAAGGAATAATTTTATGATATTTTGAAGACATGTTCTTCTTGAATATGTTAACACTATGGTGTAACTAAGACGTTTAAGATGCTACCTCTTTGATATGGATGCAACAGAAGACTCTAAGGTTTCCTGCTTCACAGAGCTGACTGTCTGCAGTCTAATCATATTAAGCTTCCTGGGAATGGCAGGAAATATTGCTCAGAGGCCTGTAATGGATCTTATACTGAGGGTATGGATCCACTGTCACTCAACCTTATACACACGAGTAAATCTATACCATCTACACAAGAACGCGGACAAGCACACACACACATGCTGATGGGGGAATAGTGATGGAGTCAGCAGAGCAGACTGCTGGACTGTAGCACAGCTTGTTTGCTAATCAGCGGATGGTGAAAAGTGCTGAGAGAGTGATGTGTATGCAGCTCATGTGATGGTGGGTTTTTTTGTCATTTCAGTATGCTACGTCTCAGCAGTGACCCTGTCCTGCCTGGTCAATCTGGCTATGTTTATGAGGTCCATGGTCCTGCACAGGTATGACTGAAAATGCAGACAGTAAAGCCTCTATTTAACCTTTGTATGCTTTTTCATAGACTCAGTAACAGTGCTGGGAGTTTTTAATCAAAACAGTAATTTATCAGTAATGATTAATTATGTCTCTTAAACTGTAATGGGGTTACTGTACTAAATACTTTTTGGAAAAAGTAATCTCAGGAATCACTTCTGTATTAACTCTCCAATGGCCAAACCAGCTGGCAAGTTTAATGGAACATCCAATAGTAATTTTAATACTTTGTTACTGTAAAAACCTGTTACATTATGTGTACTTTGCCCAAACGTTTCTCACGTTATAAGAGCACTGTATAAACCAAATCTGTCGCTCACTCACTTTTACACATGCACACATAGATTAGATCAAAGATGACACTAATGGAAGCAGTCACAGTATTCTCAATGATGAGTTACTGCAAATGGGAGGAAGCATAATCTGCCCCTAATGAAAACTGGGTAATTATACTCAGTAATACCAACCTGAAAATAATGGCTTTTCAAATTGAGTTTTTTTTCATTGTCTCATAGCAATTTGATTCAATTGCAGGCAATTCCAGTGCGGTTCTCTCTTCAGGGATGTTTCCATTATGTTTTTGCCTCATACATTATGTCTCTTTTAACTCACAAAATGGCCTTTCTTTGTATTCAGGTCCAATCTTAGGGGGCTGTACCGTGGGGACATCTACAATGTGTATAATTGCCAGAGAAGTATAAGGCCTTCACGTCCTGCCCTGGTCTGCTGGATGGGCTACACAAGCTACCAAGCTTCTTTCATTTGTCTAGGTAAAGTTTATATTAAAAATATATCTTTATTTTTAGAGTAAATCTGGAGGGCCAAGAATTCGCATGTGAGGACATTTGATTTGGCCCACCATAATGAGAAAGGCATAGAGAAAGGCATATAGAGCATATCACCACTGTCAGAATAAAAGTTGTACCTCTATAATCATAATTTTACAGGAGAAGGAAAAAAGTCAATTTAAGACAACATTTTCCAAGTGATTTGTGCCCATTTCTATTGGTCTTCTTACTTCTTCATCAAATTCAGCAAATAATAAAAAGGTAATGGTGATGTTTTTATACTTTATAGCTTATTAAATTTTGAATTTCCTTTTGAAGGAATTTCTTTTATTGGAACAAAGCAAGCAAAAATACTGTATTTGAGCTTTTAGCTCTATCAATGCAAATAAAGACTGTCAGCTTCGCAGTAATAATTCATGTTTGGCTGTCCTCTGCTGTCTCCACCGTCATCTCTCTGGTCTTCTGTCTCTCTCTGTTGAAGGAGGGAAATGCATATTTGTAGGCTAAGAGATAATTACACATAGGTGAGCATCATAGCCAAATTAGTCTGCTGCCTCACCAAGACCAGCTTGCCGCCCTACAGACAGTGCCTAAACATGCCCCCCGCTGCCATCTTTATTTGTTTATTTGTCTTTATGCCCCTTGGCCTAGCACATACAATGCTCTTTGTAGTTCGACAAAGGGCTTGTGTAAGCCTGTGCACACATCATAAGCTGACCTCAAAAAAATCCTAAAATATAAGAAGAATGTAGGATGTGTGTCTTTTAACAAAGGGAGGTGGTGTAAAACAAGTTAGAATAATTTTCATGATTTGTGTCCAGTGTGTCAGTAACTGAATCACTCTTTGTGTCTGTACTCTTCAAGGGATGGTCATTCAGACTCTGGTGTTCTTCATCTGCCTTCTGTTTGCTGTCTTCCTTGTCATCATTCCTATCTTTTATGGAAAGAACATGATGCTTTTCCATGTCATTGGGAGGATGTGGTGAGTTAACTGAGGAGGAGGAGAAGGATGATGATACTCTGTACTGTACTGTGCTGTGATTTTTCTGGAGTCTCCTCTGCCCTTTCAGTCATGACACTATCCTCAAGAGCACTACGCAAAATCTTTGTCTCTCATCTAATCCGTAAACTGCAGGATTTACAGAAGTGCCCCTTAAAACAAATCCTCTGTCTCTGTCCGCAGGCCCTTCTGGTTGATGTTGTTCCTGGCAGTGCTCATCCAGCACCTCACGTCTAGGTTCTTGTTTATTAAAAAGGAATCTGGAACGCGAGACCTTACTAACAGGTACGGTTTCTTTTTGTCCAGTAAAATACGACTTTCAGTTTAAGAATGTTTCTGTCTGTTTTGTCTTAGTAAGCAGTTTACATTTAATTTATAATGATCTTTGATCTTGTCTCTGCAGGGGTAGTTTGTTTCT
Organism: Semaprochilodus insignis; assembly: GCA_034552555.1. Lineage (NCBI taxonomy): Eukaryota > Metazoa > Chordata > Actinopteri > Characiformes > Prochilodontidae > Semaprochilodus > Semaprochilodus insignis. Next base: position 50,692,788 of record CM067474.1, on the reverse strand, counting down.
TCTGACCTACCTGCTCTTCCCTGTCAATGTCTTGGTGGGTATGCTGCTGGGCATTTGGAGGCTGGTGATCACAGCTCTTTTCAATATTGTCCATTTGGGGCGTCTGGACATCAGCCTCCTCAACCGCAATGTGGAGGCTTTTGACCCAGGTGCGTCAGACTGTAGGAGGAGTTTGACTCAACTCGCGTAGTGGCTTTTTTTCTGGTATTTCACCACATTATCAAGTCATCTCCAAGATGAAAACACTCTTGTGATGTATGTCAACATGATTACATTGTATTCCACATCATTTCTATTGGTTTATTTGGTAGGAACCATCTAATTTACATATATCATCTATTTAGCCTACGGCAGTTTAGCTCCTCCCATTTATGATAAAGTGCTAGAGAGTGTTTCAACTGCAAGTGCTTTTTAAATGAGACTAGATACAGGACAGCCAATCAGACGAGTCATTTATCTTTTTTTTTTTTTGGCCTCACCACCACCGCCCCTTTCTGGGAATATACACATACCTATACTACTTACACAAGTACATTAGTATATATGTACATCAGTCCTTTTTTCTGATCTTATTGTCTTTCAGTTTAGCAGTATGGATGCCGTAAAAGAAAAAAAAAGAGGTAGTGGTGAAGCTTCACCCATAGATCCCCAAAATGATACCCTCCCACCACCTACCTTCCCAGAATTAATACTATATGTGTCATTTATTATAGATCAGTCCTAAAGCCATAATAACAAAGCAGGGAAGTTACGAAAGAGAAGTTACAAAAATGGTCATGTAATAATAACTGTGTCCATTTGTGCTACATAAAACCACACCAGTGTTATAAGCTGTCTGCAAGAGAAAAATAAAATACAGGAAAAATGTAGTGTATGGGCTCTTGAATACAACAGTAACAATGTGTAATAGTTTCCTGTATATTTATAGCATACATATACAGTATATGGCAGTGTATAAGGAATTCCCTTGTTCTGTCCCTATGTGCAATTCAAGCCCTCCCTATTATATATGTAATCTTTAAAACTGACTTGATATGAATGCTCAGCACAGCTGGAGAGCGAACATAATGCTAGCTCAGACAGAATTACCATTATACACAATAGCACGTGATGGTCTGGAGATTGCTTTTTACCCAGTTCAGCTCTCACCCTGAGTGTTGCTCTGCAGGCTACCGCTGCTATGCTCATTACCTAAAGATTGAGGTCAGCCAGTCTCACCCGGTGATGAAGGCCTTCTGTGGGTTACTGCTGCAGTGTCCGGGCCAGGACAAAGGCTCTGGACAGGCGGCACGGGATGCTGAGGAAGGTGCGTGACTCAATTCTTACGTGCACTATCCATAAAGCAAGACAGCCACCATGCTGATGTTTAATTACCCTGGCTTTGTTATTACAAAGAGTAAGGGGTACTGTTTCTTAATTAGTTTTTGTTTGTTTACTTATTATTATTTTTAAGCCACGCTGTATGAGTGTACTGGGAAAATGTCACATTGTGATAAATGCTTTGATATTTGAAAACTGGGAAATAATGGCAGTATTTCATCATTCTGGCTAGGGCCACACCATATGAATGAAATTGCAAATTGCAATAATATTGCCGCTTATTGTGAATGGGTTGTGGCGTCCAATGCACTGAAATGAGTTTATCGTCGCTGTCCAATTAAAAACATGTATCTTCATTTTTGTCGATTTTTATTTTTATGCATCATTTGAACACAGCAACTACTGTTTACACTGTGTGCAAATATCAAGACAAATGGACTGACAGAAATGGCCCAAAACTGCTTATCAAAAAGTCTGGTTCCATTGACTTGCCTTAAAGTTAAATTAGTTTTTTGGCCTGTCTTGTAAAGTTGGCATTTTGGAGATGCTTATTTTTCTTTGGACAGTGACAATATCCATGATGTGATGTGGTTAAATGTAATTAAACACCGCCTTGCTTTATCCAAACACCCAAATGACATCTATGATTGGCCAGGATGCTCACAGCATTCAGTAATACATTCAGTGATTGGTCAAGGGTTTATTTGCATATTTCATATGGCAATATCACTACTACAAATGTCACCATAACAATTTTGAAACAGCCCTTACCATCCTGTATAGGCAGGACAAAATCTGATCACAGGTCAGCTTTCCTATTTCCTATACTGTTCTATAGGACTAGTGTTGTTCTGTTATTGGGCAGCCTTGTGATGATTTGTGGTGGATAAATATTAGCCAGGTGCAGCAATGATCCAGCGCATCTGTGTTTGATTTCTCCAGGGCCATTCAGGCTGTATTTGCAGGCAGTTGGCCAGCCTTGTTTAAAACATAATTGACTCATCACACTGTCTAGCACGCAGCAAGCGAGCATATCCATCCTGATTAAATTTGTCAGTATAAATTGGGCTATAATGTGTACTGAGTCTCTATGGCCTCTGCTATTACCCTCAATCACACCTGTCAAAGACCAGGTAGCTCTGCTCATAGCGCAAACATCCTGCTTCTGATGCACTGAGTGGGGACGAACAGGTTAGTTTATACTGTTGTTTCAGTCAGTGTAAAAATAACCTTGTACTTTTCTCCTGTGTGGAAGTCAAAGGCACAGGAATAGAGGCTGACGGCAGATGTTAGCTTCTGAAGGAATTAACAAACTGTCAGTGAAAGCAGATGGTGAACATGCCACAGCAAACATGCAGCTCTAATGTGTGTGGATTAAACTCTCTCTTTGAATTTCCAGGCATGTACAGATTGCTCCGTGCCTTTCCTTAGCCCTTCAAATTGGGAATATTTGTTGGGCTTGTTTGCATTTAGATACTGTAATAATTCCCATTGAACAGGAGGCTATTGTGTAGGAGAGATTAGCATTAGGCTGGTGGATTACACAGATGGACCACTCTAATTGACTGTTTCATATTTATGCAGCCCAGAGGGCTTGTGTTTTCAGCGTGGTAATGGCATGCTCAATATGGCCCGACTGTGCTCACAAGATTGCAGCATAGCTGTCTTTGAATGCTCTAGCTCTCTGATGACCCCCATTTAGTGTATTTCGGTGGACTGTGTTTCACACTTATAATAGCAGTTCTTCGGATGTGAATATGTCCTTGCACTCTTGACATAATGTACTAAATCCAATGGAGTTCCTTACATATGTGTATATTTGACCTACAAAAGCAGCCATGGGTAATGGAGACTAATTTCGGATTACTAAACATTTGCAGGAATCCAACTGGTCTCACAGGACAAGAAACAGAATAAGGTGTCTAATGGGAAGCGGGCACGTGGACACTGGTACCTCCTCTACACACTGGTCAATAACCCGTCCTTGGTGGGATCCAGGAAGCACTTTCAGCGACAGAGCTCCGAGAGCTTCATCAACGGGACCCTCAACCGGAGCTCCAAAGAAGAGAGCAAAAAGGAGGGTAGCACCACAGAGGCCAGTAAAGAGGCAGAAGGAACAGCCTCTAACTAAAGACTGAAAATGATCACACAGACCCCATCTACTGCCCCCCCCACGTTCCACAACCACCAGGCTCTTAATACATTAAACTGGTTATCAGCCAGATTATGATAGTATTACTTCTCTCTGTGTAGAACTGCATTTGTCCTGGATAAGTGCACTTATAGCTTAGAGCCTCAGGAAGAACTGCAGACTGTCTTTGTCTGGATGGATGAATGGTGATGGATGGTTGCCAGTTTCCTTTGTGTGTTTGATCTTTCATATTTTTTTTTTGTCCAGAATTAATGTTTTTCAGGAAGTGTAGTACAGCACTGTACTCACCTAGAACTGCTTGTGTGAGGTGGCTGGAATGTTTGACTATTTATGATTGTACAGGATGTGTTTGTTGTTTTTCTGGAAAATTAATAATTGTTCATTTTCATCAGTTTTTTTTTTCGTTCGTTAGTATGATTTACACTGTTGATGAAAAGACTGAATGTGTTCATTCTGAGCTGATCTGTATACGTGGACTATCGTTATTCTTATCCATGTACTGGAAATCTTACTTCTCAAAATGACATCATAGGAATCTTGTCGAGGGGTCATGGTCATATTTCCTTTACCGTTTGGCATGGTGTTTTATTTAGTGTCCAAAGCGCCTCCTGATAAATGAATGAGTGAATCTGTCTGTGATTTAACAAAAGAACTACCAAAAAACACATCTAAATAAAGCAGTGAAATCCTGCACTGGCATCCTCTGTGCTTTAAACAAAGGACCGCGAGCTGCATTACCGGGTCAGCGAAGGCGGTTAATTGTCGTTGTAGGTGTTTGATCCTTCAGTAAAGACAAATATAAATACACTTTTATTTTATTCTTTCACTCCCGAAGACCATGTGACTATATAACACTTCATTTTCTCTTTCTTTTTCGCTCAGTATTTTTTCTCTCATTTTTCTTTCTGTTTTCTCTTTTTCCTTTCTTTTTTCTCTCTTTTTTCTCTTTCTGTTTTCTCTCTTTTGCTCAAATTTTGTTCGAATCGAACTTTAGAATACTAAATGGTTTCTTCGTTTCTGGATTTGATGCTATGATGTTATGAATACTGAATGCTGCGGTCTGCCGTTGCCGTTATACCGCGTATCGGAACTACAGCTGGATGCGCGGCGCGCGCACCGACCAACTACACCTCCTTCCTTTGTCCTCCTCAGCATTTCTTTCCACCAAAAAGGTTCGTTCACCGAGCATTTAGGCACATCTCTGTCTGAGGAGCAGAAAGGCGCTTCTCGCTCTGCGCGCGCCTGAACTTGAGCGCGCTTTTACGCGCGCCGCAGGACACCCGAGCGCACATCGGAGCGTCTTATAAGACACATTTCACTTTCGTTCAGTTTGTAAACTTAGCGGCCGCTTTCTATTTCCTTCTCATCGGGTCGTATTTATTTGTTTATTTATTTGTTTATTATGCATTTATTTACACATACGACGACCTTTAGTAGCCACTGTCTTTTTACGCTTATTTCTGCGCGCGGTTTGCGCCTTTCCCGCCAGAATTATTAATCCACCGCTTTTTACACCAGAAAACAGGTGAACGCACACAACTACAGCTAATAATTCTATATGACTAAGAAAGAGCGTAGGAAATTTTCTCTTATGGCATATAAAAAAACTGATAGCGCGAGATGCGAGAAATAAGCCAAAAAGGTGTCTCACCTTTCTTCCACCATTTTATTAAGTTCACGTACATAAAATCATATCAAAATCTTTGAACATGGTTGAACAGCTCGACAAGAAATCACCAAAAATGTACAGGGTCCTCGCCGCCCACACGGATGGCGAGAACCAGCGAGCGATATAAAAAAGAGCACATCTGTTTTACTGGCCGTTACACCACATACCGACACTGAGAATATCTACCGTCCTATAGCCTAATAAACACACTGGAAAACACGTACGTGTGACATGCCACGAACACGTTCAAATCTTAAAGCAGAGAAAATGACACTCAGTTCCACTCAGTCCAGACAGGCGAGGGTTATCTGCAGCACCCGGTCACTGAAGGGAGTTTAGGTCACACATTTCGGAGTCTTACATTACACATGACGTTTTACTGTCTCTTTTTTATCGTTTACACAGACACATGCCGCGTGTACGGTAAAGAGGAAATCCCTTCAGCACGCACTCGCTCTCAATGTAGATGAGCCCCAAGTTACAGGACGCTTCAGTTAATGACTGACTGCTACCGTGAGTCTAACACATGTATGCGCGGATGCTAGGACTTTTAGGGAGTGGGGGGGTTAGAGATGGTAGGTTCAACGTACAACTCAGTTTGAGGTTTGTTAGAGTAGATTATACAGTCCCTTTGTTCGCAGCTGTGCAGGTTGGGAATACTACCCAGGAGCTCCACCTGCGACACCGAGTATATACATGTGTGCTTAACTGTTGAGGTAAAACTGAGTAGCGCGCCTTCCGCAGGGCACAGGAACAACGTCGTTAGATGATTGTGTTATTTACCTGGTTTGGAATGTGTTCGAAAGTAACTATCGCACATACTGTCCATTAGCAAGACCTCCTTTTCTGTCTCCTTTCAGCGAGGCTCTTTATAGTTGCCGTTTATTTCCTCTGAGATATTCACTGCCTCAGCCCCTAAAGGCAACCTATCGCTATACTCAGAGCCCACTTCAAACTCCTCCTGAGTTTTGGACTGCGATTCAGGAATGGACTCGGCCACCACGCTGCCCTCGGCCTCTTCACCTTCCCCATCACCTTCCTCACCAGCAGCTTCTCCATCTACCTCGCCCAGCTCGCTGGGGTTGAAGTTCTTCTCTGATTCCACGAAAGATGCCCTGGGGTCAAAATCGGTTGCTATATGCTTCTCCATCTGATCCGGGTTCTGCGCCTTCATGATCAGTTTGTAGGTCTTGCCTTGGTACTTGTACAGTAGATGACAGCAGGTGGCTCCCAGCAGGGGCACCGTGGCCAAAGCCAGCAAGAAAATGCTGACCACCACTATGATAAGCAAAGATGGGATTTTCCTCCTTGTTGTGAAGACCACTTGGACCTGACAGTCCTGACCCCCATATGTGAGGCACAGGGTGTAATTAGTGCCTGGCTGTAGGCCTTGGAAGCGATAAGTATTGACACCATCTTCTATCTTAGACCACTGCACCACTGAATGTCCATTGCCAGTGCTAATGCAAACATATAGCATGTCCATGGGGGATTTCTTGGGCGAGGTCTGGTAAAGACTGAACGCCTCCTTGTTCACAGTTTCTAGGTCTTGGAGTTGGTTGAGGTGAAGGTTCAATTTGGCACTGGCCATCTGCAGAGGGTTGAGCTGGACTTTGGCTTCAGTTTCAGACACCTCCAGCGCAATGACCCCAAAATCAAAGGTATACTGTTTAAGATCATCCAAGCTCATGTTAAAAGCATGGTTAGATATATACTGCGTGCCATCATTTATTCCACATTTGCTGGCAAAAGGTAAAGTATCAGAGTCTTCATTGACTTGCTTGGTGTTAATAGTGATGGATGATGTTCCGGTCGGAGAGATTTTGGTCTTCTCATACTTGGGCCACGTGTTGATTACACTGTTTTTGGAGCTCTTTGGGCCAGGCTTACTTCCTGATGGACTGATGCCCGCATTGGTGTCCAGTATGGACTTGATAGCATGTTTTTTGGTACCAGCCATAATTAGCTTTACGGTGCTTTCAGCTTTGCCCATGTCGTTGGTTGCAGAGCAGCTGTAGTTTCCATCTTCTTTCTTGCTCATGCGAGGGATGATCAGAGTGCCATTTTGAAAGATGAGGAACCTTGTGTTAGTGGGTGGCCCGTTAATAGGAACCTCACTTTTTTCAACGACAGAGGGCAATGTGAATGTTAATAGTTGGTTTCCAGCAAATATTTCCCACTCAATGACAGGTTTCGGGCTCCCTTTAGCTTCACAGTTCAAGATGACCATGTATCCCTCATATATTTCAGTGCTTTCAATGTTGGGCTGATAGGTTATGGTAACGGTTGGGGCTTGACAGTCCAGTTTGGGCATTTTAGTAACCTCAATGCCCTTTAAATGGCCGGGTGCATCACACACAATGTTGTTCTGCTCTGGGATAGAGATCTTAGACTGTGTGATCCAGTTCCTCATCCATTCCAGCTTACAGGAACAAGAGAAAGGGTTGTTGTAAATCTGAAGGTGCACCATTGAGGTAATAGCATCAAAGGTCCCCTCCACAATGGTAGTAAACTTGTTGTTGTTGATGCGGACCGAACGCAATTCTTTCAGGTTAGTGAAGGCATCCTTAGACAGGCTGACCATTTCATTGTGGTTCATCTTCAGCAGCTGAAGAGCAGTGAGGTTGGCAAGGTCCTCCCATGGAAAGTTCACAATTTTATTGTAGCTTAGGTCCAGGTTCTTTAGCTGGAACATCGGGGCCAGTGTGTTCCTCTCAATGGAAACAATTTCATTGTGGGAAAGCCAAAGCGAGGTCACCTGGGTGACATTAATGAAATTTTTTGATTTCAACACTTGTATCTTGTTTGCTGAAAGGCTGAGAGTCGTTGCGTTGGATGGCAAACCCACGGGAACCTGGAGGAGGTCTTTGTAAGCACAGTCCACAAAGTGATGATGGGTTTTATCTGAGCACGTACACTGCTCAGGGCAGGACTGAACACTGACTATGGCTGCAGTCCCCAAGGCGAGAAGCATCAGGTACCCGGTCGCCATTTTCAGCACCTGCATAGAACACATATATACATGGATGTGGATGAGTGTCAAGCATGCTGTATACCATTTATGTCTCAAACTCAAAGTCAGGCAACAGAGGCCGAAGTAAAGAAAAGCTCTGCTCTTTAAAACAGCCGATTGCAACTCATTAAGCTCTGAATATGAACCCAACAGTTCACACATATGTTCACAGAATAATCTAACATGAGCCACATTAGAGTTTACCTGGTTGAAAACACTTCACTCATGCTTCTGGTGAAATGCTGAATGCAGTAAAACATCTTTTCGTGGCATACGGGAGCAAACTAACTACATATAAAGGCAAATATAAGGGGAAACAAGGCAGGTGGGGTCAGTGGAGTCCGTGCGTAATTCCCGCTGGCAGCGCAGCCACTACGCATCCGCTATGTTTATCTCCATGGTGCTGAAACGCCCTACAACGGATAACCTACCATATGATTGGGATAAAAAAGCGATAATATCATCCGTTCACATTATAGAGTATACCTGAACGCCGATATACGGCGCCTTTAAAGCAACTACAGTGCGCTCACGTTGGGAACATTAGCGGGAACGCAGACTGTACGCGCCGAGAAATGCGCCTTTATTTCCTCATGTTGTTCACTTTTGTTATACCGTGTCCTTATTCTGAGTACTAGCGCGAATCCTGCTAAGAAGCCCCTAAAACTCCGCGGTTCAACTCTGATATAGCCTTACCTGTGCGTGCGTCTCTCCACTCCTCTCACGGAAATAAAGTGAACCGACACTGGATCAAACACAACGCGGATATCTACAGCTGGTCACTAGAGTGATCCCCGAACATGGTGTGTACTCCTGGGTTACTTTGGAAGACGAAGCAGTGTTTGTTGATGGACAGCAGATGAGACATTTTAGTGTCAGCGTAACGCTGAGCGATCCGGAGGCTGCTGTCTGCTTGTGCTCGAGCTTGGGCAGGAACCATTGCGCGTTCCCGCCTCCATAGTGCAATGGGAGGGATTGTGAACGCGCAGCCTCTCCCTTCCGCCTTCAATTAAAGCTACAGGGACCGTCGACCGCCATGAAAATTTATGAATAGAGAAATATGATTAATTTATTATTTTGTCCTCCCTCTACCACGTGACCCGCTCTGCGCTCCTCTTTTGTGTTTGTTTAACACCTGCAGCAGGTTTTTCCTAACTTCCTCCAGCAATGAAGGCAGGCTGGGCAATAATGCAGGCAGATTATAGGATTTAAAGGGTTTATGTAATTCGACTTTGAAAGTAGTAAATCTACTGGTGATAGGTGTGGTAAAGTCAAAGAGTCGCTGAAAGGAGACAGGTCAGTATCTCCAAACCTCGTGCATCATACAATAAAGCGCAGTTACACATAGAGAATACTGAATGGAGCTGATCAGTCTGGGACTGAAGGTCAAACTTTAGATTATTTTCCAGGGATTCACAAGGGATTCTCTTCTCTATGAGATGACTTTATTCATCTCAGAGACCAACACAATAAAAATAATCCAAAACCAAATAAACCTGCAATTCAGCACATACAGCTGTTATGATATGGAGACCATACTGAAGATCAGCGGAGACCTTAACATACACTGGAGCGTTTAAACGTAGACGGTACTTATCACTTAGACTCACTCCTTTTTCTGGTTACTGCTGCTCAACATAGATAAATCAGCCCAGATCGCCCCGTATTAATATACTAATAGCTCGAACGTTTGTTGGCCTGATTGTACGAGGAATCTGGTATACCCTACATCCTAATTTACTCTTAACGAAAGCAAGAGGAAAAGTAGCCAAACTTTGGCTCACAGTGGTAAATCTGCTGACCAGCTGGTGCAAATGAAAGAGAACAAGATCTCAGAAAAGGCTTGAGCAGTCTTAATTGCATGACTGGTCAAACACCCCGCTATGCAGACCGAGGCTGCACGCTGTTGTTTCCTGAAGCTCGCGCCACTAGACTCTCACTCATTTCCTTATACGCGCTGCCATCTAGTGTCAGATGTGCGCACATACAGGCAAAATCGGATTTTCTGGGCTTACTTTGATGTGATCCGTTTGAAGGGATGCTCTGACCTTATGTGCTTTTGTCTCAGCACCAAGGACTGAGTATTATACTCCCTGTAAACTAATATAAACAGATGTACATTCTCACTGAACATGGATGTGTTCAGTTATTCTCTCAACAGGCCATTTAAAGGGGAATTCCACCATATTTTTAAAAGTGTGAGATTCAATCATTGAGACGTAAAAACAAAGTGATTCAGAGTGATTTGATGTGAAATGGTTTGCTGTAGAGAAACTTACCAGCTCACCAGATGTCTGTACAGTGCTATTGATGGGAACCAGACATATATATTTACTACACAAATCCACTAGTGAACCAGCTCATGTCTTCTGGGTTTTATATGTAATGTTGATGGCAGTATTTTTATATATACTTTATATATACTCTAAGTAGTATCCAGTAATATCCTGTATTATGCTAAGAAGTCAAATCTAGACTGTACTATGTAAAAAGAACACAACAAATACCATCACATACCCAAATAACCTTAACAAACAAATCAAATCAATCGCAGCATGCGTTTCACTAAATCCAACCCCGTCCAACCCCAGACAGAAAAAGATGGCATTAGTGGCATTTAGACACAGAACCATATGTAAAAACTAGATTCATAACTCTGAGATGAGCTGCTACCAATAAAGCCACATAGGTGATAAATAAAATAGATGCCATACCACACCACACTGACCACCAAGACTGTGCTGGTTAACTGGCATACCAGGCACTTCTCTGGTGGGCAGATGCATCTTTGTGCCAATATAATTTCATTCATAATTAAGAAAATAAAGCAGGAACAGTGGACTGCTGGGTCATTTTGTATACTGACACTGGGCTGGTCTGGCTACATCTCTCACTAGGCCCCACCTCTCCCCCGTGTCCTCTGCTTCCTGTGTCAGATGACAAAAGTCAAAAGTCTGAGGATGGATGTACAACAGAGAAAAAAAGTGTGGAAAGGTACAGGAGAAAAAATAAAGAACTACAGGCGAATTCTGTCAGAAGTACAAAACTTTTGTGGCAGCTTTCAAAAGTACATTTAGTGCATGTTTTGGTCCCAGTCCAGCACTGTTGATAATAATTCCTCAAAGTCAAAACAAACTAAAACTTATAATGCTTACCAGTCTGATTATCATCAAAGGTCCTTCTGCAGGTCTCACTGGTCACCGTAATGTCTATCACACATACGTTACTTGGTGATTTATGATGATTTATACATGGTGATGATTTTTTTTTTTTGAATACACAAAAGCAGAGTACAAAAAGAAAAAGGAAAAGAATAAACATTGTGCAGGGAAAAAAACAGAAAGAGCTTGTACTTAGTACTTTCCCTCTAATATGATATATATATTTACACTCATCATCAAAAGAATTGCTGCACCCAGAAGGAAGTGAGTATTGCAATGCTGTTGAGAAGGAAGATAAAGGTTACCACGAACAATAAATGATGATAAATTTATACTGATATGGGCAATATTTACTGAGCTGCACATACAGAAATTGTGTCTCTCAGTTTGTTGTTGGGCCACCATGTTTGCACCATTCCAGTCTTTGGTGACGTTGACGTGGTGTTAAGGGCAGTCGTCTGTGTGCATGTAGTGCATGTAGTCCTGCATTGTGGAGCGTCTGCCAATGGTGCTGGCGCTAACAGGATGATGGAGGGTTTTACTGCTCGCTGAATTGAATGTCCACAGTCATGGCTGTTGGGTCACTCCGCACATGTAGGACAATCTGTCAGTTCTCCGTCTCATGTAGGCCTCCCACATTCTTCATGTCACTGGTACGTGGCTTCTTCCATCCACTGCTGCCAGTGGCATGCTATGGTAATATCGGCACGACCGGTATGGCACACAATACGTCAATAAGACGATCCCACTTACCGGAGACCTATGATGCCATCCCACTTACCGGAAGCCCCTCAAAAAGTTGACTGTCTGTGGTTGACTGTCTGTCCCACTCAGTCGTTTCTGCTGTGCACTTCAACACCAACTTCTCACAGATTGCTCACAGATGGACCAGATTTCCAACCCAGCAGTACAGGCCTACAGGAAGGTGGTGTGATGCTGAAACACTCCTGTTCAGTATGCTGATCTGATGACATCAATGGCCTCTTTCCCCCCAGCAGGAAGACTTCACAGAGGTTTAGTGGCATGGCCTAATAAAAAGTGTTTGTGAATGGGTTATTACATGTGTGGACTATCAGCTCACTAAAGTGCTTTGGCACTTCAAAGCCGCCCTGGCATTTTTCCCCGTACTTGAGCACTGATTCGATCATCCCGTGGGCTCACCTTATCACACTCGTTGACAGGACTACAAGATGGCTGGAAGTCATTTTGCCTTTTTCAGGGACAATTTCAGCAATAGCCTGAACTTTCATTAACATGTGAATTGCACATTTTGCTGTCCTGTCAGACATCTCTTCAGAATGTCACCCTCTAAGCTCCGAAACAGTGTGGCTAGGGGTCTTCAGGTGCATCTTCACCACAGGATTTTGTACTACCCCAGGCCAATGGATTGTGCAAGCGGTTTTATTCCTCAATGAAGGTCTGCTCTCAACAAGTCTTTGAGGTCCTTTTCTTTTGTCCCAATGTCTCAACATGGACTACAGCAATCCCTGGTTGCACCCTCATAGCACAATATGGAGCATGTGTTTGTAATGCATGACAGCCACCAGGGACCACTCTATGGAGGGCCTCCTGCTCTATGATGGCCTGTTGATGGATCCCAAGAAGTTCCTCACTGTGGACATCGGAGACATGACAGAATGTATCGCTGTTGTCCATCTCAAACCACTTCACCTAAACTGGCAGTTGTCCCACTAATGTTATTCTACTCATGTAGTTAAGCCTCCTCAGTGGCTGGACACATCTGTTTCTGGTTTCCAGGGGTGCTGTGCAAGGGGCTACTGCACAGGGGTAAGTATAAGTCACTCACAGATACTTAGTCTGCCCCTCAGGGCACTGGGTCCTTTGAGAAACTATGGAAAGAGAGGGTCACTTGAGTCATACACACTCACAGATGCTAGTTTTTGGTTTTTGAGCGTCAACACAGCTTAAAAAAAGTTTCCCTACATGGGATTTTTAATTTGAAGTTTGCCTCAGTGACTTATCTCGACCCATTCTAAATGTACATTGTGGGTTTTTGAGTATACTCAACTTTGACATTCGTACATTCGTGAAAATACAAAGTTAACTTAAACAAATTTTAAAAATAAAAGAAATAAAAAACAGGATAAAAAACAGGATAGCGGCAGTTAACTTACCACATAGTGACAAATAAAACTGTCATTATATCATGGACCAAATAAATACAGTAATGAATCATATAAAATTAAAGGGATATCGTCAAATAATCAACTGTCCAAAACCAAGATTAAGATCAGTTTGAACAAAATAATTTATGAAACAGTGCAAATAATCTTGCAAAATCAGTGCATGATCTTTTTACAATGTGCTGTTTGTGCACCATGTGCTCCTGACAGCCTATAGCGAGAAGTTAGCCTTCTCCTGTTTAACTGTCACATCATTTCTCCATATAGATCGTGGTACATGCCACATAAAAATATTTTTGGCTGAACAAAGCAAATATACACATCCTTTTGACTGCACTAAGCTGTCCTCTCCTGAATCAATGCAAATTTCAACTATTTATATGCTTGAACAAAGATATGTTCAAATATTGACATTATAAATAAAGTATATAGTTATTCAGAGAATATGATTACAGTAACAGACACTGGAAACAGCACTTTAAGCGAATGCTCTTGTAGAACACTGCACCAGGGGAAATTACCCAGCGCTACCAAAACGGCAAGGCAGTAGGTAGATCACCTCCAATTTATGGTAGGCACTCACCAACCACCAACACACAACAGACACATACACACTTTTCTAACTATCAACAACTTATTTACAGATTAAAGTATCTCCCTTACACAGACACAGAGCTCCTGAGAGCCTGCACAAGAGCCAGTAGCAGAAAGCCCTCCTCCAACATACACCCACACCCCTCCCCCAGACAGCTTCGGACAAATGTGACATCCTGCCAAAGAAGGAGACATGTGAAACATACTGCTTTAAGCGAATGCTCTTTTATTGAACAGTAGCCCAGCTCTGACTGAAAAGCTGAGACAACAGAAAGGTCACTTCTAAGAACACAGCTCTTGGTAATCCCATATAAAACAATCCCATACACAAACAGCGGTTAAATGTTTAATGAATCTATGCATTTCATTTCCGGTCTCTTCAAACTAGATCAATTAAGCAGATCATTTAGACATTCTAAGATCTCAAACCAGGGCTTTTAGTATCACAAAAGCAAAATACTTGGCTGCATCCAGATTTGGCTGGGAAGCTGCTGAAGCAGAAAATGCACTCTGCACACTGGCCCCGAGTCGTTATCTTGATAAATAGGTATGAGATGGACAACAGAAATTGCTCAATGGCTGTTTGCCGTCCCCCAATATAACAGCTGAAAATACCCAAGGTCATGTAGTTCAGCAATTCAATTACTGGTAATGCATTACACCCATCCTGATATCAGGACAAAAATAAAAAGCTATTCTACTAGTCTGTAAGCTGATTGTCTGTAATCCCAGCCATGATGGCAAATGGAGAGCATAGGATAGAGTTACAGGGCGTAGCTGCCCTGGCACTGTGTTCCTGAAGTGCATGAAGTCCGTATAAAGGGGTAAAACACCACTGGTGTTTATGAATTAGAACAAATGCAAATAATAAACTGAATTTTGAATTCAGTTGTTATGTCAGTGTTCTACAGACTTCTACACTCCTTTTGGAGATGTGATTAGAAGGATTTAATCCTTTGTTGCCACAAACTGCCTTATGCAGAGTCAAGCCAATTACTGAAAGCACAAACAGTGACTGGAAATGAGCATTGAGCGAGTGTGCAGGTACCAGCCCACAGCTAATTTACCGTTAGGCTGATTTCCACTGCTGAGGATACTGACAGTACAGGCTATTTTGGAATGATTTGCAAACAACTGCTTTCCTGTCTAACAGCTCAGCAACACCAGGGCCAGTCCTTGTACTAGACGTGAGCCAAAGTCCTGATCAAATTAGAATTAGAATTTAGAACCATTTGCCTATTGTGCACAGGGGAATTTGTCTACTGCCTTAAACCCTCCGGTTACAAGGATGGTTCCCTAACCTCCAGCCTAACAACTGCCCATAATCCAACCCATGACAGGCCATAAAACACAGACTAGACATACTGTTCATGTTGATGTTAAAAAACGTATTCTGGAATAAACTCAATGAGCACTTTATTAGGGACACCTTCTTGTATTTACACTCATTGTTACTTACCATACCAAAGTAGTTTGTAGTTCTACAATTACAGATTGTAGTCCATTTATTCCCTGTGTACTTTGTTAGCTGCCTTTCACCCTTTTCTTCAATGATTAGGAGCCCCCAGGACCACCACAGAGCAGGTATTTGCTTGGTGGATCATTCTCATTATTGCAATGACACAGCTGTCGTGGTGGTGTGTTAGTGTGTGTTGTGCTAGTGTGAGTGGATCAGAGACAGCAGTGCTGCTGGAGTGTTTAAACACCTCAGTGTCACTGCTGGACTGAGAATAGTCCACCAACCAAAACTATCCAGCCAACAGAGTCCTGTGGGCAGTGTCCTCTAAAAACCGATGAAGGACTAGAGAACGACCAGTGTAACGAGAAGTCCATCTTAAACTCTTCCTCAGTTCTTTTTCACCACACAACCAGAGCATGAGGTTACAACAACAAAAAGTAATTCATTTCATGTCAAGCAATATACATACTGCCTAAACTACGCCGACAGAGTGGGGACTTTAAAAAGTCTCATATTCTGTGTGACAGAGTGCATCTGTCTGTTTAGACTTTATATTGGTATATTCTGTCAAACACTGATATACCTTACTCACTGAAGACAATGAAGTTGCTTTAATCTCATCTGGCATATGGGGGAAATAAAGTTCCCAAGAAACAATGAAACTATCCAGAAAAAAAACTCTGAAATGACGAAAACAGCTTAATTTAACAATATCTAAAACACAGCTCCATGACCACTGTGTAGACATTACCACACATTTCATAGCTTCATTTAAAAGCGTGTGACCACATGTGCTGCTTTTATAATTCCCAGAAAGGTGTTGGGTGTGTGAGCGTGTGTGTGTGTGCATGTTGAGTGAGTCTGCTACCCATTTCCCTGAATACAAATCTTGACAATGTTTGTATTGAATCATTTTGACTTGAAGATTCTTGAATTGAATTGATACTTGTATAGGGAAGAGGATATGACCAGTTGCTGGTTATACTTGCGTCAATGACGGGAGCAAGGTCCCAGCAGAATGCAATTACATTCACAGCCTTTGCTAAGGTCTTATCTGGCTATCTATTCTGATCTATTCATGCCTTAAACCAGATTACCCAAGAGATACTGAATCAGCCTGACTCATGCTAATACACCCTGAGGTGCCTGAGGTGCTCCCAAAGCAGAGCAAATCTACTGTACCAACATTAGGTGTTACAAACCAACCAAAACCAGTTGTGCCATCGTTATGGCATTGTTTTGTCCTCATTAACAGAACCATCCTCAAAGCTCACCAAAACATACTTATCTACCAAAAATATTGATTTAACAAAAAAAAAAAAAAAAAATTGCTGAAGAACTGGCTCCCACCTGGGGTATTGTCAGTATTGGTGAATTAAAATCCCATGAGATTCTGAATGGATTTCTTTTATTATCAGCTGATGAAGAACCCTCTACAGTCAAAACCCTAACAGTAATACCGAACAAACATAGTCATTACTCTAACCAATACAAAAATAAACACATGCCTTTTAAGCGAAAACTGTTTTAAACAGAAAGTTTCACAGCAAAGGACAGCAAACAGACAAATAAAAAAATAAAGATACAGAGTATATCGCTGGCAAAATGACCAGGAAACAATCTCAATATGAGGGTCTTTTTTAACACCTGTTCATTGAATCAGCCTTTGAAATCCTTCTTTTAATAATTGATTACTTTTTCCGTCATGTAATGGAACATGATTAAAAATTTAAACAGTGCACTCAGTGTTACCGTACTGCAGACACAACACCTCCTCAACTAAGTTGGAACTCTAATAAACCTGCAGAGGAGTTTGCCTGAAATCATTAATAAAAATTTATTTAGACATCTGATTTATGAGCATGATTTTGAAGGATTGTTTATTTATTTATTTATTTATTTATTTATTTATTCATTTATTTATTTATTCATTCATTCATTCACTGGTCAGTACACCCAGACACCTAACTATTCATTTAGAATGATAATTTAAAAAGTGTGCAATTAGTACAAAAAATTTGCTACATAAATACATACTGACATATTACATAAATATACTATTTTTAAATAAGTCAATTTAAGCTTCTGAAAACAAGAATAAATAATTGTTAATAAGCTGACTTATTAGTCTTAAAACCTCAGACGAACAGTAAAAAGCAGTAAAGTGCGAATCAGTCAGACCTTTAATCACCACACCCTGTACTTCCTGTTTCATTATTGTTGTGGGCAGTCATCAGTCAGTGGACTACAGTCCCTATTAGGTATATGATGTGACAACACCTTTCTGTCTCTTCTTGTAAAAGGGACCACCAACCAAAGTCATTTTCTCTGAAAATGTGCCACAAAGGAATACGAAACACTTTATTAACTTCATAAAGGATGCAGCTACTACTGTCTTCTACCTACTGTCTTCTCCAATTCAGAGTCAAGTGAGTGATACATTTCAAATGATCACAGTTGCTGTGTTGAATCTGATCATTTGACATCTTTTCTTGACAGCGATGATGATATGCACTTTAAACAGCTGAAAAAAGGGAGAACCTATGAAATTGGTGGATTTAACAAGTGTGAAACGAGGAACAGTTCAGTAAGACAGCCTCATTGGTCAGATTCCTTGAGGATGTTATTGTCTTTCATGTTGACTACCTTCTGTACTGATAATGCATATACAATAGTACCACATTCTTCCCAGGCCTCCCATTTCCTTCCATAACAGCACGTGCAAAATGAAAGAACAAAAGATGCATATCTCTCCCGCTAATCAATGACAAAACTAAAGGTTTGCTTGCTGTCCACTGTGCACACCCTACATGACCTATACTCCCCTATTTAGTCACTTACAAAAATGTATTTGTCCATGAGCCTAACCCCACACAATTTACATACTTGTCCAGAACTTAAAACACTGCACTTCTTACCTCTACTGATAAATTCCTTTAACTGAGTTTCAACTACGGAACAACAATGCTAGAGGTGCCAACACATTAAACTGGGGTATCTAGTCTTATCCACAGTCTTACCACTTATAACCTTACTGGACCTATAACACAATTTCCTTTCACAAAGCCATCTTCTATCCTCTTCCTTCTAGGACCATCAGTAGTTATACCTACTTATGTTTTGAGTGTCGTCTTGGCTATTAAATTTTGGGGTAAGCATTTTCTTTCGTTTTCATTTGATTTGAAGTTTAGGCTTACATTTTGTATTGCTTTTATATTGCTTTAAATATCCACCATGTTGGTTTGTGAATCAAGTCTGAGAAAAGTAACACAACAGGGAGTGTCATTTTACAGCAAATGATGCAACACTGCAGGGAGTGCCACGCTTACTCATTAAGTGATCTGTAAACGGAATAAATTAACTTTAAAAATATTGCAATAACTTACAGACACCCACCTCACACCCAGGCCCACAACTGACAGTCCACTCTGGCTCTTGGCTTACATGCACATATGACGCATGGGCAGAAGATGAAGCAAGGCAGCTTGAGAAAGATACTGCTCTCTAGACTAGCAGGTGCGCTGTAGACAGAACTGCAGCAGATGCAATCAATAACCACGCCTTCTGTGCTGTCACTTTGAATGCACTGCTTCCAGCCTGATTGTATTTTTTAAGCAGACTGTATTTTTTAAGCACTTTGGTGTAGTCACGCTCTCTGGACTCACATGTGTATTCTCCATAGTCTTCTGCAGTGACAGCTGGTATGAGATAGAGACAGTCAGACTGGGTCTGCTGGCAAGGGCTGTGATGTTTTCCATGCATCCAGTAGTACTTGGCATGGTGGGATTCAATGGGACAGGAAAGGTAGTATGGGAAGCCCGTGGAAACAGTGTGTTCTGTCTTTAAGGGCACAGGTGATGAAGACGATACATCCCGCTTGTTTCTTGTGACTTTTTTTGGAGCTAGAGGGGAAAACCGTTATGTAAATAGTTTAAAGAACAGAAACCAAACACAATAATGGAGAATGCTGTATTAACTTTAACAAAAGGGATGTGGTGCAAAATCATACCTGCATTTTCTTTAAGGCATACATGTGTCTCACCAGTGGCAATATTCTGAACCCCTCCCCTGCAATTTACAGTAATACAATACCATTTTACCTTACAGACTTATTTGGGCATAAATGTGTAATCTTCTGAAGTATTAACACACACAATTTAACATGCAATGACAGTTGTTAGTGTTGATAAATTTAGAAAACCTACTTAATTTGTGAGGTGCAGCCATTTTCACTCCACGCGCAGTAAGGATCACGGGCAAGAACACAATCCTGACAGGAGGCATTGTAGTCTTGGCACCTCTGCAGGTCTAATACAGACATCTGTCCAGGGTAGCCGACAAACAGCTTTCTCTGGGGAGGTCATCAATGACAACAGTGACTACATCTCCCCACTGTAATGCAGCTTACAAGTAACGTCATTAGACTTCTTTAAATGGCTTAAATACAGTCAGGTCCAATCTGATCTCAGTCTAGTTGAGCTTGCATTTCTCTTACTGTTGGCAGAAATGAGGGTAAAATATCCAAAGTACAAGCAGAAACTGAAGTCTGATAGAGCATCACCAGGAAAGAAATCCAGCATTCCTGAATTTCAGACCTCAGGCAGTCAATGACTGCGAAAGGTTTTTGTAACCAAGCAATAAAAATGACAATTTAATTTATTTTGGAACTCCTAAAAATGAAGGGGTATAATGTATGAAAATGGTTGTAATTTCAACATCATTCACCCAATTGGGATGTAAAAAATTTGAGTTTATATTCATTATTTCATTTCAACTGGGTTAGTCGGGTTTAAATAACAACATTGTCAAAGTCAAAAACATTTTGGTATAATCTATTATAATTGATACTGACATAATCAAAAATCTGAGTCATAGTGTTACACTTAAACTACAACTCCTTTTTTTGGTCCCAACAGCCGAGTTAACAATCACGTCATTATGCCAAAATGTCAGAAATGTTTATACAATGATTTAATGTACGTCTAAAGTGATACTTTGATTCTGTTTTCTGAATGTCAAGAATGTCAAGTGACTTCTCATTTCTCTTTCCATTTTTAAATAAAGCATACTGTTAAAAATTGGCTGTACCTTTTCAGAGTGTAGCTT
This sequence comes from Semaprochilodus insignis, assembly GCA_034552555.1. Lineage (NCBI taxonomy): Eukaryota > Metazoa > Chordata > Actinopteri > Characiformes > Prochilodontidae > Semaprochilodus > Semaprochilodus insignis. The sequence continues at coordinate 50,672,170 of CM067474.1, read as the reverse complement.
CATAGACTGCACAGGAGCTGAACCTTTGCACAGGCTGGTTTCAGAAATAATGAAAGCTTTTGAGCCATCCTCCAAAATCTTATGGATCATGCCAGTGTCTGCATGGAATAAACATAGACATACAGATGACTAAACTGATAAAATAAAAATACGAGCGTCATGCCCTTTGTTTGATGCAGGAAGTCATGTAAATATACAGTCAGTGATTCATTGTTACTCAAAGGCTACAATGACACATGCATAATTTCCCTGTGCTTCACCAGGCCTCAAACTGTAACAATATCTAAAAAAAAAACCAGTTCTCTAATAACATGAACAATACAAAAGGAGTCCATATTTCCCACTAAAATGGATGACGTTTTATGTATCCCTAATGACAGACCTGTCCATGTAATCAGTTTTGGATTGTGAACATTCCCACCACACTCGATTATGGCAAATATCCAATACTTGGGCTTCTCTGGCTCTGTGTTAGACTGCTTCCTAACTCTGCATAAGTGGTCACAACTACTATACTGAGTACTTGTACATTCAAGCATCACACAGGCCCTTAGTTGTTTAACCTGCATAAGCCACCTTTTACTGGTATCACTGATACCAAATAAAACTGATTTATTTTTTATTTATTTATTTATTTATTTTGGCTACAAGTGTGCAGGGTCTTTGTTTGACTACATTATTATATTAATCAGAGGAAGTCACAGAAATTCCTGCTATTGCACACTAGGGGAGTGACCCTCCTCCTGGAGATCTACTTTCCTGCAGGGTTTGGTTCCAACCTATATTTAGCATGCTCCTCCCTTCTGAGCTAAAAGTAATGCATCTGTTCTAGCCAATGTGGGACATCTGAAGAGGTTAATTAGCTGGAGAAGGTTTAGCAGATTATGGTTGGGACTCGACTCTACAGGAAGGCACATCTTCAGGGTTGGTTATCGCTGGGTTCTGGTTATCTGAAATGAGCTCCAGAGGAAAGTTGTGCTGCTTTATATAGACTATTTTCCTGAGAAGTTTCTCAATCAAGAGTGATTTTCACAGTGACCTCAGGTTCAAGAATGTCTCTAAAACAGCATATTATTACCACCATATCACAATATTTCTAAGGCCCATAATAGTCTCTCTCCTGCTGATATTGTAAAACTATTTGTAGTATTAGTTTGTTTGTTATGTTCTTTTACATGTCAAGAACTCACAAAGGTTTTGTGTTCCCTTTCTGGCTATGTACCACTCATTACTGAAACAATACTGTGTAAAACTAATACACAACTACATACCTGTGGCGAGTAGCAGCACATTGTACATTTTTTCGTCTGAAGTCTGCACTCTATCCACTACTATTCTGGTGTAGTTGTTATTGCTGATGTAGAAAGGAGAGTCTTTCTGTATGGGTTGTATCCAGTCAGTCATCTCTGGATGCTGTTTAACGATGTTGATAGTAGCTGTTGGCAGAGACCTGCTGTCACTCACACACTGAAAAATACAGATCACATGTTAGTTCCCCTTAGTGGATAAAATACTGCACACCACCTGTGTAGAAACTTTAACACCACAATTAAATATAATGTTAATTATTAAGTTAATAATTTCTATTGGGCCATTCTATGCCTCCTCACTAGGACCTGTCTGGTCATATCATTGGTTTCCACAAATCTAAACTTGATTTGAAGTACAATCTCAATTCCAAAAAAGTTGGGATGGTGTGTAAAATGTAAATAAATATAAATCAAAACAAAATGCACTGATTTGCAAATCTCATAGACCCATATTTTATTTACCCATATGGTTTAGGACATAGAACACATATCAGATGTTGAAAGTGAGACATTTCACCATTTAATAAAAATTATTAACTCATTAACTTCATGGCAGCAATGCATCACAAAACATGGGACAGGGGAATCAAAAGGCAGGAAAAGTAAGTGGTACTAATATTCAGAGAACATGGAGATATATCCCTGTGCACAAGGGACAAGGTCAACAATCAATCTTGGATGATCATGATCTGCATTAAAAACAGGCATGATTCTGTACTGGAAATTACTGCATAGGCTCAGGAACACGTCCAGACATCATTGTCTGTAAACACAGTTCCCCTCACGCAATCCACAAATGCCAGTTAAAGCTCTATCATGCAAAGAAGAAACCATATGTAAGCACAAGAAACACTACCATCTTCTCTGGCCCGAAGCTCATTTAAAAAGGACTGAGGCAAAATGGAAACATGTTCTTTGGTCAGATGAATCAAAATCTGAAATTCTTTTTGAAAACCACAGGCAGTGTGTCCTGCGGACTCAGGAGTGAGAGGTCCCACCCAGCTTGTTACCAGTGCACAGTTCAAAAGCCTGTATCTCTGATGGTATGTGGTTGCATTAGTGTTTATAGCGTGGGCGGCTGACACACCTGGAAAGGCACTGTCAATGCTGAACAATATATAGGGTTTTAGAATATATGCTCCAATCCAGACAAGGGAAGGGCATATTTCAGCAAGACAATGCTAAACCACATACTGCATCTATCACAACAGCTTGGATTCACAGAAGAAGAGGCTGGGTTCTGAATTGGCCTGCCTGCAGTCCAGACCATTAGAAAACAATTGGCACATCATGAAACAAAACATCCGGCAAAGAAGACTAAGGACTGTTGAGCAGCTAGAATTCTACATCAGACATGAATGGGACAACATTCCTCTCCAAAAACTCCAGCAATTGGTCTTCTCACTCCCCAAACGTTTATAGATTGTTGTTAAACAAGGAAGAGATGCTAAGCAATGGTAAACAATGCCCATCTCAACTTTTTTGAGATGCGTTGCTGCCATCAAGTTCAAAATGAGTTCAAAATGAGTTCATTTTGATGAAATGGTAAAATGTTTCACTTTCAACAAATGATATATGTTCTATGTTATAGTAAAATACAGCTCTATGAGATTTGCAAATCAGTGCATTTTGTTTTTATTTACCTTTTACACAGCGTCCCAACTTTTTTGGAATTAGGGTTATCAATAAATAAATATTTTCTCAAATCTGCGTGCCACCCTTCCATTTAATACTTAGTACAGCTACCCTTTGCAAAGATAACAGCTCCTATAACGCTTAGTAGGACTGAAGAAGACATGGAGAGTTATCTGAACCTATTCCACTACACAGCTTCCTAATCCCACGCTTGTGGGTGTTGCTTCCTCAGACCATAATATTTCGAAAACTGTAGGGCTTGTGTTTGCCGGTTCTTGACACCACAGACTTTCTTCTGACAATCCTGGCAAATAACTTGTGGTTGTGTAGATGGTGCTTTGGATGTGGATTGGTCATTTTTTACTTTAAAATCTAATGTTTGGGGATCCCCAGCTATGGGGTCAGCATAGATCCTGTTTCTGGCAGATTCTTAACATCACCAGTTGCTTTAAACATCTTAATGATTCCCTTGATCGTGTCACTGATAGAGCTCCTATTGCCTGAATGGGCCTTTTTTTGCTATTTTCTTGTAGTTGTTTCCTGATTTTTGTAGGTCAAGTTCCTTTTATTACACATCACTGATGTCTTATCAGGTCATTCTAGTAGCCATGGATGTCTAAAGGGAATATGGTTTGTCACGTCATATTTATACCGCAGTGAAACAGGAAGTTGGCTGAATATGAATGGTAATATATTTAAATTAGATTTTACTCTAAAGAATTTCAGGGGAATATCAGAAGTTCTTTCACATAAAGATTTAAGAAAATATTTATTACATGACAATATTTGTTGTTTTTCAGTTATTGTACTTTTAATAAAATGTTTGTTAATACTTTGAATGAAAAACCAAAAGGTTAAGCAATAAAGAAGGCTTTACAGTCTGTTCTAGTCATGTTCACAATATTTGTGGAGGGCACCGTTAGGTAAAATCTTACTTTATGATATTAATTAATGTTTATATATTGTACATTTGATCATTTCATCTTTGAAATTGTACCTTAGTCAAATTTCAAAATTATTTTATCTGTATGTTTTTCTGGCTGTAATATGTGAAGTTATATTGCGAGGTGAACTCACTCACAAAGAGCTGACCATTTATTAGCATGAAATCAGTTCAGTTCAGACGTAATTATTTTTAGTTGTTGTACTTATGCATTTTCAGTTTACATGTTCCATAAGCAGTTAAGCTCAGTATTTAAGATGCAATTTATGACTTGATGATGGTGCAAACACCCATAAACACACATAACTAAAAAAAAAACTTATTGGAGCAAAACTTTAAATAAGCTGCATTGTTGCATGAATTAATTTCTTTTTTATTTTTATATGGAAATCCATGAGGTGACTGGAAAGGTGAGTTGGCATGGAATGATCCTATTAATAGTGCACATTAACGGGTCCAAGTTAAAGAAGGAAATGTGTACATGTCTTGACATTGTCTGTGGAGGAACAAGAAAAGCAGACAGAAGGAAGTCTAAAAAGAAACAAAACAAATCTGTAGTTTCCTTTTCGTGACTAACGAATTTCTTAAGTCAAAGTCCTCAAGACACAGAGTGTTAACACTGATGATCTAAATCTACAACACAATGAAGAAAAAGAAGTGCATTTCTTCAAAATATTTTAGTGGTGCACCAAAAATGTGCATGACAGTAAACATGTGAGTGTTGGTGTAGTTATAGTGGCTTGTGGCTATGAACCTTCTGACTTGCACATAGCAATTGGTTAAACTGTTTCCTCAGAACACTACCTCACAGCAAATACAAACAGCATTAGTTACATGTGGACTGTAGAAAATACACAACTTCACATAAACCACATATAGACGGATCACTTCTACGTCAAGTTAAAAAGAGACTGAGGAAATCAGTCAGATAAAAAAAACAGCCTTAAGTGCAGAGCGTGCAGTACAAAGTACAAAGTTCAAATTCTTCTCACAGCTATCACTGAACATCTCCATATTCTAATTGGGGAGTATATGGGAACTAATAACACTTTTGGTTCTGAATTCTACTTATAAATAATGCTGTCTATTCATAGGGTGGAAAGGGACTTGCCAATCACTGGCAAAAAATATGAAACACAGACCGAAACAATGTGCTCCATACACATGGAAACCTTGAGGCAACAGCCTGTTTGGGGCACAATTTGGAATATAATGATTCAGCTGATTCCATTCTGCATATAGAAGATGCTCTTAACCGGAATGTAGAATTAGAAGTTTTATCCAAGGACTGTTATTGGTGTAGCATGGTGTGCTTGCTTGGGAACTGAACCCCAGTATACAGCATGGAGGACAGTGGCAATGCCTTTGATACGTAAACATTCCATAGTCTTACATAGCTCCCATAATTACCCCACATTGTGATGGACATGACAGTTCAAACTGACTAAAATGAAGACACATAAACAAGAAGACATAAGCTGTTCCTTACAGTTCCTGGCCTTGGGTCGGGAATCTTTTCATTGTAGCCTTTAAAGCTGGAATTCTGAAAAATGCCATCAATCTCATATAAGGAGTACTTGCAAACAGCAGTAGAGTTCCTGTGGCAAAAGTTAACGGACGCATCCCATTAACACAAACAAGCAACAAAGCAGCATCAATAACAAATGACAAGTCATATATTTAGTAAGTGTTTGTGTGAGAAATCTATCTGGTACAAAAAGACTTTCACTTCTTTGTGTAAACAATTATTGAAGGACATTATCCGAAAGAGGAAGACGCCTGAGAGTCTCTTTCCTTGTCATTTTAACAAGGCCACATATTACAGATATGAAACCTTATGTAGCACCATTGGTAATCTGTCAGACAAAGCTGGATTTACAATGATGTTAATAAATTTCCAATCATTTAGCGTTATAATGTTATATGTTATTTAGGCAATATATGCTTACTGAATTCTTAATACTTTCAAAATAAAGTCTAGTACTGTATGAAGTATATGTGAAAAGGAAATTTACCAGCTGCTTGAGAAGAGGGCATAGACTTGCGAGTCCATCCAGTTCTCAGAATGCAGTACAAAAACATCTTGTAGGCGGTTGAAGTACAGAGATTCACTAGGGATTGCGCACACTAGACGTGCCTTCAGGAAAGATGTCCATATATTCTGGAAGAAACTCTTGGATCCCCCCTTATCGACCTGCGAAGAGAGACAAGTGATGAGCACTAAACATCTGTGAAAACAAAGATCAAGTTTCTATTGTTACAAGCTTAAATCAGGGCAGATGCCTTCCAAAACTCTTCAAAGACTATTTATATTATCAGTGTCTTGAGAATACTACACCCAGAAAGCAAACAATGACTGAAAGCATACAAAGGATGAAGTCCATTTCAGTTACAAGTGAAATGACTATGTATTAATACATTGATACAGGGTCATCTTACATGTCTGTTTGTGATAAACACAGGAAAGGAGAACCCAAGATCTGTTAAAAAGAGGATCCTACATGCTGGTAAGGTGACAAACTAATTCTCTGTCCCATGATGAACACTGGGCACATCAAAGGACCAAAGAAACTCCATGATTTTAGGGCTTATTGTTATTAGGTCATCTACTACATAAGTTCAGACCGATCTGTCAACCACACTCCACTCTAGCATAACTGCAAACTTAACATAACTGTGCTCCTTATCCAACAACGGTTTACTGTACCTTGCATACTCTGGCCACTCTCGAGATCCAAGGGTCAGCCTCTGGGCTGCTGTCTGAGTTTTTCTCTCGAAAGAGGACATAAATCTTCTCATGGGTCAGATCCTCAGGTCTCCGGGCCAAGAAGGCTGAAATGAAGGTTGGTTCTGGAAGTGGGAAAATACAGGTTCAATATCATCATTTGTTTCAACGGGCTTTGGCCTTCAGCTTTGACAATAGAAACTAGTAACCTTGTTGGCTCAGTGAACACCGGAGCCATGGAAATACAAGAGCTGCACATTTGAGCAGATGCAGCATAAAGAAGGGACATGACCTTGCAGCATGAACTAAGCCATAAATAGGTTGTAAGCAATTGTGCTCAGAAATATGCAAAATGTTTTAGGAGGTCCCTTTTGCTGGTCCTCAGAGGTTGCAGGCAACTATTTCAAATACACTTTTTTATTGCATATTACATATTTAGTCAATGTCAGATCTCACAAGTAGACAGATCTCATACATAATATGTGTGGCCATGCTATTTTTTTCAACCAACCTGTAATCCAGGGGTCATACATCCAAACACTGGTTTGACTGCCAGTTTTCCTGCGGAACTGTAGTGAAGTCCCCTCCCTGTAAAGGGGAGCTGCAGCATAAAGGTCTTCATCTGGACAACACACAAAGACCACACAGTACATCACTGTCAGGAAACAACGGTTGAGGTAAGTCTTTGTTCTAAATGAAAGAGCCTGTTGTCATTTCAGAAGGTCACTGTGGTAACAGAGGCGTCTGCACCTGTGTTTCTTTTTTTTCCAGGCTATTCGTGTGTGTGTGGATTATCTCAGTAAGCAGGACCATCAAACAGAGAGGGAAATGGAGCAGACAAACCACCACCATTTAGGTTATCTAACAGCAAAAATGCAGAGTCTAATACCCTTTAACACTAAAAGATCTGCAAATGTAATTCCACCTTTCTGTAGACAACTCCATAATGAATTCCCAGCACTCACCATTTAGTCAGGAAAGACTAGCCAAAGAAGTCAATTAGCACAGTACAAGCAATACCTTTGACAGTCCCATCAATTTCAAGCTACTCCACATGCATAAGTGATGGAGGAGGACTTTGTACCATAGAGTTCACGTTAGGAAACTCTTTAGTTTTAGGAAAACTTTGTCCATGGGTGTAGAAAATATTAACAAGCTAACTCTGTATCTAGTTGTAGCCGATACAGCTTGCTATTTACCTTTTTGCTGCCAAACCAAAATGGCAACTGTAAAGACCAAGGATAGCACTTTGCAGATGTTTAATGCAACGTAAAGGAAAATTTTTATTCCAAGAAATTTTGGACTATTTCCACTGATCCATTCATCATCAAATATTGTACAATCTACAATCTAAAGAGCTGCTGACATAAAGAATAAATACAATCAATATAGAGATTTTATTCATACTGAGACAATTTGCTGTGTGGTATATGCATCATACTCTTCTGTATCACTTATCATTAGCAGATAATGGATTTAATGTCTTTCTCTTATAGAATGAGAATGAGCTACTGGGAAGGGAGTATGACTAGAAATTTTAGAAAGGATGCCACTCCACAAAACTTCATCTGGATATCTGTGTTTTGTTGCACTATAGCCTTCAAGCACCATTTTAAAACATGTTTACCATCTTTAGCTAGAGCTTGTCCACATACCTGCTGTAAGACATATAGAGTTCTGTGCAGATGTGTGAGGAGAGATGCCAGTGCCATCAATAAACTCCTCTGGCGGACTGTAGCTATTGTTCCCATTGGGGTGCTACGAGAAGAGCAAGAATTGTTTAAGAGAACAAAGAGTAATCCAGATATGACAGCTGAAGAATGTTATATGTGGAACAAAGGGATTTTAGCTTCTTAACTTTATCTTACCAGCTTCCAACACTTTGGATGTTCTCCACTTGTACCACAAACCAAAATGCTGTCCTGGAATTCCTCAATTACAGTGACTGCATTTTCACAAGAACTCTGAAATTTAGGAAAATGTACATTTAATTGGTGCCCAACAAATGTGCATTGCCCAATTAAACACCTTAGTATCTCCAGAAATAAAAAAAGAAATTAAAAGAAATAAATAAATTCCGCTTTACACATTTCAAAGCCTGCAATGCTATTTGTAATGTTACAGCTGTCATGGCATCAACAGGCATTTGGATTGATTTAAACAAACATTACAGACAAGCTGACCAAGAAATGGTATCATGCCATATGGTCACATCATGAAAAACAGATGACACTGCCCATCCCAATTTCTAGAGGGAATTCTGAAGTCATAAGATATTACATGATATAAGTGGTTCTGAACCCAGAATGAGGTCAGATACTGATTTTAGATCATTAGTTCTGGGTCAAAAATATATTGGATGGAGTTCCATCAGTCCTGAGAGCACTGTTCCACTGTTCCTCAGCCCAATGCTGGGATATCTTTGTAACGCACAGTCCAACTCTTGCCATCTCTTGGGCCACAGTCCAACTCTTGGGCATGGTGACGTTTGGCTCTTGTGGTTGCTCTTCACTGTTTTATTCTGCGCTCAGTGTTTTTCTTTGGAGCAGTGTGTGCACTATATCCAGCAGTGGAAAGCAACGCTAATGTTAAAATCTTGTCTTAATTCTATTTATATAACTTATGTGCTGCCGAAAGTGGTTTCTTTCTGAGATTGGGCAGCGGCGGTCATTATAATGGCTGATTGCCAAAAGCTTCAACCATTGTAGCGTTTTCTCTTCCTTTCTTTGGATACCTGTCCCTAAATTGCTAACTATAAAAAGATTGAGAGTTAAAGGCATTTGAGAAAGTGCTAAGAGTTAAAAAGTATTTGCTGTGTTAAATGTGTATGGTAGTTTCTAAATGATCTTCTCAAAAATCTGTGGCAGATAGTACTGAGGCTTTCTCACTTTATGGTAAGGAACATAAAGATGAAATTTACATACAAGATTTACATACATACCTTATCACAAACGTGATTTCTGTCGGCTATCAAAGTGATGTTCTGTAACAACAACAAAACAGTTAATATCTGGCATGTATTAAAGCTGCTCAAATGCTTAATAAAGTGTCCGTACTGCTCTGTTTATTATAATGCATACACTCGTACGCTACCATTCAAAAGGTTTGGACTGACATATCATATTAATCATTGCTGTTTTCCACTAATAACTATTACAGTGCAGACTGGAATACTATAAGGTAAATGTCGGATTTATCTTAATATGTTTTATTTAGAATATCGTCGCTGTCCAAAGAAAAACATGTATCTCCATTTTTGTTGATTTTTACTTTTAGGCCTCATTTGATCACATGAGCTGCTGTTTACTCTGTGTGCGAATTTCATGAAGAATGGACCAACAAAAATGGCCCAAAACTGCTTGGAAAGAGGCCTGGTTCCATTGACTTCCATTCAAATTAAATGAGGTTTTTGGCCTTGCCATTTTGGAGATACCTGTATTTCTCTGGACAGCGACGATATACAGTTTGCATCATTGCTGTAACAGCTCTTGTTTTGCATTGAACAGAAACCTTTAANCATTCAATTGTCAATCATTTAAATCATTTAAACTCTGTAAAACTAACTAATGTGTTTAGGGTCAGGTCTAGGACAATCTGAATAAAGATAAACTACATGTTTAATCTGGTTTATGAAAAAAAAAATCTAAATTACCTTAAAAATGACACTTAACCAAAACATTTTGAAAGGTCTCTGTCAAAGCATTTGTTAATTTTTGCCTGATTTTTAGTTCATTTAGCTTCATAAGAATCACATACTTACAGACAAAACAAGGCCATCGTTGACATCAACTTGTAACACATAATTTAATCCTCCAATGAATAGGTTGTCTGATCTTTCTTGAAGGAAGAAGACTGTGTGACTTAAATTTGTTTTGTAGATGAGCTGCTGGTCTGAATTACCTTCCCCACAAAAAATAGGAAAAAAAAATTGTTCTTTCTTCTACATACACATTTTTATAAGGCATATGGTTCAAAGACACTGCTGGATTAAAAAATGTATGGCAAGAATTAAAGTACATCCCACCAAACAGAACGTCCACACAACGCTGTATTTAAGGCGTGAATATGTTGGTGCCGACATTACTTAATATCCACCTTTAACAACATAAAACCAATTAAACAAGCTTGAAGTTACGTATCACAGAGGTTGGTGCTGACATACAATATGAGAGCCTTGCATAGCATCCTATTCGGTTGTGATTACATCTCTGCATCAAGAAAAAATCTAATTTCGTCAGTTGCTTGTGTCATCCGTGTCTCCGCTGCTACATGACGTAGAAGGCTCTGACAGGAGCTAATGTATATAAGACTATATACATTGTAAAACTTACTGAAGTAATCTGAAATGCTGATTCACTGAACTTGTAATAATAGGTATTTAAACAGATGAATGAGCATTTAACATTTGTTAACTTATTATATAAAGTTCAATAAACTCAACATTAAGTCATGAAATAGAACTTATTCACACATGCTCATGTGAACCCCATGTATGGGGGGTTAATACAGCCTTGCATAATAATGTTATGTCTAACTTGTAATCACAAACTGATAACTGCACTGATCAGGTTGTCAAAACGTTAGACTGAACAAGCTGACTGGAATGAAAGCTATGAATGTAATATCATACAACAGCCTCTAAAGTGTTTCATTTAGTCTTTGTAACAAGGTTTCTACAACAGTACAAATGATCAACACAGTGGTTGTTACAGTGTTGTGATTATGTCGTTGTGTTTGTGGGCATTAAACAAACATATTGAATGTAATTCATTAAACTGGGCCCAATTTTACACATTTATAAACCCATTTGATAAATACACTTTAGTCATTCGGCGTGATCTCACAGTAAGAGGCTCAGAGCTCAGTAAAATCATTTAGCATATCACAGTGGCTCCGCTTGTATATGGTTAGCTCTGGATCTAAATCTATCCCGCCGTTAAACGGTGAGCGGTCCTGTTTCATCTGTTCCAGAAGCAGCACTAGCACTCTCCACAAAGCTACACACACTCAGAATCAGAACCGGCAAAAATTCACGGAGGAGGCTCGATTTCCCTCAAGCGGACTCACCTTGCCGCAGAGTTAGTCTCGGAACTTCCCTCGAATAAACGACAGGCAGAATAAATACGGTATACAGAAGATACATCATGTTTGTCCTGCGGTCTTACAGCTTCATCTCACAGGCGGGTTGTAACGGTACTGATGCACATACTTGGCGCAGATACACCATGCGTTGGCGTAGACTACGTCATGAACCACTTACTTCCCTCCCACTAGAGGGCAGACGAAAGATCACTGACCATATATGTATATACCGATCAGACATCAGCTCCATTTACCACATAGGTCAGGACCCCCACCACAGGACCAGCACAGAGCAGGTATTATATGGGTGGTGGATCATTCTCAGCTGTGCAGTGACACTGACGTGGTGGTGTGTTAGTGTGTGTTGTGCTGGTGTGAGTGGATCAGACACAGTAGTGCTGCTGGAGTTCAGTCAGGGGTGACAGCTCATCTGCTGCTGCAGAGTTTGAGTTGGTCATCCTCTAGTCCTTCATCAGTAGTCCCAGGACACTGTTGGCTGGAGAGTTTTGGCTGGTGGATGATTCTCAGTACAGCAGTGACACTGAGGTGTTTAAACACTCCAGCAACACTGCTGTGTCTGATCCACTCACACCAGCACAACACACACTAACACACCATATCAGTGTCACTGCAGTGTTGAGAACAATTCACTACCCACATAATACCTGCTCTGCGATGGTCCTGTGGGGGTCCTGACCATTAAGGTGATGGGGGATAACAACGTATGCAGAGGATCAGATGGACTACAGTCTGTAATCGTACAACTACAAGGTGCACCTATGTGGTAAGAAGGTAGTGTTCCTCTGATATCCACCAAAACCTGATTAGTCCGTCAGACTGCCAGATAATGAAGCATTATTCATCAGTCCAGAGAACACATTTCCATTAGTCTAGAGTCCAGGGGCAGTGTGCTTTACCACACTCCAATGGATGCTTGGCATTGTGAATAGTGAACTTAAGCTCCTGACATTCAGATCTTGAGATTGTGCTGCTTTAAGAGGCAGTTTGGAACTCCGTAGTGGGTGATGTAACAGAAGACAATTTTTACATGCTATGTGCTTCAGCACTCTGCAGGCCTACTCTGTGAGTTTACGTGGTTTACTCCTTTGTGGCTGAGCCTTAGTAGTTCGCAGACACTCCCATTTAAAACAATAGCACTTACAGTTGATTGGAGCAGATCTATCAGGACATAATTTCATAATTTCCAAAGTGCACTATTTAGCTTGTTGAAATGCATTATTTACAAGAATACATTTATTTTACAGGTTGTTGTGACAGATTTGGGTTTAACTCACATTTACACCATTTCTGATCGTGGTCACATCGCCACCCACCATTTTTTTTCAGAAATTTCCAGACATGAGAAGCTCCTCCCTTTCCGTTTCCCATTGCACTGGGGGACAATAGTGTCCACACATTTAAACCACACATTTAAAAATCGACTGGCTCTGAGTCAACATTGACATTCGTAGCTCCACTACATATTACACACTTAAAAACTAGTTAGTATAAGTATTAAGTTTGCAATTAATACACGTCCTATGTTCCTTACCTGAGCCTTCAGCTGTGTTTCATTTGTGTTTATCTTGCCAGTGTCCTGACCCTTTGCTTTATCTCCTGGTTTTTAGAATATGGATATGTCTCTGATGTAGCCTTTGTTCTGTGTCCCAGACTGTTTTTCTTTTGGTTAGATTTATGCCCTGTATTCTCAGTATGTCTTTGGGGAACCGTTATGCCCTGTAGTCTTTGTATGTCTCAGGTTACCTTTATGTCTTGTACCACTTGCATCCTGCCGCCTCATCTCCCATTATGTCAATACTGCAGTCATTATTTCCATGCACAATTTGAACTGGTAGTCAAAATGTTTGAGCGATTTTGTCATATACTGGAAACTGTACAGTGTACTACTAATGAAGAGTAGAAGACAGTATACAGTACATACTGGAGCAGCATGCTACTTTATACACAGGCTATGTTTGTCCTTGATGCATTGTAAGTAATGCCAAAATGAAGTAATTGCGGTGCTTCCAACCTCACATGCTGGCCCTGTTTGTCATGGCAGATGGTTGTGCGCCTTCTTAGTGTTGTAGTTTTGCACACAGCACTTTAGTTAAAATAAATGAACGAGGGGGGTTGCACTGACCAGATTCGCCACTGACTATGTGTTACCTCTATTACACTGTGGCATCTGCCACTGGCTGTGCAGGCGTGGCCATGCAAAGAAGGAGGTGACACACTTCTGGCAAGAAAGAGTTTGTTGTTGTTTAATCTGGTTGTTTGTATAGCTGTGTGTGCATGTTTCTAGTGTTATTTCATATTGGGCAGTGGCGTTAGTGGAGTGGGGTTGTGTGTCTACCATGAAGGAGAGTGGTGGAGCTATTGGTGACCTGCCCTGCTATCCTGGATCATGCTGGGTTGTGGATTTCACTTACTGGCAGTTCAATAAAAAAGCAGTTACCCACAAGCACAATGTTTCCCTCAGTTTTTTTTTTTTCACCAGGATGTACAGTATCATATCACAAAGACAACTGCAGCAGCGGTGCCTGTGTGGGGTTAGATTAGTTCAGCTTGTGTTTCAGCACATGCTGGTGCTCTTGCCTTGAGAGACAGATGCAGGGCAAATCTTGAACTATGACTGCATCCTAAACCTTATACTACCATACTAAATAATGTCTGTGTCTGAAATAGAAGACTGCTGTCTTGATGCCTTGATGCCACCTGCACTGTCTCCTTAGAAGGCAGCATTTTCAGCATTACCGACTGTGTCGGTTCTGGTGATTTCTGCTATTTTTTCCTGAGTGCTGCCACTATTATACGATGAGTAAGGCGTTGCCATCATGGAGGAACCTCAACAGTCAATGTTTTATATTAACATTAGATTCAGATATGACTGGCTGCCTCGCTGCCTCAGGATACTGTATAAGTAGGCAGCATACATGACTTTTCAGACACAACCAATATGTCAAAAATAGTGCGGTACAATAGAAGTCCGTTAAATAATGTAGTGTGTGTAAGACAGAAAAGCGTGGTTATAATGAGCTGTTCAGCTCCATGCCGATAGGGGCGGTGTGGAGTCCGGAGTATGGCAGCAAGTTTACAGAGTAAGAAGAAGAAGCGTCTTAAGAAGCTGATACCATGGTGACTATCTAGTTTAAATACGTTTATTATGCCTTATTTTTTATTATGCCTTATTTGTATTTTACATGTAGACGATATATTCTAGTTTTCACTGCCTGTTAATGCTGCGAGTGGTTCAAAAAAGCCAAAGCCTCTTTAGCTTAGCTGTGGATTGGTGTTTTGGCAGTGTTAGCTTTAGCCGAGTCAGCTAGCTAACTGTCATTTAATCATCTGTCACTGTACTTTTTCAGCGGTTCCGGTTTTGTGGAGATTTGGACTGTCCTGACTGGGTTTTAGCTGAAATCAGCACATTAGCACGAATAGTTGAGTAATGTCTTTCGTTTATTACCCCCTGCAAATAAGGCTTCATTTCCTATAACCACTCATATCACATGATCTCGCTCATGAATAAGACCAGTCTGTTCCAATGGGGACCACTGTTTATTCTCTAACTACTGCTATTCCTCATGTACTCACCACAGTCGAGCGTCAAGGTGAAACTACTGTGTGTCCAGGTTATAAAAGACCTCCTCGACGACGGCATCGATGTAAGTTTTGGGATTTTTTACTTCTGCTATAATCCATATCTTGGATTTGGATTACTGGGTGCATAATTAAAATGAACTTTTCTTTCAGTATGACAAAGTCGCAAAGCTGACCTCTGATGCAAAATTTGGTGAGCTGAATTTTCTGTTATTCTTGTTATGCAATATGCACCCCTGAAAGAATGCAGCCAACCAGGATCCAGTACAAGGGAGAGCAGGACTCAAACTGTCACATTTGTCTTTTATTCCCTCCTGAATCAACTGAAAGTCTTTAAAGCAAGATTAGATTTTAATGCAAGCAAATTGCATGTGTGCAAATTATATCAGGCAGACCTAAATACAAATATGAATATTGAACAGAGTATGCTAAAATGTCAGATTTATTTTTTGACGAAAAAGTGGAAGAGGAAATATCAGAATTTTGTTGAATTTCTAAGGAATTTCTGTGGAGACTGTACTTCAGTCTGGTTCGCGCTCACAGTGAATTATGTGCATGCTTTAAAATGAAACTCAGTTGCAGCCACCAAGAGGGAAATTAAAACTATATAGGTCTGACTTCTGACATATACATAACTCAGTAACTGAAAAAAGATCCAGGGTGAATCTGAAGTCGGCATGAAAGGAGGACTAAAAGCACATTCTGATTGAACATGTTTAACTACATAAAAGTTACATTTTGGCTTAGTTTGTGCCTTGCTCTCCCCTACAATATGCACTATAAATACGCAGAGACTACTTCTAATCAGTGAATTCAGCTGCTTTAAAGGAGCGATATGTTAGACAATGTTACCGGTTGAATTCATACTCCACCCAGTTTCTCCTGCTCCCTCTTTTGTCACTTGTTTTCTGTGTTGTTTTTATTTATTTATTTATTTATTTATTCATTTATTGATTGCCAAGAGTGGGTGTGCTTCTTCCTATTCTGCTCATGTTGGGACTAAAAGCTTGACACTGCTGTAATGCACAGCCGTAAATCACCTCTTAAGGTACAAAGTGCCATTACGAGACAGGATGGGACAGTGCTAGCTGGTTAGCACGCCAACCCTAGTAGTTATCTCTGACATACCATCAAAACTGTTATTTATTCATGTTCTGTTAATTTTTGTCAAGTGTAGTTATTTTGTGGAGTGTACTAAACTACAAATCTTACCTATTGATTAGGTCATTATACATATTGCTCCTTTAAGATGCACTCAGTGCTGATGGAGACATTTAATTGCGCACACACAGCTTGTATATAGAGAAACTGTTGTCATGGGACACAGAGCCTAAGATCATCATGCCCTTTACCAATAGTAAGCTAAAGGGGTATAAAGTTCCCCAGCTTTGGGCTGTAGATCAGTAGGACTGTATTCTGTGGAGTGATGGAGTTCCGTCCAGTACTGTTTGAATGATTTGAATTGACAACTGTGATTCAAAACTAAGCATCCAACAGCGCATGACCTCACTAATGCTGTTATGGTTGAATGGTGTCAGATAATTATGATCTTCAAAATAGGCCATAAATGATAAACAATCACATTTATTATTTCTTTAGTTATTTACAGTATGGTGTTATCCTTCTCTAGTTGTTGTATGCAGCTGTGACAAACATAATTATCTTCGCTGTGTGCATCCTTCTTCCAGAGAGTGGAGATATTAAAGCCAGTGTTGCGGTGCTGAGCTTTATTTTCTCCAGTGCTGCAAAACATGACGTTGATAGTGAATCCCTGTCCAGTGAACTTCAGCAGCTAGGCTTACCTAAAGGTGAGAATGAGAATGATCTGGAACTGACATGAAATACCCAGCATATTAAACATACAGGTTTTCCACCTTGATCTTGGAGTACCCCTGTCCTGCAAATTTCAGTGGTCTAACACCATCACGTCAGCTGCAGAAGGCCGAAAGCACTAAATCTTGTTGGGCAGGGTTACTCACCCATCAGGGTTAGGAGCAGCCACTGATCTAATTTATCAAAGTTGAATTTTTTTCACATATCTGAATTTGATAGCCTGACATTTATTCAGTAACTAATAGTACCTGTGTCTTGCAGAGCACACAACAGGACTGTGCAAATCCTATGAAGACAAACATGCAGCTCTGCAAGAGAAACTGAAGGAGAGCAGTCTTCGTTGTAAGTATAGCACAGAATGTGTGACGTGTGGGAAATGGAAATGGTCCAGCTTTTCTTTCTTCTTTTTTTTTTAATGTAGTCATAAAGGTGAGCTGCATCAGGTGAATTCCTGTGTAACAAATGCTACAATATAAGCCATAAGTCATTTAGAGTGGTTTGATGTGAAATTCTCTGTTCTGCAGAAACCTAACCAGTCAGAATTGTTCACGGTGGTGATGGGAGCCAGACAACCAAGTATGATGCATCTAAAAGCTAACTCACTAAACGTTATGATTGCAAATGCTCCCTGATGCTGAGTCAGTGTTTAAGCTAGATTAGTGTTAAGATTTTGATCTAAAATGTATTTTTAAAATACGTGCAGGGTATTGTAAGGTAAAATGTTACACCAACAGTTTTTTTTAACTCTTTTTTTTTTTTTTTTTAGGAATAGTTTACCACTCACTCACTCACTCATGTTCTAAACCGCTTTATCCTTCTGAATCGAGGTGGGTGTTGGAGCCTATCTCAGCACTCATTGGGTGGAATTTGGGCCAAATTTATATAGTATACATGCTGGTTCCTATTACCACTGCTGTAAAGAAATCCAAGTCAGCAAGTTTCTTTCCATGTTTCTTTCAGTTTCACATCGAACCACTGTGAACACCTTTGTTTAATTCTAAATTAAATCTGAATGATGCTTAAATCTTTAAGAATCAGTGGGATTCAACTTTAATGGTGTACTGCTGCCTGTACTACAAATGAGCGCTTATCACTACTCTGTGCTTCCAGTGGGTCGTCTGGAGGCAGTGAACTGGAGGGTGGACTACACTCTGAGCTCCAGCGAGTTGAAGGAGGTAAACGAGCCCACAGTCCAGCTCAGGCTCCAGGCTCAACACCCAGAATCCGGTTCCACAGAGACCACAGTAGTTTCTGTCAGTGCAGATAAGTTCAGAGTGTTATTAACAGGTATGAATTTTACTCCAAATAATATCTGTTTTGTATTACAGTTATTATATTGTCCTGTTATTCTGTTTGGGTTTGTTGTGTGACACTTTTGTAGTTCCAGTTGTACACATCTAGTGTATGTACAACAGTGTAAAACATATGCCCATTTTGAAACTGATGCCAGCAGCATGTTTAAAAAAATTTGTGATAGGGGAATGTTTACCGCTGTGATGCATCACCTCTACCTTTAACAACACTGTAAGCATTTGGGAACTGTAGAGACCAGTTGCTGTAGGTTTGAAACTGAACTGTTTCCATTTTTTGCTTAATATAGAATTTCAGCTGCTCAACAGTTGTTATTTTTCCTTTCATTATGTACCAAATGCATTCAGTGGGTGACTGTTCAGGACTGCAGGCAGGCTAGTTTACCACACAAACTCTTTTACTTCCATGCCATGCTGCTATAATATGTGCAGAATGTGATTTGGATTTCTCTTGCTGAAATAAATAAAGCTTTCCCTAAAAGAGACGTTGATTGGACGTATGTTGCTCCAAAACCTGTATAAATCCTTCAGCTTTAATGCCGCCTTTACAGATGTGAAAGTCACCCATGCCATGTGTGCTAATGCTCTGCTATACCATCATGGATGCTGGCTTTTGAACTGTGTGCTGATACAAGCCGGTTGGTCTCAATAAACTGGAGGATGCAATGTCTTTAATTTCAATTTAGTTGAACTACAGGATAGTTTTCAAGTTTTGCCTTATTTTTTTTGAAAAACAATTCAATTTCTTACTTTCAACATTTGATGGGCATTTTTTACTATTCTCAATTAAATATAGGCTTTAAATTATTTGGACATCATTGCATTACGTTTTAATTCATATTTTGCACAGTGTCCCAGCGTTTTTGGAAACGTGGTTGTATGTAAGTACTAATTTATGTTCTTTTTTTGTCCTTTGCTTTCTAGAACTCAAACAAGCTCAAGCTATGATGAATGCACTACAGTGAATCCACCTTGTATCATGTTTAAAAATAAAATAAATTGTGAAGGGTTATGTTTGCCCAGTTGTAAATAATATATTGGTAAGATTCCGTAAACATACAAATCAGTAGTTTCAGATAGGTGGCATGACTAATTCCAATGCAGACTAATAAACAATTTCACATTGGCTTTGTGGACTTGTAAAATACCATTATCCAGACCCGTCCTCTATGAACATGAAGACATGCTGATGGATGGTGGGAGATATTGATATTACATGGAAAAAGCAGATGAAAATGAACTTGGCCCACAACAGGAGACGTCCAAGTTCAGTAACAATGAAACACAGCGATGTCTTTAATCAGAAAGACAGAGGTTTGTTTGTTTTTTTATATTTTGTACACTTTTGTATGATTTGTTGATGTTAACAAAATAAACGAACAGTTTGAGAGTGGCTATGTTAGTGCTTTATCCTGGTGTCCGGAGATTTACTTCTAGTGTCAATTAAATGATTGTATGTCATTTATTTACTTTTATGGCATGTGGCAGACACTCCAGACTTACGACATAACCTTTATGCAGAGGTAGGCAAATGTACTGTCTTGCCCCAGGGCTTCCTGTGGGATAGTATAGTATAGTTGCCCAGGCAGGGATCAAACTCCAGTCTGCAGCATGGTGGGCAGAGGTGTTACACAGTACAGTATACCAGCCAAAGTTTACTGCTTACTGTCTTGCTTGGGATAAGAGTGAAACTAAATAAAAGTTTATTAATTAAACAGTGGAACTAATTTTACCACCTTATCAAGAAAAGGCGAGGTAGATATTGCCAACTAGGCTATATTTCTCACTAGTAGTTCTGTCCAGCAAAGGAGCAGCATGCATACTATGGAAGGTTTTGTGCAAGGTTTTTTCAGGCACAGGAAGATTAAATTTCTGTTTACAAATTGTGTAATATAGAATATAAAGCATGAGGGGCATAATCACCCATCTGCAGTTTTCTTGTCTATCTTAGATGTATGTAAAGGAACTCAGCATTTTATTTTCTCTAAATGTTATGTTATGGTTTTCCATATTTTCTTTTGTTTATTTTTATTGTACATTTTTCCATTTATTTTATTTACATTTTTTATATGTTAAAGGGGAATTCCACAGATTTTTCTAAATTCCAATTTCCTACCAAATTCCATTGGTAGACAAGCCTACAGGCCAGTAGTGATGACCCGATGTCTATACTACAAATACAGCCAATTTATTTACTGTCCAAACCCGACAGAGAATTTTATGTAATGCTGATGATAGTACATTAATGGTCAATCTGGGGGAAAAAAACTTTCTTTGTGGACCGTATCACAAAACTTCTGTGATAAAACAGTATCTCAGACATCAGGCAGCGCATTTATGTCCATATCATGTAATGACTGTCTGTGAGGGAGTTTTAGAGGGGTTAAATTCCTCGGACGTCTGGTTCCTATCTCCACCACTGTGAACAGTTATGACTCTATATGTTTCGTTTGAACGTTTTGTTTTCGTGTTTCATCCCAAACCCCTCTGAATGACTTTGACCGTTTATTATGCAGAAGTTTGGAGAATCTGTGTAGTTCCCCTTTAACCGCTCATCTGTAGTAATAAGGGAGGAAGGAACTACATCTCCCGTCGGCCCCTTGTTTCCGCTTAATGCACGACTATATAACTAGTGCTCGTCTCGCTGCAGCGGGTAAGTATGTAAAGCACCAGCGTTAACGTTAATTCAGGGGGTAGTTTGGTGGTGTTGCTCTTCTTACCAGCAAGCTCATTCATCTCAGTAGACCAGAGTTTCCAGAACCAGCTGTAAATAGAGTTAACGTTGACATTTGCAGACTTTAACTGCACAGTGGCTGCTGAACTGTTGCGTAACTTTATTTTTAGCGTTGTTTTTCAGTCTTCTGCATTCTGCACAGAGTAAACATGCCGTTTGCATGTATTTCTTGAATAGTCATCATTCTCCGTTTATAATGTTATATAATGCGTGTCCAGGCAGCTGTTATAGCGGCCTGTGTCGAGCTGTTATCATATGTTGTCATCATCAGTGATTTTCAATATCCGCAGCACCATGCCCGAGGGTCCAGAGCTCCACTTGGCCAGCCTGTTTGTGAACAGGGTGTGCGCGGGCGTGGTTTTCCGCGGAGCTGTGGAGAAGTCAGACGTCAGCAAAGGACCCCCTGTGCCCTTTGCCAGTGATGCCTATAGGATCAGTGCTGTGTCCAGAGGAAAGGAGGTCCGGCTGACGCTCACACCCATCAAAAGTGACAGGAAAATCAAAAACAAGGCAAAGGAAGAGCAGCTGCCCATGGATGTGGTTTTCCGTTTTGGGATGTCTGGCTATTTCCGTTTTACACCGGTGGACGAGCTTCCAAAGCATGCACATGTCCGCTTCTACACCAACGAGGACCCTCAAAGGGTGCTGAGCTTTGTAGACGTTCGCAGATTTGGCGGCTGGCAGCCTAATGGGACCTGGCAACGAGATAGAGGACCATGTGTCATGTTCGAGTACGAGAGCTTTAGGTAGGGCCCTTTATCCAGTGCCCCTGGGAGCCACTGGTACCGCAGCAAAGGGGAATTCCACCCATATTCATAAATAAACTGCATACTTACATCACTGAAGTGTAAATAAAGCAATTCAGAGAGATTTGAAATGGTGCAATGGATTGTTCATAGCACAAGTAAAGCCAGTTGTTCACGATCTGAAATGACCAGTAAATCTTTCACTGCTGTCAGAACAAAATTTCATATCTCCAAAGTGATAACAGTAGAAGGAAAACATGGTCACTAGTCAGATGAATCAGTTTTATATCAAAATCACATTTTAAAAGAGTGCAATATTCAAATCGTAAGAGCTGCAATTTTAATTATAGGCTATGTTATCAAAACATAATTGTTACTGCAAGTGCATTAAGCATTAAAAATGCCTTCCATTTTGATTCACAGCTATCAAAAAACAACTTCTGTGCCATCAGGCAGCACACTCATATCTGTTTTTGCAGTAGCTTTATGTGATGCAGTTTTGAGAAATATTAAACGCTTTGGATGTCTGGTTCCTACCACCACTGCTGTGAACAATTCTGACTCATTTTCACTAGAATCCATCATGATTTAGTTACACAAACATTATCAAAAGTCTCTGGAATCCCCTTTAACCATTTAATCAATCAAACAACCAGTCAGTCTGTCAGTCAATAAATATAAGTACATGGATGAATGTAATTTAAGTTACCAATGTTGCACTTAGCATGTTCTTTATCTTTCAGGCACAATGTTTTGTCCAACCTATCAGACAAGGCATTTGACAAGCCCATCTGTGAGGCTCTGTTAAATCAGAGGTACTTCAACGGGATTGGTAACTACTTGCGTGCAGAGATTCTTTACAGGTTATTTCCCACTTGACTACTTAGCATCTCTCCACATGTTCACTGCCGGGTCTGTGCCCCATATTACTTGAACTCCGAATGGCACATAATGGCTGTAACACTGGAAAACAATGTAGCCATTCCATGTTTGAGCTGCATGCGTGCCGAGATTGACCTTGTTCTCCAACATCTAGATGCTGAACACACGCACATTAGATTTGAGAACAAAGACTCATTTTTGCCTCCGTTCTCATTTCAGATTAAACATCCCTCCCTTTGTGAAGGCAAGGTCAGTGCTGGAGGGACTCGTGATAAAGGATGAAGACACAAAGGAAGTTAAAGAGGTGACAACGGAGGTGAAAATGTCTCAGGGATAGAGGTGCTAGTCTTACATGACACCACAATAACAGCCCTGTTCTTTTTCCTGGTTAGATTTGTGATGCAGCTGGAAAGAGGAAGGTGAAAACAGAATGTCCAGACATACTTTCTCTCTGTCACACTGTGCCTCTGGAGGTGATTAACCTGGGTAAAACATGCTCTTTGGCTTTTTACACCTTAAAAAGGAGTCATGTAGGAGGAGACTTATAATGTTTTTGTGGTATTTCTCTTTCCTTTAGTGTGTCATGTAGCCTTTTGTGCATGTAAACAGTCTGCAAAGTCCAAAGTACACATCAGAAGGAGTAACTTAGCAGAGCGTTTCAGACAGTGGATGAAAAAAGATGTGGTTTTGGAACACTGAGGCATGTAAATGTATTCTAGTAGACCCCAAAATGAATTAGAAACATTGAAATTGACCATAATAGGTCCTCTTTAAGCAGTACTATATCTGTGAATTGAAATACAATGTGACCTGACATACACATCTGTTTTGGGTCCAAGGTAAGGCCACAGCAACTTCATCACACTGCATTGGTCAAATCGAGCATGCTTTAACAAAATAAACATTTTTTAAGTTAAAGTATTAAAGTCATACCTGTCACATAGAATCTCTGGGCACTGTGTGATAAGTTATTTACTTCTGATCAGTGCTGTGTTGCATGAGTTCTGCAGGCTGCATTCATAAGCAATCAATTGATATGAATGCTAGAAAGATCGGCAAGAGATTGGGAAACCATTGTCCAGACACTGCTGGTCATATATGAACCAAAAACCAGCTGTCTAATTTAATTATATCAAATGTCTGAAAAGCTAATGCACCATTTGTGCTCTGTAGTCAGCTAATAATTACATAGGCATGATACACATAGAAGATAGAGAGGCAAGCTGCTTAGCTAAACCCATTAATAGCTGAGCTTTAGCAAAAACATTCTTTAGTCACTAATTGTTTTTGCTTAAATCTTGGATATTGTTCTACTTACGGTGAAGAATGATGGAGGTGAAACTATAATGATTCTAAATAAAACTCTTTACTTGGAAAAATACACAACACACAGTCTATGTGCAGTGCCCTAGCTAAACGGTCCTCATATGCAGGCAGTGTGTTTCGGGAATGTGATCATATCATTGCTGAAAGATTTAATGAAAAATGGTGCAGAAAAATTTCCTGTTCGTTCTGCTTTTTTAATAATACTCCTAATGCATTGTAATATTGAAAAATGTTGAATCATTTAATCAAAGAAAAAGTAAAAAGTATACTGGAAAGTATTTAAGAGCATTATTTGAAGTTTTACTTAATTCTGTTGTCTCCTTCTGTCATGTTTTAGGTGGAAAAGGGTACGATCCAGGGAATGCTGATTTCACAGAGTTTGAAGCCTGGTTGCAGTGTTACTATGTAGATGGGATGAATTCAATTAGTGACTATAATGGAAGAACTATATGGTTTAAGGTGATGCTTATATATGTAATCCTTAAGTCTACTGAAAAGACAGTTACATCATCTATGTATGTTTGAATGGATGCAATTGTTTTTTTCCTCATGTGTCTTTTAGGGCAATCCGGGCCCAATGGCACCGAAAGGTAATTTATTGTCATCTTGTTTTTAGTTGTTGATAAACTGATGAATTATTCACTGCTTATCAAAGCCATTCACATCCTATTTAGGTTCCAAGTCTTTCAAGATAAAGAGGAGAATGCAGAAAAGTGAACATGACTCTACAGATACAAAGAAGGTGAGATTCAGAAACTTCCTAAAAATTGCTTGAAATAACTCTCTGCAGCTGGACATACATACTGTACTTCTTATCAGGCTGCAAAAAAGAAGCGGTCTGGGAGCATTTCAAAGGATAAGAGTGTAAAGAAAGATCCAGCAACTGTAAAGAAGGAAAGGGACATGCCTAGGAGACAACGTGGCACTAGGAAGCGGAATGCAAGCAAGAACCAACTTGATACAGAAGCAGCTGCTGTGAACAAAAGACTTAAAACACTCAGAAAGAGGAACTCAGCAGGTGATTATTTTAGGCTTTTATTTGCATTTTTATTCACTTTGCTTACAATAACCAACATTTATAACTACACACCCTTGGTTTGTTCCAGGGCCCCAGACTAGCAAGGCTAAGAGCACGAGAAGACTGAGTGGGCGAGAAAGCAACACCAGATCTCGGAAAAAGAGCAGAACAGCATCTTAGGGCCTGTTTTTTAAAAGCAGTCAGTGATATGTTTAAATATAATAATCATCTGAAAGTATATAAATACCAAAAAGCAGAGCCACCAGGGAGGGGTAGCTTTGCTTTAAGAGGAATCTTTCTTAAACAAACTTGCCAGGCATGTATCAGGTGAGATCCAAAAGACTAACATCAACTACTGTATGGAACCACCATTTTTTACCTTTATCTGTATTTTGTAATAGAGCAAATAAAAGTTGTTTCTAAAGCCTGTGTCCCGTCTTATGTCATTAGTTTTATAGCTCACAAGTCTGTTGTGATGAACTAGGTTTGTAGTTCCTGCTAACCTGACTATTAAGACCATACTAAATTACAAATCACTAAAATTTAAAATGCATTTCTAACACCAATAAAACATGTTTTCAAGTTACAGAAATTACAAAAAAGTCATATTTACATTATAAAATTTATATTTGTGTTTACAGTGAAAAATGTTTAAGAAATTGACTCAACGTGATTATAAAAATATTTCTTTAAAATATCGGCTGTCAGCTGATTTGTAGTCTATGGTTTGTTTTGGCGTAACTGTAAAAGGAGTGAGATGATCTGAAATGGTTTGAAACTGAGGGAGATGCCGCTTCCTCTGAGTGTAGCAGGGTGAGTGGGATCAGGCTGCTCCAACAGGTCGCAACTGTGGTCAAAAAGTAGGGGGAAAAAAGTCACAATTCAAACAGAGTTAGTTTTAACTGATGCTCAATTGTGAGGGATATGACTGAATTTGTACAGGATAAAGTATCTTATCCAAATTAACACAAATTAAAAACTTCAGATAAAAATTTCAAAATCATGCGCCAGGCAGCACATTCAATAACAACCTCACTCATGACTGTTCCTATTAACAGGTTTGTTCCTACACTGATGACAATTTGAAAAAGATTACCATTTCTGAGGGGAACTGCTCTAGGGTTGGTGTATTATGC
Source organism: Semaprochilodus insignis (assembly GCA_034552555.1). Taxonomy (NCBI): domain Eukaryota; kingdom Metazoa; phylum Chordata; class Actinopteri; order Characiformes; family Prochilodontidae; genus Semaprochilodus; species Semaprochilodus insignis. The sequence continues at coordinate 50,645,890 of CM067474.1, read as the reverse complement.
AATTACTGTGTCCATGGACAAAGCAGATTTGTACATGTTTAAAATCATGGATCTTGTTGGTATTCACTTATTACATTAATTTCACATCTAAAACAAATCCAGCTCAAACATGTCTTTGGTCACATTAAATAAATGCAGTAAGGATCTACACGAATAAAACTTACTGCCAAGCCTCTTGTACTGGGAGGGCGGTAGAAAGCACTGCTGTAACACTGCTTCCATGGGACTCGTACAGACGAATAACAAGGGCATTCTTCCTTCCTTCGGCCTACAGGAAACAGAGCCAGAGTCAGCGCTGACAGAGCAGGTTGGAAACAGTTCAGTGAAGTCTTTGTGAGGTCATTACCAGCCTATGTACATGTTTTACTGTTTCCAGTATGACAGCTGATGAATTCAAAGTGAATGCGCTCCAGGGATGAGCGATGCTGACATCAGGAATAAGACGTAGTGGGAAGTTGAGGTTGTAGGCATGCTGGATGACTGATGCATCTTGGTAAGAGCCTGTTAGAAAAGCCAGAGTTTCCCATTATTCATAGCTTTGGTTCAGCTGGATATTTAAAAAGCGAATTTATACGGGCTGACCAGCATGTGGCATCACTGCATAAGTGAACTGATGATGTCCCATATCTGCATTGGCATCAGGCGCTTTCGGGGCTCGCAGTCTAAGGAGAGTTAGGCAGTGTAAACAAGTCTGCTGTGGAATAGGGAGTCTTAACAGCATATAATACTGATAGTCTGATTAAACATTTAAACTTACAAGGATAAGGTCATGATATTCTGATGAACAGAGTAGCCATATTTGCAGTCATTTAAAAGAGCCACCCCAAAACCATGCTCTGAGAGATCTGCCCATTTATGGCCCCAGACCTGTAGGTTTGAATAGAAATCATACATTTGTATGGAGGCTGCTGATAGCTCAAGAAAGATGGTCCATCTGTGCATCAACAAATGCCACACCAAGTTACACCTTGACATAATCAATGTACAATGTGCAGTTTATACTGTATATTGTAAAGGCACCTCAAAGCGAGCCCAGTCCCAGGAGGTGTTTCTGTGTGTAGGTCTTTGGAGGTGACCAAACTGAATCTCATAGGTGGCGTTGGGACTTCGCACTTGTACAGGAAACTCCACCTTCAGGAACTTATGGGCCTCTGCCCAGTCCACCTGAAAAAGAAATCTCCTTCAAACACGGGCCTGAAGGAACCAAGGGCTTTGTGCCAATTCTTGTGAGTTCTGCATTAGACTACACTGGGTTATGTTGTCCTTACTTGTGTTTTGAACTTGATGTAGGGGCAGTTGGCATCCAGTATGACCTCCTGCGTGATGCTGCTTTTTGCACTGATATTCAAGGAAAACGTAACACTACCTCGCAGACCACCAGAGCTCAACACTTCCACAGGCCGTGTCACATCCACAACTGGCTTCCTAGAAACAGAACGTGTGTGACCAGCATGATATAGCGCGCTATATGTCCAACTTGGGGGAAAAAACAGATGGTGAATTCCCTTACTGGTAAAATCTGGTGCTCTATGTATTGCAATAAATAAACCTGACTTGACTCACCTGGTCTGAAGATGGTAGTCCATTACATCCCATGCATCCCAGTACAAAGGAACATCATCAAACAACACAAACTGATTTCCGAAACAACCATCAGATATGGCCTCCCTATAATCAAAAATATTTAAAAAGAGGATAAAAGAGCTCCAGAACACAGCTTCTCTCTCTACAGTCTGTCCTTTAAAACATTACGTTTGGTCATTTACTTTTGTCTCACCTGTTTGTCTGTGGTAGAAGGAGGGACACCAAGCGACCCATTTTGTCCAAGACAGCCCGCAGAAGGCCATTCTCCATTAGAACTGAACCATCAGCCTGTAATTGACAGTGCCATGCCTCAAAACTCTGGTGTGCAAGTAAAAACAGTAGTTCGTTCTGATGAAAAATGTATTCCAGAACACAATACCTGCACTGTTACAGACACTGTAGACACAGGCTCAGCAATCTCTGTAACTGGAGCTACACCCACACAGGGGGCTTTCACCAAGGCTGAGGAAAACAGGTGTAGATATGATAAGCCTCATTAACCAGCACTGCTCATAAATCTTTCCATCATTTTAAATGAATAGGCAACTATTCATAATATCCTGTGAACAAAGAACCCCTTTTTCTAAGCTTTGAGTACCTAGTTTAGTCTGAGCACCATCTTCTGTCAGGGCTATGACTTCATTGCGTTCCCAGGGTAAAGTGTTGAAAACTGCTGTACTGGAGCCCACTCTCAAACTGGACCTCAGCGCATTACAGGCAGCAAGCAGAAGTCCCGTGCCAGTCTCCTGAATCTCTTAAGACAAATAAAAGATCAGTTTTTGTTACTTCATTGATAGTTTCAGTTTATACACATCAAATTGTAGATGTTTTAATAGGGGGATTACTTAATAAAAGGGGAATTTGTAACAAAGAACATCACATTTGAACTATTAATGTGGGTGTACAGTAGAACCAGACCAACATATTAGTTCTCTAAGAATACTGTCCAATACTGACAGACTGCAGATTTACTGAGGATAAGGTACAACAACAAGCCATGCCTCTCAGGATCTCAATCAAAAATTCAAATATAATCTATAATCTATAGAAATGTAAAATATGCAAAGAAGTGATTAAAATATTAAAATTATGAGGAAAGAAAAACAAAACAAAACTGTAAATAATAATGGGTAGTTCTGTCCCCACAGCTACAATATTCATATTATTTAAGACAGTAGGTACGTCTCAACGGGTGCAGCTGGTGAGGTCTTGCCTGGATTGGCATACAAAGGCTTATGGATGTAAACAATGCAACACATTTAAGTCTTACATTAAAAAAAAAACATTGGATTTAACAATTTAGTACAATTCATTAACAACTCTGGTGCTGCAGCTGTTTGTCAATTTGAAATGGTTTAGCACTGCAGGTGAAAAAGTGCAAAGGATACACCACTTGAGTCCTTCAGTTTCTCAAACATGAAAGGTGCACTTCTTGGCTGCATGCAAAAGATCCTACAAATTGGCTTAAAGTGACGTAACAACCGAGAAACACCGCATTCTCCAGCGGCATCCTTGGCTTTGAGACACAACTTGTAAGTTTCTATGTTTTGTGTGTGTTTTAGAAATGTGACAATTGAGACCTGACTTTCTCAATCAAGCACTGTTTAAAGCCCAAATAGTACCCTTATAATATTCCAGTGCATCATCTACCACCATCTCAATGCAACTGCCAGGAATTACATCATGGAACTGGTTGAGCAGGAGAAGCCTATAAAGGAAGCAGAAAACAGTGAATCTCAAGTTTCCCTAAGTTCTGCCCAGATAATCTATAATTATTCAGTCAAGGCCTCACCTCCATAGTTCCTGGAGCTCTTTAGTTGGGTATGAAAAACCTGCAGTTTGACACAGAGCAAGGCAGCTGGCCACCTCAATGTCATGCAACAGAGCTTCACACTGACGATTTCCCAGCTTTATCTGTGGCAAAGTTAAACAATTTCATCATACAGAACAGAGAGCAAATATAATCACGGGAAATAACTGCATAACTGCTCTTTTGATAGAAAGCCCACAAACCTTTGCTTGTGTAGTGTAAGTGCCATTATGCAGTTCAAGGAATAGCTCACCAGACCAGGTACACAGCAGGCTTGAGTCAGCCTGAAGTTCAGAAAACAGCTGATTTGGGCTGGACATTTGGACCCTGAGAAATCCAAAACACACATCTAAATATCTAAAGGTTCAAGAAATGTTCAGTCAAAACAAAACTCACTTCCATGTTAAACAATTGTATCAAAAGTAAATGCTATTGGCTACACCCAGCAATTTCCTGGTTTCAACAATGTTTTGTCTACTCTACAGAAAACAGGATTGGGGCAGGAAGTGACCTTGGGAGACCATCTAAATCCTGCACACGTTGAAAGCGGTCCAGCATGAGCTGAGTGGGGCCACCACCACCATCCCCAAAACCAAACAGCACTGCACTGTGATTTGCACGCCCCTTATCCTTGTTGTTCTTGACAGTGTTGATCAGCTGTAGATAAGAGTAAATGCAATGAGTCAGATGAGTCCAGCTGGCCACGAGGGGGAGAAAATCCTTGTATGTTAAATCTTTACTTACATCCTCAACTTTTCCCTTCATCTCATAGGAATTCCCAGGAGGAAAGTGAGTTAGCACCCGAGAGCCATCAATGCCCTCCCAAAAGAAAGTGCTGTGCTGAGGGAATTTAATGGGATGCGATTTGGGAATAAAAATGAAACTAAAAAGCAAGCCACTAAAATAACTTGTTATAGATTAAATGTGAGATAATGGCAGGCAAATCTTACTGGAAATGTGTTGACAAGGTTCCAGCTTAACTTTTGAGTGAGAAAGTGTGAAATTCCACAGCCTCGCATAATCTGAGGAAACTGAGCCGAGTAACCAAACGTGTCTGGTAACCAGAACTGCAACAGACAAGAAAACAAAAAGACCAGAATGACTCATTCATTTGGTTCCAATAGTATCATATAAGGAACAGTCGGATTTTAAACATTAATGTAGCAGTAAAACTAAGCTATGATGCAAACACTGACATTACTCTGATCTTTCATAAAAAAGACTGTTTGACTAGTTTTGTTTAGTTTTTTTAATTAATAGTTTAATAGTTTTTTCATTACCTCTCTGCAGTTTTGTCCAAACTCTGCCTTAAAAAAGTTCTGGCCCTCTAGAAACTGTCTGATCATGGACTCTCCAGAAGGTAAATTTCCATCCTGATTTGAAAGAGACACTGCATCATACTCTAATTTAAGTATGTCTGCTGCATCAGTCTGCTGTTGTAATAAAAGCCTTTACAGAGAAATGTATGGAACATTTTGCTGTAGAAGCAATAAAGTACACCAATTTATATTTATTACGATTCTCATGGTATAGTAAAAAAATAATGAGATAAACTGATTACCATCTCCACCCATGTACCTCCGACTGGAACAAACTGGCCTTTCTGAACAAAGTGCTGGATTTGAGAGAACAAGCCTGGATACCAGTTCTTCACCCACTGAAACTGCTGTGCCTACAAAATACACATGATAGCTCAATGTTAATTAATTAATTTGAATTCATACAAAAGCTATGAGAAGGAGACAAGATATGTTTTTACCTGGGAGCAGGTAAAGATAAAGTCTGGGTTTTTCTCCATCAAGCGAACTGCTGTGACCCAGCTGCGGGCACATTTTCTGATGGTTTCCTCATATGGCCACAGCCAAGCTGTGAAAAGAATTAAACACAAACGCTATGTGTGAATACAGGTCCCCTTCTTTCCCCACCACAATCCATTAGTTAAACCACGGTAAACGAAGCTTTCAGAAAGTTTGACATAATTAAACATCGATGAAAAGTAGCATGAATATCCAACATGACAAGTAAGACCTGAGTCAATGTGGCAGTGGCCCATGGCATGGACGATGTGTTGACTTTGCCCATTCCTCTGGCTGAAGAACTTCTGGGCCAAGCCTCGGGCTGAGGAATAAGAGCTAGGATTGGCTGGGTCACACAAATTCACCATCTCATTCAAGGTGAACAAAGCTTGATAGCCACGCTGCTCTCCCTCACCAAGTACCTGAGTTCAGAGAATGCAAGGTAATTATGGAAACCTATACAAATATCTACTAAATACCGATCCAGTAAAAAAATAACATAAAAAAAATAGTAGTGATTTCTAAAAGCATCTCTTACCTTAACAATGTCCACCAGCATCTCAAAGTCAGTGAGAAGCTCCTGTACATCACGATTAAAAACAACAAGCTCAGCCTTCTGAAGAGTATACTTTCTGTTTGGGTCAGGAGCCGCTATCATAGAGCCCTGTCCGGCCCCAAATAGTCCATTACATGCTAATTCCACGTACAGTGTGATGCTGTAACATATTCATATAAGAACAAAAATTATAATGTGAATGGAAAGAGAAAATAGTTGACAAATAGTGCTAGATGAATGCAATGCTGTGTTGTTACTTCACAGACGATCACCACAAACACACAAAGAGATGACACAAAGAAGGAAAACGCGTAATTATTTTGGCAATACCTCTGATACCACAGCAGGACACAACTTTATGTTTCTTTGAAAGAAAGTGGTAACAGAGTGTAGGCTGGCCGTTAACCTCACTGAAGAACTCTTAATTCTTCTTGATGTTTCATTATTTTCTGTGAAATGTCAGTCTGTTTTCTCTCTCAAAAGGATCACTAAATAGTGTGAAAATAATGACTTTAACAAACAAACTAACCTGTGAGGTTCACTCTCTTTCAAGCACTCAGTTAGGATGTAACTGGTCTTTTCACCCTCTTTGGCCAAACCCTGTTAAAAAGAATAAAAGTTACTGTTGTAATAGAACTTCACAGAAATGGTAAAATGGAGAATGAAGAAATGAAATTTAACATACTTTTATACAAACAGTCAAAGTAATTTTTGACCATATGTATTGGTTAATATCATGAAATGTTTACAATATAATGTAGCTGGTATTTTTGAACAACATGAAACATCCAAAACAAATGGAATTGGAAACTTTTCATATTACGGTGCTGATACAATTTTGCAAATGTGAGAGACACTGTTGTATGTTTACAGGAAGACGAAAAAACATTCTTAACTTTCAATGCAAGTTAATGCAACAAAATTTTATTCTAAGAGGTTTTAGCTGCAGCAGCTGGCCTTGCAAAGTTTTGTTCTGACATTGGCCCTGAAGGGTTGCCAGTCCTTGAATGCTGGTGTCCAGCACGGTTTGATGATTTCCCTGCTCAAACGCGCTTATTAAACCTAGCCATTAACAGACTGGTTGTACTGTAGCAGGGAAACCACCTGCGCTGGACACCAGCCCCCAGAGACCACCACTGAGAAACCCTTTTTTTTACATTTTCACGGCAATATAAGATGTATAGAGGAAGTGAGTGTTTTAAATCAGCCAGTACATATATGTGGCTGTGGCTCTGTTGTACACTTATTTAAAAAGACATTTACCTGAACCGGTTCCTGGTCACGCCAGACCATCCCCTCTCCATCGCTCTCCCATCTCAGATGAACCTCCTTCCCTTTCCAAGTCTCCGGAATCTTTAGGACAATTTTGAACCAGCAAGTCCACCATCTGTCATAAACACAAAGTACCGTTAACGAAAGATTTCTAGCCCTCAGATCCCATAAAGAACTTGACGTGCACAGCAAACTTACGTGGGGCCAAATGAATCACCAACTTTGCATGGCTGAAAGGTTTGCTGAACTGCCTCTGAGTAGGGAACACGCTTTGCAGTCTGGAACACTGCAATGGACTCAAGTGGACAGGTGTCTCCATAGAGTCTGCAAGGAATGGACCTTTATTCAAAGCACTGCTGGTGAGCCTCAAACAGGTAGAGTCAGTAGGGGGCAAAGTCCCTTACAGGACACCAAATAATAATAATAAACAGGAGCAATATACACAGTCAGGTGAGAAACAGCTCATACCTGCATATGCTCGGAATAACTGATGACTTGATTCTTTATTCCAAATGCACATGCATTTCAATGCGTGCATCTGCCCAATGATGATGCAAACAGAATACAAAACACCAAAGAAAGCAAAACAACACAACACACCTTCCTCTCAGATTGCAGTCGGTGAAATACACATCGGAGATAAACTTTTCTCCACGCTCCAGAAGAGTCCTCCGGTTCTTCAGCACCGGCAGGTGGTACATGACTAAAAACAAAAACTTGTTAAAATGAACGAACAGGACTCAGGAGTCGTGCAGGCAGGGACTGAGCTAAGGCTGATTTAAACTACACTTCGACCCCGGAAGTAAAATGGGGATTCAAACTGGCAGTGCACAGTGGATGCCTGTAGAGGGCGCTCTCAGCTTCTCAACTACTACTGACACTAAGACTGTAAGGCCTGCTGGAGGCAGCATGCCTTATAGAGTGGCCTTAAACAGTATGTGGTCAGTTTAACCGTTTAACTTTACTTCTTTACTTCATAAAATATTTAACAAAAGGAGATTTGTTTCAGAGATAACCACTTTTAGAACAACATCAACCTGATGGTAGACTGTTTGTGTGAAGAAAGCCTGAAGAGGAATTCCAGCCAGACTGCACAAACGCACAGACGTGGAAACGGAAGTCTGGGTCTGTTTTTGTGACAGTGGTGTTGGTGAGCTTGTGTTCAATCTGGGTTCACTTTGCATACAGACCTACAGAAGTCTTGCAAAGAAAACTGCTCATACCTAAAACACCCATCTGTCTTTAAAAAAGATCCCTTATTTAAAAAAGCAATTCACTGTCTTGAAATGATCTGTTCAAAATGTTTTGCGTATTGTTCCATTTGTATTGCACTTACACTTTCAAGTATAGCACAAATGTCCAGATACTATTTGGGGTCACTAGCCCTACTAGCTCACTACAAAGTGACCCAAATGCAGGGATAAAATGAAACTTATGCTGTATTTCAAATGGCATATTAGACACTATTCACATACTAAATCTACCTAAAAGTAGTATGTAGTATGTGACCAAATTGAAAATCTGTAGTGTACTGAAGATACCCAGATGGTGACTACTCTAGCTACTCATCTCCATGATGTACTGCATCCCATCGTGCACCGCTTCTCACCAGCTCAGCCCGCTTCAGCCAAAAAAAAAAAAATGGCAGCAGGTAACACTGGGGAGCAAAACACAGCCAACTCGAAGTATAAATGTGGGTGTAGTGATTGTAGTGGGGTATGTTTTAATCAAAATGAGCCTTGGAAAGTTAAAATATACAGGTCTAAACTTTAATAAAAGATGAACTCACTTTAGAGGTTCAGTTTTAAGGCAAAATAGCTGAGGGTATCCAACAGCTAGGCTAAACGTATTAAAGTGAACTGAGCAGCGTTAGCAGCAGCTAACTGTAAACAGTGGATACAGTAATAACAGCTCTCAGGTAAATGTGAGGTAACTGGTCACGTGACTGTATGAGTATGCTACATTGTATGTCAGAGCTTGTCACTGTACTGCTTACTACACACAGGGGGCAGAATACAGTATGTAGTACATACTGCTGTAGTATGTAGTATAGTAGTGTGCCATTTTGAAAACAGCTTTAGCCTGTGTCTGAATAGTTACAGAACTTCCTTTCCTACTTGCTTTTCTTGAATAGCCATGTGGATTCACATACTACTCAGCTCTGCCAATATATTTAGTTAGTAGTCAAATGATCATAAGCACAAAACACTGAAAGAGAACAGTTTCCATTAGCTAGAACTATAAAATAATTTTTTGCAAACGAGCCAAGTTTCAGTTTAAGATTTATTCGCAACTTAGTTACAAGTTTTAAAAAAAGTATAAAAAACTTTCTTTAAACAGGTTTCCAGTTTTCCTTTACTATATTGCATCTGTACCTCTCTGTTCATGAACATAAACTGGCCAAAACAAATTTATTATAAAGGAAATAGTGTTAATAGATAAATGCAGAAAGAGACACTCGCCAGTCACAAGTACATGTGTACATATTTCTATATTGTGGTCTATTTACTCACAAAGTCAGGAACAATATGTTTTATCTGTTTACTAACCCCATCCTGCTTTACCTGACTTCCTCCAGGTGGTCCTTGATGTAGTGCAGGCCTGAAATGGACATTTCCATGGATGCTAAGAATCCATGAATAAGCTTGTTTCATTTTGACATGTTACTTTTGTACGTGCACATAAGCTGAAAGGAACTACAAATTTCTCATAATGTAGTGTGTAGTGAGTAAAAAGTAAGATATTAGAGTTTAAAATGTAGTGGAGTTAAAGTACAAAGTCGACCAAAATAAAAATACTTCAGTAAAGTACAGATACACAGAAAAAAACTACTTAAGTAAAGTAACTAATTGCATTTACTTTGTTACTGTCCACCACTGTTGAGAGTTTGACCTGCATCATTTTCACTTTGCGTTATCTCTGGTTAATAGAAGCATCTTCCTACCTCCATATCTCTATATAGCACTGGTAGTAGAAAGCTGTCTGCCCCATGAACAACCCACTAGTTTGTGTTTATTTATAGTTTGAGTGTAGATTAATGCACTTGAATCTGACCTCTTCCTGAAGTCAAGGGTGGCCTCTGAAATGCCAGATAAGAGTGAGCGTGGGACTGGATCATGTGGTCAGAATCATGCTCTTTGTTCGGTAAGAACCATTAGCCCACTTGTGCATGCCCACGCCACACCTCTGGCCTTTACGTTCCAGTAGAAAAGAGGAGGACATCAGTCGTACATTTTATCAAACCACAAGAGTGCACTTTAGGTTGACAGACTGCTGTCAAAGCTGCACTTGAGAGCTGCTCAGCACACCAGCAGCAAGAATGATGGTCCTCAGGACAGCTGCTCAATAGGCTACCTTGTGTTTGGAGAATCAAACCAACGTGAAAATTAACAGACAGCCCAAGTGACGTACTTCATTATGACGTTCATGCTGAGAGGTCTGAGAGCATGACATGATGTCCTGCTGTGACCTTGGCTTACAAATCCGTTGTGACAGTGTTTGCCTGAATTTGTTTTGTGATTGTTTCCTTGTCTGAAACCAGCACTGCACTGACGTCTTCCCTGATTCGGTCTTAGCTTTGCAGTGTCATTTATTTATTTATTTATTCATTTATTTATTTGTATAAATAAGATGTGTTTTTTTTTTTTTTTTAAAGAAATAATACTTCAAATGAACAATATTTTGCCAAAAAGAACCATTAGACACTACACATATTTATTTATAAAATATACAAATCTTAAAACATACATTAATTTGTTGTGTAATATTCTTATTTCAATCTCAGAATAAGAAATACTACATATTTTAAGAAATTCGGAGTTTGAATAAAAACAGAATATGCCTACTGTAAATTTTCAGCATGCTTTATCACTTTTGAAAAAAAGTAATCAAGAAATACTGTGTTCATAAAAACAATTTAATTGTTACATAATACATCAAAGTACAACTCAATAATAGTGCAATTAAAAACACTTGAGTAAACTGTTCACATTGTCATATCACACTGGTAAACTAATGCATACATGAATAAATATATACCGAATCCTCCATAGCCCATGTCACCTGTCATTAAATTACAAGCTTTGTTGAAAAGCACATGCTTCACATGGAAGAAACTTGAATATGGCATTTTTTCTGTTGTCTGTAAAAGACGTGTTAGTGTATTGTTAACATTATTTGACGTGGGGGGCATTTTGCTAAGCAGTTTGTTTTCTTAGTTAGCCAGATAACCTAAGACCAAAGATAGGAACTGTCCAATAGGGATGCCCCTTAGCTCTTTTTCTGTTGGACTGACTTAATAAGAGCTTATTGTCTTGCTAAACTGAGAAATCCTGCTATATGAAATACCCACTGCATATATCAAGCTCCACAACTGAAATGAGGAAAATGCATGTGGGATTTTGAGAACTGCGCTAATACAGATAGTATCTAACAGCCTTCCATCATGTGACCTACATCATTAGTGAGTTATAACATGCTCATGATGTGAAATACTTTATCAACATCTATGAAAATATAAACAAGTGGTGTTGACTCAGTGGAGTTCAAGGGCTTGAACAGTATGCTACCTTATTATGAAAATAATGTACAAATGTATGTAACAGTTCCAGCAGTATCATTTTCTCAGTTCTCATCTGCAAGAACCATTTTCCATGAGAGCTCTGAGAAGCTTTAGCTTCTGCACTGGTGGTTCATTCTGCTTTAAATGATCAATAGGAGTGCATGGGAGTTTGTCTCATGATTGGTTGGGGAGAGTAGGGTGAAAGGTTAACCCACATGCAGGCGAAGAAACAATGAGCCACTTCTGTGCCACGTTCAGTGGGAATGAATTGTGCTCCATTTGCATGAAGCATAGTGCCCTTTCATTATTCTAATCGGCGTAGCTGCACAATAGTAAATACAGGGTGGAACCGTCCTAACTACCCGTCTCGGGCCACCCTGGATCAACAGAGAACCGTAATGTGCTCTGTGCTTGGACAGTGGCTGTGCTTTTCCACCACGTCTGGCTGGATGAAGAGACACAGATGTCATGGTCTGGGTTAACCACAGAGGAAGGACATCCCAAACTGACCCCTGTCCTGGTATGTTTTGCCCCACACTGTCTGCCGGCACGGTCACTGTGAAGCATTGCCATCATATAGTGGTTGAGTGCCCCTGACACACAATGGCTACTGGTAGTGCATGTAGGAAACAGTGGCTTTGGCTCTTTCAAGCCCAAAGAAATGCAAATATACTGAAAATAAAAATGCACCCATTTCCCCACTGTCTCTCCATTCAGAGTTGATTCACAAGTTCTGGTGGCTTCAGTCAAAAAGAAATCAAAGAGGGAATCCCATGCTAGAATGTGGCTGGCCAAGTGAGTGCTCCATGCACACTTCATCCCTCTGATCCAAATATAAACCCAAGCAACTGGTTAGCTCTGAACGGGAAAGTCAAGTTCAGGGACACAAACAAGAGACTGATGCTGTCCATCTCAGGGATTCAGTTCCACGTGTACTTTCAAAGGTCTAATTTGGAAGATGCTTCATTACACAGGTCTTCAGATGTGGGCAAGAAAACCTTGGGTTACACTCTCGAGATCTTTTCTTTCCTCTCCGTAAGCTTGTAGCCATCAGCATCGGACTTCTCTTGTTCAGTCCCTGTACTGAAAACATATTTTAAGAAATTAACTCATGAAAAGCTTAATAAAATGACTTACCCTGTATCTATCAAAACATTGTGTCAGATTATGTCATCGTTTTTTTTGTTATCATTAAGTCTCTGCCATTTAGGTAGTGGAGGCATGTCACTTTTGTTTTTTAACCAGTCTGTGAGATGTTGCTGACACAGGTCGCAGAAGTTAATGGTCTGTATGATTCAATTATGAGCTGGACAGCGAGAGCTTGTCAGTCACAGTAATGCTAAACACTCTGTGTCAGCTACTGGGAGTCACAGTACTTCATTTTTAAAGCAGGATGACAGAGATGTATGCCTCTAATTCTCACTGAGTCTCACGGAGTGTACCTAAACGGTACAAATGGCCCCTGAAGTGTGTTTTCTAAGAAGTGACTATGCTGCAGTTAATAAAAAGAACTGAATAAGCTACATTCTGTCAGTAAAAAAAGCAAAACTGTTAATAGCCCTCTCTTATGTACCAATTTCTTCCTTTTAATTGAATGCAACTGCACTTTGTCAAGGAGTGTTCCTGCATCAGTTTTACATAACTAAGCATGAGTCATATTATTATATAGAGTCATCTGTTGACTACATGGAAACATTTCCTTAAACTGGCTGCTACTGAAATCACCATTACAGGTTACACTAACATTACACTTATAATGAGACTCAGCACTGTCTGTGACTGCAACACCTACCTTTTCTTCAAAAAGCACCAACAGAGTGTGATGAATAACAGCAGCCCCAACCCAGAGGCCATCACTATTGAGATAAGAGCACCTGTAAGAACAGCACTGCATGACTAAATTTGTCTGTGTGTAGGTATATGGGATTGACACATAACATATGTGAAAGATGTCAAAGTAAGTTTATAAAATCAATGAATGAAAGGGTAATTTATCCACCATCTGACTTCCAAAAAAGAGAGAAGCACTAGAGATATCTTGCGGACATAAATTCATAAAATTCAATTGTTTCACAGGTACAAGAACTAATAATACTTTGCCTGTCTTATTATTATATGTAAAAGACAGAATTTAAAACCCTCACACAGAGGTTGTGACGTGTTTTAACTAAACATGATAATATGATTTTGTGATCTAAAACATTTCAAACATATATGAAGGGGTCTGAACCTCATTATTATATTATTATCCATACACTTGTATGTGGTCATTAAAAATTCCATTTCTTCCACCAGTGTTCAACTGCGCACACACAGTTTGTATAATCTCCATTTAAAAAAAGCACTATTAATAGAATGGGATGCAGCCACTCATGAGCCTAAGGTCACTATGCCCACTGCCAAGCTAAAGGGACAATGGGCTGTGGAACAAAGGAACGGTGTTTTCCACAGTAATAAAGCTCCATCCATTATGTTTGGATGAGTTGGAGTGATCCAGGACAACATAAGTACTTGACCTCACTAATGCACTTGTGGCTGAATGCAATCAAAGCCTCACAGCCATGTACAAACATATAGTATAAAGCCTTCATAGAAGAGTAAAGGCTATTAATGCTGCAAAGGGAGGACAAACTCCCCACCAATGCCCTTGATTTCATCAGAAAGATTAAACGAATAGGTATCTACAAATTTATGACTTATGACATACATTAAGGTGAACTGATTTAACAATTTTACATTACACTATTTTTTAAAGATTGGATTTTAGTTCTACCATCTACTGTACCAAAATGATTCAACTAATTAGCATATGGTTGTTTTTAGTTTGAAGAGTCATATTGAAAGACAAGAATTTTAGGAGCCTGGCCTTCCTTCCACAGATGAGTCAAATTTCCCTACTGTTACTGTTTTGAACTTTTTTCTCAACCTATAGTTACTGTTTAGAACAGAGACAGACTATATACAGATACAAGCTTACAGATACAGCATCCTAAGTGCTCTCAAGAAAGACTGCTGACACTGACTGGTATCTATTGTAATAATAGCCAATATTAGGAACAATATTAGGAATAGTTTTGAAACAGTTTTATAAGATTTAGTGTGAAACAAGTAACAAGACTACCCATTCAGCAGTGATTGTGGTTGGTGTGGCTCAGCGGATAACACCACTAACCTCCAGGGAGCTACCGCCCCATGTGGGAGATGGGGGTTCGATTCCCGGGTCTGGGTAACTATGCTGTGCTACACCAATAAGAGTCCTTGGGCAAGACTCCTAACACTACATTGGCCTACCTGTAATATGAATGACCTTGTAAGTCGCTCTGGATAAGAGCGTCAGCTAAATGCCATAAATGTAAATGACTGGTCCTGAACTAACAGTTGTGACTTGATGCTACACTAGCCAGAGCAATTGTTTAGATATGCAACTCAAATACTACACCGATCAGCCATAACATTAAAACTATTTTCTTTATCAGCCTATTTGTTTTATCAGCCCCATTTACCATATAGGTGCACTTTGTAGTTCTACAGTTACAGACTGTAGTCCATGTTATACTCTGATATACTTTGTGGTCAGGAACCCCACACGACCACTACAGAGTAGGTATTATTTGGGTAGTGGGCACTGCAGTGACACTGATGTGGTGGTGGTGTGTTTATGTATGTTGCGCTAGTGTATGTGGACCAGACACACCAGTGCTGTGTGAGTTTATGTACACTGTGTCCACTCACTGTCCACTCTATTAGACACTCCAGTCCAGCAGTGACACTGTGGCGTGTAAAAACTCCAGCAGCAATGCTGTGTCTGATCCAGGCATAGCAACACAACACACACTAACACACCACCACCACATCAGTGTCGCTGCAGTGCTGAGAATGATCCCTGAGAATCCAAGTTATTCATGTTCTACCTATAGCATACTACAAAAATGAGAGGCTGGAAAACGGTCATGTACAATGAACTGTTATTTTTACATATAACCTCATAGATACCATAAAGAGACTTGGGGAAGTAAAGTATAAGAAATGTAAGATATGGGCCCTTTAAATTGTAAGTCAGACGATCCAAAGAACAGAGAAGAACCTTAGCAGATTCCATTTGAGTGCAACTGTGACATACAGAGGTATGTTTAGCACAAAGGTCAACAAAATGGCTTTAAAAACCACAATGTGGCTTTAAGGAAGCTTAGCTGAATAACAGCTGGTATGTTACTGACCTCACTGTGTTGAGCATAGCATTCATATTATCATCTAACCATTTATAATTTGCAAGCTGACCATCTTCACTCGTAATCTTTTAATCAACAAAAGTATATTATTTGAAGATTATTAGTGTCTTATTGTCCTTTCTGAGGCAGCAGCACGTTCAAAATGAACAGACATCAAACATCACAGTCACAGTCACAAGTGTCATAATGATGTTAGACAAGACAAAGGACACTGAGGTAGAATATACTATATTAAGTAATTAGACTTTCATTACACAGTATGATGGATAAAATTAGTAAGCAACACTAACATGCTTTGGCTTTAAGAAACTTAAATGATCTACAATTGCAGCATTGCCAGAGAAAGATACAGCTCTCTGACGCAGTTCACAGGGCACACGTCACTGAGCTGCCTTTTACTCATGCATAGAGAGTGGAATGGGACTTGCATTTCACTGTGAATGGAGATGTCAGGCCAGTTAGTCAGGGGTGAGAGACCAAAAAAAAAAAAATACAACACAACAAAACTCACAAACACACAAAACACAACTGCAGCATACAACATACCCCAGTTCGTCCAAATGACGTCACCTTAGTGAGGACAAGAAAGACAATGAAAGCAAAAGAGAGCAATTTAACTATAAGATAAGATGAAAGTATTTATATGAAGGTAAGTAAATTTGAAGATGAATACAAATCATATCTTGAAATAGAAGAAACCTAATTTCCTATTTTCTTCTGTTTTTGCATATTTCTCACACTTTGTTTCAAATCTTTTAGACCACCAACAAGACTTGATTACAGCCATCCCCAAACTATTTCACTCAAACAGAACATTTCCAGCAATGTGAAAGCTAAAAGGCCCACCAAGCACTGCACAATGCCACAATCAAAGGATAATATAGAATAGAAAAAATACAGTTTTTGAAAAATATCATCTAGAGAGGTTTGCAAGGCCACCTAAACTGACACTTCTAATTTCTAGCAAACCAAAGTAAGAGCAAACACTTGGCAAAAATAACGTAATTATTTTACATATTAACTATTTAGCATGACAAATATGCAAAAATAGAGAACACTTTTTTCCCCTCACAGCACTGTATGAAAAATGCCATCCAGTGCGTCAATTTTCACTGTGTAAACATTTACAGAACACTCACAGTGGACTATATGATATTCACAAAAGATGTTCATGCACTTTACAAGTGAGAATATTGGAACAAACCTAAAAACAACAACTGAATATAGCAACAATTTGTTCCAGACCTGTGGTAAAAAAGTGACAGCACTGCAGTTTTAGTGCTTCATGTAAAGCTTTTATTTTATAGTTCATGATCAAGACACTTCACATAAAAATGAGTCAATCTATAAAAAAGGTCTCTCTCAAGAGCTTTTTCTTTGGTCTGAACTCACACCCAAAGAAGCCACACACTGCTAGAAAACACAGGAATGTTTAAATGCTTAAGCACCATTGTTTTTCAAGTTTAGCTGCCTTTTCCCATCCTGCACGCCTATAACCACTTTACTATATAATTACTGTTACATAGAAGTAAACTTTTCCCAATAAAATACAGAATTATTTTCTTACCAGTAAAGGTCATAATCTTTAAGTCATTGTATGGAATATTTAAATACTTTGAACCACATCCTCCCATGCAATTTGTGCTGATGTTTAAAACAGCTACATTTTTTCCAGACCAGTCTTTGAGTAGATTACTGGAACTGGGAGGTGCTGAAATGTATGAAGAAATCTGTCCTCTAAAAGAGAAGTTAGTTAAATCCAGCGCATTGTCCTGACCAGTGTCACTGGTTCCATCATTATTACAAGACAATAAATAAATAAATAATGAGGAATTCAGGTATATTAATAAGCTACCCCAAAAAATATTGACCTTGAATGTTTAAGGTGGTAGTAACTTTAGACTCCTGCAAATGGCATTGCACGAAGATGATTGGGCTATAAATACCTGTGGGATGTGCGACGGGATTCATAGATTGAGAAGAGGTGGTACAGTGCAGTGAGAGTCTTGTTCGATGTGTGTAAAAAAGGTTACAAAGCAGATGTGAATGACTGCTTGCAACGTGCCAAAAGCCATAGTGTAAAGGGAGTAGCTGAACTTGAAATTGAATCGCAACTGTTATTCGTGCTCATGGAGGTATAGCACACTATTAGGTACGTTTCAGTTACAGGTGACTAAATTTTTGTCCGGTGAGCTTACTATCTCTGTCTAAATATTTCAAAAGTAAACATTTATCTCTGGTAATGTAAACGTGTAAATGTGAATGATGTGAAGGGATTTAATGAGTACTGGAATGTGCTCTTTAGGCTGTGTGCTTGGCCTTGGTGGAGCTCTCTTCAATCTTCAAACTCTATGGGCTCAGCTTTGTGGTTAGTGGGGACCATGTTGTAGGCATTCTTAAGGCCAATAACTTGAAATTGCCGTTTCAGCTTGGTCAGCGCTGGACCAAAGTACTGCGACATTGCTCTCTGTCTTTCCTTCTTGGTGGCTTTGGTCTTCTCCAACTTCTCTGCCATTTCTTCTGTAGGTCTGCTATGGAGAAGACATTTAATGGTCTGCGTGTCCAAATCAGATTTGCATTCTAAGTAGCTCCTGAGGTTTAACTCTGGGAAGACAACTTTTTTTAGAGCTTGGACCATCTCACCATCTCTGTGATGTTTCCTCAGCTGAAGAGATACATTCCTTTCCAAGGATACAAAGCACAGTTCATCTTCATTTATACCAAGCTTTCCCATATTGGGGCCTGTGTGAGTGTTTTTCCAAGCTGAGAGATTGTTTTCTGGCTCTTTCGTCCTCCTCCATTGTTGGTGGTTCTGATTGCTCTTCCACTTCTTAGGTGCCCAGGGCTTGCGTTTGATCTTTGGCAAAAGTTGCTGGATTCCTTCATCTGCCAGGTCTGCAAGGTCTCCATTCAGCAGCTGTTGGATGATCAGTTTCCTCTGCATTGGAGATGCCACTGAAAGAGTACCATGCAGCATCCAGCCTGTACCAGACACAGGTTGTAAAGAAGTTCAATCAATGTATCACTAAGAGTGAAGGCTTACTCTTAGCCACGTTGCAGCGATGAAAGTCAGTTCTTCATGCAGTTCAGAAAGAGAAAGATTGGATGCAGAAAGAACTTTAGGCAACAGATGAAAGCAAGTTATAATGGCAGATTACATCTTTATTTGCTGGGAAATATTGCACAGAATGAATTTGCTGTATATTGACCCTATCTCTGGTGATGACGGCAGCTTGAAGCATTCTCTCATATTAAGTCTATGTCATTTACAGTGCCACTTCTGTGGTGGGCAACCACCTCCTAAACCACAGGTTAAAAGGCAGTTTTATGTCCATAGAAGCATCTAATTAAAAGCCTCAAACATTTGGAGGTACAGTAGTTAAAACAGAAGGAGGTTATTCAAAAAGATTACAAGCAAGAGCACAGCTGGTTGGTTAAATGACATCCTGTAGGCAGTGAGTAAGCCAGAGTTATTTCAACAGCCTATCTTTCATCAAAGCTCATGCTACATCCCTACATCAAACCAAAGATTTAATCATACAGCTATTTAGCAGGTGAAAGTTTACCACAAGCTTCCCCAGCGCAGTGAGCATTCAATACAGTACTCACCCTCCTGGAAGGACGTCAGCACCACTCTGTTGTCTATTAGCTGCGGCTTACGGTAGTTGCCAAGCATAGGCATTGGGGCGGACTCTTGAGCGTGAGATGAGAACAGAGCAGTGGCCAGTGCCAAGTACTGTAAACATACAGCAAGAACAGAAACATAACATTATATTGAGACAGCTAACATGGTTTCACTGGTTATAGTCTTTGCCCCATACTAATTAGCTCATTAGCAAGTGTCTAAACATTCCATATTTCTATAAAGAGCTACCGTAAAGTATCAATCAAGAATGGCTACAGCTGGCAGGCCAGTTTCTGGTGCAGCGAAAAGTAAATAAAAGCTTCCAGACAAGTGTCTGGTGCTGTTTGTGAGTCAATCTGAAATCAAAACTGACCTTATTTTACCTTGTTAGCTTATGTCCCTGGTCATACTGATTATATCATATCATATTATTATAAAATTCAAGGTTCTTATTTCCTCATAATCCTCCGATAAAAGTTTTGTCTGCCTTTAAAATTTTTCATTACATCACTGTGCACCAGTGGGTGATGAAAAATAATATATACTATTATTATATATAACCTATATATAACCTCCTCCTCCCCACCACCCATACTTATCATCAAGCGGAAACCTTCAGGTAGCTCATGGATTATGATTTCTAAACCATGTTGACTTTAAATGGGACAAATCCTACATCCTTTTTGCATTTAGTTTTTTTCCCTGCGGTACACTTAAACCTTTTGTGTGAATGTAGGTTCATTACATTTTTACACTACAGATGTGGCAGGTAAAGATTAGGATGAAAAATTTAATCCTTTAGGATAGAAAAAAAGGTTAAACAACTGTCTCCACCAGAACAGCGAGTGCTTATAAGCTGAACAGTGTTGGAATGTACCTGTCTGAGTGAGATGGTGACAGGGTACCTAAACACTGTCCACAGAACACTCGGGTAGCAGGGTGGTGTGGTAAGAGATCCATCATAGCGGTAATACTCATCCAGATGAGCAGGCAAAAGCTCCCGAATATTGAAAGCTGACACCTGCACTTTCTGGTCTGTCACATTATCATAACAAGAAGAGTAATCTGCAGTGTATTTAATAAATATAGATTATTGCAGCTTATGATAAAAGGGATAAAGGAACCCTTACCTTTGTACTTAATGCCATCAACATATTTGAGGAAATGTTCAAAAGCAGGATTGAACTCACCCACCTGTGTTTCAAAGAAACATTAAATGTAAAATTTGTACAACTTAATTATTAACCATTGTCTTCAAATGCATGAGCATTTTTCCAACCATTCAGTCGTACATACCTGAATTCATCAGCGATCTGGTGTTTAAATCTAGCACAGATTTATCTGCAATCTGTATTTGGTTATACTTATCTCTTTTCTTTTGCCCTATACTACCTTAACTTACTTTGTAAAGCTTGTAACTATTTTTTCCATCTTTTTTGTGCACGTTTTGAATGTACTAGACCCCTTTTACAATGTTTGAATATTTCACGATGAACAATCATTTTTAAATTAAATTAAAATTTTATTTGTTCTCCTTGTTTTGGAAACATGAAGTTTTGCTTCAATGGTGACGATTTCATAGTTCAAAATCAGCTCACCTCAATGAAAACTCCTAATACAGCAAGACCATCAGATTTGTCCAAAGCCATGGAGATGTTGGGATACTTGCCAGAGTTAAAATGTACCACATGCATCTAAGAAAGCCAGAGAGAGAAAAGACATCACCTGACATTTCCTGTTATTCTTCATAGCATTCTACTTCATGTTTTATTTTATTTGAATTGTCTATCTGACTCACTTTTTTGGCATGTGACCATAAACATGACAATGATAATCCATTTAAAAGTGGCAGGTGTTTTTTGTCACTAAGAGAACAAAGCTTGCAACCTTTTGCCACATACACTACAATGAGGAGAATCCAACATAAACACTTTACATGATCCCTGAAAAGACAAACCCAAAAGACATCATTCTAAAGGTTATGTATGAATTGTGAGAGGAAAGGTAAATTCTTTAATGCAACCCATAACCATGTACTGGAAAAAGTATTTTTAGACTGGGTGTACGCCATGGGAAAAGGGGGACAATTTCACTACTTCAGGAAAGTGGTCATTTGAACATGATTTGCCGCTTTCAAGGCAGAATGTTTTCAAAAAACTACCCTGACATAGTTTGTGGTCATGAAGTCAAAAAAATCTCTCTGTTCTTAATGTGTCTGGTGAGAAAGGAACATCAAACCACAGGATGCCTCAACTTCTCCCTGAGAAGAGAGGCACTGAGCCCATAAAAACATATGCCTGCACTATCCAGTCACACCCACCAGCATCCATTCTGCTTTCAATGCTTTTTTTCCTTTCTCATCCTAAAGCAAGATCCTCTTTTCAATCCTGAGGCCAGTTTTACATCCATGATGCTTAAAGAGAATGGTTTTCAGAGCTTTAAATATATTTTCCTTGAAGAGTAGGGTCCGTTCTCTGGGGTCTCTAGTCGTTTCCCCTTTTTAAACTACAGTGAGGATTTGGAGGTTCATTGATAATGAAAGGAAATTGTATATATATGTATATATATATACATCATCATGTTGGGTTCCACTTCTTTCAGCCAAAAACAGAAAGTTGAGGTTGCACCAGGCTTAACAAACTGAGTTTTACCAAAAGTTTAAGACTGGAAAAATGTGTAGTCAATTTTCTAGTCTAAATGTGCAAATGCGTGTATGTGTGCAAATGTTTGGCCATTACTTGGAACTTCTGTTCCTTTGTTTAATTCAACTAATTCTCGGTGTAAGCATCAACTGTGTTGTTTTCCAGTTTGTCGTGTATAACAGCAGTGTCTCACCTCAGCAGCAAACTGCTTGCCATTGACAGTGTGTTCAGAGCCAGCCAGCACATTAGGTGAGCCCCAGTGGAAGTGCAGCTGAGCTGCTGAATACCGATGAGGCAGCCCAGAGAGATACATACTGGGCGACAAAGACAGCACCACTGTGAACATGAAATAGCATGATGAAATTAACCTTCTGAAATGAGATGGAATAATGGATGTCACCTCTTTAAGTAAGGCCACCCTTACATTTATTTTTCAGACATTTTAATCCAGTCACATTTACAGAACTGTTTTTCCGTCTGCTTTAAAAACATTATAAAGATATAAAGAAGTATAAAGATGTTATTTAGACATTAAACAGACATTTTAAGAGCTTTCTTAGAGGAAGTGTTCAGTGAAAAAACATAGATTCAATCTGCAGCTGAAGATAGGAAGAGATTCAGTTATTTGGCCAGCTAGAGGAAGTTTATTCCACCACCTCAGCTTCAGCACAAAGCAGAGCCTTGAGGCTGGTTCTCCATGACTCTTGAGGGATGGTGAGTCAAGCTGAGCCACATGTGAGGCTACAGGGGCTCAAGATATGGTGTGGGATATAACCACTGCCATTGATAATGAAATGATCATGAAATTGACTTTCATCAGAAAGGGCTTGTTTGTAATAAATTGTAATGGATAAAAAAACAAAAAATACTAATTATGGACTCTTTGAACAACAACAATTAGATGAAGCAATCAGTCACAGCCATCGTCACCTCCTTTCTGCTATTACCCTGTCTACCCCAAATCCTGTATGTCAGCTTAAGATAGGAGCTCAGAGTGTCTCTACTTTCTTAAAACACTGTTGGCCACTGAAACCACAGGGGCTGCTCTGAGATCAGCTTTTATGACGCACCCAGCCCTGGTGCTGTCAGGAAGGCCAACGATGCACAGAGTGCTTTGTCAGCATCCCTCAGGCAAATACTTCTCATTGTCAGCAGCACACGCTCAGGACCTCAGTGGCATACCAAACACAAGTGCCTGCCACACACAGAAAGGAGGCTGTGCTGAGGCAAGACGCGATGTGCTGCAGGTCTGTCAGTATCTGTGAGGTGTTTATAAACACAGCCCTGTCTGTGTCTGAGTAGAACATACCTAAATTACCACTCAAAAATTTGGAATCACTGTTTTCAGTGAAATAATAAAAGTTTGGTAAGAGACACAATGTATTCTTAAATGTGAGTGCAATGTCACACGTTTATAATAATTATTAGAACAATGAGAACCTATGAATAAAAAACAACAAACGTGACCAGAATGCTGGACAGAGCTGTGGAACATTCTAAATGATGTAAGCTGTACAACACCAGCAATGATATATTCATCACATGGAGATCAAATTTCAAGGCAGAAAAACTCTTCACAGAAAAACAAACTAATTAAAATGAGCATTATCACGTAATGAAACATTTAACAAAACATCTAAAATAGTTTTTGACAAATGATGTGCAATATTTCCATATTCTACACTTTATTATTGCATAGAAAAAAAACGTAAGCAGAGTATTTTAGCATAGTAAACATAGCAGTTTACTGAGAGTGTACTTAAAAGTGTACTTTTCATAAACTAGAAAGTGAAATAGAATTATATAACTGGTAAACTAACAGTATAGCTATAAGTTTACTTTTAGTACAGTTTCAGTACAAAATAAACTTAGATGTAAACTAGTTGTGTACAAAGATTACTACTATTCCACTTACACTCTCATACTTAAAGTATACTTTCATAAACTAGTAGTATATACTAGTAGTACATTGATATTAGTATGCTTATTGCACTTGGGAAATGTACTTCAAATTTACTTACACTGACTTTACTTACATTGACTGATAAAATTATTTTAAGTATACATTTTTGTAAGGGTAATTACAAAGCAGTGTCAGTAAACAGTCTATGTTGCAAAGGGAGACAAAGCTTGCTGGCTGTATCCAAATAAGAGGCTTGTATTATTCAGTGTATATACCAAAAAAGAGCCACATAATGCAAAAAAAACACTTTGTCTGTCTAACAGTAATGGTAATCTTATAAACCTATACATCTGCCTATTAGGAGAACAAATACCAGAAAATACTTCTGATGTTTTAATAGCAACTATATCATTTTAGTGCATCACAACGGGTTACTTACATATTTCCTATTAGAGTCAAATTATCTGGTGAAAAGACTGCAATGCTGAAACACTAATACTGAAACACTGCTATGTGCTTCCAATTCACTCATTATACTGTGTAACATTATACTCAGTCAGTCAGGTACAGAGAATAACTATGCAAGGTTCACAGCGATGTTGCTAAAATCCTTTTTACAGGCCATGTTTCCTGCTTTAACTCTGCTAAAAAGATAGACACACAGTTCCATGAACAATCATGGCTATAACCACATAGTCAAAAGCAGTAGCTCAGCAGTTATATAGTTCCTCATAGCTTATTTTTTCTTGCTCTCTTTAGCAAACAATAGAGAAATAAGCTGTTCTTATAAATTTCCCTGTGTAATTTTATAACAAACAAAAGCCTCTAAAAATAGATGATGAAAAGGGATCATGAGAAGTCATGGACAGGAGGAAAGTCAGAAGACCCTAAGGTGTAAACACCTCTGCAAAGCGTTAGACTATCTGTGAATTTACACTCTTTGAGGGAAGGTCACCCAGCTGACTGCTAACAAACTGTCATTATTAAAATACACATCTTCCTTGCTCATTATTGCCTTCTGTGTTGTTTTGCCATTTTATTTAAGGCCAGGTTCAGCACTGAGACTACTGCTCATGGTCAATTCTTATTGCCCTTTGGCACTGACAGCATTGCCTATGATGAATTGCACCCTGAGAAATAGTTGTGGTGTCATGGATTCTCTAAATCCCTACGCATAAGCAAAATTGCAGACAGCTCCTCGGACATGATGACATGATGTCAACAACTTAAAAGACCATGAGAATATCTAGCACTACCTCAGCTGTGGGAAATAAGAAGCAAGAATACATTGAAGCATACTGTGTTGCAGCATAATGGCATTCTAAATGCTTATGGTCATTAGATCAATATCAAAGTTGTTGATTCAGATTTATATAGCCACAAGCATTTCTGGGGTTTTTGAAAATCTTTTGGCAATGAAATTTCTATTTGTGCCCCAAGCATGTGAGAAGAGGCTGTGACTCATCTGGAGTCAGCACCGAATGCCAAAGAGGCCTCAGGGCCAGTGGTCAGAGAGGACCACTCAGCTCAGCTTAGCTTGATGAGAGAGGAGACGATTCCCTGAGCGTGCATTCGATTTGAGCTGTGCTGGGCCTCATATCATTGGCACGACCCATAAGCAAACAGCTCTGGGAACTCATACAATAGTGGGGATAGTTTGATATATACTGAGTCAAAAATGTACCCAGATAAACTAGTCCTTCACGAAGCTAATTGCTGCAATTTATCTTGCAATAAACTGAAAACATTGGCTGGAGACTTATTTACACATTGCACACATGTATGTAATAAAAAAAATCAGGTTTTAAAGTATACAGTTTAATGTAAGAGAACAGTTAAGAACAGCACCAGAGCTATACAAAATGATACCCAATCAGGAAAACTCTGGCCATAAAATTGAAATAACTCTACTTTGGAGTATGTGATCCAAGGACATGGATGGTGGTCAAAGCAGACAAAGAAATTCCGAATTTTCACACCTCATACAACACACAAAGTGAACAGGAGGAAACATACAAAATAAATACCTCTGTATGAAAAAATCATTCTTGATCCGTTCATGCACACCATTAAAGTCTTAAGAATCAAAATTTCTTCCTAAAACAACAAAATACACCAACTTCTGCAACAGACCTATTTAGAAGGTGGATAATGCGGTAATGATTAAGGAACAATAATCTGTACCTCTACTTTAGTCTTCAGCATATTTAGGGAATGATAGAAGTTTAAGGGGCACTGTTTCTGATGCTTTGGTTAGAGTGGTATGAGATGGAATGTGGTAATGGGAACTAAAAAAATTACTTCATAACAGCTAGACAACTAGCTCAACTGAACATAAACGAGTGAACTTAGAACTTTAAATTAAGTTTTAAATTATAGAAGTCCACAATAGACATGTAGCACCAGACAGTAGATCTTTTTTAAATCTAGGGAACCAACTTAATGAGAATCCAGTGCCAAGCAGTAAGGGGAACAATAAATTTCTCAAAATAAAATAATTACAGCTGCTCTTTATCACAGCTCAAGTGTGGTTTCTGGATTGTTATTTAAAATTGTCTGACCTCAAACAAAGCTAACTCTGGGAATAACTGCACCAATACTAACACAAATCATCATTCCCTAGCAATGAAAACAGCCTTTATTGAACTCTAAAAGAAGAAGGGAAAATGTTGCTGCTGTCTAAAGAAAAACAATTATCTTCATACTGATAACTTTGGAAGAAAGGGGAAAGCATTTTTAACTTTTAATGAAAGTTAATGTAAAAGATTGACATTTTTTTTAGAGATCAATGATATAGGAAAGACTTTTGTCATCTCATAGACATTTCAGAGGGTCTACAGGTGGACAGGGGTGGAAACCCATAAATAGAAGGAATCATGTGCCCATCCAGTGAGAATCATGTTGCTTACAGCAAAGAATGAAAAGTTTGTAGGACAACACACTGACTATAAACATGCAGAGGTTATATGAAAGGCTTTAAATGACTGTGAGTAACACTAGTAAATGAAAATCACCCATTCAGCTTTAGCTCCTGTAACAAGAGGTAAACTCTGTGTTGTTGTATTGTCTGTAGAATGGTATGTACCCAGTGTGTGTGCAACATTTAGTTGCAGTGCTTAAAAGAAAAAAAAAGGTTTCAGAATGTTTAGAAAACGTTTGGACTTGGTGTAAGAGACTTCTTTAAAAATAGCATACCTGGATAATGTAGATACAAAATATTCTGAAATCACTGTGTAAATATTATTTTTACAATTATGAATAATTATGAATTATGAATAATTTGCATCTGCTAATCAAACTAGGCCTAAACATTGTTCTCTCCAAAATAGAAATATCCAAGTAAATATAAATGTTCATACAGATGCTCATTATACCAGCACTGCTGCTTCTATTCTACCCTATTTAGGAACATTTAGCAACATACTAGTTACTGTCCATCCAAGCAGTTCAAATGCTCACCCAAAGATGACAGTAATCATCTGAGACCTTTACATTTTAATTTCATAAGTGGCATTAGACATACACAAATATATCTAATATATAACAGTATAAATTAGCATGATAACTAACATAATTAATATATTAATGTCTTCTTGTTGTCGAGTTGTTGTTCCTAAAGCAGGAATGTGTTTTCCTGGCTTATTTTTAAAAACGGTGGCTTAGCTAAATCAAGAGGCACTGTAATATGGGACGTGTTGTTGACGCAGCATGTATGTACAGGCCGTGCTTGTGGCAGGGTCAGATATGAGATGGCATAGACAGTGGGAATAGTGCTCATGTCTTAGGGGCACAGAAAGGTCAGATCCTGTATCATGACAGCCCTCTAGCACCAGATACCTGGCAAACTAGAGCAACCAAAATAGTGAGTGTCCGCACTGGCATGACATACTGGCAGCTCTAGAGATAACAATAAAGCAGGCTTTCTATAATTGGTCTGATGTGGAGGGGCAGTGACTAGGGCTGATTCTGTTTTGCTAAAGTGGCAGGCAGTTGACCAGGAAACTGCCTCAGTGACAGAATGAGTAAGCATGCCAATATTATGGACAGCCATGTAACAACTTAAAACTGTATTAATTTTTACAATGACATTTTAGTTCCAATAAAATTATTTCACATTATCAGTAAATAATGTTCAGTATAAGTTATCGTTCTCATCTTTCGGTGAACGGAGGCCAGAGTGGAGGAAGGGAATCTCTTTGCTAGCTATTACTGACCAAATGACCCTTTGCACTGTCCTCAAGTCACATATAGTACAGTAATATATTAAAAAGAGGAAACATGGTCAAAAGAAAGCATGTTTGTAATTGCACACAGTAATAATTAGCAAAAATATTACATGAAAAGGTACCATGCTCCACAGCAAGACTTACCATTATACGCCCACTTTCCAGCTGACACAGAAAGAGAAATGCATATAGTCAATTAAACACGTTCAATAAAACACTTCGGACTTGTACTTTTCTTAAATGAAGGTTTGTTCTTATAAAGTCCTCATTCTTTAAATACAGTTCACACTGTTCCTGAGACACATCTTTCTCTTATAACAAGGTGACGTGTGCAGAGTCCTAAATCAGCTGAAACAATGCATTCCAGCACCACAGCGCTCTCTCTGGCTTCAGTCTGCTCCTCTGGTCAGTGCCAACCTATTTCAGTCAGCTCTGCTTCCAAACTGTGTGTCTGACACCCAGTCTCTCCCCACAGACAGATTACTGGGTATCTGTGGAGAATGCTTAATCTGTGTCCTGAGATGCAGTTCGCTTTAATTCAGTTCTGCACTGAAAAAATTTACCTAAACTTCAGAATAATGTTTTGTCTGAAATGCAAAGCAGGCAGTCTCGGATTACCCTGATAAACTTGTGGAGGGGAAAAAAAAATTCTGACAGGCATGAGACACTCTGTTTCCTAGACAACAGTGATCAACATTCATGAAATAACAAGCCATTTTAAAAATGCAGAGTCAATTTTCTTAGACAATTATATTTCTAATATGGGCTCCTTCATCAAAGGTCCTAAAAAAAACCTCCTCAGCAATTTAACCCACACAGCTTTTCCTTAAACCTCTCCCACTCTGTGTCCTGACTGTTTAGTCTGCAGCTGCCGTATCTTCACTCACCTGACTTAGGAAGATGTTCAGACTCAAAAAAGTCAGCCAGCACACAGACTCTAACTGAACATAACAAGAGGATTTCATGCAGCTTTCACTGCTACTATGAAGTCTTGCTCTGCACAGGGAAAAATATCCATGCATTCTATCAGCAGCTTTCTGATATGATTTTGGTATAATATACATTTCCATTATGTTTTATTTAGCTATTGTTTAATAGGAACATCTTGGTCAGTCTAAAATCTCCACATCTAAAAGTCTCAATTTGATGCTTGCTCTCACTCCTTTGTCTCTAGGATG
>CM067474.1:50507224-50604575 GCA_034552555.1 Semaprochilodus insignis | reverse complement strand
AGTTCAGAAATATAGTATTAGTCTTTATTGTATTAGTTATAGTTCAGAAATAGACTTTTACAATACAGTGGTGTTCTTAAAGCGTCCGTCTTTTGTATGTGTGTGTATTCTGTTCTACTGCGATGTACAAACTGGGGTTCTTGTGCACAATATTTTAACAGCACTTTATCAAAGAACGTTAAGCTTAGCGAAGCTGTGGCTAACATAAATTGGCATTTGAAGTTGTTGAATGACAGAAATATAGGCTAATGTTAGTTAACTTATGTTTTACAGGAGGCCTGTGACCATTTGTATCTCCAATCTACAAAAAACAGAAACATAGATATAAATCAAAGTTGTCAAATTGATCAAAGGGGTGTAATCTGTCCCTCAGAACTGCTTGCAACCACAAATCTCCTCAATCAAATACCATTTTAACATTTAAGGCAAGACTTACATCTATGGTAGAGTATGTGTAAAATTTTAAGTTATAACTAATAAAACTACATTGAAACTGTTACTTGGTGCAACCGGTTAAATTCTAGTACTTAGCTCATAAACTTGAGTGCAGTGACAGTTTATGGTCATGTCAGGCAATGATCGAACTTATATTCAGCTGGTGTAAGTGACTGCTGCTTTGGGTTCAGCTGAAAACCACTTGCAGCTGATTGGGTCTTGCTGCTGTTTTTACACTGAATCTCAAACAAACACATCTGAAACCACCAAGGAACTCGGTGTCCTCATGCTAGTTATACACATGACAGCACTGATTGCCAACTGAACCTCTGATTATCAACTGGCTTGAGGCAATGGCTGAACAGCTGCTAAGTAGTGATTTTAGAGGGCTGAGAAAATAAGGGTAATGATTTCCACTGGACACAATACATTGACAGCACAAACAGAAAACATATGCAATTCAATTACCTTAAAAATTGCAGCTTAATAAGCATTCAGTCTCCATTTTATTTGGGAAGAAGTGTGGCTCCCGTGGCTATGCCTCTGAAAAAGCTGGTGAGTAAGAAGCTCCTTCAAATGTAATGAACAAAACTTACATTAAACTGTATTTTTAAATGGTAGACTCACAAGCAAAAGTCTGACAGTTTAACACAACTCTTGTAAATAACATGCGACAAACATTGACATCACCAATCAGAATATTAGATTATACTTATTTCTTATTTTTTTAAATTGTTTTACTGTCCCTCCTCATCACAGACATGCGTTGAAAGAGGCATTAAAATGTGATTCCGAACAGCAGTCCTGTGAATAGATCAGGTCCATGTGTCACCACAGGAGGGTGTTTCAGAAGTAATCCAGGAAACTGATTCCTGGACAAGTGAAAGCATGACCTTTAAACGTGTCACATGTTTTCGAGTTTCAGCTGCTGTCGCAGACTGTAACTCCTGCTCCTCCAGACAGCACCAGCCCACCTCACGACGGGCTGATCACTGATCCCCTCTAATGCTCTTCTTTACTTTAGCTGTTTTGTTAAATGTCCCGCGTGTTCAACTCCACCTCGCTCTCCCTCTGCTGCTCTACTGCCCACATGTCATCAGTGTCCTGTAGAAGCTCAGGAACGTCGTTTTGGTGCTCTTTACATCATTTCTAAGTCTTCTACAGTGATGTATGACTGAACCTGCTAAGCCAGTAAAAAGACATGAAACACAGCGCAGCCTGGTACAGACGCTCATCTCCGCTAAACAGCCTTTTGTTTCTCCTCTCTACTTTAGAGGAGAGCGGAGGTTCTGCAGCACTTCTCCACCACCAGTGACAAGCTTCAAATCTCCAGCCGTCTTTCCTCCCCGGTCCCTCCTAAAGGGCTTCGCCTGAGGTGTACAAGTGTCATGCTGTTCGGAGGTAAGACTTCGCTTTCTGGATATGTCGGTCGGTTTGGCTCACTGTTTTGTCTGTGTTGAGGCTTATTAGGTTTGTATGAAGTCACGGCTTCAAACCCGCCTCGAATTGGGCTTGAGCAGATGTTCCGTCACTGCGGTGAGGTCATGGCTCGACAGAATGAACGTGCCATGCTGAGTATAAAAGCCGGCTCTGATTACACTGTTATGATTCTCTTTACGCGAGATAGTGGAAGAAGATTCTGGCCAAGATGCCCTTCATTCACTTATTACTATTTCTTATAGCCTTTCCAGTGTCTTCCAGGGGTGAGATTGTTTTTCTTTTCTTTCATTCTTTTATGATGCTTGTGTTAAAATTTTTGCTAATTTGTATTGATCAAACAGTATTATAGTTATATAGTTTGATATATAATTGTTTACACTGATTTAAATGTCCTGTCTGTGTCATATGCTGCTTTATGCAACCTATGAACTGCTACGGGATAGTTCTGCCTGTATTTTTTTTAAGCTGGGTTGAGCTAAATTTAAATTGTATAAAGTTGAACTCCCACTTCAAGATCTCATCTTATGGTTCACAGAGCAGAAGAAGAGGCAGCCATCCTAGAGACAAAGGAGTGAGAGCGAGCATCAAATTGAGACTTTTAGATGTGGAGATTTTAAACTGACCAAGATGTTCCTATTAAACAATAGCTAAATAAAACATAATGGAAATGTATATTATACCAAAATGTATGTTTTCCGTGTGCAGAGCAAGACTTCATAGTAGAAAGCTGCATGAAATCCTCTTGTTATGCTCAGTTAGAGTCTGTGTGCTGGCTGACTTTTTTGAGTCTGAACATCTTCCTAAGTCAGGTGAATGAAAATATGGCAGCTGCAGACTAAACAGTCAGGACACAGAGTGGGAGAGGTTTAAGGAAAAGCTGTGTGGGTTAAATTGCTGAGGAGTTTTTTTTTAATCACTTGCCATTTTAAGGACCTTTGATGAAGGAGCTCATATTATATAATTGTTTCCTTTTGCAATAAAGAAAATTGACTCTGCATGTTTAAAATGGTTTGTCATTTCATGAATGTTGATCATTATTGTCTAGGAGACAGAGTGTCTTATGCCTGTCAAAACATTTTTTTCCCTCCACAAGTTTATCAGGATAATCTGAGACTGCCTGCTTTGCATTTCAGTCAAAACATCTTTCTGAAGTTTCACCCAGTACATTTTTTCAGTGCAGAACTGAATTAAGGCATTTCAGGACACAGATTACGCATTCTCCACATATACCCAGTAATCTGTCTATGGGTAGAGACTGGGTGTCATACACACAGCTTGGAAGCAGAGCTGACTGAAATAGGTTAGCACTGACCAGAGGAGCAGACTGAAGCTGGGGAGAGTGTTGTGGTGCTGCAATGCATTGTTTTGGCTGTTTAAGGACTCTGCATGTGTTACCCCATTAGAACAGAAAGATGCATCTCATTTACAGACTGAGGGCCTTATATTAACAAATCTTGATTAAAGCACAAAATGTTTTATTAAATGTGTATAATTCGCTGTGTATGCATTTCTTTTTCTGTTGCAGGTGGAGATTGGACATATGATGGTAAGCTGGTTGCTGTGGAGCATGGTACCTTTCATATAATATTTTTGCTAATTATTGCTGAGTGCAGTAGCAATCCTGCTTTCTTTTAGACACTATTCCTCCCTCTATTATTGCATTTTACTACCTGCCGCTTTAGCAAAACAAAATCAGATGTAGTCACTTACCATCTGCATCAGACCTAATATAGAAAAACCTCTTTTAGTGTTATCTCTAGTGCTGCCAATATGTCATGCCAGTGCAGACACTCACTGTTTTGGTAGAGCTAGTTTGCCAGTGTATCAAATAATCAATAGCTCTGGAACTAGAGGGCCCTTATGCTACAGGACCTGACCTTTCAAAGAGACGACATGTTACAAACAGCGCTGTTTTAGATTTTCCCATAAGCGCATTCCCCATGCAGGAAAATGATGTAAATTAAGAATAATTAAAAATGAAAGTAAAAACTGAATAAAACATTTGAAAAAATAAAAATTCACAGTTTAATTAAGTGATGCACTGAAATTATGTATTTGCTATTAAACAATAGAACTATTTTGTGGTACTGGTTTTCCAGATGGGCCATTATATACGTTTTTGCAGTAAACAGTGAATTATGCAAGCTCTGTCTCTCTCTCTCTCTGCAAAATGTCTAACTACAGACTGTTTACTGAGACTGGCTGCTTTAGCATTCATGTTGATAAAAAGATGTTTTCATTGTGATGACTAAGATTGGAATTTTTGCAGGTTAGGGCCACATTTGTCTAATCTTTAAAATACTCCTTGTGAACACAAGACCTTTGCAGATACATACTCAGTATCTTGGCTGAACTGTTCTGGACAGCCTGTGAGGCTTGCCCAAGAAAACACATGCAATTTTTGGATTGGCATTGTTCTGAGGGCATTCCTTCTGCACTGCTATAAACATTTGTATGACACGGGCACCTTTGAGCCTTATCCAAGAAGCAGTTATGGGTAAAGCAGAACTTAGTAAACTAGGACTAAGTATAAAAGAGCAGTATTTTAGAGAAAAGTAGTTGATTAAATTGACTAATTCAAAATTTGGAATAGAGAGAGAATGTGTTATGGCAAAGGATGAGTAGTATTTTAATTTTATTGCCTTTGGTTTTAGGGCCTTATGGAGAGCACCACTGGCCCAAGCATTTCCCATACTGTGGAGGTGCATTCCAGTCTCCCATAAACTTCCAAACTGAGCTACAGCGATATGATCCAGGTCTGCTCCCCATTCAACTCCAGAACTACAACCTGCCCAGCAGTGAACATCTCACCCTAAGAAACAGTGGGCACTCTGGTAAAAAATAATTCTTTGTGTTTCTTTTTTAATTTATTTTCCTGTTTATTTGAACATTTACAGAGACCCTTTTGTAATACATATACAATTTCAGTTCTTTGCCAACACCACAAGGTAATATTTTTTTTTTCCCTCACAGAACTGTGAAACGCTTCAAGGCTAATTTCTAGTTCAACATGTAGAAAATAACAGGAGGGTCTCTTTTGGTTGTTGACCAAAGCAATTTTCTGTAATCACCTGCTTATTATAACTGTACATGTATGCAAAAGTGATGATTAGTTCATATTCTGGGCAAGTAAAGTATGGAGTGTTCTTATTGGTGACTCATGCAGCAGGTAATCTCTGCACTGTAGTGACACTGACGTCGTGTTGTGTTTGTGTGTTTTGCCCTGGAATAAGTGGATCAGAGACAGCAGAGCTGCTGGAGTGTTTAAACACCCTCACTGTCACTGATGGACTGAGAATAGTCCACCAACCAAAATTATCCTGTGCATCCTGTGATCACTGATGAAAGACTAGTGGATGACCAACACAAATTGTGCAGCACTAGATAAACTATCGTCTATGACTTATACCTTGGACCAACAAGGTAGGAGTGTCTAACAGATTGGACAGTGAGTGGACACGGTGTTTAAAAACTTAAGCAATACGCTGTCTAAGCTTTAGATTTAAACTCAGCAGCATGCCTTTAATGCCCAGTATGGACCAACATCTCGCCATGCTTTCTACAGTCATGAAAGACAAACCTTCAGACTTTGCTGTGTACTGAAGCTAAGATGGTGGAAAGTACTGGTTGCCCAAATAAGTGAATCTCTTTCTACCTTCAAATGCAGACTAAATACTTAAAATGTCTGCATCTGAATCATGTCAAGTGGATGTCTTTTAAACTCTACCCTACTAACACTAGAATACGTTTTTCTAGCAGGCAGCAGACTTCTGTCTGTAAATTGCTCTGGATTAAAGCCTCTGCAGAATACCATAAAGTGTAAATGAAGTCTCACTTAAAGAGGTTTTTTTCCCAATATTCCTCCTCATTGCAGAAGGTTTAATTTCATTATGCTGTTGTGTGTGGTTTGTGTTCACAGTGGTGCTGTCTTTGTCGCCCCGTATGTATCTCTCTGGGCTGCCTCATCACTATTCAGCAGATCAGCTGCACTTCCACTGGGGCTCACCTAATGTGCTGGCTGGCTCTGAACACACTGTCAATGGCAAGCAGTTTGTTGCTGAGGTGAGACACTGCTGTGATGCATGGCAAAGTGAAAAACAACACAGTCATGATGCTCACACAGAGGATAGGTTGAATTAGGCAGAGGAAACAAATAGGCAGAAATTAATTGGACACATACACCCATTGGTAAGAGCAATACGACATATGCCACGTTGTAATTACTTTGTAATTGACTACTCATTTGGTGTCTGGTCTGTTTGCTTGGATTCCATTGCAGCTCATCCATATATTTTAGCAATAAGCTAGGTAATATCCTGATTTTAGGCTCAGAGCAATTTAGGGCTGAGGAAACAGGTACTTACATGGCTATATCTCTGAGACCAAATATTTTTCATGTACAACTGTGTTATTGTGAACACCAGAAACATTGACCTTGTTGTCATGTTCATGAAACTAGTTTGAGATGACTTTTGTTTTGCAACATGATGTATTAGCATGCTGAAAGTACCTGTTAGAGGATGGGTAGATTGTGCCAAATGGTCATTAACACCTCTACCAACCTGGACTGTTGACACAGTGCAGGTTGGGTCCAGGAATTCATGCTTTTGCTACCAAATTTCGACTCTAACATCTGTGTACCAATTAAAAAAAAAATTATATTTATCAGACCAGACCATGTTTATCCAGTCTTCAATCTGTCCGGTTTTGTTGAGCCTATGTCAACATTTCTTGTCATGTATGTGTAACCAAATAAGTTTTATGCTGAAAACATAATTTCAAGCATTTCAGTGGTAGTGGACCAAGGGTATTGTGTGATTAACTGAATTGTACAGTAGTTACAAACAGAATGCATATTTGAGAGTACATGGGCTATAACAGCGTTCAAGCTGTAAGGTTGGAGACCCAATAAATATTGGAATGTCATAACTTAGCTTTGCCATGTGAATTAGTTTATTCTGACATTTCTGCACAATATTGAATCCAGACAAAATATATTGACATTGAAATTAATTTTTCATGCAATACAACAGCAACACGTGTTTTATGCTACTTTCTGCTCGTTGTGGTACATGTGGCAGAATTGACAAGCTTTCTTGTCCTAGTGGCAAAAAACACCTGCTGCTTTCAAAATAAACGTCACCAACATATCAGCATGCTGATGGTCACATGCCACAGAAGTGAGGTTCAGATAATTCAAAGGCAATGTTCTAAAGGTCTAATTGAAGAATGACAGGAAATGTCAGGTGATGTATTTTTTCTTTTTCTTTGGCTTTCTTAGATGCATGTGGTACATTTCAACTCTGGCAAGTATCCCAACATTGCTATGGCATTGGACAAGTCTGATGGTCTTGCTGTGCTGGGAGTTTTCATTGAGGTGAGCTGATTGTAAACCATGAAACCACAAATTGTTGCAACAAAACCTCATGTGTCCAAAATAAAAAAAAGTTAATTTCATTAAAAAAAAATCAGTGTGAAAGGCAACTAGTGCTTCAAAATAGTGTACAAAAAGCCTTACAAGATTGTGATATGACATGTATTGGTCAGGCCATGACCTGAACTATTTTTCAGACAAGTGACAAAAGGGGAAAACAAATGATATATATCAAGTTCATGTTCAAGTTCAAGATGTTCCTTTGAAACACAGGTGGGCACTTTCAATCCTGCTTTTGAACGAATCCTCGGTCAGCTTGATGCCATTAAGTATACAAGTAAGTTTGTCCTGTTCCTTTTTTGTCACAGAAAGCTGTAGTAATCAGAGTACTTAAGATGCTAGTCAGAATTATGCTAACTTTGTACTGGAAAATACAGTAATCCTATGTTGAAATGTCTCTTTTTTTACTACAATGTAATAGACCAGACAGTGCAGGTACCGGCGTTCAATATCCGGGAACTGCTGCCTGCTAACCTGGATGAGTATTACCGTTACGATGGCTCTCTTACCACAC
Organism: Semaprochilodus insignis; assembly: GCA_034552555.1. Classification (NCBI taxonomy): domain Eukaryota; kingdom Metazoa; phylum Chordata; class Actinopteri; order Characiformes; family Prochilodontidae; genus Semaprochilodus; species Semaprochilodus insignis. Next base: position 50,596,752 of record CM067474.1, on the reverse strand, counting down.
CACCCTGCTACCCGAGTGTGCTGTGGACAGTGTTCAGACACCCTGTCGCGATCTCGCTCAAACAGGTACATTTCAACACTATCTAGCTTTATAGCACTTGCTGTTCTGGTGCTCGGACTTGTTTAACCCTTTTACACTTTTATGGAATACTCCAACTAGGGTTGTGACGATAACCGTATTACTGGTAAAGGATATTTCTACATTTCTACACTGTCCTTGCCTCTGCCTATACATAATGTCAAAAAGCAGGCTTCTGATTGGTCTTTCGCGTGTCAGCCAAATTTCCTTTTCCTGCTGTAGTAGGTGGTTCTTGGCCATTAAAAGGTAACAGACTCTCCCAAGAGAGCCTGGCATTCCGGCGCTACTACCTTAGTAACAGCTCTCTGTTAGTGAGCTGAAGAAGACTAGGCTGTAATATTAGCTGAGATCTGTTTATCTAAAATACTTGCTTCCTTTCTCTGTGTACATTTTAAGCTACATAAAGATTTCTGTGGTCTTGATGTACCTTTAATTTAATATAGTAATCAGTCACCCACTGAGCACTGATTTTAGAAGGCAGCCAATAAGAGCAGAACCTTCTTGTGTATATCAGTATTAAAGATCATGTATAATTTTATTATGACTGTTTTTTTGTATAACAAACACACAAACATTTTACATGTATTGCAGAGCAACACTAAATCAGAAAAGTTGTGATGGTATTGAAAAATGCAAATACAAAAAGAAAAAGGAATGTAGAGATAGTAATGAGGAACAGTAATTACATAATGATGTGATTTTAAACAAGTGATACTAACAGGTTCATAGAGATTTGGATTTTGGAGTGACAAGATATCATCTTTTCTAGGATGACCTATGCATGTTTCAAAGCATGACCATGTTATGCACACATTACAAAGACATGGCTGCAGAAGAAGAGGCTGAAAACGCTGGGCTGCTTTGCATCCTGGCATGGAGCGCACTTTAAAATGCAAAATGCAACAACAAAGACATTGTACTGTTGCACAACCTAAAACTTGTTTTAAAAACAAAATTGTACCTGAATTACAATTCAAAATCAACATGAACTGAAAATCATAATACATTTCCTTCCATATCATAATGAATTTCTACAGTGACAGTGTTAGTCTGAAGATTTTTGCAGATGATAAGTATGAGAGGTGGGAAGTGACAGTTGAAACATGATACTATTGGTTAATACTGTTTTACCCTGTGCACAGTAATGTAATCAAAAATCAGAAGGCATTTCAGATGCAAGCAGAAGTAATTTTGTTGGAGGATTATGGGAAAATGAGAACCTCTGAAATAAAAATACGATATTATATCAGCATAACCAGGTACATGACAAGATGCATAAGGTCAGTTTTGTTTCCAGATTGATGTCAAGAATCATGAACTATTAGATGGCACCAAATGAACATGGAAACAGGGACTTGGAGACAAGTAAATACACATTTGTATCTTTAGTACAGTCACCAAGTAGTGGCCTGCCATTCTTGATTGGTACTTTAAAAGTAAAGCAGTAAGTACGGTAGCTCTTTATAGAAATATGGAATGTTTAGACACTTGCTAATGAGCCAACTTGTATGGGGGAAAATAGAAGCCGTGAAACCATGCTGAGTATAATGTTATGTTTCTGTTCTTGCTGTATGTTTACAGTACTTGGCACTGGCCACTGCTCTGTTCTCTGCTCAGAAGTCTGTCCCAGTGCCTATGTTCAACAACTACCGTAAACCAAAGCTAATAGACAACAGAGTGGTGCTGACGTCCTTCCAGGAGGGTGAGTACTATATGGAATGCTCACTGCGCTGGGGAAGCTTGTGGTAAACTTTCACCTGCTAAATAGCTGTATGATTAAATCTTTGGTTTGATGTAGGGATGTAGCATGAGCTGATGCAATAACTTTGGCTTACTCACTGCCTGCAGGAGATCATATAACCAACCAGTCGTTTTCTTTCTTGTAATCTTTGTGAATAACCTCTTTCTGTTTTAACTACTGTACCTCCAAATGTTTGAAGCTTTTAATTAGATGCATTTATGGACATGAATCTGCCTTTCGACCTGTGGTTTTAGGCAGTGGTTGCCCACCACAGAGCTTTTTTTCTAAACATTGTAGACTTAACATAAGAGAATGCTTCAAGCTACCGTCATCACCAGAGATCAAGTTACTACATAGCAAATTCATTCTGTGATTTTTTCAGCAAATTAACATGTAATCTACCATTATAGCTTACTTTCATTTGCTGCTTCTAGTTGTTCTGCATTCACTCTATGTTCTAAACTGCACGAATATAAGAAAGGGGTAAAAAAACAAAAGCAAAAGGCACTGCTGCTTGCTCAACACATGCCCCAGCACATGGCTAAAAGTAAGCCTTAGCTTTCAGTGATGCAGTGATTGAACTTTTTCTTTTACAACCTTTCTCTGGTACAGGCTGGAAGCTAAATAGTCATCTTTCAGTGGGATGTCTCATACAGAAGAAGGTGGTCATCCAACAACTACTGAATGGAGACCTTGAGAACATGACAGATGAAAAAGTCCAGGAACTTTTGCAAAAGAACAAATGCACACCCTGGGCACCTAAGAAGTGGACCAGCAATCAGAACCATCAGCAATGGAGCCAAGTTCCTGAGAAACATAAGGACAAAATGCCAGAAAACAGTCAATCACCCTGGAAAAACACTGACCCATGCTCCTATATGTGGAAGCTTGGTATGAATGAAAAAGAACTGTGTTTTAAATCCTTGAAAGAAAATGTGTCTCTTCATCACAGAGATGGTGAGATGGTCCAAGCTCTGAGAAAAGCAGTCTTCCCAGTATTAAACCTGAGGAGCTTCTTAAAATGCAAATCTGATTTGGACATGCAGACCATTAAATGTCTGCTTTGTACCAAACCTACAAAAGAGCCAGCCAAGCTGGAGAAGACTCTGACCGAAGCCACCAAGAAGGAAAGACAGAGAGCAATGTCACAGTACTTAGGTCCAGAACTGTCCAAGCTGACACGGCAGTCTCAAGCTACTGGCCTTAAGAATGTCTATAACGTGGTACCCACTAACCACAAACTTGAGGCCAAAGAGATTGAAGATTGAGCCTGTAGAGCACAGTCCAGTACTCAAACCTTTTAGTTCACACCATTTTACATTAGTTTCTGTTTACATTAACAGGACTTGGTAGTGGTAGTGTGTTGTGCTACTGTTATATACATTTTTTTCTGCTTGCAATATATAGACAGAGATAACAATAATATAGCTTAATTCATAATATTTATATATTTATTTATTTATTTACAACAATGACAGAGCCATTAACTTTGATATAATATGATAGATAACTACCAGCTCTTATAATGGACAGATTTCTTCACAAATTTCAGAATCTCCCAATTCCAGTAATCTACTCAAAGATCCGTCTGGACAAACTGTAGCCGTTCTAAACATCAGCACAAATTGCATAGGAAGATGTGGGCCAAAGTATTCAAATATAACATACAACCCCTCAAAGATTATGACCTTTCCTCACAAGGAAATATTTTTGTATTTTACTGGAAATGTTCCTTTTTTGTGAAGTAATTACATAGTTAAGTGGTTATAGCCTTGCAGGATGGGAAAAGGCAGCTAAAGTTGAAAAACAATGGTGCTTAAGCATTTACACATTCCTGTACTGTTTCTAGCAGTGCATGTTTTTTTGGGTGTGACTTCAGACCAAAGAGAGAGCTCCCGAGAGCTCATCATGACTGTCTTGATCATGAACTCTAAAATAAAAGCTTTACATGAAGCACTAAAACTGGAGCACTGTCACTTTTTTACCACAGGTCTGGAACAAATTGTTGCTATTTTCAAAATGCCTTTTAGGTTTGTTCTAATATTCTTACTTGTGAAGTACATTAACATATTTAGTGAATATAATGTGATCCACTGTGAGTAAATGTTGAGGTACATTTTATTGAAAGTAAATGTTTACACAATGGAAATGCATTTTTCTTGTATTGACTAGGCCACTCCAAAAACTTATTTCTTTTTGCTCCTGTGCTTCGAATCGTTGTCTTGCTGCACAGCTTAGTTGCACATGAGCTTCATTATGAATTGATGACTGGACATTCTCTTTATTTTTAGAGAGAGCAGAATTCATTTTTCTGTCAATTATTACAAGTCACTCAGACCATGAAGTAGCAAAATGTCCCCACACTATCACACTACCAACATCATGTCTGACTGTTAGTATGATGTTTTTATTGTGGAATGCTGTGTCACTTCAAAAGTGACCACTTTGGCTAATTAGTCCATATAACATTACTCCAATAGGCTTGGGGGTCTTCAAAGCGTTTTGGCAAATGTGAGATAAGCCTTTATAATCATCTTAGTTAGTGGTGCTTTTCACCTTACTTTCTAGCAGTGTGTGTGTGGTTTTTTTTTTTTATGGGGGGGGCTGACATCTCCATTCACAGTGAAATGCAAGTCATCCCATTCCACTCTCTATGAATGAGTAAAAGGCAACTAAGAGACACTTGGCCAGTAAACTGCATCAGAGAGCTGTATCTTTCTCTGGCAATGCTGCAATTGTAGATAATTTAAGATTCTTACTGTCAAAGCATGTCAGTGTAGTTCTTACTAATTTTATCCATCATACTGTGTAATGAAAGTCTAATTACTTCATATATCTGTCACGTACTTAGTCATACTAACCCTAACCTTAGTCCAGTGTCCTTGTGTTTGTCTCGTCTCAAGTTATTATGACACTTGTGACTGTGTTACAGTCACAACACGTGCTGTTTGATAACTGTTTATCTGGAACGTGCAGCTGCCTCAGAAAGGACAACAGGACACTAATAATCTCCAAATAATATACTTTTGTTGATTTAAAGATTACAAGTGAAGATGGTCAGCTTGCAAATTATAAATGGTTAGAGGATAATACAAATGCTATACTTAACACAGTGAGGTCAGTACCATACCAGCTGTTATTCAGCTAAGCTTCTTTAAAACCCCATGGTGCTTTTTAAAGCCATTTTGTTGACATCAGTGTTAAACAGCCCACTGCATGTCCCAGTTGCACGTAAATGAAAAAGAATATATGAACATATTCCAACTTCCTTTGGAAATAGCCAGCCTTTTAGTTTTTGTGCCTTTAAGACATAATATGTGTACGTTTCTGAACTGTAATAGGGTGAATCTTAACCACTGTAGGTGCATATGTGCCTATTCATATAAACATATGTAAAATTTGTTTATTGTCACATCCCAAAAACAATCCATTTAAAACTGACTGCTTTTGCAGTTTAGTCTCAAAATACGGTGGGAAGGCTCAGAGAGGGACGTTTTTTGACATTTGGATGTAATAAACCTCATTCAGATATATGAACCCTATTTCGAGAATCAGTACATTAGCATAATCACAGAGTAAGAGTGGTCATCACCTCCAGTCATAGGGAGCCGTGCACCTGCACTGTTACAACTATTCCTTTCCCCAACACACCTGCTCCAGCTCACAAAGGGCTTGATAATTATCTGATGAGTTATATTAGGTGTGCTGGGACAGGACAGGGACTATACAGAGCAGAAATGGAGATGTGCAGGAGGGAAGCCTACGAGAACACACTTGGTATTGTTTCCATTGGTTGGCTTGGTTCCTTCTTCCCTGTTGATCAGAGCAATGGGAGCTAAATTTGGGTGTCTGGTAAGTTGTGCTAACAGAACTCAGCAGTCAGCACTTTTCTTAGAGTGTATTTTCATGCATTGTGGTTGGCCACATGTGTTTCAGAGTGACTGCCTAAATAGGAGATAAAACAAAGAATGTGAAGTAATGGGTTATATTTTAAAATAAATAATAAAAAAAAACTAGAGATCATTCTTCATTCAATTTTATATATTACATTTTCAAAAAAGAGACTTTTTTTAATGGACTGGACACCCCAGAGCTCAGACTTCAAAATCCCTGAACGTATTTATGGTTGCTCTGGCTACAAAACTGAAAGCAGGTCTGAAAAGAGTAGGAGCTGTTTCTCTTTTTCCTGATGCAGAAAACATAATAATGTGTACTTAATGGCTGTTTTGACTGGAAATTAAATAAATAAAGCGTGGCGTATGATTTATGCACAAAACTGTATATGTCTTTGGCTGAAAAAAGTATTGTGTTTAGCTTTTTCCCTCTTGTGACAAAATAACCTCCAGTAAATGTTTTTTAGTGGGTATTTGTCAACTGGGAGGAGGAATTTTGAGCCTGAGAGTTCTCACAGATGTTCTTCTGCTATGGGATACTAAAATGCTTTTATATGTGTAGTTTATTTCATGTTCCCCATCGCATCTGAATTGGATTTAAATCAGGATTTAGATTTTGGCTCAGCTTTAGTGTTTTTGAAGTGGTATTACCAATATATTGTGATGGGCATGTTAATATACCTGCTGCGACCACATGCTTCGTAAGAGACACACCAGAGGGCCGCGAGGCGACCGCCACCCAACTCAGGTCAGTCGCTGAAGGCCAAGTCAATATGAGGGTTGAAGACAGGTCTTAGTCGTGCTGGGGTGGGGGTGGGGGTGGGGCGGTGTCAGCCGAATAATAAAGTTTCGCACACAGTAGTATGCAGACGTTTGTGAATGATTTGTCATTTGACATGTTCTCTGTTGATTTTCTAAGCGAAAATAAATCGACACATCTACAAAGAACACCCTTGTGGGGTTTATTTACTGATAATTTAAGCATATTGGAACATTGTCTTAGGGTTTCATTTTCAACCACCTAAGGTCTGAAACAAATGACTATAAAATAAAAAAACTAAACACATTGTAGTAACGTGAAGAATCATTTTAATCATTTTCACCCAAGGTGAAGCAAACTTCATGGTAGAAAGCAGCCCTTCAGGATGAGTGACCTATTTTGAAAAGTATTCCGAGGGAGCTGTACTGAGGATGTGACAGAGAAAAGAGGCGTCTCGTCCCCTTCAAATTAGCATATGAGTTTGTGAACTATATAAATATTTACACATGAAATGAAACGTGTGTTTGTTGTATGGGTGTATGGGTGTGTGTGTATATATATATATATATATATAAGAGCAAAGGGGGGAGAGGAGGCATAGATCTGGTAAACAGGAGCCCTCAGAGTCTCTGAAAGTAGGTGACCACAGTTCAGGAAGTGACTAGCCCAAAGAACAAAGAACACACAAAGAACAGTTTCGTTTGCTTCAGCAGTTTGAGGGGGAAACATCCTGACCCTTAGGGAAGTAAAACTGTTTAAATTTATAATATTATCAACCTGAATAAGGATTAAAATTAAAGAAAAGAGGGCTTAAAGCTGAGCTTGGAAGGAGGAGGGTGAAAAGCAAAGTTGGAGGGTTTCATAATTTATGGACCATTAGGCTAGCAAACAAGCTTAACATGGATAGCTTAGCATAAGACCGCTGTAGATTATTTTCTTCTGTTCAAAGATGAGGGCTTGTCCCCTGCTGGCCTTGTCAATACTCAGAGTAGCAGGTGAGTGTAGGAGCAGGGTGGGGTAAAACAAACCACTCAAGCACAAACACAAGCACAAACATGTATTACATGATAAAAGATGTCAGGGCACTCGAAATTGTAGGCCTAACTAAGGCTGGAAGCCTAATTCTCTGAACTGTCATAAGTTAGTCATCAGCCATAAGTGTTAAATTAATAAGTTCAGTAGCAGAGGATTTGTTATAGCTGAATTAATCTTTATTCTTCTTGTTACCTTCCAGACCGTGTGCTTATCAGGATGGGAACAAAGTTCATAACGTCCCCTCCTCTTCAACTGTAATTTACGAACCCTCATTCACTTCAGCCAACACCACAGATCGCACCACCATGAGGAATCTTGCCATATTTTTGGTCTTTTTCGCTGTTTTCTACTCGACAAATGGACAGACTACAGTACAGTGTAAGTCTGGGACGCTTTTCTTAAACATATTTTTTAAACTTTATTTTACATAGAATTATTCCTATTTTGTATGAATTATTGTACAGTTTGTGCAGTGCTGCTGTGAGTGTGCAGTGTCATTTTAGTGTACTAAAAAAAATTGTTTTTACATAAGATGTTTTCTACTATTTGACATAGCTATTAAAAAGGTAGATGAGGATTAGTGAGTAAAAAATAGATTGGATAAACATGTTAATCAATATACAAATACTTGTATTTTTTAGGTTTATATTTATTTATAATGATTATTATTAGAAATTAGACTGCATCTTGGTTGTGCAATTTCCGCTATGACCTAAAACCAGCCATGAATTGTGCGACGATTCACTCTCACCTCATTCAGCGAAATGAGCTTTGCCTTTAAATGTCTTTCAATGGAATAAAGTAGAGAAAAACATGCAATTTTAATGAGATAAATTTCAAGGGATGGCAAGATCAAACAACTCAAGAGAGCAAACTAACATGTATTGAGAACAAAGGTTGCTGTTTGAACAATTTACGATTTCACATTCCCGCTCAAAATGAAGGCTGTCTCCTCTGATCCTTCTTGTCTTCTGTGATTGAGATACAGGAAGGTTGAAACTGGTGTATGTCCAGTCCTGGAAATCCACCTGCACAGTTTTTCATCTTCCGAATCACAAATCAATAGCTAATGATCAGGTGCATGAACAGCATCAGGTGTGTCACAACAGGGAAACACAAAACTGTGCAGTGTAGCAGGTGAACTACAGGACTTCAAGCTCAAAATTCTCTTCACGCTATAAAGGGGACTTTAACATCATTACTATTTTCGAATGTCAGGTTTTCCCAACTTAAATCAGTAGTGATAAAAAAAGCTGTTTTTCATTTAAATGGATAAATATGTGAAGTACATTTAAGCATAGGGGTATATTCCTGAACACGGACCAACCAGTTCAAGTGTAAAATCTTTGCTCTAACATTAAATGAACTTTTTTTAATTTCTATTTTAGCCATAACAGCCACTCTATAGAATCACATAATATAGAGAACAGCCCAATACAAATCCACTAGTGCCCTGAAAAACATATAATACAATATTTTCATATTCACTTTTCTGAGACTCATCACTACAATTACATTCAGTAATCCTAATACAGGGAACAAAGACATGCCTTTTTAGTAAGTCAAGAACTATAACAGTTGTGTCATCATATGTAGAACCAGAGTTGAGTTTCATGTTGTACTGTGAATTTACAGCCGTAATAAAAACTAGGTGTGGAGCGTCTCCAAATGAGTTAATCATTACTCTTCTGAGATAGTATTACAGTCTCATTTAATGCTATCCTACACTCCGGTCTGAGGAAAAGTACAATAATTGAGATATTGTGGAACCATTTTCCACTATGCTTTATTTTATTTTGATTTTATTTGATCAGTTCAGTGTGTTCACTATTTAATCACACATGCTCAGGTTGCAACTAACAGAGTAACGTAGAGTAAAAGTAAAAATAAATAAATATTTATATATATTTATTGTGACAGACTTCATTTGACATGATTTTATGAATTAAAGCTTAATGTTTCACAATCTCTCTCTCCAACTGCAGCCATCTGTGACCTGCCAAAAGATGAGGGAACAGGCTCAGAGATACAGATCTACTTGTACTATGACAAGGGTGCAGACAAGTGCTATCCATTGCGTTATACAGGAGAGGGTGGGAATGCAAACCGCTTCACTGCTGAGAAGTACTGCATGAGAAACTGTTCAGACAGAGCCGAGGCCGTCTACCCTATGGACAGTGAGTTTCTTTTACTTCTATTCAATGAAAGGTACATAGCAGTCTGCTGGACATTTTCATTTCTTTGTTTTTGCTGCGGTGTCCCCCCGAGACACTATTTTAAAGTGAATCAGGATCTGGTAAATGCAAAATCTGCCATCTGCTGGTGATAGATGTTATTGCATTAGAATATAATTCAGTCTACAAAACATCTTTTTTGTAAGTGCAATTCTAAACCACTTTTTTTCCAGGAACAAAGGCTTGCCGCTTGCCAAAGGCTCCAGGGGAGTGCTATGGTAATTATTTACGCTACTACTATGATTCCATTAGTGGAAAATGCAAGACATTCTCTTGGACTGGCTGTACGGGCAACGGAAACCGTTTCTTGGATATTCAGCGCTGCAATAACACATGTTTTGGAGAAAGAGGTGAATATGAAATAGACTGATCTTTGCTTATTATCATAAGTTTAAAAGATCAAGTCATGCCTAAATACATTTGTGTGTGTGTCTGCTATATATAGATGAAGGTGACGCAACACATGAGGATATGGAAACAGACACACCAGTTGGTGAGTAGCTGTTTTTGTGTGTGGAACCTCTGATGGGACTGTTCATTTACAGTCTTTGTCTTTTGATATTTGATCTCCTCAAATGAAAAAAAAAAACAATGTTAATATTTCCTCCTTTTCTTTGGATTATCAGTTATATTATTTTCTATTTTATCATAACTTTAAACATTCAAAAAGCCATTTCCATTTAATTTACATTTTATAATTTAACCATGTACATTTTAGAGATTACATGCCATGCCTGTAAGTCACATATACTGTTTTTGTTGCAAGTATATTCTCCACTCTCCACAGGAATCATTCTGGGAGTTGTTTTAGGTGTTATCGGAGCCATCATCCTCATCGTTGTGATTGTTCTGGCATTAAAGAAAAAGTAAGTGTCATTACAACCCCAGCATGATCTATGGTGAATGTACTTTTCCCTTTTTTTTATTTCATTTCATATTCTTGTGGCAGAGTTGATGATCTCCTTTTCTTTTCTTCAATAGACCTAGCCCTAAAAAGAGCAAAGCAAAGGCCAAAAAAGATGAGAGCTCTACTGGACCAGAAACGCCTCTTCAAAATGATAAAATAGAAATGGCATAATGGACCACAATGCCGTTGGAAACACCCAGAGTCAACACTAACATCGGAGATCTCTACCACATCTTAGCCAGTATGCCAAGGCATAGCAATGTTTTAGGGAGTCACAACAGTGGGCACAATTAGTATTGTTGGCAGGCCTTTAAGATATGCATTTACATATGAATACAAGCTGGTGAACCAAGAGAGTAAAGTTATTCTGCTGTTCACATTACTCCTGGATACTAATATTTAGAGGTCATGTTGTTCTGGCATGTTTTGGAACCAAAACTACTTGATACCATCACCACTCTGTTTGATAGTGATTTATTTTACTTTGTGTCGTAGAAGATATCAACAGTTCCTGAGAAACCCCATAGGTCTTTTTTTAACTGAACATTTCAGTTTCACTTTAGGAAAGTCCTCATTCACTTCCATTTTAGCCACCTCTGTTCTGAAAAATCCATGTTATGGGGAGAGATTTATTTTTACAGCATGTCTTTTTATTATTTCAAGTTAATTTTTTTCTTGTCTTCTGTATCTTCCATATAATCATAGTTGTTCTGCACACCAGTGTTTATCAAGCCTGGTCCTGGGGGCACCCTGCCTAGCACATTTAAGTGCTTTCCCTGTTTCCAACACACTTGATTCAACTTATCAGCTCATTAACGAGACCTTTTAGGGGGAAACACTGCCATAGGCCATTCACTTTAGAATGACAGTTCTATTAATGTAATGTAATATTTGAGTGGAAAGTGAGTGACTTTTGTGTACTATGGAGTACTGTGTCATGGAATTTCCAAGACTTGGACATATATTATTTTTCCAGTAGGGTACTGTTTACAAGGCTATGTTACACCTACAGAAGTTACGACTGACATAACCCTACATTAATGTTTTTAAATGTTTATTCCAATTCAGTACAATGGTTATATTTGCTCATTTTTATCAAAATGAGCTAATCTTTCTGACAGATGACATCTACTGGAATAAGCTTTTATTACAGTTAATGTAGGGTTATGTCAGTTGTCAATGCAAGCTTATGTAGGCGTCACATAGCCTTGTGAACAGTGCTCTACAGTATAATTTTTTAACCAAATCTTTTGTAAAGACTGACATATATGCTATGATGTGCAGTAACAATGACTAAAAGGAGTGACAAATAAAGACATTAAAGAAGAGTAAATTGAATTGCAATCATCTTTGGTCATGAAGGCTATGTATGGCTTATATACATATATATATACTCATTGTCCAAAAAAAAAAAAAATAGTTGCACTCTGAAGGAATTAACCGTCAGGAATTAAAACTTGGTGGGTAGGTTTGACATCCTGAGACTGACACACTCTTCTGTGCATGTGACACAAGCAAGGCCTTATTGCTGTACCTGACTGACCCAACAGCCACGACTGCGGACGTTCAGTGAGCAGTGATGCCCTCCATGAGTCATCCTGTCAGTGCCAGCACCATTGGCAGACGGCTGCAGGACTACATGCACGCAGACCGTTACATCTGTTCTTAACACCACGTCAACGTCACCAAACTGCAATGGTGTTGTGCCAGACTGTCATGGAGTGACTCAGAATGTCAGCGGGTCACGTCCTGAAAGCCTGGTGTCCATCCACATCCACCCCTGCCACAAAATCTGCACGAAACTGTGTGAGGATATTCAAGCTGCATGGGATGGATTATCGCAGGACACCATTAGGAACCTCTACAATGCTGAGACGCCTGGCAAGTTGCATTAGCCCAACGCCTGATGCTGAGAGACACTACTTATCTAAGTGTAGCTCAGTAAATATCGCCCATATCAGTTTAAATTGTTCATCATTTATTGTTCCTGGTAACTTTTATCTTCCTTCCGAATAACATTACAATCCAACACCTCCTTTTGGGTGCAACTATTCTTTTGATATACTTTGAGTGTATATGTGGCTTGCTTTCCATGCTAATGTCAGTTTAAGTACTTCAAATGTCCGAGCGTGGAAAGAAATTCCAGAGAGATATTTCATGGTTTATGGCAGTTAGGAGGCTGCCTGTGAGAGCGGTAGTGAGATGGAGTTGTTTTGTAAAAACAACTCTATGTCCTATGCCAAACTGCCAAGAGGTAGAAACTTTGGAACATTTTCTTCTCGATTGTGTTCGATCACGTGAAGTATGGGGTAAAGTGAAAGACATGGGTTTTGAGATTAATATAGAGATGAAATCTATCCATTATGGAATTTTTGAAAATAAATGGGAGGGAAAAAAACATGATTTTTTTATGGACTGTCATAGCAATAATCAAGTCAAAATTGTGGAAAACAAGATGTAAGATGACCATAGATCAATGCTTTGTGTCTAGCGATGAAATTTTAAGAACTGTCAAGACTGAATTAAAAAAGGACTGTAAATATCTTGTTTAAAGATATTGGAAAAAAAAAAAAAAAGAAAGAAAGAAATTCCAAACTTCATCTAATAATCGAGGTTGAAGTTTTTTTAACCAGCATCTTCTTTTTCCGGTCCATCTTAAACGGCGCAGCGGTTAAAGTCCAGTTAATACCAGCTGCACTATTTAAGGTGGACCGGAAAGATCGTGAAGGAAGCTGGCTATAAAGAAGCCAACTTTGACTTCGTGTCTAACACCTTACATATTTAGAGCGCTCGTACAAACACGTTATATCTGTCCTCCTAGCAGACCTCGTAGGGTAAACCCTACAGTAACACAAAAGCTAAACGGTGAGCAGCGTTTAGCGAGAAACCGCGTACACTTGATAATGAACGTGCTGTCTTATCTCTAGTGAATGTTTGGTAGTTTTAAAGGCGTCTTTCTTACAAGTCGCTTATTTATCTCGCTTCTCGGCTCCACGACACCCCTGACCCTTTGACGTCATTTGTTAGCGCTGCATGCCCACTTCCTCCTGAGCCGCTGTCTCCGCTCAGTTTATCATTTATACACAGCAGCGCCGAGCAGTACGGCAAAGCTAACTCTACACAGACTGTTCATATTCCCTCCAACCTAGAAGAAAGATCGTGAAGGCGTTTAAACGGCCTGGTTGTGTGCTGGTTGGTTAGTTAGTAAGCTGTTTCTGACTATACTATGCAGCTAAAAACCAGAGCTTCATCTCACACGAGCTAACGCGTTAGCCGAGCAGTCTAGTGGGCTCGCCTGGCTCATTACTCTCTATTTGTATTGATCGACAGGATTTATACCGAATTGCTCGGTGAAGCAGGTAGCAGCGATCGTGCCAGGCGGGAAAGTTCACTGTTGTAGTGTTTAGTTTGGTGCGGTATCGTGTGGTGGTTGTCTGTGTGTGGCTTTCTGATGGAGTGTCCTCACCTCAGCTCCAGCGTGTGTGTGGCGGTGGATCTTGCTCGGTTCCCCAGCGGTTCCCCCTCTTCATGGTGCTGTAGCGGTGAGTTGTTAAGTCCTATATATATATATATATATATATATAAAAGGTAAAGCACACAAAACCCTGTAAACCACCTGCAGTATATCTGCCTTTTCCCCATATCTGTTAACTAGCTAGCAAACATTTCACCGGTAAGATGCGGGCTAAGCTAGCCAAAGTAACGTTAGCTATGTGCCTCGTTAGCTAGCTAGCTAGCTAGCCAGCCAGCCAGCTCGTCAATTGAGCTAAACTTAACATGTGAAGTGGTTGTATAGACTAGCTGCTGTTGCTTTCATTATGTTTTTATTTCATACTACGTGTGTACTTATATCATGTATTTTCTGTTAGTATGGGGATTTGGAGAAGAATGTACCCCTCTGCATCTCTTCTCAAATCAAGCCATGTTTATGATGATCCCCCGAATATTTCTTTTAATTTTTCAGTTTGCCGCTCAAACAAAAGTCCCTGGGTTTGCCTGACCTGCCTGAATGTACACTGTGGAAGGTAAATGTTTGCTTATACTCTCTCACTGATAAACGTACTGAGTAGGGGTCGACCGTTATGTTGTTTTTCTTCAGGGCCGGTACCGATAACCGGTACTTCGGGCAGATATGCGTTTCTAATACATTTGACAAATGGATGTTAGAACTGTATAAAAATAAAGTGCTTTGAGCTTTAGACAGTATATCATGCGAAAATGAATTTAAAAATTTAAAATTGTCTTTAAGATTATAAACCAAAAGTATTTTATGTGATAACAAGCAGTAGCTGCAAGTGTTGAATGTGGTGTATTTTCTGCCCTGTATGATTCTGTGGAAAAGGTCTGTTAAGTCTAAGCAGAGCTGCAGTTTTCTGTATTTTTAATGAGTAATAACCAAAGCTGAAAATGACTAGAAGTATAACTTATATAATAAGTGCACAGAAATGTGGTATGATTTATGTTATTCACTGCTTTCTGGAGGCCTGCTGCACCACTGCAGGTAGACACATTCTGAATGTGTTCAAACTCCTACATGTTTTCACTGTAGGATCGAAACAGGCACATCTTTGTACTTAATAAAAATAATAAAATGCTCACTGATGGCTCACTCGGGACGATAATCGGACCGCTAATATTAAGCCATTATGTGTGCTCTTATTATATGCATTATTCACCGCCAAAATATTCACAGTGCAGTGATGGGTGTTATGCATGACACACGAGTGATATGAACATCTTTCATAAATCAGTTTGTTTGTCTCTTTTGCAAGATATGTCAATGGCCACGCAAAGAAGCATTTTGAAGAGATTCAGAGTCCAACAAGCGGCCAAAGGAAACCAGAGAAGGAGAAGGTTCAGCAGCACTCTGTGTGTATGGACTGCAGCAGCTATAGCACCTTCTGGTTTGTATCATTTCAGATGGACTTTCTGAAATGACGGATAATAGAGTTCTAAAATGAATGAACTTGCCAGTTTGACTAATGTTAGAGTTATATGTCCTTGTGTTCTTATCATGGTTCTTCCTTCTATCCTATCACCTATCCTATCATGCTGCCATCTTCCTGTTGTACTCTGTTCAGTTACCGATGTGATGACTTTGTGGTGAATGACACCAAACTGGGACAGGTGCAGCGGGTGAGGGAGCATCTTCAGGGTTTAGAAAAGTGAGTTGTTAATGTTCTTGTCAAAGAAATGATGCACTGCCAAACAGTAAATTAATTGTACATTGTGAAATAGTTAAATGCTCTCTTATTGTGATTTGAAAGGAAGCCCTTGTCCTTTCTACATTTCGACTTAATAAAAAAGTACTTATACACTCAGTTCATCTTAGCAGTGCGGTTTATCATGCTCGATAAACATGCTCAAATTTTGCACGCATTTTACAATGGCTTTTTTTTAGTGCAGCCAGTTTTTTCAATTATTATCTGAAGGGTTCAGTGTTGGGTCCATTAGTCAACGGAGAGAGAGAATTCACACAGTGAGAGAGAACCTAAAATGGACTGCCAATCCAATTCCAAAAATGTTGTTCTTTATTGGAACTTGTAGGCTGTATATTGATGCATTAAAAATATGTTTGTACTTGGACATTGTAGTTAACCCTCCAGGACCAGGACTGTGAATTATAAGCCTGGAATTTTAAGGGGTTAATTATATTGAATAACACGCCAATCGTCTCTGTTTCAGCTCTGTGATGAATACTGACAGACAGAGAAAAAGGAAGCTCTCAGGTAGTTCCTCTCCTGACAAGATGCCAGAGGATGGTGTAAGTGTCTGCTCCAAAAATGAGAGAAATGATCTTTTAAGGTGTTTTTCTTGAACCGCTGAACTGTTTTAATCTCATGATTAGAGAATGAGTGATTTATGTAATTGACTTGGTTGATTGCATGTAAAAATTCTGTGGATGGTAAAAGTGCATTGCTAAAGGGTTCAAATGGAGATCAGGCGTATTTTAAATTGCATCATGTTATCCTGTATTACAAAATGTATATTTAGAACAAACATGGTTAATGTTAGTATTATTCAGGCCTGTAACTATATCTGTGGTATATATAAATGTGTCTGTGTGTGAGATCAGCTTATTTATATTGGGGGATATAAATAATTTATAATTTATTTTGGGGGAGGGGGATCCACAATTACTCATAGTTACTGTACATGGAAAAATTAAGTATTTTTTTTCCTCTATAATTGAGTATTATTCTGCATTCACTGTTGAAATATTAATGATATTTTGGGTCTCCAAAATGGCACCACCTACATTACATGCTGTTGTTTGAAACCACTCTCACACATGCATGTTTCAACAATGGAAAGTCAGTGAGTCAGTTAGGGACATGGTTCTTGGCTGAGCCGCTAAGCTTTCTGGCAAAAATAATGCATCTTCACCCTTATGTAACTCGTTATTAAGCTCTGTAAAAGGGAAAAGAGAACCCCTGCTTAAAATGCTGCAGCAGACTGTTGGTTCACTCAGAGCCCTAAATTTACTAAGCGTTTAATAAATGTAGCCAAAAGTTAGATTTTGCAATAAGAGCAAAATATTTTCTGTGTGTGTGTGTGTGTGTGTGTGCGTGTGTGTGTGCGTGTGTGTGTGCGTGTGTGTGTGTGTGCGTGTGTGTGTGCGTGTGTGTGTGTGGTTTATATCTAATGTAGTTGTTAGTGACTTCTTCAGCACTACATTATGAACTTATTCAGCCTTGTAAATGATATTAAATAAATATAAAACATTTTGCGTCTTCCTTTACACTATGTTGTCTTCTAGGATGGCCCTCCAGCCCTGTGTGCCACTGGTCTGCGCAACCTGGGCAACACGTGTTTCATGAATGCCATCCTCCAGTCCCTCAGGTAAGGGCCTCACCAGGCCCTGTGCCCTGGGCACCAAATCATGCGTAGTGATGCGAGAAGGGTGCGGGTGGCCTTGCTTACTGGGCTTTAATCCACTTCAGTCCCTTGTGGAGCCGCTGAGCTTAGCTGTGCAGATGGAGAGCACGGCCCTTGGCCAGTCAGCTGCCAGTAATGGATTCTGGGCAGCAGCCAGGAGCATTGGGCTGACTGCCTGCAGACCACAGCCAGGCTCACACTAGCTGACCTGACTGTTAAACCACACCAGTGGTATAAGCCAGAGTTCACATCAGTCATTCAGTTCAAGCTAGAAGCTGGGTATAAACTCTCATCAGCTGGGCAAAAATGTATTTTGGATTAAATGTACAATAATTTAATTTGGTAGAAAAGCACCAATTACTCTGTACTCGCTCCAAGTCTGTATAAAACCTGCCATTCTGTGAAGTTGAATGACAAAGTATAGTTGCAAATTGTACGCTATTTGTGGCACAGTATGCTTTTGCCTTGACAGCAGTGTACTCGTGTAACAGCCTGTACTGTTCTGACTCTGGAACCATGTCTGTGAAAGAACACTAAATCTGCACTAAGTATGTGTGTTGGCTCCCTTGCTCTGTCCCTAATCCATGGAAAAGTAAACGTTGCCAAAGCTTTATTGGTAATTGGCATCTTCTAGACTTTCTTTTTAAGCTGTTGTCTAAAAGGAATAAATACCCAAAGTCTGCAAGTTGAAATGTTTTGGCTCTATCTTCGATAACATGCTTCCTCTGTTGGTTGAAAAATGTAAATTTATCTTTTTCCCCCCCAGTAACATTCCGGAATTCAGTTGCTACTTTAAAGACTTGCCAGCAGTGGCACTGCGGAGCGGGAAAACTGCAGGAAGAAGAATGTACCACACCAGAAGCCAGGGGGACAGCAGTGTGTAAGGTCCTCTCCAGTGAATGAGGCGGGATATAGTCTTGCCTTTACGTTGTGATAGTGGACAGCTATAGAACTAGTCAGCCATTCAACTAGTCAGTCTGCCTTTTTAACTTCACAGTTTACCTTTGTTTAATTTTTCTTCTCATCATTTTCCTGATGTATTTAGAGTACTTAAATAGAGTATGGATGATGGCTTTGTCGTTTGCTAGTGCAATTTCTGAGTTTCCTTTTTATTGTGGTAGTATCATTGCTGAACTCGTTATGCACAGACCATTAGTAAGTTGTTGCCTGCGTTGGTTGCAATTGTTAGTAGAATGAGTCGACAGTCTACTAGACACTGCAGTCATAGCCCAAGAGCATGCCTTTAGCCTTATGCAGGCTAGAGGGCTCACATACACCATTGGGACTGTCAGCCTCAGGGCATCTCCTGTGCTCAGTATGCAGCAACCATGTGAAATCACACCACTGTGAAACTATGTCAACAACTCTAAATCATCTTTTTCAACTAACCACAAGCATCACCAGTTTTAAGTACGCTTGCTGCTTGTGTAGGATATTTAGTAAGTATTTTGTAAATATTTTGCAAGTGGAGTAAATGCTGTAAAATGCATTTTGAATACAACTGGCAGAGAGAGTGGCAAAGTGGGTGCTTGTGTTTAGTTGCCTGTGACTTCACTCTGACATGCACATTCCTGTGACTTTTTACAGGTCCCTGGTAGAGGAGCTCAGGAAAACCCTGTGTTCCCTTTGGCAAGGGAATCAGACTGCCTTTAGCCCGGATGCTCTGTTCTATGTCATCTGGAAAATAATGCCAAGTTTCAGGTAACATGACTGGTTTTCACGTAATTGATCTGCACTACCTTAGGCTCCTTTGTCTGCCTTTGAGACTCTAGGAGTTACGCTGTAGTGCAATAGCATTGCTCAAACTCTGTTTAGGCTCTGCCTGGTTGGTTGGTTTTGTGCTTTGAGAGTTGAGGAACAAACGTTTCAGTTTCACCTTTGTTCAGTTTTTTGTTCATTTGGAGATGTCCAGATGTTAAATTTGAGAAGAACATTGAGTTATCCTACAATGCTGAGAGACTGCAAGTTAGTAACTGAATTAGTGTTAAATGGAATATAATCTCTGCCTTAAAAAAAAAAAAAAAAGCTACTTAGGCAACTTCAGTATGCTTGCAAAATATCTTTTTGCTTCTATTAATTGAACTCACTTAGTCCATAATGCACATATACATTTTTAATATGTTTATTTTAATATGTTAAGTTTTTTGTGTTCTCAGTAAACATACTGCAAAAGGTATTTAAACAAATCAAAATGGTGAACTTGAATGAAACTGTCCTTTATATAAGTTTGTTTTAATTTTGGTTAATAAACTGAATTTGTTGAACTGATTCTGAATTGATCCTACAACTACTCAACACCTAAACCTATAGTGCTGTACTGTATACTTTTTGTAGGGGCTACCAGCAGCAGGATGCTCATGAGTTTTTGCGGTACCTGCTGGATCACCTACACAGAGAATTGCAGGGCAGCAAGAATGGACTTCCTGGCCCCAGCCTGCTTCAAGACAGGCCAAACCTTACCTCAGAAAGCAAATGCTGCATGTAAGTCCTGAGCACACAAAGCAGCAGCAACCACAGTGGGTTTTATTTTGAAGTCCCTGGCCAGCCACCAATTTTAATTTGAAGTGTAGTGCTGTAATGCAGTATGCATAATTCTCTGCAAGGCAGTGTCCAGTTGGATTAGTGGAGAACTACATCTTAAAGTCTTGCTTAGCAGGACATGCCATGTTTACTTTCTCCCAGTAATTTAGTATGTTTGTTCCTGCATTGCTAACTTCAATGTTAACTCTGCATTGCACAGAAGGCAGTCTCTAGCCTGCACACGGATTGCTGTTCTTACAAAACCTGCTTCTGGAAGCAGAACCATCCTGTTGTGATTAGCCTGCATTAGACACATTGAACGAGTGAATCCCACTACAGTCTGAGAGGCAGCCTAAGTGGATTTGTTGGCTGTATTGAAATGCTGGTGCTGTGTTGTGGCGTGTTCATTGGGTTGTATGGAGTAATTCAGTAAAGTAATCCTGTTCTGAAAGAGGGGCTGTGAAAGATAGGACTGATGGGGCAGACATACTTTACAGTATGCAGGTTCTGGGGAAGTGTTTTTTGTGAAGAAGGTTTTAAGTAGCATTGCTCTACATTACACATAATATCTAATGACAATTCTTGCAACTGTCAGCTGATGACAGTTCCAGAGCTTACTAAATTCTCTGACTCTGAAAAACCTTTGCCAGTACTCAATAAAAATGGATTCTTGTAAGCAGCTAGCTGATTGATGCCTACAAAGCAGGCAGTGGCTATGAAAAGATACCAAAGTGCTTCCGGTTTTAATTTTGCTCTGTCCAAAATGTCATTAAGATATGACAGTTAGGGAAAACTGTGGAAGGCAAGTTTGGAAACACCAAGAAAATTCTCAGATAGAAGTGCTTGTATGCTGGTAAGGAGAAAAGCAAAACTCTCATGTGACAGCAGAGGACTTGTAGGAAGGTTTAGCAGACACAGGAGTGGTGGTGGCGGGGAGTTCTACAAAGCAATGTTGCTTACACAGACAAGATCTTGAAAAACCCAAGACATCATCACAAAAAAATTAACATCTTAAGTGTGCAAAGCATCTGGGTAATCTAGAAGCATTTTGGAAACAAGTGGATTGAAAAAAATGTGGATTAAAAAATAGGACTCTTTGGGGCCCAAATCACCAAAGGCCTACTTCTGCTTCTGGAAACAAGCTGAAACTTTTGGAATGACCTTGACACTCCCCTGACTTGAATAGTATTGGAAATCTGTGGTCATGCTAGATGTCCCAAGAATATTGCAGGAGCTCCAGGCATTCTACAAAGAAAAGTGAGTGAAAATTACTTTCAAACAAAAATGCCAAGGCCCTTGCTGCCTGTGACATCTGACTTGATGTGGTGTCAAAGTTTAACAGTTTCCTGCAGTTTTTATTTGCTTTCCGCTTCAAAAAAAGCAATCAAATGTGTAATTTGCAAAGTGGTGTCCAATTTTTTGAATGCAACTTACAGAAAGAGCGAGGTGGAGGCGGGTTCAAACTGATTGTGTTGAATTCTTTTATTTTATTTATTTAACGTTTTTTTTTTTTTTTTTTTTAATCCGTTCAGTAATGGGACCCCCACAGTAGTCACCTCTGTATTTGGCGGTGTGCTGCAGAATGAAGTCAACTGTTTGATATGTGGCACTGAGTCGAGGAAGCTTGACCCATTTTTAGGTGAGTCTTTTCTCCATGTGTCTCGTCTGTATATTTTTAAGGAGCTCCTGATTAATTTTGTGCCTGTCCTTCAGACCTGTCTTTGGACATTCCTAGCCAGTTTCGAGTGAAACGAACAAAGGACCAAGAGCCAGGACCGACATGCAACCTGCACAGTAAGTGTAGCATCCTCTTTTTGGATGCTATAGGAACGTTTAATAGACCTGTGTGGGATGGCGGCAAATTCTGTGTGTTTTTGTTTGTGTTCTTCAGACTGCCTTTCTAGTTTCACTGACCTGGAGGAACTTGATGAAACAGAGCTGTACATGTGCCATAAATGTAAGAAGAGACAGAAATCAACAAAAAAGTTCTGGATCCAGAAACTGCCTAAGGTAGAGACCTGTGCTGCAGTGCTTACAAATTCAGCTGCTTGAAAACTAAACATTGTACTTCGTAATTTAAGCTTGTTCTTATCGTATTGTAGGTTCTGTGTTTGCACCTAAAGAGGTTCCACTGGACAGCTTTTCTGAGGAACAAGGTTGACACCTATGTGGAGTTCCCCCTGCGAGGCCTTGACATGAAGCGCTATTTACTGGAGGTGAGGACTGTACATGTTGCCTATATTTAACTGTTCTAAATTCTTCTTTAACTTCTAAATTCACTTAAATGTACCTTATTGTTGCGTTCATCATGTGTGTTTGTGTTTGCAGCCCGAAAACAGTCTTCCTGAAAGCTGCCTGTATGACCTTGCCGCGGTAGTGGTGCATCATGGATCCGGGTGAGCAAAAGTCTATTTACTGCATTGTAATGCACATTTTGTATGCAGGTTTAGATCGGTAAGAACATGTCAACATTTTGAGTGCATGTTCTTAAAGTGTGCTCTTCCCAGGATATTATGCCATTTCTGTAGGGTAAGTCAAGTGAAGATGATTTGCTCTGCATGCACTTCTCTAATCCCTAATCTCACCAGTAGGTGGGGATGCTGTATCATTAGGCTTTACTGCTGTTTTTGCCATTAGTCTTGCCCACTCTCCTTATTACTTTTTATTTATTTTCTTCCATTACTCTTTATCTCCTTCTTCTTACATTAATCTTTCCACCGCCTACTGTACTAGTATTCATGAACTGCTTTTGTACTAGTGATTTAGTATTTCTGTTGTTCTGTCTCCTGCAGTGTGGGATCAGGCCATTATACAGCATATGGGTATCACGAAGGCCGCTGGTATCACTTCAACGACAGCACTGTGACTCTGGTCAGTGAGCAGACGGTGACCAAAGCTAAGGCCTATGTCCTTTTCTACACTGAGCGGACAGAGCGGGACCGCGTGGCCTCAGAGACTGCACCCAAGCTTTAATCAGCCTTACTGTACCAAAAAGCCTTCAAATAATAACCCACCTGTCTTGCACGCAGTTCCATGTTCAGCTTCAGTTGGCATGTCACTCATACCAACAACAGAAAAAACCTCAGTAAAACCTACTTGCTGCTGTTTTAATTGTTTTTATTTGTATTTTTATTTTCTTTTTTAAAAACAAAACATTCCTGTTATTGCTTTTGTAGATGGTCCAAAGGACGTTGTCATATTGGTGGAGAGGATGTTTCGATCATATTACAAGTTTGTCAAGTGAAGTGATGGCGCAAATTAGAAGTGTAATTTGTAAATGGTGAAATTAGAAATGTCAATGTTTTATTTTTAATTTTTATGGTCTCCTAGTGATTGCATCAGTTATGTCTCTCACAGACAATGGTCCCAGTTCAATCAGGTCAGTTAGTTTCCACAGAAAAGCATTTATGTAAATTAACAGTATTTGAGCCTCAAATGTTTTAGAACTGCTGTTTGTTGGTATAGAGGCATTTCTGCACTGAAACTTGAAAAAGCATCATTTGTATTCAAAGTAAATCCTTTTTTTATGGCACACAACTAGTTTACTCCTACACATAGCACCACCTCAAAAATGTGAAAAGGGCTTCTGAAGTGAAGCTCTGCTAGTGTTGGGTTCTTCATGCTTCGATGTGTTTGTTTATTTATACTCTTAATGAGAGTAAGCATAGACCATGATATAAAACCTGATACTACCATAATGACATGTGAGCACTCATTTCATGCTGTCACACAAAAAAGTAAAGAGATGTCAGTTGATCAACACTTGGTCTGTGTTTTTAATGACTTGGTGTGTTGAAATGCCAGCAATTTGTTTTTAACTGTTGATCTATTCATCTGTTTATTATCTGAGTTAGATGATATGATATGATGTACTGCATTTCCCAACCCAGCCCTAAGGGACATTCAGACAGTTGTTTCCTCCCTGCTCTCAGCACAACTACACCAGGTATTCAGAATTCTTGAGTGTTGGATTCAGTCATATTGGCAATGAGAGAGCAAAAAATTGTTGTCGTCGAGAACTGACTTGGGAACTTTTGTTCTGATCTTAGGGTATGACTTACTGGAGTTCTATGAATCTTTCTCACTCGTGTAATTTCTACTCCAGACTTGCCTTGCCAAGCATGAATCAGAAAGTCCTTCTTTTATACTGTTACGGAATTGTTTGATCTAATTTACTAGCATGGATCTTGTGATAAGTGAGTCAGTGTAATGCTGTTCTCTCCAACTGTTTCCTCCTGGTGTTCTTAAAATTACAGGATTATGTAAAATTGTGGTGAACTGTAATTTGTAGCACTTTTAAGGAAGTGCGATGGTGGCCTAAACCCAGATCAAGTAAAAGCTTTCTTAGTTCAGTGAAAAGTAAACAAATGGTCCCAGTACTGAGTAACTGCAGTGGAATATGTTGGCACATTCAGAGTGTTTACTTCTGCATTTTTTTGTAATGGAAGTGTTATTTGTTCCTATTGACATTAAAGATAGTATAATTGTGGTGGGTGGCGGTCACTCAATATAGGACCCCAAAATGTCAAGAAACTGCCATAACATTCAGCATCTATCAGATCAGCATAGAAACTGAGATTAAGAATGTTAGATGCTCTTTCCTTGGATTCACAGTTGGTCTAGAACTAAAAAAATAAAAAAAACAGAAGTCAAACATGTGACCGGTCACAAAGCAGTAGAGGAGAGGAGCTTACAGGGCTTAGTTGTCACATTGTTTACTAGAAAAAATTCTTTACAAAAAATATAATGTTCTTTCTTTTTAATCTCAGTGTGGAAAACATGCAAGTCTGTGATCACTACAGCTGAGTGTGTCTTGCCTTTCCCAGTGTATGACGTCTGACCAAGCAGACACACAAAATTACTATTCCACTTTTAAGTAGCATCCTCTGATGTTGGAAACATTAAAATCTTTGCAATTATACAGCTGTTGGGAATAAAAAGAATAAAGTGTTTCATATGTTTGCACTAAGCTAACTTATAGTAATATTATAGTAATATAGTAAACCTGGCAGTTTAGGGTGACTTGTCTCATATGTCTTATACACAAAAAAGTATTATAATTTTAAAATTATAGTTTGGTTTGAATGTTTATTTGAAATATTGTTTAACATGTTTTCCAGTAATTGTAGAGCATTTTAACCACGCTCCAGGACTGACCCAGTGATTAATCAATTTTTTTTTCTCTGAAATGCCAAACAAACAAAATAACCCAGAAATGAATTTATTTTATTTGACATAATGTGGCAACTTGTTACAAGTGCACACTCAATATTTAATCGCTTAGAAGTCTGTTCCTATTCCTGAGACTTCTTGCTTTCATTGGCATGCTGTAACAGTCTGTAACAGTATGGATCAGGGCATCTAATCACAGTCTGTAACAAGTGTGATTAGATGCCCTGATCCCTCCTACAACCCTGAACAACCGGTAACAAGTAAGTGCTATCATTTGAAAATGTTCATCTAAGTACAAATCCATCAAAACCTTCCTGAAGGACATGCAACTAGTGACATCCCGCTTATGTTTATAAACTAAGAGTTACTGTGTTTTGTGTACAGTTTGTACAGGGCTGCGCATTAGTTGGGTCAAAGTTCAACGAAGTTCCATTGTTACATCAGTCCTCAGCAACGTCATAAAGGGAGGATGTTCGGCGGTCGCCACAAAAAACAGTACTGCATGTTCCAAGCAGCGCGCGCGCGTGGGTGAGGCTTCAGGATGTGTACAGTGAGCTCACGCGACTGCTGTCTTTGTTCCACTTTCAGGTAGACGGCTTCTTCTCTGCGGACAGGGCTGATTTCCATAGTACTGGTAATGACGGGCAGCTTTGATGATGTAAACCACTCGATGCAGTAGTGGCGGGGCGCGCTTAAACCCCTCGCTTTGTTTTTTTTAAATGCTCGTTTTTCTTTTTTTTCATATCAAGCGCTGCTACCCGCCCACATACACACACGCACGCACGCACGCACGCACACAGAGAGCTCTCTCAGGGCCAGAACAAACACAGGAGCTCCTCGGCTCACGTGCCGCTAAGGCAGTCTCCCTGACGGGCTGGAGAAACAGGCCCTACTGTGTTTTGAAGAGGAACAGCTGCTCAGTGTGGCTTATGCTCTCTCTCTCTCTCTCTCTCTCTCTCCCCCCTCTTTCCATTCGCACACACAGGTGTCCACTGCAACACTACCCTCATTAAGTACACAACTTGAGCCGCCCCCCTCCCCCGTGCTGCTTTCCGATAAGCTCACGTTGCCCTGTGTTCGAGTGTGTGCTGCTGCTTCATTCGTTGCCTCAGCGCGTCATGACTCAGTGAGAATGAGTCACAGGGTACAGGCTGTAATCTCACTTCTCCCAGGGAATGCTTCGTCAAGGACTGTGTGGCACGTACCGGCGCACCTAATGATATCAGATGGGGCTAAGAGGTCATAAAGATACATTGTGTTCTGTCATGAAAAATCAGTACAAGGTGGGGGAGGGAGTTGTTGGGCATGTGCCACCCTTAAGGTGCATAAATAGATAGACGGACAAACAGTGAGTATATATATATATATATATATATATATATATATATATATATATATATATATATATATATATAGGTGGTTGGGGGGGGCAGGTGGGAGGGGTCAGGACCCCATAATTAACCTCTTTGGCCCCCTGAATATCTCAAAGTCAAAGTTCTGGGCGGTCTGTGGACATGCCATTATGCTGTCCATTAAGGGAAAATAGGTGCTAAAATATATATTCAAAGAATAGCCACACACAGTCTTTTCTGACTACAGATGCCTCTCTGGTCTGCGTCAGCACTGGCGCTGTAGAACACTGGTTCCCTGGCTCTAAGACATGCTGTGACATATTTGTAAATCTGAAAACCTGCTCATTTCTTAAACAGAACACAAAAGAGGAGACGTGTCAGATCTCAGTTCATGTGTGGAAGACCACATCCCCAAACTAGAAAGGAGCATTTCCNTATAGGTGGTTGGGGGGGGGGCGCAGGTGGGAGGGGTCAGGACCCCATAATTAACCTCTTTGGCCCCCTGAATATCTCAAAGTCAAAGTTCTGGGCGGTCTGTGGACATGCCATTATGCTGTCCATTAAGGGAAAATAGGTGCTAAAATATATATTCAAAGAATAGCCACACACAGTCTTTTCTGACTACAGATGCCTCTCTGGTCTGCGTCAGCACTGGCGCTGTAGAACACTGGTTCCCTGGCTCTAAGACATGCTGTGACATATTTGTAAATCTGAAAACCTGCTCATTTCTTAAACAGAACACAAAAGAGGAGACGTGTCAGATCTCAGTTCATGTGTGGAAGACCACATCCCCAAACTAGAAAGGAGCATTTCCAAAAGAAGAATTGTTAAGCCATAACATTTTAACATTTTATTGCCACTGGAGCTTTAGCACCAATATGGTGAGTGAGTTAGCAGCCACCCAGTGCTAGAGTAACCACCCAGCTTGGGACCCCCGAATACCAGAAATTGTTTTGCATGCTGCTCATAATAAATTGACTTCACACTTAACACAGAAAAGATTTGTACAGATCGAACAAAGAAGCTGCTGGTGTTCTCAGAACAATAGACTGACCACCCAGAGTCCAGACCTCAGCATCACTGTGTTTGAGAGCCTACTATTTTATAGTGTTGAAAACAAACAAGATTATTCAGAGCACTTTTACAATCCCACAATGCACCTTAATGGGCAGTGTATAAATGATGTGCTCTAGCAGACACACAATATCCATAATGCACTATGTAGCGATTATAGTGATTTTAGAGCGATTAGAGGACCGTTCTGAAGTGGTGTCATTTCAGCTAAAGTTAACCCACGCTGTCTCACACGTCTGACCACAACTCAGCAGCATGTTTCCACTGTACTGGGCAACTGTTATTTCTGCTTGTGAGGAGGTTCGCTCTGACGACGATCAGTGGTGTCTGTGTTAACCTGAAAGAAGGCTGTGTGCATTGCTACTTATATGTTTTTATGTAATATATATCAACACTGTCATTTTTTCACTATTTGAAAATGGTGTCAGTTCTTTACGTTGTGTGAATATTTCTTAACAAATGGGACAATAAAATATCTTGTTACGTTAAAGTTCATTGTTTATGCCATACGGTGTTCTTAATTATTATGAAATCACATGTAGCTCAATTCCTACATAATGTTAAGATTATATTAGAATCATTTTATACATACATATCTAAAACACAATTGGTTTTATGTTATTGAAGTCAACCATTTCAAACTGTAGTATAGGTTGTGATGCTATGTATTCTGTCTTTTTAACTACTTTTTTAACTAACAGTACTGTGCAAAAATAAAGAGATCAGCCTTCATTATTAACTATGATATTAATATAATCATTTTTGAAACGAATTATTAACCAGTCAAAACAGTAGTATTAATTACATTAAGTACAAGTTAGATTAATTACATTATGTAAAATGAAAGATTTTTTAGCATCCAACATACACTCATCGTCAAAGGAATAGTTGTACCAAGAAGGAAGTGTCAGATTGCAGTGTTATTCGGGAGGAAGATAAAGGTTACCAGGAACAATAAATGATGACACATTGACTGATATGGACAATATTTACTGAGCTACACACACAGAAGTAGTGTCTCTCAGCATACCGCTGGCCATGTCTCAGATGTCTCAGCATGCAGTTGTAGAGGTTCCTAATAGTGTCCTATGATAATCCATCCCATGCAGCTTGTATATTCTCACACAGTTCCTGGAAATTTTGCGGTAGGGGTGGAGGTGGAGTGACACCAGGCCTTCTGGTGTGACGCATGACAACTGTTCATCTTGGTGTTGACCACGGCGCCTCCACCAAGTGGGACTTGTCACTGAAGACCGTCAGTCCATGACAGTCTGGTACAACACCATTGCAGTCTTTAGTGACGTTGACATGGTGTTAAGGATGTAACAGTCTGCGCACATGTAGTCCTGCGTCGTGCTGCCGTCTGCCAATGGTGGCACTAACAGAATTATTCATGGAGGGCATCACTGCTCATTGAATGTCCACAGTGGTGGCTGTTGGGTCAGTCAGGTACAGCAATAACGCCCATTCTTGCTTACGTCACGTGCAGCCGAGCATGAAACTTGAATCATTCACATATCTCACAATGTCAAACCGACCCACCAAGTTTCATTCCTGATGGTTGTTTCCTTCTGGGTACAGCTATTTGTGCAACTAGTTTTGGATGATGAGTTTTATGATGAGTTTAACTGAAAATGACGCTGAATCTTCAGCAGTTAAATATAATATCAACATTTTTTAGCATATAGTGTATCTATTTTTACCTTCATCGCAACTTTCATTCTTTTTTCAGGAGGCTTGCCTTCAGTTTGTCTAATTAATCTGCAAGGATATTTTCCCACAC
Source organism: Semaprochilodus insignis (assembly GCA_034552555.1). Lineage (NCBI taxonomy): Eukaryota > Metazoa > Chordata > Actinopteri > Characiformes > Prochilodontidae > Semaprochilodus > Semaprochilodus insignis. The sequence goes on along the minus strand of CM067474.1, from coordinate 50,567,324 downwards.
CTCTAAAGTTCAGTCTTAGAAGTTTGTGGCTGTTTCCTGCTCCTCACAATCCAAATAGTTCCAAACACATTTACTGATGTCAAGGTCTGGTTTCAGGTCTTCACTCCATTGTTCTGTTAATTTGCAAATTTCAGACTCACACTGTGGAAGAATGGACAGAACTGAAGGAAGGACAGATCTGAAAGAAGAATGGAGCTTAATTTTCTCTCAAAGGCGAAAGCCTTAAGTACTGTTTATCTGTGGTGACAGACCTTCTACAAGTTCTTGCACGATCGTCCCATTTTCTCATTATTTTTTATGTAGTTTCGGAGCTTACATCTAATCTCTGATGAAAAATGAATGAATGTCTTGTACTTGATAGCTGTTTTGACTGGAATTAAATAAATCCATGGTGGTTTCTGACTTTTGCATAGAATTACCCAAGACAAGCACAATAGAGATATACTACTGCTAGATCAGTCTGTAACAGGCGGCCACAAGAAAAGCATTTTGATTGGTGTAGATCTTACAGACCTTTTATCTTGTGCCCACCTCCCAAGTGTTTGAATTTGAAAGCCCCCCTTCACAAAAAGCCTCTAGTGTGAGTGATAAACACAGGCCGCTGCCGTCCAAACATCTGTCTGAGTCCGGCCTAGACAGGAGAGACAGATGGAGCAGCCCCACACATGCTTTTACACATTTCCATTTTTGACCGTGCCTGCTGTTGTCCTCTCAAAATAACTCCCATTCTTTACGACCTTATATGTGCAGGGCTACCGTGCATGAGGAAGAGCCTGGGAAGGAATCATGTATCCAGGCTATGCAGAGCAGACTGCAGCCTCATTGCTGTTGCTGTTGCTCTATGTGTGGGTGTGCGTGTGTGTGTGTGTCAACAGGCCAAATCTCAGCCTGGGTTAGAAAGATCCATTTGATCTTTTTATCCCTTTTCCTTTCTCGTTTATTCTCTTTATCATGCACCTCATTAATCTTAACCAAGAGTGCTTGCTGCATCTCTTCTCTTTCCTGGACAAGGACAGCCGGAGAAACCTGTCTCTGACCTGCATTCGTCTCAGAGAAGCCTTCCTGGATCCCCAGCTGTGGACCCTGCTCCACTTTTTCTCCCCATGCGAGCTGAAGAGGAATAACTTCATCCTGGGCCCGTCGCTCAGACACCTTAATATATGCTGGCATTCCAGCAGGGTCAAGGTGTGCAACATAGAAGACTGGATGAAGACGACATTCCAGAGGGACCTCTGCAGCAAGCATGAGAAGCTGGTCAGCCGCTTCCTGGAGCGTGTCTGCCACATGTGAGTGATTTTTTGTTTCATCTGAACTTCATCCCCCCTGTATTTTCATAGTCAGGCTTTTGATCCTGCAGATGTTGACCACATAAAAATAGCAGTAGCAGAAACAGTGGGTTTGTTTGCACGTATTAAAGATCTATAACACTCTTCATCTGGGGAAATTTTTCATTCATGTCACTAAACAAATCCCATGCATTATAGCAGTGCTTCATAAGCCTTCTTCTGGAGTCCCTGCCCTGCAGGTTTAGGTGTTTTCTCTGCTCTAACACACCCACGTCAGGAGTTCAGGAAAGACTTGTAAATTGACGTGTCCATGCTCTGCCCACACAAGCATGAGCAACCTAATCCGAGGTTGGACAAGTGTTAAAGAACATTCACAAATTCCCATTCAACCTAAAGAGAAATTGAAATCTGATGAATTTTGTATTTATGCATGAGTAAGGTCTATTATAGACAGGATAGATGTTCTTTATGTAATAAAGCTATCATTAACGTTAACAGTTATCACAAACATTAACATTCATTCTCCTTTCCCACCTGCTAATAACTGATTAGCTACAACAACACAGTCCATCTTACAACATATGTTGTGTGCTGTGTTTACAGAAACTTCCCTAGTCAGCATTCTTTACAGTGATGGTGAGAGTAACCAGACTTCCAAAGAGTTTAATGTATCTAAATCCTACTTTATACAATGCTATTACATTACATGGCTATGGCTATGCGCTACCTGATGCCTCAGGAAATTAGACACATATTTTTTTATTTATGCATGGCGGAGCGATACATACAGTGCTTTGCAGGGCAAAAGAGAAGTCAAAGAAAAACACTTTTCCCACTTTTATTGCTATTGTACCAGAAGACATGTAGGTTCATTGGTTGTTCTGGGTAATAAAAAAGATGGCTATATATGTGTTGTAGATACTGTGACCCCTGGTTTCTATCATCACCACTGTTAAGAAATCCAGTATGTAATTTCTCCTAGAACTGAATGTTTCACATCAAAACTATTTGGTTTCAACCTTGGGTACATTTCAATGAATGAATTATACACATATACTGAAAAATCTGTAGAATTACCCTATAAGCCACAGTCACTTTAAACGCAGGCAAAATAGGCCTGACGGAAAAGCTGGTTAAGCTAAAAGGGAAAAGGCCACATCCGGAAGCAGTTCATTTTGCTTTGTGCAGAGTTCATCTAGGTGAACTTTAATCCCGTGTGTTTGCAAACATCAGAAATGTGAGCCAGTAGAAAACAAGAGGCAGAGCTGTTTGTCATTTCTGAAAAATACTAAATGGAGGAACATAAAGTCACTCACAGCAAGAAAACAAACTTGTTCGCTGACATTATCCATCTACTATACATTCCTTCCAAAATGTCACCGCTTCAGGACTGCCTGTACTCACCTGAAGTTGGCTCCACCCAGGAAGAAAATAGTGAGACAACAGTTTGGTGTGACCGTGGTTTTAGACTGAATGGAATTCTTGTAGAGATGTAACAATGCATATCAACTTGTACCAAACTGTACCACGGCATGTTGTCACTTTGTTTCATGATTTATATGCTAGTTCTTGGCTAGTAACAGCATGGAGCTAACAGGTTAGCTTGCAGCTAGAGCTTTAGATTGAAAGCTCCCATATTCTTCTAATGTTTTTTCCATTTATACGGTTCACTCATTACATTTGTGTGGTTTGATGTACCAACATGGCCACAGTTCATCTTACATGACCGTTTTCCAACCTCTATTTATCTCACATGCTGTTTTTGTTGCTGTGCTTTTAAGACTGATTTAAGATAAATAGCTGGGTGTTTTGATTGGCTGGCCTGTATTAAGCCTTTTTCAGAAAACCACTCAGAGCTGCGTGGATGGTGCTAAACTGCTGTAGGATGAATAGATGTATGTATGTGAATGAGTCGATTCCTGTGACATCACAGAAACAACAAAATCAAAACAGGCTGTTGTTGCAGCTTAGTCTCCATTTAAGGACTGTAATGACTGGGAAGTGAATGGTAAATGTGGAAACTTTAACAATGTTTATGTATTACTCAACTTACGTATTATGGTTTTCCACTAGATGGGCCCCTTTAGCATTTTAACCTCAGGTATGATTTCAGCCGATCTTTATTTCTGGTGAATCTATACAACATTGTATCATATCGATTTATGAATTTTGTAGTTCATTACAGCACTTCTTTTGATATAACTAATGGATAGTTATTTTAGATGTTTTTGAACAAAGAGAAAAAAACTAAAACTACTAAAAAAATATGCACGGCAGGGATATTCCACCACTACATGCATACTACTGTATATATACCGCATTATATTTCCTATACTGAATCTCAGGTTTCCATTTGAGTGGATAATAACCGCATTTTGAAGGAGGGACATTGACAGGTAAATGTAACAGTTTGCTTGGGGCCCAATTTTGCACCCTTCAAACCCCTTTGAGACTGTCACTCAAACCCACAGGATGTAAACTCTTCTTCCGGAAGAAGGAGAAAAAAGGATCCATATCATATCGCCCCAGGAAGTCAATTATTTTTCCTCAAGAGGGTTTTGGAGAAGGATGCAAATGGCTGCCACTCATTTCTTTCTTTTTTAAACAAGCACGATGGTAAACAACCAACTTTTGCCTGTGGGTATAGATAAACATAATCCTCAGTAGCGCCAACAATCAATCTACATCTTAGTGGAGCACATCTGAATGGGAACGCCACAAGGAAGTCATTGGAGTGTCTGCAAGAATGAAGTGCACATTTCAGAGACAGGAAACTCGAAATGACTTGAGGATGAAAGACGGTCCAATTCAACTGTGTAATCCCTCCAGAAATGGTCTAACAGTTTCCTCTGCTCTGTTCCAAACTCTAATCACAAACACACTCAAGGGTCCAGGAGATGTGATCGATCGGGAGGAGAATATGGAAACGTCCTGTCTTTTTCAGCTTGTTTAACTTGGAGATTGAAAGAGCAGTTTCTCATGATTGTAAGTGACAGAAGGTCTGAGTAGCGGCATGCAGTACTCGGAGATGAATTTGCCACTGAAGCTTTAATGAGGGTTCTGCACAGTTTCTCCTAGACAGCCCGTAATGACTGGAGCTGCTGTGAAGCTGTGTGGCTCAGCTTCATTGTGCTGTCACACAAGATGGCTTCAGAGGCATGGCGATCTCTCTATTGAAGGTCCAGAAGATGGCCAGGCTTGTAAAAAAAAAAACTCCCACCGTGCAGCCATGAGTCAAAGACAAGAGACCCACACCCTCTGCTGAGTATGCGGAGTCACAGAAGGGCAAATGTGAGACGAGGATAGCTTTCCATGCCTGAAAAATGGCCAAAGAAAACTGGAGTAACTTGAGAGAAAGAGAGAGAGAGAGGCGAATTAGAGGAGAGATATAAAGTGGCTCGCCCCTCCCCCGTCTGCTCTTCTCTGAAGATTTACATTTGGCAGGTGGAGCCTACAATTGCCTCTTTGTTGATGTGGGTGGAACACCCGTGTGTGTCGCAGTCTCTCTCTTTCTCTCGCGCTCTCTCTTTCTCTCTCTCACAAATGCACACATATGGCACCATATTTCATCTGCTAAGGAAAATCTATAAAACATTAAGCGGCCTGGGAAGTTTTTTTTAGATGCCATTATTAAGTTCATGTAGAGAGACAGTTTTATTTCTCATAACAGTGTCTAGCTCCATTTTCATTCAGTTGACTGTTACTTAACACGTCGCTGTATGATTGCTGAATAGCTGCAGGGCGACTTCATCATGCTCGTGCTAATCAGTTTAGACTGCACGAAAATGAATTTAAGGCCCACAGTTTTCACTGTAGCGCTCTGTGTTTTGGATCGCGAGGCTTGACCTGACGTATTGTTTTACAAATATTAGTGGAGGACACGGATAGCTTTTCATTATGTGGACCTGTAAATCAACAAGAAGGAAAAATATCTTTTGCTCTATACCACAGAGTGACTGATGAATATTATATAACGGTGTGTCAAATGAAAAATGACAGGCCTCCAAACAGACCATTTAGAAGGAAAATAGAAGGTCTAACTGTGTTTGACCACAGTCATCTGTGCACACAGATGTACTATGATACTCTTGGCTTGGACTGGTCATTAGTTTGGCCTGGAGTTGGGCAGCCTGTGTGCTTTTCTGTGTACTTCTTTCTGTGTTCAGTTATTCCAGAGGCCATGGTAACACGGGATATTAGACATGTTATATCACCAAATATTGTACAAATACTGAAATATAGTGAAAATAAATAGATAAATAAAAAATGAGTGGTAGAACACCAGATGGGTCCTTTAGAAAATTGTTGCACTATTACTGCCCAGTCCTTGTAATATTCAATTATAGTAGGCTGAAAGCTCCATACCGTACTGTACCTTCATTTATTAAAGGTCAAGTGACCATTACATAAGTTATTCACCTTTCAGGGAAAAGACTGTAGATATATTAAACAGAAAATTACACAGAACCTTCAATAACTAAAGGCAATAGCAGTTGTACAGTATTAAGTGTGTCCACCTTTTGCCTTTAGTCTAGCTTCTATTCTATTCAGGAGAATTTCTTTCAGTTTTTCAGAAATTTGTTGAGATATTTTTCCACTCCTTCAGAAGTTCAGCCTTAGAAGTTGGTTGTATTTTCTGGCTGTCACGATCCAAGTAATTCCAAACACATTCAGCAATGTTGATGTCTGGACTGGGTGGTCAGTCTATCATTCTGAGGACACAAGCAACATTTTTGTTTAATTTCTAATCTTTCTTTGGTTTTGATTATTCCCATTTCTTGGCAAAGGCTTCTATACAGCTACAATTCATTTCATACTTACAGTGTTAAAGATGATAGATCAAAGCTTTAAGTACTGCTTTTTTGGTCGTGGAAGTTTTGGTGGTCTACCAGGTCTTTAGCGGTTGTTGTTGGTTGTTGTATGGGAGTTCCATTTTTTCTGGATCTTTTTTTTTTTTTGGAAAACCTCTATTTTTTCACCTATTTTTCTTGGACTTCTGTCTCCACTGTGCAAGTGGATTATCTCATATCTAATTTCCACAGAAATATCTCCTGAAAAATGAATAACTAGGGCATAATTGGTGTTTTTCCTGAAACTGAAATGAAAGTAGAGTTTTCGCTGATTTTGACACAATACTGTATCATACATATAGTAATACAGAGGACCACTTACAGTGTTTTTACTGAGCCTCCACGTACATGGTGCATGTTTTGGAAAACATCAGTCAGTACTGTTCCTGCGCTTGCAGCCTCTTTTACACAAATCAGCAAAAATGAGATTGAGACAAAGATGTGCATGTATGCGCAAATGTGTGAGGCTAAGCGAGCAAATGAGATGTGTGACGGAAGTGTGAAACTGACGGTCAGGCTGCTTTGTTGGAAAAATGCCTGTGCCTTCAAAAAAACAAGAAGAGAAAAACAAAGGGAGGGCGGTACCATGAGAGAGGAGGGCAGGGTTATGTAACAGGGGAGTGAGGCACATATAGCTGCCTTTTTTACTTACACTTTGCTCACAGGAAAGCATATTCTGCTATAGGACAACGACAAAAACCAACACAAATGAGCCCTGCCTAACCTTCCAGTCCCTCGGGCTTTAAATTCTTGCCAGTGTAACTCCTCCTTCCTTCCTGTGCGATCCTTTTTTCAGCCTGCTGGTGCCATCATTAGCCAGTTGTAGTAATAAAAAGAGGGGCACGTGTTGTGTCCCGCGCTATGTCCTGGGTTATTGGGACAGTACCATAACACTCAGAGGCTACTGAAATGCATTGGCCTCACATGTGGTTAAGTGGTAAGATTATGTAAGCCTTTATGTAATCCACATCAGTAAACGTGAATGACATCCCTAAGCTGCAGCCATCAGCCGTGTGTTTACGTGTGTGTGTGTGTGTGTGTGTGTGTGTGTGCATGTGTCTACCAGCCCTTTGCAAGTCCACCAGCAGACTGCAGCAACTCTACTGACACTTTGGGGCGGAATGCATTAGAGGGATCTACAAACCCACAGGCTAACTAATAACTTTACTGTAGCCATCGATAACACATAACGTGCTCCAAAGCATTAACAAATTAATATGAGTCGCTTACATGGAAAGTAATGGCAAGAGAAGTTACAATCAAATGGCATTCAAATCCTCTCCACACTGCACACATCTCTATGGTTAGTTCAGGCTACTGTCTGAAATGTCTTTATTGTCAGTGGAATCAGAGCGCTATGTCAGTATGAGTGTTCTTTACTGTCCCATTGACGCCTGGCTTAGATCAGTCCTGTCTGCGCTGGAGTGCCTGTCACTTGATGCCTCCACTGATCAGCCAAGAGCTTTCATCTATTTTCACTCAAAAGCAAAAGCCAAACACAGCTTACACACTGAGAAGCCATACCAAGCTCACAGATATGCTTCCCTTTTAAATAAGGACAAAAAAGAAAAAAAATGTAATCCTGCTCAACTATACACAATATACAAAGAGGGTGAATCCAAGCTGAAGCTCCTCAGCCACCTGTCTTTCATATAAACACTCCTCAGTTATGTACACTAATATTCAATGTACAATGTACTGCCTATTTAGTCACCAGGGGGGTTGGCTGGGTATTAGTGGGTAACCTGAACATCTGTAAAAACACTATTAACATTGAACACATTTTTGACCAGTATATACTGGCTTCTAGATGGCATCTTTTTCAGAGAAGTTCATGCTATTTCCAACATGACGACAGCAAGAAACATCCCGCATGTTACCACAGCATGACTGTGTAATCAGAAGGTGTGGGTGCTAGATTGGCCTGCCTGCAGTCCAGAACTGTCTCCCACTGAAAACATGTGTCTTTGATAAGCTCAAAATATGAGAACAAAGGCCCTGGTGGGGTTTCACAGGTGAATTATACCAGTTTGTGTTTTCAGCCCCCAATACGTTACAAAGTATTGTTAAGGAAAGATGACATAGTACATCTTTGGTACATAGTGCTCCTGTACCAACCTGTGTGGAATGTGTTGCAGTCATCATATTTGGAAATAGCATATATTTCCAGATAACACTGAAGTTCAAATATTGTGTTTTGCACAGTTTTGGGATTAAAACCGGTCAAATAGAACTTTCTAACTGCTTTTGCTAACTTCTGCTTACTTTTTTTACTGGCCTTTCACACAGGCTTTTTGGAATTGTGGTTGCAAAGAGGTTTTATTCCAAGTGATTTGGGAGAAATTCTGAGGGTCTGTTCTTCATGAAATCATATTCTTGGGACAGTGACGATATGCTCCTCATATGACACACTTAGGATTTAAATCTCTGACCTCAAGTTTATCATAGTTCTTAAGAAAATGGTGCAGTTCATCTTTGCATTTCAAATGTCACAATAATTTGTTTTGATTATTTCATACGATTTACAATTATTTAAAATGTCCTGTTTGCATGTTCTAACTTCTATAAAATAAGAACAGCTCAGCCAGACTGCATTTGAATCCCTGTAGTTACCGAATAAGCCTTAGGATTTAATAAGCCTGGGATTTTGAAAAGTAAGAAAATACACTAAATATGCAAATGTGAAACTGATTACACAGCACGTTGTTTAAAAATACCCTGAGAATGTTATTGTGGCCAAAAGACATTAGCACACACTTCACTGAAAATGATTACAATTGATTCTTCCTTCCTAAAATCGATGCAGTTGGATCCGCCCCTTAGATTACTGCACCCTTATATTATTTCCTGTGACTCTAATATGACTCTCTGTTTATCTCTCTTAAGGTGTCCAAACCTGCTGTCCTTGACCCTGTCCGGCTGCGGACACATAACAGATCATGATGTCATCAGGGTGCTCAGGAGTTGCAGGCGGCTTCAGAAGCTGTGCCTGGAGAACTGTTGCCGGGTGACGGACGCTGTCCTCCAGGCAGTGGTGACCCATGGCGACAACCTGGTGGAGGTCAGGTTGGATTTCTGCAGGAACATCACTCAGTTGGGCCTGCAGGGCATCAGGCAGACGAGGCCTAGTGTCCGGCTCATCGCTGAGCGCAGTGCAGGAATGATCCCGGACAGCCAGCCTGAGGAGAAGCTGCACATCAGGAGGGCCCTGCAGAAAGTCCTTGTGTTCTCCTAAGGAAGGAGTTCTGGGGTGAAATCAGATGAAGGAATTTCTCATCTATCTCCCCACTCAAAACTCTTACATTAACATTGTGGTTTTATGTTTGTATTTTGTGTTATATTGTAATTCTATAATTGCTCCTGGGTGTGTGTGTGTGTGTGTGTGTGTGTGTGTGTGTGTGTGTGTGTGTGCGTGTATGCCTGTGTGTCTGCATTGTGGTGAACTTGAGGTTTGTCCAGGGTGTTTCCTGCCAGCCCAGTGAGTGCTGGGATAGGCTCCAGCACCCCCTGTGACCCAAGGAAGATAAGGACAATGATGAATGATTAATGTAATTCTGTTACTGTTGTATCATTTTATATGCAGTGTAATGTTTCTAGCCTTCAATGTGTTTTTTAATCAGTCAAAGGCTTTCAAAGCATTTTATACCATCGTTTTTAATGATCCTGTCAGATCCTGTTTCTTGTCCCTCAGATTCCATTCCAAGAATTCAGTCGGCTCTTTTATGTAAAAGCTATGTGTGCCTTCCTTTGTGGTAAACTGTCAAACTCAACACTGAGTGCCACTCAGATGTTTTAAAGCATTGTAAACCTGGAAAATCCCAAACAGCCTACAAGGATGTTCAGACAGGACACTTCCGCCGATTCAAACGTATGAATGCCTCGTATTATTTATAAATATTATTCCAATGAAAAGCGCAAGTTGTTGAGATTGATTTAGTGATTTAAGTGGTTCTCTTGACTTATTATGTTTTTAATGTACTTGCGTAGCTTTCTAAATGGCCCAACTCAGATTTCTTATGCAATAGAAATGTTTTACAGCTTTGCTTTACTCCTCAATATGATAATCAGTATTCTCTTCTTACACCCACTCCAGAATGTAAACTTACAGGAAGTACAAGCTTTTAATTCTCATATTGTCAGAGTCAGAGGAGCTAAAAATGTTTTGTCTCAGGGGGTGGTAGGGGGGCAAAGTGCAACATTTGTTGTGGGACAAAGGGCAAAAAGATCAAAATATCAAGCAAATAAAGAAGGGAGGCTTCAAATCATGTTCTTAAGCATGCATTTTATAATATTACACAAGGGCTATAATTTGTACCAGAAATATTTGAAAAATACAGTTTTAAAAAATACACTCATCATCAGTAGAACGGTTGCACCCAGAAGGAAGTGTTGGATTGCAATGCTATTGAGAAGGAAGATAAAGATTACCAGGAACAATGAATGATGATATATTTAGACTGATATAGGCAATATATATTGAGCTACACATACAGAAGTAGTGTCTCTCGGTATGCTGTCGGGCCGCCTTGTTTGCTAACACAACAAGTCTCGGTATGGAGTTGCAGAGGTTCCTAATAGTGTCCTGTGATAATCCATCCCATCTAGCTTGAATATTCTCACACAGTTCCTGCAGGTTTATGTGCTGCATGACAACAAATCATTCATCTTGGTGCTGATCACGGTGCCTCCACACACGGAGGTCTGGTCTGCCCCCTCCAAGACAAAAACAGGACTGATCACTGAAGATGACCTGCTGGCATTCCAAGTCACTCCATGACAGTCTGACAGGACACTAGTGCAGCCTTTGGTGACGTAGATGTGGTGTAAAGGACAGATGTTGTAATGGTCTGTGTGTTCTGCATCGTGCTGCTGTCAGCCAATGGTGTTGGCATTAACAGGATGACTCATGGAGGGCACCACTGCCCACTAATTGTCCACAATCGTGGCTGTTGGGTCAGTCATTCACAGCGATAAGGCCACATGTACGTCACATGTACGTCTGAGTGTGAAACTTGAATCATTGGTATGTCTCACAATGTCAAACCTACCCACCAAGTTTCATTCCTTTCAGTTCATTCCTCCTAGGTGCAGCTATTTGTGCAGCTATTCCTTTGATGACGAGGGTATTTTTCTCATTGTACGAGGGAGTAGGGTTAGCTCACAGTCCTGTGCACTCTTATGCAATGGTGCATTCAGGTCAATAAAGTGGTAGTTGTGCCCTACGCTAATTCATTAAGGATGCTGTATATTGTGCTTACATAATCTCAGGTTTACTCATAGTTTATGTGGCTAAAGCCGCTGCAGATACTGGCAACAGTCCCAGACCAGCTCCTCAGGGCTGTTTCATCAAACCCAGCTCCCTGACCGCCTCTCTGCCGAGCTGCTATCCTGCTCGGTGCTTCCAGAAAGCAGGAAAGCGCTGGAGCAGCGTCTACAGTCTCCCTCGCGGCGAGCTGGAGTGACCTGAAGTAAGCGCGCGACCGGGGTCCTCCCAGGCCGATCTGGCTCCCCGCCACACACGGGATTAGAAACATTATGTAAAAGAGTTTGAGGCGTATGGAAGTAGGTTGGCCGGTGTCTGCGTGCTCCACGTGACCGCGCCGAGGCTGGCTGACTGCACTGCGGAGCTCCTGCAGGTGGGGGGCGCTCCACGCCACTTCCCGACCCCCTTCAGGCAGGCACAACAAAAGACCACTATCACTACAGCGTGGAGGTCCGTTCAGTACTCATATCAGTGCTATACACTCCGCTATTATTCATCTAACTCCTGGCGATGTTTTACAGCTCAGCTGGTGATAGATTCCTTTCTTATACGCTAGCAATCATATGTTTAAGAGACGCCTACTGAAAAAGAGTTTTCAGCATTTTAAACATCACAGGAAAACAGGGGTGCCATCAGCACCAGCTATAGGATTATGGAGAGACCAAACATCTTCAAATGAAATGTGTTCTACTTACATTGTTAAAATAGTGACCTTAAAAATACTTCAGTTTGTTATAAACAACTGAATAAGTTTTACCCAACTACACAAATGACGTTGCTTCGTTCAGAGACATTTTTTTAGGTTGAATAAACCTAATTCATTTGCTTGTAACAAGTTAGAGTTATTTTTTAGGTGGGACCAACGAAACACTTTTTACAGTGTAGGATGTACATGTATGTGTGCTGAGACCATTCATTTGCATTTGCAAACGTAAGCCTTTAGATAAACATGCATTGCAAATATAAGAAAAATGCTCCTACTCAGTTAAGCATGTCCAAACTTTTGACTGATAGGACACATTCCTAAACTCATTAGCCAATATAGATGAATTTTATAGTTCTACAGTTACAGACTATAGTTCTCTGCAAACTTTGTTAACCCACCTTTTCAATGGTCAGGACCACCACAGGTATTATCTGGGTGGCAGATCATTCTTAGCACTGCAGTGACACTGAAGTGGTGGTGTGTTAGTGTGTGTTGTGCTGGTGTAAGTGGATCAGACACAGCAGTGCTGCTGGAGTGTTTATACACCTCGGTGTCACTGCTGGACTGAGAATAGTCCATCAACCAAAACTGTCCAGCCAACAGCATCCTGTGGCCAGCGTCCTGTGACCACTGATGAAGGACTAGAGGATGACCAATACAAACTGTGAAGCAGCAGATGAGCTATTGTCTCTGACTTTACATCTACAAAGTGGACCAGCTAGGTAGGAGTGTCTAACAGAGTGGACAGTGAGTGGACACAGTGTTGAAACACTCCATGAGTGAGACAAGTCAGTGCACTCTGGATATAATATGGACTAAAATACTATGAACACTAGCCCTCTTTGAGTTTCTCTTGGTAAACTAACACCATAAATGTGGCTTTCCTGTGGAAAACTACACCAGTCGTTTTAGTAGTTGTAGTAGTTGGTAAATACCAGTAATACTACAGCTTGTTGTTGAGGAACAGTTGGAACCAGAGTCGGTTATGTAAGATCTGTCTATGCATGCTCTGAGTAAATCATCAGACTGTTTGTATCCAGAGGTATCTAAGATATTTTAAGCTCCTTTTTTCTGGAGTCCTTTATCATTTCCTGAGAACTCTAGAGAGCAAGTGTGGCCATGAAACATAAAAACAAAATTCAATGAACTGTGATTGCCTGAATTTCCAGTCAGGTATTTCTTTTGTTGTGGATGCCAATCCACTCCCAGGCGTTATGTAACCACGCTGAAACCTCACAGGTTTTCAGATAGCCAGATAAGGACATGTGTTTGGCATAACAACATGTGGACTCAGGAGGAATTACAGAATGACCAAATTGTCTCCTGCTGATGGCGGGATAGATTACATTAACTACACTCATTGCAATCATGTGAAAGATGTTTAAGACTCCATCTGGCAGCACCCATGTTTCTCATTCTGCATTATTGTTACATGACCTGTCTTTTGCGAACCAGAGCGAACTCAAAGTGGCAGAAGCAGCTGGTGGGTCCAATTGAGAGGGTCCTCGACCTTGAGGCGTACTGTGCAAGAGGGTCACATGGTAGTGGTGATGGTCCCTTCCCAGATGTTTCTTTCTGGAATTACAGACGATTAGAGCTTGTGTGCACAAATAGTCAGTAGTTTTATGCATAGGCATACACAGTCCACCTCTTAATTCTTTCAGAATTCCCTAATTGTATTAACAACAGCTTTCTGTAACCGTTGACATGACCTAACATGCATCCATTTACAGTGTTATTTAGTTAAATAAACATTGTCTAGTCTCAATAAGTGCCAAAGCAAATAAAACTGCATTGCCTTTAAGGTCTCCATTCTGGCTGTTATTGAACACTATCTATTTAAAGATAGACTCGATCTTTAAAACCACCATCAGGTATTATTCTGCCTAATTGTGCCTTTGTCTCCTCGACTGTGTCCAAAAGACTAGGACTTTTATCAAACTCTGTACAAAATCTAACAAGCACTCTGAGATCAAACACTTGAATTAAGTCTCTGAATTTTAGATTAAGTCCCAGAGGAAACTGAGCTTCACGTAGGCACTTTTCCTCTTGCCAAGTGTAATTAGTTACGTGGTATTACAAGTTCCAGGTGGGCTGGAAAGTCTGTTTCTCTGTAGGTCTCCAGAGACACATCCAGGAACCTATAGCTCCAACCACAGGCATGAGTTTTAGCGTGTCTCCACATGCCGGCATAGGCACTTGGCTGGGTCTAATGTTGTCCTCCTCCTATAGATGTGCGTCAGAGCAGCATACGTCTGAAAGAGCTGTTGCTTTAAGTCCTAAATTTGGCACGTGAATGCGAAAGCTGGGGTGAGTCCTCATTCCCTGCACATTTTTAGCCTGTGATGTAAAGTTTGCCTGTAGGCAGAGCATAGCACCACCCAGACATTTGTAGAAGAGGAAACCACCGTGCAGTCTACTCGTAAGGCCCCATATGTTAGACTTTTTTTTCCACTGTTGTCTAGAGAAATGTTACAGTCTTAATTTCTGACAGTTAGGCAAGGATCTAAGTTTCCAGGCAAAAATATTGTAGTTGGTATCAAACTTTACATGCAGGTTCTCTAAAATTGAAAGATTCTACAATTTGCACTTCTCATTTTCAAAAAGGGGACTTTAAAGGACCACCCACTGGTACGTGAGTTTTAGCATGTCTCCACATGTGGGCATAAGCACTCGGCTGTATCTAATGTTGCCCTCCCCCTATAGCTGTGCGTCAGAGCTGCATATATCCTCCTGAAATTGCCACCTAAAACTGACATTATGATCTATTCACTGTTTCTTTAGGGGATTCATTTTTTTCTATGACCAAGAACTTTTCTTTATTAAAGAAGATATAGTATAGTACCGTGCAAAAGGCCGAGACCCACTACCAGTCATTTACTTTTCTGTATCACAAAAAAGTTACCCAGAAGCATCAACCAGTAAATATAGTGTGATTGTTTCAGTCATTTTCGTGTCAACCCTTCACGTTCATTACAGCTTCCATTCATTTTCTGCTTTTAGCTTTTCAACTGACCAAAGTTCAGGCTGCATTTTTTGCTTTTCATGTGTAACACAAACACATCCTGTGATGTCTGGACAGTGCTGGTCAGTCCATTGTTCTGGGAAAACCAGCAGCTTCTTTATTTGAATTTCAGATTTTATTATTTTTGGTCTATTTCCTCTTCTCTCAAACAGCTTCTGGACAGCTTTCAGACCCATAGCGCTGACTCGTCTTCTCACAGTGGAAGGATGGACAGGAACACCTGTGGATTGTCTCAGGCCTCAAGTAAAAGAGGAGCTTGATTTACTCCTCTCTTTCAAAGATGAAAGTGCTGCTGTTCTGATGGTGATAGTTTTGGTGGTCTAGGAGGTCTGGCATGGATGTAAGTTGTCTCATTTCCTCTGTATATTTCTTTGCTACATTTCTGAGCTCCAGTTTTAGAAACCCCTGTTATTTTTCATAGACTTTCATTCATCATGCAAGTGGATTATCTAATATTCAATTTCCTCGTAACTGTCTCCTGAAAGTTTAATAACTTGTAGTTATTGATAACTTATTATGGATAATTAGGCCAAAGTTAGATGTTTTCCAGGTATCTGAAGGATGTTTGTTATAGCAGTAATGTAGTAAATGGAGTGAAGGATCTGAAAACAAGCTTTATATCTGATTAGATGATTTACACATACTTCAGTGACTGTGAAAGAGCATGTTGTACAGAGCTCCATTCGCATCACATGCTATTCTCATCTCATTCTCTCTCTTTCTGATCTCTCTCTCTGTCTCTCTCGCTTTGTCTCTCTCTATCTGCCTATTTATTATTGTCTTCTTTTTCTCTGTATCTCTCTCTCTCTCTCTCTGTATAATCATGCTCTCTTTCTTTCCGATCTCTCTATCTTTCTCCCCGTCTTTCTCTTTCTGCCTATCTATTTATTATTGTTCCTCTTTCTTTCTCTCTCTCGTTCTCTCTATTTCTTTCTCTCTCTTTCTTTCTCTCTTTCTGTTATTGTCTCTCTGTTTCTCTCTCTTTCTCTCTATCTCTTTATTGTCCCTCCTTTTCTCTATCTCTCTCTCTCTCTCTTCTGTAATCTCTCTCTCTCCTTTTCTCTCTCTCACTCTATTTCTCTCTCCTTTTCTCTATCTCTCTCTGTCTTCTCTCTCTCTCTCTCTCTCTCTCTCTCTCTCTCTCTCTGTATCTATCTATCTTTCTCTGTCTCTCTGTGTTCCTGGGTGGAATGCAAAGGCAGCTGAGGCCACAAGCTGTTTTTTTTTTTTTTGAGAAATGTTGGTGGGAAGTCACGTTGTAGCGAGCCTCGCAGGCTGAGCGGAAAAGGAGGGGGCTGATTTATGTCATCCAGGAATCAGTGCTGCTTTTTTACACTCTTACAGCCATCGTCATTCCTATCACATCTCCTGTGCACTCAGCCTCCTGAATATTTCAGAAGCCCTTTTGCACATCTGTGTTGGTTCACAACATTTTGGCTACATGCGCTCACCTCTGTGCCTTGGGTGTCCTTGTTCACTATAGTGAGTTCATTTTGACTTCTGTAAGTGGTGTCTGAGTAGGTGTTTATGTGTAAGCTGTTCTCACATAAACCTCACAGGTGAAGACCCCACAGCTGGAGATTGAGGGAGGGGCACCCGATGGATGGAGGTGGGGAGAAGGGTGACAAGGGGAGAAAAGGAATTGCCTTTAGGAGCTGTGAGCTTTATGAGGTGTTGCTTCCTCGTGAATTCTGTGTGTCGTTAAAAAACAACACTGTTAACACTGTGAACCACGTGGAACATCATATTAGCATGTTTCAGGTCTGCGTTTAAGGTGCCAAAAGAGTTATTTGAAGCAACACCATCAGTTCCCTCAAGAATCTGCTGCCTTTGCACTATATAGCCATTTATCATAGACAATAATTTAGATAACTTTCTGTGTCGTATTACTTAGTAAAAGAGAAAAAAATTCTACCAGCTCAAAACACACTTAGAAGCAAATGGGTATGGCTCTGTAGGCTCTTATTTTGCTCCACAAATGTCAGAAAACAAGAAAAACAATAAAGCTAATTTCCCGCATAGAGTTTCTAATTGCTTAAGAAGTGTTTTTTACATTGTCTGTTCAGTAAACATGATGACTCTCTGGATGATGTGCTGTTGTTGGTTTCCGTTTCTAACCACCGACTGAAATCTAGTTATACTACAGTCCACATTCTCATGCAGTGACACATCTAGAACCCGAAGGCCTAGAGTGACATTTTTCTCTTGAAATTGGTACCACCCTCCATAGATCAATATGTGATGGGTTGAATCCACTGTCAGTTCCTGCTTATGTCTGTAGTTAACCTAATGTGTAAGACCTTCGGTTCAGCTCCTGAAGGTTTAACCAGTGAGAGGGTTTGTTTGTCCACACAGAAAAAGAGCTTGATTTGATCATTTTCTGTTGAGCGCTTAAGACTCTAACCTTGTTGATTCCATCCAAACAACAATAATGAAGAACAGTACAACAGTACTTGCGATGTTTATTTGCCAGAAATCACTAGGTCTTTCCTAAGGTTACACATTAGTAGATGAACAGTTTTTTTTCTTACATTTGTTCTTAAGAAAGGTTCTAAGAAACATTGTACACCATGTAGTAATCTGCAGAATTGTTCACACCTTTGTGCTCTTGAGTGTGCATACATGAATTTCAGATTTTATTATTTTTGGTCTATTTTCTCTTCTCTCATACAGCTTCTGGACAGACCCAGCTTACCTGTTCTTACCTAAGAACAAAACCCAAATAAGAAAACTTTGGTCAGTGTCAGAGCCCTGTGTCCTTTGATTGGTCAACCGCCAAGTTCTGACCCTATAGGCAGCCAATAAGGATTGTGTGACGGGATGACATCACCTTGTGACAGAGAAAGGTGTTTCAGGCAGCAGAGAAAAGTGGTTTCTGTGGGAGAGAGTTTCTCCCTCAGGCATGTACCTTGGGGTTTCTAACTTTACAGACCATTTACAAGCCCAAAAACTACAACACACTAAAGAGGACAGGGATAAAGTGGAAAAGTCATCACAGGCCCCCTTTAAGAATGGTTGGTGGTAAGTGACGTCCAACGTCCCTGAAAATTATTTGTGGGCTACAGACGCTGCAGATAAAGGTTTGGTTGAACAATGCTGGAGTAATACTTTAAAAAGTTATCCACCGATAGGGTTTTAAGGCAAGCAAAGAATCCAAATAATCATATTTTCAGCTTTATTGTTAAAAGGCTAAAGCCTACGTGAAATATCACCATTCATGGTAGGGGTGCAAATAGATGTGCTCAGTGTGAGTTGAAATGCATTTCCAAGTCAGAAAGGCATCTCAAAGCTTTGATGAATATCAATTCTTCTCCAACATCAGGCGGTGAATCTGTGCCAGGTTTTCTTCTTCCATGGTTTTCCAAGTCTGCTTTCCTTTCTGGTTTAAGTGGGGTAAAACCAGTCTAAATCAAACAGTGTGCCTGTGTCTCGTACAAGATGAATTCTGTGTAAGCTTTGTGTAGAAATTAGCAGGCCAATAAAAACATAGCCACAGTTCTGCAGACACAGCCCACTTGTCTGGCGGAGATACGAGGTAGATTTATATTCATAAGGGCAATATATGAGGATTATCCTCCTGCTTAAGTGATGATCCTGTGATGTCTTACCTTTGTGGAAATATGCCTCCACTTTTCTACATTTCAGCAGTAAAAAGAAACAGGAAGAGTCCAAAACTGTGAGCTTCAGACTTTAAACAGTGAGAGATTGATAGCTGATGCTCACTACTGAGGTAATTCTAAGCAAATCTCAATAAGTATGTTACCACTTGAACTGGTTATAGCAGTCTGACAGCACCAGAAAGAGAAATGTAGAGCAGTTTGACACGTTTAAGAAAAGTGACTGACTTAATTCAGAATATAGAACATAATTGTCACTTGCTGTTCCAAGCACAATTGAAGCAAACAAGCTGTGGCAACTGTCTTTGTGGCAACTGTGTTTTCCTCGAATTTCCTTTTACATAAAATGCCGCTACAAGCCTGGTGGTCATGCCCATCACTGCTCACTTTCAAGGCTTCATTTTCAATATCTGTGTCTTCATTTGAAAAGCAAATTATCATGAAGAAACTCTCTAGACGATAGGGCATTACAAGCAGCCTAATAAACCTTAATCAGTTGTTATACAGAATGCAAAAATAGTTGCAAAGTGATTCATGCTTGCGATTGAGCCTGAGGATGCAGAGTGGAGATGGTTTGGAGCCATTTTAAAGTAAGGGTGCAAAATACATATATTTTTATGCAGCCTTGGTGCATGTTTGTAATTACACCCACACCCATGTGATACTTTCTGTAAAAGTTATGTATATGTATTTTATTTATATGTTGATGAGTATATATAGTATAATATTAATATATATAAGGCCTTCTGGATGTGTGGTGCGTGACAACAAATCGCTCATCTTAGCTCTGACCACAGTGTCTCCACACACGGATTCGTTGGTTGTTTCCACCAAGAGGTACTTGTCACTGGAGATGATGTGCTGCCACTCTGTGTCTCCATGACAGTCTGGCACAACACTATTGCAGTCTTTGACGTTGACGTGGTGTTAAGAGCAGTTATTGCAACAGATGTCTGTGTGCATGTCGTCCTGCATCATGCAGCCGTCTGCAAACTTGAATCATTGCCACATGCTGTCAAACCTACCCACCAAGTTTCATTCCTGTTGCAATCTTATGATCTTATGATACACATAAACTGTGTAAAATGGGGTCCAAAAATCTGAGACAAGTCATGAAAGTACTTCTATTTTTTAATTCTTTTGTAATTTCATATTGCATTTTTCATTACAAATTATATCATCAGCATAGTGACCTGAGTGAACTTTTTGCATTTCAGAATGTCGTGGTATCATTTAACTTGTCATTACTTGTTCTTTCACATTTTCCAGATTAAAACTTTCAGTTGTTTATTTCCAATTTTTTTCCCAAAATACAACATAATAAAATGGATGCTAATGTGATAATAAAGTACAGCATAAAAACCACTAAACTAAAAAACTTCAGTATAAATACTGCATCTCTGTTCTCACTCGTTGCTATTCCAAGCTTACTTCTTGATTTGATGGGAAATATGCTAAGAAATTATTTGAAATTTTAGGAGAAATAGAGTGTCCATATCATTAATCGGTCCACAGATGAGTTAGTACTTATCAACATTGATCTCTGATCATAAACTGTGCAGACAACAGAGCTCCTAATGCAACACTGGCGCACTGGAATCAAAGCTGTTCCTGAAGAAATAGACGGCGAGTCCTTGTAGTCATAGAGAATAGCGCTGAACTATTTGTGGCATTTGTGAGTTGGTGTCTATGTATATATATGTGTGTGTTTGTGTGAGGGAGAGAGAGAGAGAGAGAGTTAGTGAGTGAATGTATATATATGTGTGTTTATGTATATGTCACTGTGTGTACATGTTGTGTTGAATTAAAGCTGCTTTTGGTGCCAGTGTTTGAGAGGGCGGATCTGGCCTGCAGAAAGAGCTTCCCTCAGTGGAAGATCAGATGATAGCAGGGAGGAAGCTGAGGGTAATGGAGAGCAGAGTGTGTTTGAGGAGAGGGTTGAAATGGAGGGAGGGTCAGAATGTCCCGAGTCGTGAAACATTAAACGTGCAGCTCCCTGCAGGCTTTATAAGGCATATATTGTAACAATACAGAGCCATACAATGCTGTCCTTATCTTTCTTGTTGCGAGGACACAGACTGTAAGTGATGCTGGGTATCGTCTTTTCCCCAGTGCTGCTTCAAACACTGTGTATCATTACTGTCCCCAAAAAAACATTTCTTCATTATTTACCATGTATCTCCATAAAAAAGGATCCAAAATGACTTGTGAAAGAAACTCTTTACATTTGCTTACAATAAAACTTTTTTAAGCTTTCTGCTGTAAATTTGCTGCTTTAGAGATTCCCCTGAGCATTTATTTGGACAGCAATGTTATGCAGGCACTGCCTTTCTTAGCACAGGGAGTTCTACGTAGTACAAAGGAAGATTCTGAACAAAATACTTGTGAAGAGCCAAAATAAATGAGCTCCTAAGAATTTTTATAGAGCTACATATTTACCATCATGGAGGTGACATAATAATAGGCATACTACCAAGAGAATGTAGAGGCTCCTAACAGGTTCTTGAGTTGGCAAAAGGTTCTAGGAAAAACCTTATTAGCATAGAACATTAGAACGTATGGATCTGTAAAAAGGTTCTCTTGGCTCTCTTTTGCTAAATGCTTGTGTAAAGAGCTATCTTTTGATAGAGTCTTTGGGGAACCAAATGTGGTTCTTCTATGGCATTGCTGGCATATGGCATATGTTATTGTTTCTATGCTTTCATTTCAAAACTGTACTACTACTGCTAATAATATATATTATGATATAATAATATCACATATATGCAGTATAATAAGATAATAATAACTAATGACCTTCATTAACTATGAGGCATCATAACCTTAGAGGTTGGGGTAACTGTAGCATAAATAGACAAACAAAATTAATTATGTTCTGAATTGGAAAGCATTCCGATGGTTCTTCAAAGTGTCATGTTTTCTGTATTTCTTGTCTGTACTGAAGAACCCTTGAAGAGACCCTTTTCAAGTGTATAAAGAAAATGAAGTGAAATTTAGAGAAAGTAGGACAGAGTGCTGGGGGGTGTTTGACATTGGGGTTGGGGGGGATGGCGTCACACATTCAGAGAGAAGGCTGGTGTGAAGGTAAACGTGTTATCTGATCCGATTGGTAATTTCAGATGACCACAGGGACACACGCACATGAATACGGGACCCTTTTTCCAGAGGCGGATGTAAACAGGACATGGTAGTAGACATCTGAGGCTGCAGTGTCATCTTATACCACTCTTCATATAATTTAATAGGTTACTTGAACATGAGAGTTGTCTAGACATCGCTTGTAAACCGGATGATAGAGATAGCTTTTATTCCACCTTAATTAAAGGACTGGTGATAAAACATGTACGTTTGTGTATGATATTTTGCAGACAATGTAAGTCCTGGATTTGCACCAGATCGTTAATAGTCGGCTAGACGCATGTCTATAATTGAGTGCATCCTCACAACGGCTTTATCTCGAATCTGTAGCTTACCACCTGCTCAGGTGTGTGTGTATCTGTCTGTGTGAGCTCATTGTGCTCTTGCTTATGTGTGTGTGTCTCTTCTCAGCGTGAGCGTGTTGCATCTCGTGGCAAGTGTGCAGGTGCTGTGGAAGCTTTTAATAATGCACAGTAAGGCAGGTTGGAAGCCGTTTGCTGCTGGTGCTGAATATTCCTCCTTTCCCTCTGGATTGCCCTGTCAGTTTTCCAGCCTGAGGCCAAGTTGCCTCAGCGATCAGCCTGCCTGCCAATCACCCAACTAATGGTGTAACACACTCTCGCCAGTTTGGAAAGTTGTATTGACTCCATATACTCTGTCTTGTCCTCGACCTTTGTATTTTATTGTTCTGATTTAAAATACTAGGTTATAAAAAAGGTACAAATATGAATCTTTCCCCTGGGAAAAAATGTGTTTACACACAGGTGCACAAAATCAGAACCACTGTTACACTGTGACACCTTTCAGGGTACATTTACATTGTACCTTGCTGGAAAAAAAATCCATACATGACCTTTTTTCTGTGTAGAAGAACCACTTTTGTTTCCTTAAAGAACCTTTCAGTGGGGAATTTCCCAAAGAATCATTTCTGTAAATGAGATGTGTTAGTGTAGAGAAACTCCACATTATGTAAAATAAATAAATACACACACACACACACACACACACACATATGCACACATGCACACACACACACCCACATATATATGTATATATATAGTTTAGCTTATTTTAATTTAGTTAATATAAAGTTAGACACAGCTACTCATAGATAGTTTCCATTTTTAGCGTAGAATAAAAGTGAAGACATTAAACTATAAAATAGCACTCATGGAATTATGCAGTCACCTTAAAAAACTCAAAAAATGGAACTTCACAGGAGTATAAAACAGCTTTCTTAACCTGCAATGGAAGCTGATTCAACAAGATTTTATTATGATCAGTGTTGGATGAATTCTATTGGTCTATCCATCATGCATATTCACTAAATTGAAACAGGAACTAGAGCTTTTCTATGGTGCAAAAAAGAGCTCTTTGTTCTGCAACAGAGTGTGTGTATATGTGCATATGGGCTTTTAGAAAAAAAAAAAACATTACTGACTCAGAGGCCAGCCACTGGGACCAGAGCGATTGTGTACATGTTGAGATTTTAAGTTCTGAAGCTCACAATCATGTTCTTAAGTTCGAATGTGAACAAATAATTAGGGATATATTATATAAGGAGTTAAGCTTGCTTCCACAGTATCATTTTAAAGCCCCTCGGAGACGCAAGCCATACAGTCAGCTCTGGCAAAGCCGTATCTGCTTAAAGAGAGATTGGCTCAAATTCTCAGGTGTTTATTTTTTAATCCTTTCATGGTAACCCGAGACACGACCCTCGATCTTATCCTTCGTACTGGAGCAGACAGCCCTTATAAGAGCCAGACACTAAGTAGGTGCTCTCAGACTCACAAAGCCTGTTCAGTGAGGGGCTCTCGCATGGTCACGTGATGGGCTGCAGGGTGGATGGAGAGTGTGTGTGAATGTAAGGCCATCTCAAGGACAGCCTCGCTGTGTTGTCTAGGCAGAGAGGCCAGTCTGCCAGAACACGACCTGCATGCCAAACAAACAGAGCAAGAAGATAACAACTCATATACTCAGACAGATGTGCATACATGCGTGCACACACACACACATACACACACATACACACACATACACACACACACACACACACACACACACACACACACCACACCACACACACACACCCCACACACACACACATAAACACACACCACACCACACATACATACATTGTTTTTACACAATGTCAGGATATGGTGTCATGAATATGTCTCATATGTATTATATACAGCTACCTATATGTAAGAAGAACAAGGGCCTATCTAAAGTATCCAAGCCAATTCCTAACTTAAAATCTAATCTGCACAGACTGTAAAGGTTCTATACAAGCTAAAGTGTTTCTTTCCCTATACGTCCAAGGCAAGAACCATTTAGGAACCTTAACTCAAGAGTTTAGATCTTGTATGATATGACTGATATATGCATTTTAAGCACCTAAATAGCTTAAACTGATGCTATTATCAGTAACTGTTTATTTGCTCAGATAAATGTTAGGACTACAATGAATACAAATAATATAATCAATTTTCATTAATAATTTGTTAATTAAAAATAATATATTTACCCTTAACTGTAACTGTAACTCAAGTAACCAAAAAATAAAAGTTTTTTTCTCCATTCATTTCTAAAAGTCACCCGTCCGTCCTGCCATCTCAGATGGATCATGTTTTTCTCATGACAAAATCGGGACATTTTTGTCCTGTAAACGTAACACAAATTCACACTCCACTATCAAAATACTGGCATGAACTGTCATTCTGTAAGGTTAGCTTGTCAATCATGCTATATTCCCCTGTACGATGCACACAAAACTGGCATGATGCGGATTTGGTGGAACAGACAAAATGATCATAGCAGCAGGCTTATTATCCTCTGCCAATGGCTACAGCTGCCATCGTCTGCCAATGCGAGCAGTTTCTTCCTTCAGCAGGGATTTCAGATGACCTGGCAGAGGCAGACAAGCCGGGTGTCAGTAAACTTGTGCGCTGATTTGAAGCCAGTTTCGCTGTTTCTCATTTACAGATAAGGCAGGAATTTGGACGTGGACACTGGTCCTGGATCAGCATAATGGCATGACGCTGTCTCAGAGGCCCAGAACGTGGGTAACCTAATCCCAGTGCTGTCTGTTTCCTGCAGGGGAGTGAGCCGAGGGATCCTTTCATCTTCTCGTTATCGTTGCCTGGATTTCTGCTTTAGGTGACACTCAGTGACTTTTGTCCTGCCCCCTTAACACAATGTATTCCCCAGATAGATGCAAAAGTAGCACTTGACAGACAGGGGAATATTTCTGCCCCCAAGGTAAAATAGAGGTTTAGGGATATACAGTGTAGCATGCCATATTTGGTGCCTATTTACTATGCCAGACATTAGGAATCAGTGTTAAAACATTAGGAAAGCAGTTTTAAAGCAGTACCTCAATCAAGAACAGCACTAGAAAAAAAAAAAACTCCTGAAACCTGTACCTGAAATCGGCTGGTTTTTAAAAAAATGTGTTTATGCATGGGCGTCTGTCTTTGGCTGTGTTGTGCATGATGATCCAATAATTCCACATTTAATTTCCCAGTGGTTCTCCGCTAACTTCTTTTGGCCCGGGGCACAGGCGAAATGAGAGGCAAGTGCGTGCAGAAGTGGGGCTATCGCTCCCCTGTGGGCCGCGGGACTGGTCTATTTGTGGCTCTGTTTCTCTCTCTCTCCGTCTGTCACAGCATCCATCACAGCTTGCACCAAAGCTCGGCCCCAAAAGCACGGGAGACGAAGGAGGAACTGGAGCACCCAGAGAGAAAGAGAGGCGAGAATGAAACGAAAGATACCATGGGAAGGTAGTGAGTGACAGTCCTGCTATTGTCCTGCCTCTTCTAATGCATCCATACAAATAAAAGCACAATAAAAAGGCTCTTTGGACTGATTTGAAATGGTTCCCTACAGCAGTAGTATTAAATGACTCTTCTCCCCCAAGTTTTCCTGCTCCAACACATCTGATTCATGTAATTCGCTAATTAAAAAGTCCTTTCTGAATTGAACAGGGTTGTGAAGCACTGCCCTAAGAAACATTTCAATGGATAGTTCATTTAAAATCTGTTGTAGTTTTTTTGCTTCAAAGAAACCCTTCTACAGTATTTTGCAACAGTTGTGCAAACAGTCATTAAGAACTAGTCATTGCTTTTTTGAAGAGATTAGATATGAACACCCACTTGCACAACAGGAAAGGGGAAAGTCAAAAGAAAATGAGTGAAGAAACAGACGTTTACAGAATTACAGTTCAACAAAATGAGTAAAAGATCTAGAGAAAATTGGCCTCCTAATAACCATACAAGGCCTAGTAGACCACCAAAATCGTCACCATCGGGCTTTCATGTTTGATTGATAGGAGAAAATCAAGCTCCACTCTTGATTCAGATTGTTTCTATTACTGTGAGAAGACAAATCAAAACTGTGAATCTGAAAGAATGTGTAGCCATTGAGGAGCCCCAGAGCTCAAACCCCAACATCACTTAATATGTTTGGGATTACTTGGATCGCAATAAGCAAAAAACACAACCAAATTCTAACACTGAAATTTGGAGGTGTATAAAATATTCCCACCAATTCCCACTGAAAGCAAGCCTCCTGAAAAGAATGGGAGCTGTAATAAAGGCAAGGAACAGAGGCATTAATCAGGTGTGGCAGTCCAGTCCAGGAGGGTGAAATTCTGGCACAGTTTAGTGATTTACCTATTCAAACATACCTGATTAAGGTTAATTAGCAGGTTTATTGACATCTTAGGTGCAGAGAAATCACCACTGTGCTGGACACTGGGGCTTCCACCTCTGCACTAAATACTGAAATTAAAGATTAAATTAAATAAAATTAAATTAAAATTAAATTTTATTTAATTAAAGATTAAAGTTGAGAAAGCTTCTGAGCAATTTTCTGTTAAATATGTGTTTTCCATGTTTTTTCCTGTCACCGTTTGTGATGGTTTGACTCTATATAAAATAGAAAAGTGACTTTTTTTTTTGCTGTTTAGAAAGTACCAGATACAATATATGTGAGCTTGAATAAGAGAGGATTAAAGAGGTTTCCAGCAGACTGTGTTCTTCAACTTCTAATGTTCTTTCTATAGGAGTCAGCTCAGGGCCTGTCAGCAGAGTAGAGGGTCTCAGTCAGATACGTGGTGTTCCTGAGTTGTTTCAGTCTTCAATCTAGCATGGAAGCAGAGATGAAGGTTTAGGAGGGGAGGGGGTGGCGTGTGGACTCCATGACCATTCCTCACCCTTCTCCACACTGTCTCGGATGACTAGCCCTGCTGACGTGATTGAAACAGGACGGGAAGAAGACAGAGCAGATGCCATGTGAGAACCTATGTGGGAGGATGAGTGGAAGGTACACTTGCCAGAGACAACACAAGCACACGGGGGTCCCGGCGTAATGAGAGGCTTTGATCATCAGGACCTTTCAGCACCCCACTGCTCCTCAAGTCTGGACTTATCTGAGAGAGAGAAAGAGACAGAGAGATGGAGAGACAAAGAGAAGTGCACATAAGCACACAATCATCCATTACTTGCTAAAGAATATTCATGAGGCCTAAGGATCCTCTAGCAGTGTCTTCATAAGAGCCTCATTTCTATATTATAAACTTTTCCCACAGCTCCACATAGCCCATTGGTAATTCCTTTTCCAGTGCCAGTAGTAATGTGCAAAGAGGGAGGGAAAGGGGATTTTTGCTGTTCGAGTTAACACAACTGAACAGGCAATTGCACCCCAGTGTTACTCATTGAAGAAACAGCAGGGGCAAAGTTATAAGAAACCCAAGCATTTGTGACACATGCAGCAAAACACTCGCTCACTCTAAGAGGTCGACGCACACCAAATGAGTTGGAGGCTAGGAATTTTAAACATGTTATTGCTCTATAAAAAGAGTTATAAGTCCAAGACTGATTGTTGTACGTGAGTGTGTACATGAGTGCACAACTACAAATTGTGGCATTTAGTGATCATTTTTCCAGAGGACAGTAGTACAACTACAACAATGTACCACATCCAAAGCAAACATCCATCAGTGGCAAGACAGACAACATTTTCATCAACGTTCTCTAAGAGAACGTGGGTGTGAAAACATTATAGAGAATGAAGTGGTGGACAGTGACTGATTTGGAGAGTTGCATTGACATTTTAGAGTCTGCTCGGGCCATAGATGACAATTTGTGGGGGGGCCCCTCCCAACCATCGTTCATCACCATTATGTCATGAATAATCTGACACCAACAAAAATTGTGAAATGTAAACTTTTTATTATAGTGAAAGTTTACATTGCTATTATTCTCAAAATTGTAAATATAAATAACATGATAAACTTATAAAATTTACTTTTAAAAATGTACTTAAAAAATATAAATATACCCATGGGTGCCTCATGGCAAGCCATGCCTCTGTTGAGCCAAAACTCGCCCCAGTCGTGGCATTTATGTTTGTTTGAACTTGGGCTAGTTATGAATGGTAAATATATCTTTTCATTGTATACTCCAGTCACTCCCTTTCGCACCATATAATCAAGAACCATCATGTACTGTAAACACAGCCATACTGTAATGTAGGCTATGTTTTGTATGGTACCTCATGTACATGCATATGTCTGGCCCCACCAATCAGTCCGTTACACAGTCCATACAAGGAATGAGTAATAAATATGTAGCCAATTTTTTCATGATTAAAAATTGTGAGTATATAAAAGCATTCAAAATCATAAGAATATTTTTTCTTATGTATTTTCTGCTCTGAAATGCTGGGGAAAGGATTACGAAGGGTCTGAAATCATGCCCAATCATTGGAAATGTGTCAAAAACAACTACGACCTAAATAATGGATCCTCAGCACTGTGGCTGTGTATACAGTGATATTACTACTACAGATCAACAAACCTAATGTTTACCTCTGAAAATGTGCTTCTTCCCAGCTAAACTGTAGCTAGAAGGTCTGAGGTGAAGTAGGTTAAGCTGTGCCTTTCTCTTGTCTTAAGACTTTAAATTGACTGCCTTTTCAGTGTAAATGTAAGGTTTGTGTGATCTAATACGGGTCTTGAGAATGTTTAGTATTAGTATTGTATGTATTAGTTTGCTGACTAGCCAAGCAAGGCTAGCAAGGTTTGCTAAGAAGCCACCTTATGTAGAACCTGCTAAAATTCAGTTTTATAGACTCTAGTTTTTTATAACATTGTAGTATTATGGAAGTGCTAAGTATGACTCCAATGTATCATCGAGCCTTGATTTCAGGGATGCCCTAAAAACCCTAAACTGAAGCTGAAAAATAGTTTTACGTCACAATTCAGGACTGCATAGTTCAGTCTTTTCACATGTTTTCAGCAATTATTTTCTCACATGTATAATGTGTTTTAAAAGAAATCTCAGTAGAAGCTGTAGTAATTGGTTCTGAATGAGGTTATGTTTATAACTTTAAGCTACATTTGTTACTTCAAGCTACAGACAGAGTTGGGCTGTGGTTGGGCAAGACTAGAGCGATGCTAAGCTTACCACCAATGAGCAGCCTGGTTAGTTTAATGATCATACTGGTTTATCAGTCTTCTCATGCTTTCACAGGAATTTCAACATTGCTAAAGAAGTCCTTTAGAATCTGTCTGATGAACTTGTTTGATAGATGTCTTGTAGAAATTGTGAATAAAATAGGGATACTATCTTTCAAAAAAGCAAAATGAACTGAACACAGGTGCTTAGTTTTCTGTATTTTACCTTTCTTTAATTACGTCCCAATCCTGTTAACAGAATTAGCCTTTTTGCTGGGGAACAAATACTTAGACATGCAGTCACTCCATATGTTGTGTGGTGCTGTATGTAAATCATTCAAGTAAAATCAATGCTGGGATTTACAGCGTTTCACAAAGGATCAATGTAATGTTAAATTATTCAGCACAGACACAGAAAGGAATCTCAGGGACAAATGTCGCCAAGCTGCAACCGAGATAAAAAGGAATTTGGAATATAAAGGAGTGTGTTCTTTGAAAATGAATCAGATCCTGTTCTTTAAATCTGCCCCTGTTATGATGTGATGTGTGGGAGAATGTGAAAGGTCCAGCCTCATGATGAATGACGGTGTCGTGCTAGGAGAAGGGTTAGAGGCAGTCCTCAGAGATGTTGCTCACTGATTGATCTGGAACAAACCTACTATCATCTTCACCCTGTATGCTCTTCACTCAGAGTAGACCATGTTCTGAGGAACCCTCTGATCCCTGCCTCATGGATTCTTCGAAGGAATCGTTCACCAATGAACGAGTCCTAAAAAAGAAAAGCAATAGCTCTAAAGAAAGGGTTCCTTTCAAGAATCGTTTTACCAGTGCATTTTCATTGCCAATGGTTTATTTGAAGTGCCTTTTAAAAAAAGCTTCTGAAACAGAGTGAAAAAAACAAAAGCTTACAAAAGACCCTCTTCTTCAGAGAATGCTGTGTCACTGTTCCCATAAGTAGGCTGTAGTGACAAGAAAGGAAGTGTAGACGCAGAGGAAGTGCGCCAGTGACTTTATCATCATCTGAGTGGCACGATCCCGGCGGCTGAGAAGGTTTCGCTCCGAGGAAACTTAGATATGTGGCCTCATATCCTCGCAACAGCAGGTTCCTCAGTGAAACATTACCCGAAGGCTCGAGGCATCTGAGAGCGATCTCTAAAAGGGAATGGCCTTGTGGCTCAACACGACCTCAAATTTCAAGCTGTTACTTGTTACCTTCTAACACGGGAGTGATGTCAAAGGTCAAGTCAGAAGGAGCTAAAATAGATGCTCATTTGACCTTGCTGGCATTCTTTTGGGCTTGCTGAAATCATCACTTAGCAAAACTATTTTGCATTAAAGTAGATGCCAATGCAAGTTCCTTTAAAGCTTGTTAAGATAAGGTTGTGCTCTCTGCCGGAAGCAAAGGAGCACACAGCGCCTGAATCTTAGACAAACCTCTTTATCAAAACTCCAGCTTGCACAGAACCTGCCAGAAGGGCCAGGAGCTTTTGATTGGAGCCATGCTGGGTCACAAGTGTGGGAACGCACTACCTGCCAGAAGTTAAAAGAGTGAGAGAGATACAAGTAAATACAGAGAAATAGAGGATTTGAACCTACATAAACCAAGACTGCCAGATAATTATTTAGCCTGCGTAAAAAGCTCCCTCTCAATATCTCACTGTTCAGTATGAGGTCATTAATTACAAACTAATAGTCAGATCCATGTGGACATTGATTCTATTGTGACGGTTCGAACCACTTAGAGACATTCTCTCCATGAATGCAACTTCAGCAAGGAAGGTCCGCAAGAAAACAAAGGCCCTCTTGACGTAGCCACAGGGATGAATAGAAGCACTACATTTTTTTTGGACGTGTCAGAAACTTACACCTCCTCATGTGACCTTTGACCAGCAGCTCATGTGACATTCTGAATTTCACCCTGCATAGTAGACAAATTGGAATGAATTGTACTGTGTGCATTGTTCTACATCAGCCTGTAGAACAGTGTCTGGCTGAGCTGCAGTGTATTTAATGATATTTCAATGTCTTTTACTTCTAGCTGCACACTAATTTGGGATATTTTCCATTGAAACACTGTTATTTCCTTAACTTACCTTCTGAAACTGTTACCTTTTTATTCTTAATCTTAAAAGCTTCTAATTAAATTTAAAAAAATTCTATAATTGTAATTCTTATAATATAATACTTGTAAAAGCTACTACGATGTTTATATATATACGTAGTGTGAAAAGGGGCTTATTCTTCCACACTTTCAAATTTCAGATTTAGAAGTTAGTTGCATTTTGTGCTTCTCACAATGCAAGTAATACATTCAGGGATGTTGAGGTCTGGAGTTCAGGGATGGTCAGACCACTGTTGTGAGAACATCAGCAGCTTCTTTGATTTTTCTTTTTTGTTGAATTTTTTGGTAAGGGTGTCTTGACAGCTACACATCCTTACATAACTATAACACTAACTTGTCTTCTCACAGTGGAAGAGTGTACAGAAACACCTCTGCACAATACTGTCGGTCATTTTATGTTTGTTTTTTCCAATATGTTAAATGGAGCAATAGAAAATGTATTATAAAATGTGCAGAAAATACCATATTTAGTTTTACTACAGAGCATGTGTTCTATTATTTTCACAGGAACGTTTAAACGTACGCGTATGACCATATATTTTACTTTGCATTGATTCAATATTGATTCTCTGTTTTCAAGAAAACATGATCCAGAACATTTTGACAAGGGGTATAACATTACACTGACGTACAAAGGCAGCTCAGTGTTTTGTGTAAAGTACTGTCCCATCAATAAGTCGTGTGTAACAGCAGTGGGCTCCTATGCATTTAAAGCTTCAGCAGAACCTCCCATAATCTGCTGTCGCACGAGATAATGTTTCAGGCAGGAAAACTGGACTTCTCAAATTCCCCTGTTTTCAACATTTGAGCATGCTCCCTGCTGTAACGGCTAGTGTACATTTTCTTCAACATACACACACATGCATGCACTCACACATTTGGCATGGATCCAAAGACATCAGGAAACACCACCCCCACTCTTTCTCCTCTACTAGTCACTATTCACTTCTACAGACAGCAATGTGGGCTAAAGCTCAGGGGCGGATCCATATGTGGCCTTAGACACAAACAAGAAACCAACGACTCTGCCCAAGCAAAGCTCTCTATAATTAGGCCTCATCAGAGTCTATACCTGTCACCATGAAAGTGACTGACAAAGGCAAGGTGTTCACCTTCAGTCAGCACCCGTGTCCGAGTTTATGTACACACCTGGACTGATGTTACTACTGTCTGTTCAGATAGGCGTTAGATCCTTTTATTTCTATGAGTTAAATGTTGAGCAATTTAGTGGGATTATGTGAGATATTGTAATTATATGCTGTAGTAATTTACACTGGGGTAACAAACTCTTAAATGTCTGAAATGGTAGTTTTACAGAAGGAACAAAATGTTCCTACCTTTTCTTTATGTTCATGTAACAAGTTTTTGGATTTTAAGCCATTTCTATCATGAAAACATGAAACATGATGAAAAAGAAAGAAAGACAGACTTGGTGCGAAAAAGTAATTTAAATTTACTTAAACATGTTATGTCATACGTTGAAAGAAAAAGAAAGAAAGAAAGAAAGAAAGAAAGAAAAATGAAGAAGAAAGAAAGAAAGAAAGAAAAAAGAAAGAAACACTGTGTGAGCTTTTATGCAGTGTTTAGAAATAATTACAAATTTTACTTTGAATTTGTCATCTCATATTTGAAAGAAAGAAACAAACAAACAAAGAAACAAAGAAAGAAAGAAAAAGGAAGAAAAAAGAAAGAATAAGAACAGGAAAGACAGAAACCCAAAAGGCTGATGAAATGTTTACATGGTATACAGACATGAAAGCGCTGTACATTTAGGCTGACATTTAGAGAATCATTAACATGAAAGCATGACAAAGACATGAAGGGTTCATGTTTAGACAGCACACAACACACAAGCCGTGCAGGTCCAGGCTTTACTGCTCGGCTCTGACTCGCCCAGCTTCAGCACAAAACTACACAGCAGGAAGATCATGCTCACGTAACGTAACACACATAAATCACACTAAGCCTCGAGCTAAGCCGAGAAGCAGAGAACGGCACATCAAGAAGGTGAATAAATGCAAGAGATGGTTAAAACTACAGCGGACTTTACAGCTTGTGTTTTCTTACTGACGTGATCAGATCTGGCTTTAACTCAGGATCCATCCATTAAAGGAAAGCCAGCATAGTGAACTGAGCTCCTCCATGCAATAAATCTGTGAACATGACAAGCAGTAACGTCTCAAGCTGCTACTCTTCTTCAGACTGTGGATGGTTTATTGAAGGATCTGATCTTTAGTTAGCTGCCCATCATCATCTAACAAGTAAATTACACTGTTGCTTACTTGGTTATTCCAATGTAAAATATTAAGTTCCTCATCTAGACCACTGCTGCTCACCCTTCCTGCTAGAGGCCCACTTTTCTGCACATTTCAGCCAGTTTAATTCTAAAGCATGAAGACAGTTTAGGAAGTGGTCATGTCAAAATTAATTATGACAGTGAATGAACTCCAAAAGACTACAAAATAGCACAGAATCAACAACAGAAAAATCAGTTCAGCTTGTGGCCCACATGACGTCAATACACATAGTTTTAGATAGTAAACAGTTCTCTCCATCACCCTCACACAACAACACACACATATGCGGACATTCAGACTGACACTAACACACATGCACAATGGTGCACACACAGCTGGAGCAGCCCAATTAACCCCAGGAAATGCTCCTATGTTCAGGGTAACTCCATATGTAGCCTTTGTGAACTCTGTAAGCCTGCACAGAGCGGACCCTCACAATTAGATTAAAGCTGTCAGTCCAGCTGTCAAGTCAAGTCCAGCTTCTCTCTACAACCAGTTCTCACTTTCCTGACCTAACCTAATGCTTATTCCTCTTTATCATCTGTAGCATCAACCACCTGCACCCAGATTTCCAAACTGAGATGTTTTTTTTATACCCATTTGCTTGCACTAAGTACACAGCTCAAACTCATGTTAATTTTTTTTTTTTGTATTGCTTCTTATTGGTCTGTTAGCTTTTTTGAGTATCTGAACGCTGCAGCAGGCACGAGAGCTTGTGAAGGTGGGAGGTGGGTGTGTAAAAAAGAAATAACAGAAAATGGGTGGACTGATAAGACAGAAGAAGGAAAGGGAGCTGAGAGAGTCTCAGTCCTGTGCTGTGCCTAAAAATAATTCAGACTGACGCAAGCAACACATCACTGAAAGAAAGAAAGAAAGAAAGAAAGTAAAAAAGAGAAAGAAAGAAAGAAAGAAAGAAAGAAAGAAAAAGAAAAGAAAAAGGAAAGAAAGAAAGAAAGAAAGACAGTGAAATATCTCCAGGATGTGCTTCAGGATAAGTACAGCTGTTCTGGTGAAGCTGCAGAATACTCATATTTTCCTGAGCTAACCGTTCGGCCCTTCGCATGACTGTATGGACAAAACTGCAGTCTGTTTAAGCCCAACCCAGTCATTACCCTCCATACAGGAACAGACCCATATATAACAAAGTTAAGTCAGGCACCAGATACGACATTTTATTGGGACAGAAAAACCAAAACTTTGTTAAAGATTGAAGCCCTGCGTGATTTAGTGCTCCATACCTCAAATAACTAAAGCATTCTGCGGAGGCCTAATTGGCAGTGTTAAACCACTTGACGGGCTAGTTTTAGTGAATGCCTGTGGAATTCAGGCCTCTGTAGAAGATTGATGAAAGGTGGGGGTGGGGTAGAAAAAGATTTCCATCTTCACCTTGGGCAGTCCGCCCAAAGACCAGCCCAGTCAGCCACAACCTCCCCCACCCTGCCCCCTCTACACCACCGGCGAGGAGCCTGTTAGCAAGCCCATTTGTGCTTGACCTAGTTACTTGCTCTTCTTGCAGCGGTTGGGAGGTAAACATGAAAGAAATGCCCACCCTCTTCTCTGGCCTTTAAATGGGGACCTGGAATTTTCCACAGATAACAGAGCAATTCTTACAGCTCATGGTCCATTGCAGTGTCCTCCTCACGTATAAACAAGTGGTGTTGATATATGGGGGCCTCACAGTGCTGTTCCCAAAACATGGTGTTGACCAAATGAAATGACGCAAAGGACACATGGGAGCTTATCAAGGGTTTTGGCTCTATGAGAACCTGCAGATAAAAATGTATCTATTTCAACCATTAGTGACTGTTTAGTACTTTACTTTACTTAGTACTTACTTAGTGACTACTTTACTTAAAAGGCTGTAAATCATTCATTAATAAATTCTGTCAACTTCTTAACTGTATTCCTTGTCTGGGCATGACCTACTGGCAGGTTCCGGCTTCCATTTCTTACGCTTACTCTGATAATAAAAAAGCTTAGGACTTTAAATTGACGGACATACGTTCCCACAAAACAACACTGGGCAAGCAAACTTGTTGTTTTACATCTTTGTGGCCTTTTGTTTGTAGTACAGACAAATACCATAAAATAACATCATAGAGTGAACAATGACACAGCAAGTACCGTATCTAACGCTAGCTAGGTTGTGGGATAGCAAACTGTTGCTACGATAGCTGCTGCAATGTTAACTAGTTCTTACAAACATTAGCAAAAGGGACAAAATTTGTTCTGTGAAATGGCAGAAATAAGTTAATGTTAGCCACCTGTCAAGCAGAAACAGAGCACCCCTTTCAGGCTTTACCTTCTTTATCCAAGTTTTTCCTGTTCCACCTTAAATGGCACAGCATGTCCATTGCTGGTTTTGCAGTCTACCTGCCCAGCTTCTTGTTTGAACTTTCCAATTCAACCTTCAATGGTGAAATAAGTTACATTCGGGTAACAAGAAGAAGCTGGCGAAAAGGAAGCCAACTCCAGCCTCTTCAGCTCTTGGAGATCTCTCCACTACTGAAATGCCTCCCTTACGTTAACACGGCTTTTCACCTTTTGCCTGGTCAATGAACTTCTATCTCAGTCTCTTCTCTTTAGATCTTTCTTTAGATCTTCTTCTCTTTGCCTGTTTCTGGGCCATCTCCCTTTTTTGACAATGCATGTGGAGTTCAGCATGTAGCCCTCGCCCTTCCCCCCTTCTGTGCATAAGCACGAATGCCCCCTCTTATTGATTGCCTGAAATAGTTTTGTTTGTGGCTCCACCCACTACGAACACAAACGAACACTGGATTTTTTCCCAGCGCACACAGGCAACTAACAGGCCACAAGGAGATACTCGCTGAATTTGAGTGTACTTGACTGAAATTGTATATCATGCCTTTAAGTGAATAACACTGGCTAACACGTCCCAAAGAAATCAGAATAAAAGTAATTTCAAAGTGGTTCAAATACAAATTTATAGAAGATGGAAAGCACATTTAAGCACAGACCAGCTGTCTGAAATCCTAGAGTTGGTAAAACAAAGGCAGGCACTGCAGTGAGTGATGTACATATGGTATACATTATCAGAGCCAATATGTTCCGAGCTGTTAAAGCTCAACATTCCCTCAGTTCGTTCATGCCTTCGGTGCAGTTA
This sequence comes from Semaprochilodus insignis, assembly GCA_034552555.1. NCBI lineage: Eukaryota > Metazoa > Chordata > Actinopteri > Characiformes > Prochilodontidae > Semaprochilodus > Semaprochilodus insignis. The sequence goes on along the minus strand of CM067474.1, from coordinate 50,530,434 downwards.
AGCAAAGGAGCAAAGGAGACACGTTTGAGCGTTTGCATGTGTGTGTGCATATTTGCATGCATGTGTGCACTCATCTTCGCCCACAAGAAGGGGTGGGGGCAGAAATGAGAGCAAGGAGGATAGATAATCAGGGGATTCTAGGGCACAGGGTGAAAGAAGGAGAAAGAGTGTGAGAGAGAGAAAGAGATAACGTCACGTGCATGCAGAAATAAGTTCATAACTCAACAGGGGTGGGCTCCGAAACAGCGACAGATACATGGACCTTGTTGTACTTTGGATCCTTCACGCTCCCTCCACATGCACGACAGGCTCACGTAGCTCTAACACCTGTCTTTCCATCCTCTCCTGCTTATCTAACCAGTCCCACAGGGCCCCACAGAGCCCTGCGGTAATACAAGTGTCATAAAACAGCCACGTATCACCAGCACTTCCAGATGTTAGCACTGCGTTCAAATGTAGGTCGATATGAACATTCATGGCCATCATGTGATCAGCATAGAAACTGAGGAGAGCTGAGGTGTGAGCAGTCACATGAGCTCCTGAAGTCTGGCTTTGCTGTCCTGTTATTATTCTTATTTTGTATTTGGAAGCTACTGTGGAATTAATCTGTAAATTTTAGGTAGTGTGGACCCACATGGTGTTGCTGCTGGAACAAAACCTTGGACCTCCAAAACAGTAGCTTCACAAGGGAAGGATTAAAAACATTCTTGACTTATAATGGAAGTTAAGGTGACAAGGTTTTGGAAGAGGTTTTAGAGCAGTTCTATTGGTCTGTTTGATCATGGACATTTAAAGGTGCCATAGAATGCCTTTATTCAATATTGTGGCTGTTTTCCTTTTTCACTGGTTTAGTGAGACACCACGATGAACATGTCAAAATAGACACAGGCAGGAAAATGGCTGCAAAATGAACCTCCTTATAATAAGCTATGTCTTCATTTTATTTAGCTAGCTAAGCTAACGTTAGTTACTTAAGGTTTCCTAGTAGCTACTTATATGTAATTACATGGTTAGTTACACAATTAATTACATTTACATTTAGTTTACATTCTGTCTTGGCAGGTTGGAGTCTGTACTTTCAACTTTTCCAATTAGCTACAATGTCAAACTAGGACAAAAACATAGCAACAATCTAACGGACACCTTTTTCTGAGCTACAAGTAAGAAATAGGTGATATTGAAGAACACCATGGCTCTGTTCTTGCTGCTGATAATAGCGGCTTCTACAGATTAAGACAATGTCTCTTTAAGAAGTGGATGAACTTTTCACTAGCAATAGGAAGCAATGTATGAAAGAAGACTCCAGTTTGGCTATGCTGCCCCAGAGTCTTAATGCTGTCCTGCAGAACCCAGCGGGCCAGGTCCTTTTTGAACTTCTGAAGATCAGAATAAGTTCCAAACTAAAGAATTATAGCCCTAATGTGGGCCTCTTGACATGATGCAAGTGTATGAGTGTAACGGCCCAATAAGGAATGAAAAAAGACAAGAGAGGAGAAAAAAAACCTTATATAAAGCCCACGTTTCAGCTGGTTTGCCCAGTGGGGAGTGGAGTTAGAGCAGCTCACCTGGGGTGCAGAGGGAGGGTACACATTACCCACAATAACCTTTCTTTACCAGTGTATGCGTCATTAATGAAAACATACCACATACACGATTAGTTTTCTTTTGGAGATGCGTCCTAGAGGAGTCTGCAAGACTTTGTCTCTCCCTCTTTCTCCACCTGCACACCAGATAAGCACACTGAGAACGGGCCCTGCGACCCTGCTTACTCTCCATTCTTAGCTGCCTTGCTTATCCATCACAAATACTCATCACCATCAGTGGTGTACATGTTAAAGGCCAACATTGCTGATTAAGTGTTTACAAGTCAAACTTGTAGGTTAAAATATGTTCTGTTTTAACCTTTCACTTTTTTAAATAATTTAAAATAATAATAATAAAAAGTGGCATTGTTTGTGGCATTAGAACAGACTGCATGGAGATTTTTATTGTTTTGTTATCAAGCTAACTTTAGCATGGTGCAAAATTTGTTGTGCTTTTTAACCTTCATCGTAATGATTACCTACAACAGCATAGTCCATCTCAGTAGCACAGCATATAAACAGATTGTCTCATGAGGCCAGACATGATCTCGTAATGACAACATCTGGGGACAACTGTGAGAGACCTTCTGCTAAATGTTGGAGGGATTGTAGACTTATTAGGATGGGAACAAACCAAGCTCAAAGTAAGGGGCTATGTTACACAATAAACACTGCCTGACAGACAACAAGCATGTCATCAGCCCATACATGTAACATGGGTGTAGGTTTGCAGCATGGCTAAGTAGTCATAGTAGAGGCCATAGTAACTCCAAATAAGAATGTAGATGTGTGTTGCATGTTTAGAGAACACATTATATGGATATAAAAAATCAGTAACATTTGCATGGGAAAAGCAGTTTTGTTAGTTTACAGCAGTGTTTCATTAGCTAGCTTATTTTGCATGTGTTATCCATTGCACGTCAAAAGTCCACAGAGTAGCAGGGACAGATAATAGTGTTGCATGGTTCCCTACACTGCAATATTAATTTGTTATAAACGAAAAAAAAAAATCTGAAATATAACTGGACAGGTAAATTGAGCAATATTTATTTTCTTTGTGTTTATGTCTGTTGTGAGCAGCACTGGAAATCAAGAATTCCTCTCCTTTTCGTTCATGTCAAACCAAATCATAATGCACACAATGGTCAGGTAAATACTAACATCCCTTTTGAATGGCAACAACAATATCACACTCAATAATTGAACAATACACTTTATTTATTACCTTTATTTAGTCATTTGTACATATTCAGCAGCTACTCGTTCATCTAATGCTTGCTTACACAGTAAACTGTCCTGTGTTTTTCAGCCTCCTTGGACCTTGTGGTCTGAGGCCCCAAAGGGCCCATGGCAGTCATAGGCTGTATGGGGGTTTTGCCAAAGTTCTGTAAAGCTTGTCCAACCTTGCAACAGTAGTTATGAAATAATGCATTTGTGGGTGGAGCATGGAGGGGGTATTTAGCTGTATGGTGGGAAAAACACCTAAATACACAGGGTAGCAGAGCTCCAGAACCAGAGAAGCAGAGTTGCACATCACTGACTTAACATATTGACTAAATATGGCAACGTGCATCAGACGACCTGTGTCCAAATGACCTTGTGGAAAAACTGCTTCAAATTTTCTTTATTGTATTTTCCAGATACAGCACACACCAATCACAAACCTCACCCCACCAGAATGGTGAATGATCCAATCTGTTGGGGATGTTGTCACCATGATTGAATTAGAAGATGCACAGAGGGGTCTGTGTTGGTGATCTCAGTGTGGCACTCTGATGTTGCGAACTCATCTTTTCACTGCAGAGACAGCAGAAAACAGTTGGGCACAAACAGCTCAAAGTGATCTGGCTTCTGTCAGTTGAACCTTACACATATTATTTAGTTGTCAGTCTTAAAGGGGACCTAATATTCTCATTTTCAGTATTATTTTTGGGGTCTACTAGAACAGATTTACCTGCTTCAGATTTACCTGCTTCAGATTTACCTCCTTCAGATGAGCCCAGTGCTCTTTGATTGGTCAGCTTCCCTACTCTGTTCTGACTGGTCAACCACCAGGGCGGCATCCTGCCACAAGTTCTGGCCTGATACTACAATGGCATCGATTTTACGGTATCAGTTTGAGCCTGGGCCACGACATTTCAGAAAAGTAAATGTTTTGGGTTTTTTTGCTCTCTGCATTGTGTGAGGGTGTGCCAAAGCCTGCCAGTAGGTGGGCACTAAGGATTGTGCTGCTAGATGATGTCACCTTGTAACAGAGAATAAGGCTGAAATTACAATGAAACATTTCAGGCAGCTGAGAAAAGTGGTTTCTGTGGGAGAGAGTGGCATGTACTTTGAGCTTCATAACTTTGCAGAATGTTTACATGCACAAAAACGCTGCATAACACACTAAATAAAAGGAAACAACAATAAAAGCATAATAGGTCCCCCTTAAGACCCCCCTACAAGTTTAGTTATGTAGTTACAAAAGTAGCAACTGAAGTGTGGGTACATAAAGCCCTTGCAGTTTAAAGGCTACACTAAATGTTATCATTATGCATTTTTTGGTATTTCCTGTATTTGTCATTTATCTCTTTCCATTTTCTCTAGTCAGTTAGTCAGAGAACTCTGCATGCTGATATTAATGTCTAAAAGTTGACAAGTGACTCATTGCAATTGCATCACATGCTAGTTCCCGTAGATCTGTTGCCAAATGCAGCCTGTGCAGGGCGTGCTGTTTACATCTGCTTATCAAGACAGATAAAGCCTCTGCAGATTGCAAACATTTATCACTATATCACTTAGATAGGGCTTTTGACCAAGCACTGGATATACTTTAAATAGCACAAATTGGTCCCATATAAAATTAACACTGAAATCCTGTTATGGAAGGCAAATGTGAAGCTCCTTTTCAGAAGAGCAAAAACACAAGGCCTGTCGGGCCTAAGGGACAGGCCAGTGGGTTCCGGCTGGCAGGCCAGTGCAGGGAACTAAATGTATAATTCTTGGGCTGGTGGTAGAGTGAAGAGTTCACAATGCTGTGGATCATGTGGAGCCCTTCCTCATCTGTACATGGAGCACAGGCAGGGCTGGTGCGCTTACATAATCCAGTTAAAATACACCCCAGTCACATGGAGCATTCAGCCCTGCACAGAGAGAGATATCCCACTGCCGCTTGAGCTGTGTTGGCAGCCATTCAGACATTTACGCACACACACACACACACACACACACACACACACACGCACACACACACACACGGTCATTAAAGATTCGATTGTGATTCGCTGCCAGACTTTCAGTGCCCTGCCTCCATGTGAACTATCTGTGGAAAAACGAGCAAGGGGCTTTCGTACTGCACATGTGACTGACCGGAGTCTTCACTGAGAAAAGTCTACATAAAGACACATAAACACACACACACATACACACATCAGGGGGAGGGAAAGAAATATGAGGGGGGAGAAGGTCCAGCCCTTTAAAGTCACAGTGCAGGCTGCCTGGAAGGGTGCTGGGTTTCAGTTCAACCGACACTACATAAACTCTCACACAATTTTCTACACAGCACATGTACATGTGCACACAAAAACACAAACAAATGATTCCTTTCCCAGTGTCAGGAGAAAAACTAAAAACATATTTAACTGAACATCACATAGAAGTCTCAACAACTAAATACACAGCACTATCAGTTTTTCAGTATTTACTGTGTCCACACTTTGCCTTTATTACAGCTTCCATTCTTGTTTTCTTTTTGCTTGCTTTAGAAGACGGTTGCCTTTTCTGCTTCTCATAATCCAAGAAATACAATGCAATTTTAGACACATCGCTTCAGATCCGTGGTGTTGGATTGTCTTCTCACAGTGTATGAATAAAGAAACACATGTGTACATATACACAAGACATTGACCAAGTTATCTTATTTTAGCTGTCTAGCACAGCATATTGTAAATTACATAATCAATATTAGCTCATAATGAATGCTTTCAGCTTTAATTTGAGGGTCCTTGCATTCAAATCAGGTGAACAATGTAGGAATTACTACCATTTTCATACATAGCCCCCATTTTAGGAAGTTATTATTCCACAATTACTATTTGTAAGCCAATAAAAGGTCTAAAGTTGATTTCAAGTGTGGCATTTGCATTTGGAATCTGTTGCCGTTAACTGTCAATGTGAAGTCCAAAGAGCTTCACTGCTAGTGAAACAAGCCTGAAAAATCCAAACAAACCCATAAAAGAGATAACAAAACATTAGGTGCGACCAACCAACTATTTGGTACATTCTTTAAAAGAAAGAATGCACTGGTCAGCTCAGAAATAAGTAGACCCAGAGAACAATGAAAACAACTGTGGCGGATGACAGAAGAATTTATTCTTTGGTGAAAAAAAAGCCCTCAAACAGTTGCCCAAATCAAGAACATCTTTCAGATTATCTGTGTCAAAATCAGCAATCAAGAAACGTAAAAACCAGAGTAAATGCAGAGGGCTTACCACAAGATATAAACCAAAATCAGAGTAACCAAATTAGAGTTTAAAGTGGAACATTAGTGTGGAACAACTTCTTACAAACAGATGAGGCAAAAAAACCTTGTACCAGAATGATGAGAAGAGAGGAACATGGAGAAGGAAAGGAGCTGCTCATGATCCAAACGTTTCCAGCTCATCTGGAGGTAGTATGGCATGTATTTACTTATGATATGATTGCTGAAAATAACAGCAGGATAAATTCTGAAGTGGCTGTATTATTGGCTTTATTATTATTTGCTTCGATTCAGCTAATTGTTTCATTTGCACTTCATAATGCAGATGGACAATGACCCAAAAGCAAACCAAGAATTTTTTAGGACAAAAAAAGTGAATGTTCTGCAACGGCTGAGTCAGTCACCTGACCTCAGTTCAATGGAACATGCATTTCACTTACTGAAGGCAAAACTGAAAGTAAACAAGCAGGAACTGAAGACCAAGAACAAGCAGGAACTGAGGAAAGTTGCAGTCTGAAAGTCTGACACAGTAACACCAGGGAAGAAACCCATGTCTGGTGGTTTCTACAGCTCTAGACCTCAGGCAGTCATTGCCTAAAAGATCACCAAGTTGAAAAAAAGACTATTTAATGTATGATTATGATATACATGACCAGGTACTTCTGAGCCCCTATAAATGGGGGGCTATGATGAAAATGGTAGTAATTCCTACACTGTTTACGTGATTTTAATGTATACCCTTAAATTAAAGCTGTAAGTCTGCACTTTGAGCTCATATTCATAATTTAATTTCAACTCCAATATGCTGTGCTGGACAGCTAAAATAACAATAACTTTGTCAACAAATAAATATTTATGGACCTAACTGGCCATAAAGCACTTTGCAAAGTCAAGGCCATATTTGTATAACAAACACATACAAACAAACACAAACAATGCCATTACAGGAACTAGCTCCCTGTTGCAGGCAAGGTTTTTCCAGCGCACTTTGTGTAAAGCTAAAAGGTGGGCATCCGACAAATGGGCTCCATGTGCGGCCACATCAGTGCTGACCGGTCCTTAAAAGAGCCGCGAGGACATCAAAACCCGCATAATGGCAGGGGTACATCTGGCCGGCGTGCTCTAAAGAGAAGCAATCAGACCATCTGGAGAGAACACACATACACACACATGGTCTCAGTGAAAGGCTGCATGATTGCCCATTCACAAGCTTCATAACAAACACCACCTCAGCATCTGGCTCTGCTGTGGTCAGCCATTTTAATTATGCAGGTTGCTTTACTAATTCATTAAGTGTTGATAATGTGGGCTGTGTGAGTTGAGTGGGGAGTGGAGTTGGGCCAGAGCAGAGCGTTTTAAAAGCCTGTTATGTACAGCTGACTTAGGCCCGGTTACATAATCAATAACCGCACATCTCCCCCTGCCTCCCCAGCACATGGATTTCCTCCCAGAGCGATGATGGCTCTTTCTGGAATAATCCTGCCAGTTGGAGTATAAGGCTGCTGCTGACCAATACATGAGGCAAGAAGCTGCTGCATCTTTAGCACACTTTTTTTAACACGCAAATGAGACAGCAGCAAGGGGCTGTCACTCAGCAGAGTAAACCTACACAGCAGAGTAAACCTCTCTCTCTCTCTCTCTTTCTCTGTCTTTCTGTTTACAGTTGTGTAAAATGTGTTTTGTGAATTTGTAATCTTGCTTAAAGGGTTCCATCCATTCAAGTGTTCAACCTTATATAGATGCATACATACAATTACACACTCTTCTCCCGGCATCACAACAAATACAAAAAAAAAATCTGCTTGCATTTTTTTATCCTGTTGCACTTCAGGCCATATTGTAAATACCTGTGTAAACCTATACAGAAAAACTTGTAATGAAAATATGTTACAATATATCAAAGCGAATTGACCATTAGGATATACAATCAACCTAGAAATATCCTACTTATCTACTTACAGCACATAGCTCATGAGGGAAGTCATGTTTTTGTGGCATTCTCTGGGCCTACTCATCCATGTGAAAGGCACTTTCAACCAATTTGGGTATGAATCCATCCTTGCAGATGATGTACACCCATACATGCTAATTATCTTCCTAGGGGCGGATGGGATCTTACATCAAGACAATGCGACACAAGAAGAAATGTCTGAGATTGGTTGGAAGAGCATGACCAAGACTTCCCAGTACTAACCTGACCCCCAAATGTCCCAGACTTAAACTCAACTGAGCATCTGTGGGACCACCTCAATCATCGCATTCGCTCTATGGATCAAAGACCCCCACTGCCCCATTTGATATGTCCTTCTTCTGCTTTAATGGCAATGTGCACTCTAGCAGCCATAGATGCCACAAGCTGTTTGAAAACATCAGATGAGTAGTTAAAATCCTCCTGAGAGTCATCTGAAAATGAGCTTCAACAGAAGTAAGAAGACTAAAATGAAATATGACTAAGGTCCCGACATGGTCAGTGTCCAGGGCAGTGTCAGTGTCTGTGGTGCCTCTGGGCATTACAGCTATAGTGCCCCATCCCCACAAACCCACTGAAAATAACCTAAGTGCATTTGCTGAAAAAGCTTTGGTTTTGCTGAGGATTCACTGTTGAGTCTTCCCAAAATATCCAAACTGAACCAAAGTTAATTCCTATGATCTTGTCGAGATCGTTCAGACAGGCCAATGCTCCAGCTTGCCTGAAAAGATCCCTATAAACTGTCGCAATGATCTTCTCTATATTTTAACCACCGTCCATCAAATTTACACATATGATGATATTTTTGGCAGTATTATTAGTTTGAAACTGAATGTTTCCAAAAAGTGCTACGTTAACAGATAAAATCTTTTTTGAAGCAACATTACCCTGTCACCCATATGGTAGATCTGTTTAGGTGACTTAAATATAGCACAGATTTGTAGATATTTGTTCTTTTTGTTCTTTATTTCACTTCTCATAACTTTTCTTTGTTTAAAATGTTGTAAAATGTTCTTTTGATTCATTCAAACCAGATTTTCAATGTGGACTTTTGGACTCCACTGTACATAGAACAGAACTTTACACAAAAGCTTCAACAACTAATTTTCCGGCCTTTTGTTTGAGGACATTTTGTCTTTAACATGACTTCCATTTTTTGTCAGAAAACATGTTTTCAGTTTTTGTTTTTGCACATCTCCAAAACTTGAGTCTTAGAAGTTGGTTGCATTTAGGCTTAAATCTGATCCCTGTAATCCCAAAAACATTCAGTGATGTTAAGGTCTGGCGTAGACAGTACATTGCATTGTGGGTGAGAACACCAGCAGTTTCTTTGATTGAATTTCTGATATTTTTCTTCTTTTTTGTTTGCTTCCTTTTCAGCTTCATGACAGCTATACATCCTTTCAGGCTCATTGTCAGTGCTGTGTTGTCTTCTCACAGTGGATGGATGGACAGAAACACAACAGTGGATGAAATGGAACTGAATCTCTAACAAATGGCTGTTGTGACTGGAAGTTATATAAATGAAAGGTGGTCTCTGACTTTTGCACAGCATTCTACATTTGCATTTTGCATTGATACACATATGTTCCAATATATTACTTTTCCATATGGCTGTGTGTCTTTTATATCCCACCTGCTCTAAAGTCAGGTAGATGACACGTCCTCATATGCACCTCACATATTCTCCATCATGCACAGCCTCCGTGTTCTAAGGCCCTACGCTTGTCACTGTGTGCTTGGCACAAAGTGCCTTTCCCTGTATTTTCTGAATGAGAGTGAGGGAATGAGAGAGAGAGATAGAGAGAGAGAGAGATCACAGCTGTGATCGCCCGCTCTCTGTCCATCAGCCTCTGAATCATACGGCCTGTCTGACAGCACCCGCAAATCACCACACCACTTCCCACCTCTGACTCATCTCAGGCCCTAACACAGGAACGAGGAGACGAGCACCATGCAGAGCGCGTGTGTGGAGGCAAAAACCCATGCTGGAATGTGTCATGTGCAAGGACCCTTGAAATTGCAGGTTGTGAAAGGAGTCATGCCAGTGGCGACCTTCAAAGCTTTTGTGATTTATTTAGAGATGAATTCAGTCACGGTGAGAAAGCTTTCAGCTCCGCTGTGAAAGGAAGTGCTCTCTCTATTCAACTGAAGAGCAAGATCGATCCTACCTGAGGATCGTGGCAGAGTGAGTGGGTGGCGGAGTTAGTAAAAGTTCAATTCCCTAAGAGCTTTTTACCCTTGTTACAGTAAGACTTAGAGGCCTCATGTGATTTTTCAAAATCTATAATTAAATACAATAAACCCATAATTATCTCGAAGCAGCACTGTAATCTCGAATGCACCATAATCATGTTTTTGTCTCCGTTTGGACTTTTCCGCAAGCTTAGCAGGAATTTAGTCTATGTTGCACAGTAGTCTTCACAGACAAGTGATAATTGTACTATAATTGTTTTGTGTAAACAATTAAAGAGACCAAAAAATCCAACAGGCAGCGGCAGGTGTGTGAGGGCATTGTTACTATCAGATTTGTTGGAAAAGTTTCATTATCCCTCCTGTCTCCCACACTCTTAAAAAAGGATACCAAGAAGGGTTCTTTGCAAGGTCAGCAGATTTCAATTGATGGTTCTATGGTGAACCACGTTTGTCACACGGTAGATGTGTGAGTGTGTACAACTTTTATTCCAGTGTAAAGGACAATGTATGACAGTGTAAATGAGTTTTTAGGAAGAAACCCTTAAGTCATTTGAAGGTTCTTCACATTCATGGCATCACTCAAAGAACCCTTTTCTATTATCTCAAGTGGCCTAGAAAAGTACTCATCAGAAGACCCCCAGTAAACACAGTGGAATGTGTTTCCCCCCTGATGTTTAATGTGATGTGTTGCAGGACTGCAGTGCTTTGGACTCCAAGGATGTACCAAAACCTGCATCAGTGTTCACTCAGCTCACAGAGTTGGTAAACAACTAAGAACTGACAATGAGAAACCAGGAGGCTGTGACTGACCACTGAGTCAGCCAATCGCCCAGCAGGTGGGTCACCTCTACTGTTTTTAGCATCATGCACATTCCTCCTAGCAGAAGAGTCTGAAGGCAGAGCTGAATAATAAATCTCTCAATGTAAACAGTTTATTAGGTACATATTAGTATGTATTTCTAAGCACATTGTGGATATCATTAGTACTTGAAGATCATTGACTGTGTGTTTAACAACAAAGAAGGCATTATTAATGCCTGGTTATTCAGCCAAAAGTGGTCATGTGGTCAGTTTCTGACTCCAACAACACTGCTGTGCCTGATGAACTAATACTAGCACAACACCCACTACCATGCCTGTGTCACCACTATGCTAAGAACTGTTAAACAAACAAATCATTTCTGGTGGCCCCTTTCCATGCATGGTTGTGGTTGGGGGTGGCTAATAAATTGGGCGGCAACAGACAGAATACAGTCTGTACACCTACAAAGTGTACCTGTGTGGTAGATGTTTCTGATAAAATGGCCAGGTGGGTGTACCTGCTAAACAGGCAACTCTGTGTATACAGAGACAGCGACACCACAACTACCCAGCAACCCCTGCTATCTCAGTGCCTCTGATTATTTATCAGTATCTCTCCCTCCCTCTCCCTCTCTATTGCTGAGCCACACCTCTTCTCACACTGCCATAAAACAAAAGTACACCACACACCCTGTCATCCCTCCACCACAAGGTGCTCTGCATATATCTCCTAAAAACAGTTAGCACAGAACCTGCCCATTACTGGCCACATTAGGACACGTTCCCAGAAGACAGTCCACATTTAAAACCAGACATGTTTGCACCCGGTTGTTAAACGGTCCGAATGGTACCACTGACGCAGTCAAGACGTCACAGTGTTTTCTGTTTATCTCTGGGTCTTTAGTGTTCCTGCATTCATCAGTGTATGACGGAGGATAAAACATGATGTGAGAGAGAAGGATGGAGAGAAAGAGAGAAGGAAAGAAAGTGAGGGAGGGAGGGAGGGAGGGAGGGAGAGAGAGAAACTCGTTGTCCTTGATCCTGTTTGCATGAATTATGATTTTCAGGGGAGGGTAGGGAGGAGAAAGAGAGGACGGGTGGGTGTCTCCCACACGCACTCACGTTTCTCTAGGAGGAGGACTGTGACTCACTGGCTCCAGGCTTTGAATCCTCGCCTGGCCCTTTACCAGAGAACTCCCCCTGAGACCAGCTAAGAGAGAGAGAGAGAGAGTGAGAGAGAGAGAGAGAGAGAGAAAGGGAGAGAGGGTGAGTGAGTCATCAATTGTGTTCGCACGTCACAGTCACGGGTCACAATTTACTCAAACTGGTCCCTTTCGACACAGCAGCAACAGCTTTGAAATGCCTGTAGATACACACAAATGCACTCACTCACATCGTTTGGCACGTCATTCAAGTCTCTCTCTCGGCAGATCCAAGTCCTTTAAGAAATCCAGTGCGAAGCGACAGATGTGACGAGTGAAGTGCCTTGGAATACAGCACTTTGTTTGTGACGGAAATGGAAACAGGCCTACCTGTTGTGCCTATTTTAAGGAGGTGCAACATTCCTCATCGAGCCATGCTGGTGACATGGAGTCATCGCACCTCACAGAATTCAGAGCAGCATTTCTTCAGTTATTCAGGAGTCAGGAACATTTATTATTGGTCACTTCTAAGCACACTGGAATTCTTACTACAGCAGTAACTAGGCTAATCATTAAGCTTGTTTTTACTGTTCATGCTTTTAACAAGCAATGAAAATCAACTTACAATCATTAACAAATATGACTATAGTCACTGGTAAAAATCTGGACATATGAGCAATGCTCCTGTTATGTCTGACACCATATGTGATGTAATACCCATCTCCGGGTCCAAACACTCCTTCAGATCCTGTAAATGTAAACCTGTGAACATGTGAACCATTCCACAATCACTTTTTAATAAGTCATCATTGAGGGTTAAAAAAGGATCTAAATTCTTTTAACTCCAAAACGCTTGTTAAGATGTCCATGTCCAAGCCTCTGCTATGTTGGCTGAGGCTCTCGTCTTTTCAACATGTAAGGTGTCCCTGTCTGAATAGATCAGAGTCTGTAAAACTACTAAACTGCCATTCTACCATTTTCCTTGTGCTGAGAAATAGATACGGCTGGCTGATCAGGTTACAATCCTTAAACGGATTAAGTAAAATAAAGTTTGGACCCTGTGAGCTCCAACACTATCTAGCTAACCTAGATAGCATTAGCACCCACTTGCAAAAGCCAAACTGGCCATTTGTAAATATCCTTGATAGAGTGTTTTAATTGTTAGGGTTGCATTTGAAGGCTGATGGTTTGTCAGGTTGTCAGACCAGGGCTGATGAAGATACCTACCTAGCTAAGGCAAACTAGCTAAGGCAGGTATCTTCACCTTAGATGGGCAACACAGAAAAAGGGCTAACCTCCAAAACATAAAGATAGGGATGCATAGCAAGAAATACCATATAAAACCCAAAGTCTATATCAAGGCTTTGGCTTTTGCCAGTGGGTGCTAACATTAGCTAAATCAGTTAGTAGAGGTTTGGACCCGGATGTAAGGTTGATGTGTCACCTCATAACAAGCAATTATGTGCTAGTGTATGCTGATATGTTACAACCAGTGCATTACACTCAGCACAAGTACAATCTTCATGGAATAGCTATTGCCTCGCCCACACCAGAGGATAAGCCAGTCCTGAAGTTCAGTGTAACAGAATGTTCTTCAGCATGTTGTGTGCAATTAAACATCTCCACCAGAGAGGTCATCAAATCCCTAATGCATACATAGTGTAGCTTTAAACAAGTCTTACAGCTCAAAGCAAAGCATCCTTTAGTGTGGGAGGGGAAGGCGGATTCTGCAGCGTTGACACCCCACAAGGCCAATAACCAATGAAAGCCGAGCTGAAAGTAGGGATCAAAAGCTGATCCACGTTCCTCTGCTGTATCACACCAATGTGCCCGTACTTAACTGCTCATTTAGAATACAGTAAAAAAACAGAATTTATTTATTCTTATCACTGTTGTAAAAAGAAAACATTGTTCTGTTCACGTTTACAAACTGCACATATAACCACAAAAAACACTGTGTGTGGAGTTTTAATCTGGGCAAATCTTATAGTATATAGGGCTGAGATGACTGAAACATATAAGTCCTGTTCTGTTCTAGGGCTGGGTAATGCCGCAGTGTGGGCCAGAAGTAGCATTGGGAGACCACTGTCACACAGGAGCTTTTTCCTCCCCAGAGACTGGAGTCAAATATTCTTAGACTCCAGATTTACGTCCCCTCGTACTTGAGGCATGGTGAACTCCGCCGTGCCTGTGCAGTGTGTGTGTGTGCTCTCTCGCTGCGCTGCACGGACTGCAGTTTTTTCCGCTGTTCCGGGGGGAGGATTCTCCCGGCAGGAGCCTCATGACTCCGGGCGCGTAAAAGCGTCACGTGTTGTGCGGGGAGTGAACTGGGCTACACACGGCGGCGGCTCACGTTCAGCCTCCTTCATTCATTCGCCCTGCTCCACATCCGAGCGGCCCCGTGTCTCTGACACACGCAGCCAGTCAGCCAACCTTCGGGTCAATATGTTCACATTGGTCTGTTTGCAGTTACGAAATGAACAAACTTGTGCAAAGAAAGTCGCTCTAAAACCGGCACGACATCGGTGAAGGCTGCCCCGGAGCTCAGGCGGGGGGGCTGGAAGTTGCTAACACCGTTTATTGTGTTTTTGTTGTTGTTAGCATGTTAGCATGTCGGTTTCTAAAACCTCCTTTATTACAGTCGGTCTCGACGCGGCACACATGCCATCATCCTGAATTATCTAACTGTTTTTCACAGACATCCCTCACAAAATCAGGTGATTTCAGAAAACGACGCGCTAGCAAAGCAAGTGGAGAGGGCAGCTCAACACTGAGGACGAGTCTCACGAAGTTCCGTGACCATTCATGTGTGTACTGGACCTGATTATGTGTCTGCTATTAGCCAGTGGCAGCTAACAGCAGCTGAGAGTTAACGTTCGCTTGCTCGCTCGCTCGCTCACTCACTCACTCACACCCACACACGCGCGCGCACACACACTGTCCGGCTGCTGGACTGAAACCGATCCGCGTGTCCACGTGTTTTCTCGATTTCCATCTCATTTGAATATGTAAGCTTGGCTCGCCTATCGGCCGTGGCCGCCTTCAAACGCAAACTCTATTTGTCAGATATGGGTCTGGGAGCGCAAATCGGAGAGCCCAGCCTCCGAGTGCCCGCCCTCTCAGACACGTTGCCTTGGGAGAAGTAACACGGGGCGCACAATCGCAGCTCCGCATCGCTGCAAAACCCACACGTACCTCTCACATCGGAGACTGGCTGCTGCTCCCGCTGCCGCCCCGAGTGTCCTGGATTTACCGCCGAACAAAGGAGACTAGCCGATTCCCTCCGTCCTCACAAGGTACGACTGGCTGAATTTCTCCCTAAGCCGTCGCTTTAGAGGAGCGTTTCGGGTAGAAACAGGCGGAGCGGCACGTGTACTGGAGAAATGTCAGAGACGGAGCACACGTATTTACATAATCCCTGATATCCAGAGGCGCCTGGACGCAGTGCGAGATTTACCGGGGCTTCAGGCGCATCTGTCCGGTTTCTCTACATGAAGGAAGGTGTTAATTAACCCGTGTTTAGTCTGTTTAGTCGTGTGAAGATCGTGTAACGATCATATAGGCCGGCTGCGGCTCAAAGACGCGTCTTGGATTCATATTCTTGCTTTAATGCCGGTGTTGATGAGATTAGTGGTCTGTTCCACTACAGATCTCTCAGGGGGTCTTATTTAAAGGTATGCCGATTTAGGCGTTAATCTGGTCAGTGTTTGAGGACTGTGTGTGGTGATTTGACTGGTGGTAAGGTGTTAGCTGTCCAGTGCCCCACCCCTCACAAATCCTACAGGTAACTCAGCTAATGACGGTTTGAGCGAAATCACTGTTTTTGTGTTGGGGGGTAAAAACACTGCCCACTGGACCTGTTGCCTGTTATAGCTGTTATAGGAGCAGGTTTAGCCTGTGAACACAGAGGTGTCATTTTATATCTTCTTTTATATGTTGCTTTCTGTAGAAAATGCATATCTTTACACCATGGCTAATATGTGCATCCACTTTAGACGAATAAAACTTTATAACACTACAATCAACACGAGAGAGAGAGAGAGAGAGAGAGAGAGGGAAAGCCTCAAGGCCTTTTAACACCCTTGTTTACTCAAGTATCTTTCCAAAAGTTGTTAGTCCACTGTGAACTGTCCCTGTCTATCTGAGGCGGAATCAGAAACAGAGGGTTTGGTGATGGTCACACGCCACCCTCACGTTTCTTCACCGTCCCCTCATCACTGTTGTTTTAATGGATTTGGCTGCTTAACAAAGGCGATCAGCTGGACTCATGATATCACCAGCAGTTTGTCACCTTCCAGAGACGTGTTTACTGCTGTGTCTACGACAGACTGTTACATAAGGTCACTTTTATTACTCCAGAGGAAACGTGTTTACAGGCACCTTCCCGTGGAACAATCAATTGATGTAAGCACACTCAGGTGATAAGATACAGGCTAAATATACTCCTGCCTAACATCTAGTTGATTAAGAACTTCCAGCCATTTGACAAGATCATTCTAGTTCTGTGTTTGCTGTGCAGCTGCTCAGAAAAGAAGTGCTAAACTGATTGTGCAGACTGTGTTTGAAAGAAGGAGCAGCTTTATTGGTCTTCTTAATAAGCTGATTTTTAGGAGTATCATATTCCAGGCAGCCCCCACATCACCCGCACCCATCCCCTGTTTGCTTAGATAGGCACGCTGTTTAGGGTCTGTATATACCCTATAGCTGGCTTTATGGTGTCACCCTTGTGTGAATCTTGGAGGGGTGGGGGGAAAAAGCTCTCCTCCCCGTCCTGAGAAGACAGGAGGCTTTCACACTTTCTCCCGTGTGCCACGTGCTCATTTAAACAAAGAAACATGTGCAGTCATGATTTCGGATCCTACCTCTTCGTTTATAGCATGCACTTCTCGATGTGACTGTTATGAAATATTCTAATAGAGCCATGAATGGGGCTTGGGGTGGTGGGGGTAAAGAAGCCTCAGACCACATCACAAGAATCATGGTCACTTGATTCATTTGGAGGTACAAAAGCAGGATGCAGGCATTCCAGCCTTTGTGTTAATCCGCCCCAAACTCTGAGTTTTTAAATGAGGCCTGGCTACACATATTTTATCTCCTGTATCTCAGCGTTGCCGCTCCGGTACAATGGCTGTTGTGAAGGGCTATTGTCTGTGTCCCATGGTGGTCGTCATGGTCGCAGTGTTCCAGTGTTCCAGTCTCATTGAATAAGCAAGCGAGGATCTGGGCGTGTGCAGTGGGCCACCTGGTTGGTCACACGCCACATTCGTATAGGTTTTATGTGGAGGAGAAAATCAGAGTGCATACACGCATACATGCACACAAACTGCTTAATAGTTCAATTTTGTGTACTGCTGTGGATAACTGTGCTCATATGACTACTTAAATAGAACTAGACTTTACTGGCCAAGTATGCTCACAACATACCATATACCATATACTATATATGCATATTTAAATTAAAGTGCTGAGTGCAGAAGGCAAGATTAAGTGTAGGCATATAGGAGTGGAGTACACGAAGAAGCACTAGTCTGAGAACAAATCCATATGAAACTGTTTATATGTTACACAGTATGGAATGTATGTCTGTATGTATAATTGAGAGTAATGTAATACTGTGAAACCTCATACTCAGTCCAAAGACTGATGACCACTCAGGAATCAGCCCCCAGACAGCAGATATATAATCTAATGGAGCTTTCAAGGCCAGTTGGTGGTTTTCAGAGTTTGTGAAGTAATCAGTCTTTTATATGGGCACTGTTTATCCTTGGTCTGCACTTGAGTCTCAGGTGTTGTGACTGGATGGTGGCCTGTCTGGCCTACTGCTATGTCGCTACCTCACAGGGTCAGGATTTCACTGAGACCGCATGCTTAGGTTGGCATTTTTAACCACCAGTGCCTGCTCGGCTGTTAATCTCCATGACCGGTCCAGATAGGTGACTGCATTTGAGTGCGTCAGGGATATTTGAGGGCCAAAGGCATTTACGGTAATAAAAAACAGAATGCTTTTAATTCTTAATAGCTCTGCTTGCTGTTTTTTAACCTTGCATTTTGCCATTTTTGCAGTCATTACAGCAGGCTCTTCTTGTCTCCAACAGGTCAGTGATGGTCAGTCTTGGTTAGGACCTGTGGCCGAGAATGTCAGCTTCAGATTCGGATTGTTCCATTGACTGGCTGGCCAGTGATGACGAGGAGGGCAACGACAGTGAGGTGGAGACAAAATGCGAAGGAATGCAGGGGATGCTGTCTAGCACTCGTGCAGCTGAGGAAAAAGCTCAAGCCTGCACAAGGAGCACAGACAGCCCAGTGAAGCACAAGGGGGCCAGAATTTCCAGGAGTAGCTCCCCCTCCAGCTGCACCAGCTCCTTCTGCAGCACAGAGGGGGAACTGTCTCCCCCAGGAGAGAGGGAGGCCGGGTCTGGCTTTAGCTGCACCTCAGAAAATCCTAAAGGCAAGAGCAAGCAGGCACAGAAGAGAGCGTGGAGCTCGATGGTGCCGGATCAAAAAGAAAACCAACATGCAGCCAGCCCAACAGAGAAGGACAGGCTGTTTGCATGCAAGGTGAGGCATGCAGTGAGCTTTGAGTCACACTCGATGCACGAGCAGAGCAGTGGAAGTGCCAGTGTACCGAAAAGCGCCCTTATCACCTGCATGATCTAGCTTTGCCTAAGCAGAATACATGTTAGAAATACGCAAGGTGGAACCACTTCCAGGAAGACCCCTCCTCTTTCTTCTTTCTAGGTGAAAAGTGAATGAGTCATTTCAGTCTTGTGAGCCAACAGGACTCATATTTCATTTATAGGACTACCATAAAGCCAGCACATGCCTCTATCCATATGGTGAAGGGTCAATTATTTACATTTGTTCTATCTTTGAGGGCCTGTTTTTTTTCCCTTTTTGTAGACATCCAGTATATGTGTATAAATACTCATGTCAGGTTATGAATATGAGGAGTGGGCCTTAGTGTTAGTATTGTGATATCAGTATTTCAAATTCAAGGGCACATGTTTGAATTTTAGCCTGGTTAAAAAAAGCTTGATCAAAAATAACTGCAATATCATAAAAAACATTCTTGTTTGAAAATAAAAAGTTATTCGGGAAACACGTACTCAGGGCATTTACAACACAAGAGTTATTCTGTATTGAAGAATGAATAGCCCTTGAATCCAAATGATGCTGAATGATGGTCTTTGTTCCACAGTGTGTGGAGTTGCAGTGCTACATTCACCCGCTCTCCTCCATCCTGAACGGCCTCCGTTCTGGAAGATACAGAGAACGTGAGTAGAAGCCTATTCTTCATGCTCTTCTTTTAGTGGGCTGTGTTCACGTTAATACATAGTTATGAAATCTGTTGAAGCTACAAGCGTTTGATCAGTGATCAGTAAAGCAGCTGACAAGTATGGGCCAAAGATAGGTTGCCAAGGCATGAAGTGTGTGTTTCTGAGATTTGATATGGTAGCGTCTGTGGTGTACTTTGTTTGATGCAAACATATCTCATAACCACAACTCTTTCCTTTTGTGATCACTGCTTCACTCCACCACAATGGAACATGGATGCCATAAAGGGACAGGCGCCATGCGATATAAAACACCTGATCCTGTAAATTCCCTAAAGATTTTTCTTCACTTATTACAGACACAATGGATGTAGTCTCAGGGGTATACGATGTTCCTTTCCAGTGCCCATAAGCTGTAGAATAAAACACTTCAGAAAGCATTTGGCCTGCATACTTTTTGTGCATTGCTTTTGCAAGTACATTGGCTTCAGCAGTGGCACTTTGTAAAAGCTGTGGTTAGAGGATTGGTGACACATATTTGAGCCAGACACGGCTTTAACACGTACTACCACATGATATTAAGCCTGGTAGATGCTGAATGATGCATTTCGTTGGCCAGGCTTTAGTTCCACATGGCTTAGCGGGCAAGCTGTGCAGCAGACCAGTCTGCTCACGAGCGCTTGGGCTGTGGGATCTGTGTCAAAACCCGCGACCCCCAGACTTCCTGGTCATAGAGACAGAGAGTCTGCCCTCCCACACACTTCACAGGAACCCATCTGCTCTACAGACGCAGCCCGGCCTGTCAGAGACAATGCGCTGGGGTTGGATGTTTAAAAAAATGTCTTTTCCTTTCACAGGGCTCAGCACTTTCCAGGAGAGTGTGGCCATGGATCGGATCCAGAGGATAATGGGGGTCCTGCAGAACCCGTGCATGGGGTAAGGGCCCTCTTTGTAACAATGTGCCAATATTGAACAGCCAAATTTACAAAAAAATAATGTCAAAAAACATTTATACAATGATATTTATTCAGCATTTTCACTAAACTAATTCCAGTTACTCAGGACTAATTATGCTGTGTTTGCAATGAGACATACAAGTGGTCACTGTTCTTGAAGTACAGATGATGCCTACAGCATGCTCCTAAAAGCATATTGTGACATTGTGTGCTATTTATGACAGTAACGAATAATATCATCATATTATCCACCCATACTCGAATACATTTTCTTTAAGCAGTTACTGCCAATACAGATGTAATTCCAACATCACTGTGCACCACTACTGCCTCCAATTCCTCAGTCAACCCACACACAGCTTGCTGAATTTTGCCCATTTGTCACTCCGATGACAGCGTATATATAGTTATTTGGTCTGATATACCTCCCAGTGTCACACTCACCTACACTCTTGTTGATAGACAGGTGAATGTGGGAATCTACATGTGCTTTTATGGGGGTGTGAAGCGTTCCAACCATGCATCAGATTTTCCAACATGCTACTGAATGGCTCCTGTGCAGCTGTAGTTGTGCCTGTGGCTTCTCAGCAGGTTTCCTCTTGCTCTGGACGCTAAAGCGACACCTGTAAAGGCTGTAGGCCCACAGCATGAGGCTCCAATGTGGAACAGCAGGAGGGCCACTCAGCCGTGTTAGATCGGCTGTTACAAAGCTTAATGTGGATGCGGTACAGTGGACAATCCTTGCCCAGGTCATTAAAAATGTCCTGAGCTCCATTCTGGGAATAACCTTGCGTCCAATTGATTAGCTCTCTGCTGGAGAGACTATGTAATGGCCTATGATGTCACTGTCAGGAGGTGAAAAGTCTTCTGTTGCTTCAAATGGCTTGCAGTTCCAGAGTGGGTCATAAACACATCGTTCTGCCTTTTCAGAGCGGCTTTTCTCAAGTAGCTTAGCTCTGTTTCCTTTTGTGTTATTTTAAAAAATTCAGTTCTCCTCACACTGATGTAGTTCTAGTACACAGTATCTAGTCTGACACAAGTCAGACCTGAGGCTTGTAGGCTTGCAGCTTGTCCAGTATGTTTTCAAAATGTTGTAGTCATCTGAAATAAGATGCCGGTGACTAAAGTCATGGATCTACAGTTTTGGGTGGAGTGCTTATTTAGGCCATCTGATCACAGCACTGAGCCAAGACAGTCCCAGTTGAACCACCAGCTGCTCCCGACACCAGAGAGACAAAGCGGGGGTGTGGCTGCCTCTCTGTAGGCAGACACAGCATTTGTGGGGCAAAGAGAGGTCGTTGTGCACCTCCTCCTTCGGGCTATACAATATTGCCAGCTGGCAATTCCTCACAGAAGGACCACAATGGTGGAACAGGGATAAAACTGACTTCTCTGGCAGGGGTTATTCTAGATAATGTATCGCATAAATTTAACATGCTTAGAACAGGGACCCAGCAGGTAGACGCTGGTCATATGATTTACACTAATCTCTATTAACCATCTGCTGGGTCCCGCTAGGAGTCAATGGGCACCGGCCCGCATGTGTGCGTGCCTGCGTATGTGTGTGGGGGTGGGCGTGTAAGCCTGCGTCACTTTTCCTTAGCAGAACTAGTTTTCTTTTCTGTGCAGCGTGGTTGCCAGTGCCCCGCTGCAGGCTTACGTGCCTATTTTTAGAGGCGAGAGAAACGGTTGCGCTTCATGCCACGTGTGGGCACAAACATGTGTGAGTCAGCCTAGGACGTGTTCTAGACTGGAGCAGAGTGTACTCTATATGTGGTGAGGTGCTCTTTTGCATCTGATGAGGTCAGCAATAGAGACTAGATTTTCACACTTACTCAGATCAGATGTAGTGCCTGATTCAAGCTCGTGCCACTTAAATATGTGTTTTTTTTATTTTCGGTCATGAGTGGATAGCTCCTGCTAAATCATATCCTTCCTGTGCCATGCAGTGAGCGGTATGTCAACATCATTCTGAAAATGGAGGAAATGCTGAAGAGCTGGTTCCCTCACGTAAAACCCCGCCAACAAGCCACTGCTGTGGAGCTGACGCAAGAGACAGCCCTACTAAAGAAACCCAAGGTAATGTGTTTGTTATTGGTTATTGTGGCTGTCATAGATGTGCCTTGAAACCAGGCAGGAGGCTGTCATAAACGGCACAAGTTAGTAGGATAGAAATCCCCACATTTATCAAAAGAAGTAGGTGTACTTTCTTACTAGCACATGGCGTGTACCAGTGTGCTTTGTTTCTGTAGAACAAGAATCACCCTTTAAGAGGATAGAGATTAGGGGGGGGGGACAATGAGTTGAATGCCTCTGTGAAACCCAAAGTAATTTCACACCAGTGTTCCTCACAGACACAGACTTGTCACGAACATGGGTAAGGTGACTACTGGCAGACAGCAAAGGACAGCCTAAAATACCTATTGTTCTGTAATCACTGGGCCAGTGAGGAACAGGGCAGGCAGAAAGGGATTAAAATCTATTTTTACAGTTGAAAGGTACTACGCACACATCTCATGTTCCTTAAGAACAAAGGTAATTTGGGGAAAAGAGTCTCAGTGGATAGCTAAAGGTCAACAAAGGCATCTGCGTAAAAGATCATCCAAGGGTTGTTTCTATACAAGTCTTCCTAATTTTGGCTGCTGGATTCTCATCTTTAAATAGACTTGCATATTCATATGGTGATTTAATGTGGCCCACTTACTGTTCACTAACTTTTTTTTTAGTGCCATAAGGCAATAATAAGCAGTGTAAAAAAATACTGTGTATTCAATATATATATATATATATATATATATATATATATATATATATATATATATATATA
>CM067474.1:50439887-50472256 GCA_034552555.1 Semaprochilodus insignis | reverse complement strand
GGTCCGTCCACTTTCAGTGTCCCTCGGAAACACTTCCGTTGTGTTTTGAGGCTTTCTGCATGTGTTTTGGAAGTTGCATGTGTTTTTGGTGTTTGCTGCGCGTTTGAGACTTTGCAGCGCGTTCGGTTAATGGTTTGCAAGCGGTCTCATTTTGATGCTTGTGTTTTCAGATCTTGCAGCGCGTTTGGCTAATGTTGTGCAAGTCGTGTCATTTTGATGCTTGTGTTTTGAGACTTTGCAGCTCGTTTTTAACTTGCAGTGCGTTGGGCTTTCTCGGCCACCGTAGTCACCATATAAAAACAGGAGGCATGGACACAGTGGGACAGTGTACAACATACCCAGACAGTTCTCAGATAGGTTTGATTAGAGTGTTTTATTATTTTTCTACCTTCTTTACTGCATTCTAATTTTGCTAGATGTTTAATTCAGATCTTTTAATAAAGATTTTTAAATAAATTACAATGTGTTTCCTGGGACAAATTAAAGTCTCTAAATGAAGTGTTTTAGAATCTTTGAAAGGCTTTTCATTGTTAGTAACTGTTCTGAATTTCTTTAAGCCTTTTTTAAGCCAAATTTCTTGACTGTCAAAATCATCTCTACATTATTAGTATTACAATTACAGCACTCTTGAAAAGTAGTGTGCTCTCAGATCAGTAAGCTATTTTTCACAGGTGCAGGCTCCCCTTCTTCTTCATTTTCACCACTTATTTTATTAGCATAGCATTCCCATGTTTGAGAGTGCTCAACATACTATGGCACAGAGGATTAGCACAGGGAACAGATGATTAGATGATGACTATGGTCAGTTATTTCCTGTGTTTGACATGGGGCCCCACTGAGAGGTCTTCCTAAGACTGTGATAGGCTGTGTGGCCCCGCTCTGTGTGCTATCGGGGCAGCTGGGTTAAGTTTAAACAAGCCACCACCCCACTCCATTCTCACCTGACAGCCCTGTTCTGGAGTTGTGGAGTGATGAAGGAGGAAACGGAGAGAGTCTGGAGGCTTTGGGAGAAGATCTGCCCACTGATAGGGTCACATACTCAGACACAGTTCCAGTTCACTTACAGTTAGTCTAGCCTCCATTTCTGAGGATGATTTAAGGTTGCAAGGTTGTAAAGTCACACAAAAAGGTACATTTTGGCCTGGGTGGGCACGCCTGAAGGTCCTAGACATATTGCAAACAGAAACCGGTTACAGCTTAAATGAAGAGCATAAACAAAGCCTTTAAGATGCCCTGCCAGATAACAATGCAAAACAATTAATTATCTAACTTAAATTAAAGCAGCGTGGACACGGTTATGAGCACTACCTGGAACTTGTCCCTGCTGTCCCTATCTTTGTCTATACAGACCAGAAGCAGCACAAAAATATATATAAGATACACATATCCAAACACACACAACCACACCTAGCACACCAAACCAAAACAGATATGGCTAGAATGTGCAGTCTTAGGGCTGGCCTTCTCGCATAGTATCTTGGGACAATACAAACCTAGGGGGTCAGAAGGAGTGAACATCTCAAATGTGTTTTTTGCATCTAGTATGTCTTCAGTGCTCCCCCAGAGACCACTCAAATATTCCGCCAGCTGGACTGGTTTGCAGCAACAACACATGAACAAATAGCTCACATGTGGACATGTATGAAGCAAGCTTATTCTTTGCAACAAAGGGGCAGGAAAAAGGTTCTCAAACTGAATTAAAGGATCCTCAGGAGATTGCCATGAAGGAATGACATGAGCCTTTTCAAGCCTTTCTAAGAAAAGCAACCAAGCCAACGGCACATTGGCTCGGGGGTCCATAGCATACCCTCAAATACCATGAATCCTTCTAATGCAACACACACAGTTCAAACTACATCAAGAAAAATGATTCCCATGTCGCAACAAACTGACCTTGGCTTTAACGCCTCCTCCCTTTCCTAAGGCAGTTTTTGTTGGAGGTAAAGCTAACAGGGAGGCTGAAGAAAGAGAGTCCTCCCATAGTGGGCGTTCCGGCCGACTTTGCTCTAAGCCCGGCTGCAGCTCTGACAGCTCTAGGTCTCACTGGACTATCCACTCCCAACAGCTGCTGGTTATTAGCCATACCGAGGCCCTGGCTTGCTGTGTGCTTGTCTGAGTGGCGCCAGCTCAATATTCATATTCAAGACTCAACAACAGCCTGAGGGAAAGCCATGACACTTATTTTTATAATTATGAACTGCACAGTGCAGGACTCGTTTTCTGTCACCAGCACAAATCCTTCATCATGACAGTATGGGTGTTGGAAAATGCAGGAGAAACCACAAATATAGACAAGAGAAAGCGTAACATGCTATAACAAAGAGGCCACAGGGCTGAAAGACTAATCATTTTTATATAGGAATTGCAGTGCAATTTTTGTTATAGAATACGTCATCAACAATGTTGTCTTAACAAATTTTAAACCTTGACATTTTACCTAGTAACACAGAGCTTTTGAACTGCCTGTAGATGACTAAGACCAAACAAACTCAAGCAACAAAACCCCCTTCTATACCATCACAATCATCCAAGTAATCCTAAACACAAATTTAGACCCAGAAGTCCACAAATACTTATTACATCTCTGTTCTAGTACAAATTTAGATTTTTTGTCCATTTTCTTGTTTCTCTCCTCTCTTTTTAAGACCAAAGTACTGTTTATCTGAAGGTGACAGCTTTGACGGTCTACTTGCACGGTGGTTAGGAGTCCCAATTTTCTCTACATCTAATAATTTCTTGTACTGCTGTTTGCAAGGTCCTATTTATTCACCTTTGCCCTTCTTACGAAAGTGAATTATCTTATATTAAATACCCTCAGGAATGTCCGCTTCAGCCATTTAAGATGCACAGCACAAAGAGAATTTGCTTGTGTAAATGTTACTGTCTCTTTGAGGGGGAACATGATGTCAGTGAGAGCTTTGGAAACAGCATTTGTTGAGTGAACACAGCTGTAACTCACTGGTTTCAGGATTGGAAGGATTAAAGAGTTAAAGTAACGTTAGGTTCACAGAACAAAAACTAAATACTGATAGATTTGATATTACAGGGGAGCTGCAAAAAGTGTAATTTTCTGTTAAACATTGTTTTATGCTGATTTTCTGCTACAGAAAAAAATATTTCTTATACATAATGGCAAAATGGATATCAACATGGATGTTAGATCAGGACAGTATAGAGCACATATTTTGTTTCAAATATTGTAATTTTATGATGTTGAATGCTCTAATTAACTAAGAATGGAAATATTACCGTAACACCACAAGACACATTTGTATCAAATTGCATATATGAAAACTAGCATAAGCAGAAGTAGATAAGTGCAGTTGTGACTGTAACTGTAAAATATAAACAGTACCAATCAAATTCAAACATGATAGAAGCAGAATAAAACACCATTTTACTTTGGTTGTCATCACTGCTGAGACCCTAGACTTTCCAGAGGGGGGGAGGGGGGAAAAAACAACCCACACACATCATTATTCCTCCCACGCTGATGTACTTCACTTTACAGAGTACAGAAATCAAACTTGACTCCCTCTCACCGCCTTCGGCAGCTGCTTAATAAATCCACCCATTATGTTCTAGCACTTCAGTTCAACTTGAACCCTGAAGTTTTTCTATAAAGAAGTAATATTTGTAGACAGACTCACACTATCCTAACCCTTCAAAGCCTGCTGCTATGCAGTACAGTAGGGACAGCCCAAATGTGTGGGGGAAGAACTCATGGAATGTTCTGTGAGGACTAGACAGAGCCTGCTGCACTATTTTGCTATAAATAAACACATTAGCCAATCAAATCAACACAAAGAACAGCAATTACTGCATAGTGTTTTTCCAAAACTATCATGCAGTGTTTATGCAACTGTTTTTATTCTGTTAGCTGTAAATAGCAAGCATGGCATAAATACAGTTGGATAAAAAATGAGGTGGAGCTCCAGTTTGGGATCAATAGTACCTGTCCTCCACTTCAGTAAACACCTTCATGACCTTCCATGAACAAACATGGTAAAGAATGTTAATTCAAAGTGTTCTGTAAAATGTAGTACAGCGTTAAAGAGGAACTCCACTGATTTTTCTACATTTTTGGATTTTCACATGTCAACAACAAAATCATTCAGAGCAGTTTGGTTCAAAATCCTTAATTCTAGAGAAACTTACCAATGTAGAATTGTTCACAATAGTGGATATAAGAACCAGATGTCTGAAGAGTTTAATGCCTCTAAAAGTTCCACTGCAGAAAGTAAACGAATGAAATGGTCATCAATTCACTGCCTTGACACCTGAGACAGTGCTTTATGATAGTTTTATAACGGTTTGGCCTAAAACGTCTATTAAGTTAATATATTCATGGTGGAGAGACTGCAATGGACTGGTGGCATGTCCAGGGTGTTTTCTGCCTTGTGCCCAATGAATGCGAAGATAGGCTCCAGCACCCGCCGCAACACTTAGAAGATGAACAAATGAATGAATGAATGAATGAATGAATGAATGATGGAGGAACACATGAAGGAAAACTTATTTTTCCATGATTTTACGATATTTTACCATCATCGACATGGCATATTAAAACTCAGAAGACACATGTAAGTTCACTGGCGAGTTTTGGACAGTAAATAAATTGGTTATATTTGCACTGTAGACATCGGGACTATTGGTTCCCATGACCACCACTGTGAAAAAATCACAGTTGGCAAGTTTCACTACAATGTACCATTTCACAATCACTCTGAATGAGTCTATATCCCAACCACAGAATTATGCAGAAAAATCGGTAGAATTCGCCTTTAAAGCCTTGAGATCTGATAATTCAAGCATATGCTTGTTGGTCTAAGAACTGGTATTATGTAAAACATGGTTTATGTAAAACAACATCAAAAACTGCAAAAACTGCATGTGGAAAAACACAACTTTTTGGATAAGAACTGCAGACAGACTTTTTCAGAAAGAAGAGTCAGTATTGTTTCTCTTAGCACTGACGGCTTTAAATAGTTATGAAACATTGCCCAGTTAGTTTGTGTTTAATGTAAACAAAATATTCTCCATAAGGTTTAAATCTGGATTCTGGATAGGCCAAAACAGTAAAGATCACAGTGTTTTTTGCTTGGCCCATTATGTTTGCCTGGTAGCGTAGTCGATCAACCAAGACATGCTTGGTGTCCAAATTTTGTTTGGTCACTCAGTCTTTTCCATAAATGCATCCCCAAAACTTATGTCAACCTGCTCGAACGACATCCCGGTCTTTATTAAGTCATTCAGACGTGCCGATGTGGTTGATAGGACAATATGATTTACTGTGAACTATAAAAAAAGAACAAAACTTCAGACTGCTGCTGAACATAACTCAGAATGCGATTTCCCTTTACATGCATGCACGTCCTGCAGGCACGTAGATGCTAGATTACCTTTGTGATTATAGTAGGTACTAGCTTTAAACATTTACCTTCAGAAAATCCAAGATTAACAGTTATTTATAAAAAACAACAGAAAACATAATCTGTGGCATGAATAGCCTGAGTGACCTGCATTTAGCCTAAATGAAGGGGACCTAAAATTCAGCACAACACCCCTGTGAGAACAGCTGTCCACAGTGTTCAGCTACACTGTGAAGCATTTTTATAGCTGAGGGTAAGACGAACTCACTACTGACTTCTAGTGTTTTTTAGCTACGATAGGCCTGTAGCTCCAGCTCTAAACAAAAGAAGCACAATTTGGACAACAAACATGTTTTAACTGATCAACTACATCTGTGTAAATTTGATTTTCACAAAACAACTCCTTTATGACCACATAAATACACAATAAACATACCCTTTGTAGCAAGATATGGTAAGAACCCCTCATGCTTCAAAAAACAGAAGCAAAAACATGTGGGACACTGATATGACAAAACTTCCTTTTAGCCAACCAGCAGCTGTGGGACTGGTGTACAGGAAAGATACACAGCAGTTTCAAATACCGGAGGCTGAGCAGCACAATAAGGACTTATATCCTGAGTGTGGCTCAAGGTACATTAACAATCCAATGCATGATACCAATTTGAAGGAGTACACTCCTTTGAAGGACAGCTCATATCAATGATCTGTCTTTCATCTCACTTCCTCTTGTTGCTTAACCACAAGCCTGTGAAAAAAGATGTTGAGTTGCATTATTTTCTCACAGTTCTATGCTTGTCGAAGTAAACAGTATAGTGAGAAACTTATAGGCAGCCAAAAATTGCCTAAAACTGTTTATACAAGTAGTACATTTCGCCTATAAGGTATATTAAACCATATATATATATAACATATATATATATAACATTAAAGCGTGAATTTTGCCGAGTACTGTATATAAGAAACTTTGAGCAGAAGTCAAATTAAACATCCACTATATTACATTTGTGACATCTACGGCAAAAATCACAAATGCAAGTGCTGCTCAATAGACATATAATTCCTGATGGCTGTCTTATTGGTATTAGACTAACTTTACGAGAAGCATCCTGGAACTGCAGAGAAGCCATTTAATATGATACAAAAAGAACAAAAAAAGTTCCTCACAGTCTGCTAAGAGATAGACAACAACTCAACTGACATGATGCCCACTATTGTGTTTGGTCAGCAGCTGCTTTGTGGGTGGAGAAAAAGTGAAAGTGAATTCTCAAAGGTGGTTTACCAATGGAGTAAGTTGTAGAGCAGCATGCAATGGAAATAGGTGAGTCACAGGTAGTGTCTGTACAAAGCCCTGTCTGCAGCCAACTGCAGCAACAAGAGGAGAGTTGTGTAAGGTCTCAGTTGCCCCCCTGCTACGCTGGAGAGTGATTCATGACATGACATGACAGGCAGCACCCACCCACATGGAACACAATGAAAGACTGGGACATGTAGGAGTGCCTGTGTATGGCTATCTATTTCACCTGCCTAGTTTTCCTTTATGTCTTTCCTTTGCTTAATTCTTCGCTTTTCCACTTCTACCTGCCCCCACTTATTCCTTAGCTTGTAGCTGTTTGGCTGTCACAGATCACATATGGTTCAGTGATACTGGCAAACCACATACAGACTGTTTCCTCTTTCACTTAAGCGACAAGTGTTTGTGCACAACATTCACTCCATCAGAAAGACACTTGACCTTGTATAACAATCCAACATTTTCTGGAATAAAATGACACCCAGTGCCCTCATAACGTAACTGTAAATGAAAAGCAAAATTATCACCCTTTTTCATGAATGCTATTTATTTTTTAATGACTAAAAAGCATTGCCTATTGCCGTTTTACAATGTGGCCACTACAAATGTAGTGCTTGGGGCTGGAGTGGTGTTCATTTGGCCTTTTAACAGAGGGTTTCTCCTTTCTGAACAGGTCTGTTTGGTGTCATAGATGCTGTGCCACTGGGTGAAGTTCGCAAAAATAACATCTTTAAAAAAAGTGTTAACAAAGCTGCTTTTGCATTATGAGGCTGTCACTCCAGCAGCTAAGCAATACCCAAAGAAATACCGTGGACTGGAAGACACTGGAGCAGACAAGACTGGCAGGGACAGTAGGGGTGGGGGTTCACCACAGTCGCAATAGAAACAAAATCCTAGTAATTGTAATGTTTTTCACTTCCTTTGTAAAACCAACATTTTCAGTATGAAGGGTTTACTGTTTTATATCAACATCACAATTCAGATGGCAAGAGTGACAATTTTTAATATAGCCTACATCATCAACAGAGTTGTCTTATAATGTTTTGGGGAAATAAAAACGACAAATACAAACACTGGGCACACTACATTCAGTGTTCAGGCCTCCAGTCTGCATCTCCATCTATAGAAAATAGAGATTGAAGAGAATGTGAATCTGAAAATTTGACCATAAGATTCAACGGCTTAGTGGTCTCAGTGACCAGGTCAATTCTGACCTGTACCAGTCTACCCCTGGTTAATAATACAGTATCAAAACTAAAAAAATGTGTACTGATATTTATAATTACATTGCCAGCCTCTGCACAGCGTCTCACTTCTGTCATATTTTATGAAAACCACTACCAGTGATCAAAACTAGATATCTGGGTACATCCTGTCTATGGTTGTATTTGTCATTGCTAGGTTCCACAGCTGTAAAAAGTCTCTATTTTGCACAAGGATATCCTACTTTGCAATCTTTGCTTTGAGCTTTTTTGTCCAACCAGTCCATATAGTTCGTATTTGCAGCTGTGTAAAATCAGGACTCAGAATTGAAAACCTTATAGAACCATATTGACACAATCCTAATGGCTAAAGATGTGGTCAGACTGCAGACATTCAGTGCAACAGGTTTGCTTCCACTTTGAAATTGAGACCCAGCCACTGTGTATTTTGTTAATATCTCCTCGTTAAGCCAGGGCGTGTCACAGAAACAGCATGTAAATGAGGGACAGATCATCAAATGAAGCACAAAGATGATCAGGCAGATGGTAGGCCTTCTCATACTATATATTCAAAACAATAACAAACATCCGCCTGCTAGCCACAGGCCATGTCTCCTGAAGTGACCTCTTACATGGAAATAAACTCATTGTGATAATGGAAGTCATTCCCATGTGCTGACCTGAGACTATTTTGCCATATTTTTCTTCTAGGTTATGATTCATATTGAGACAGGAGGAGCTCCTCCTAAATCAGCACTTTAGTGCGGCGTCTACCCAGAGCCATTCAAAAGGCCAGAGGGATAGGCAGAGCACCTGGGTGTAAGGCTACACCTTTCCTGAAAGCTAACAAGCAATTGAGCAGTATATTTCCACTTCCTGTCTGAATGGATTTATAACTTCCCCCTGCTGAAAAGAAACTTCAAGTTATGTTTTTACAGTTGATATTCGTTCTGTTAGTGATGAGAGCTGGGCTTGCGTGTCAGGGCGGCTTTTTAGGAGACTTTTAGTTTTATTTTCAGGCGAGGGAAAAAAAGACGAACCAAACAAAGAGAAACAAGTGGGAATTTACTTCGGGCATCTCTTACTAATGTACTATATTACTCTATGGAGATTCATTAAACTATACTCACCATACTATACCCACTTCCACGTACACAATCTAAGACAGTGTCCATTCCATAAAACAACCAATCAGAGTATGTGCCGTTATGTAGGAGAAACAAATCTGGATGGTGCCAAACTTTTCATGCTATTCAAGCTATGATCACAAATCCCACTGCAGCCCTTCCCTTCCCAAACATCATCAAACCATCTGTTAGCCAGCTCCCTTGAGCACACTCTGGAGGATCGTCCTTACAGCATGCACTGTGATAGATGTTCTTAGCGACTGCACAAACATATACTTCACTTACGGTAACCCCACAATTGAGCACATCACTCACCTTCCAAGCTCCTCTCCAAGTTCATAGAAATCCTCCACTTTCTGTTGCTTGAACACAGCCATGCCCAGTGTCCTCATTGATAATGATAGTGTCTTGATAAAAGATCAACACGTAAGTCGGTCTACAGGTCCGGTGGGTTTCCCCTTAGGGCAGCACAAATGAGTCCAGAGATGCTGTGAAAAGACAGGCATTTATATGTGTGTTTCTGGGGGATATCCTGAAAACACCAAACAGGGAAGTACAAGTTCCTGCATGTTACTTGCATTCCAGTGCCTCAGGTAGGTAGGCATTATTTTACGTAACTATCTCTGAAAATGTTTTGGGGGTATAGAAATAGTTTGAAAGCAAAGCCAAACTGCTCAGCTGGCTTAGTCTGCTATTTCCTGGTCTAAAGACAGCTAAGCAATATTGTCAGTGTATCTGAACATTGTTACCGATCATAAAGCAGCACCTCAGATTTGTCTCAAATCAGGAGTTAGAGCAGTCTGGGGCACTAAGCAGGATAAAGAAAAGCAAGCAGGCAAGCAGACACTCTCTCAAAGCACACGGTGGTGAAACTGAATGTGACCACAACAAAGCAATTTCAGTCTCTAAAGGTTAACTGTGAAAAGTTAATGCAGTCATGAAAGCTACAAACGCTTGTTCTCAAAGGAAGGAAGCTCAGAGGAACTTTCCTTCCCCAACTTGGGGGTAACATGGGGCCAAATACGAGGGTCTCTGACTTCCTCATGTACAGCAATTTAATAGGAACAGGAAAACACATTTCTTCATAACGCTGTCTGGATAATTAATGATTTCATTTAGAGCTGTGGGAGTGAATGTGAGGGGCTATCCCCTATCTATCCCCTCTATTCAGCTTTACAGGCTATGAAACTACGAGGGAATGACCCCTGTACAGGCCAGTAGTCTGTCAACTATACACTGTCCAGCTGCACAGTCACCTGTATGCCTGCCCACTGATAACGCGATGAGTGTTTACCTTTCAGGCAGTTACCAGAAGATGAAGATGAACTAATGTGACGCCGCAGAGCATAATGAAGGCCGGACATAAAGACGGACCGAAAGACTACTTTCCATTAACTGTATGGCTTAATTGTTATGTTTTCTGCATCCTTGAACACCGTACGTGGTAAACGATGTTCATTAACCTACTTGGATCTGAGTCATAAAACTCCATGAAGAATCTGTCTCTCGGGAAGTCTACAGTTAGAAGCGTCCTACCTTGTCCGTGAAGGTAATCACACTGCTCAGCCGGAGTGCCGGGTGTACAGCTGAAGTTAGCCGCTGACTGGGCATTAAGACTGAGCTCGTGCCGCTCGCGCTCCGGACTGAGGGCTGCTCGCATACTTCTTCAGGCACGCGCTCGTGTTGTGTCAGATAGCGCGCCCCCTGCTGGCGAGCTCGCGCTGCACAAACCGGGTTCTTCAGGAAGGTTGTTGGGGGGGGGGGGGGGCTGCTTCACAACTTCCGCCTGTCACATTTCACTGCCAGTTGTACCGTGTAATTTGGGCCATTTCTTTATTTAGATTCATTCATCATTAAGTTTGCACATGCAATATTGATACCGACAGGCATTTTCAAAGACGGAAAAACATGACAAAAATGGACATGTAAGTTTCTGTTCTGTCAGCAGGGATATATGTGTATGTTTTATCTCATCTACTCATGTGTTTCTTATAAATATATCCTCATTCTGAAATGGATGCCGGAAACACTGGATAGGGGTAAGAATATGAACATTGTGAACAACGTGAGGCTTTCTGAACAGGTGAAATATCTAGTCCTTTATGCGTAAGGACGGCTCAAGGCTCGCTATTGGTATAGGGGGTTTGGGGGTATTAATGGGCAGTCTGCATCCCCAGTCGTGCTCCTGTCCCCACTTTTTTGGAACAAGTTACAGGCATCACATTTGGAATGAACATATATTTGCAAAAACAATGAAGTTCATACGGTCAGCAAATAATGAGTTTTGGTAAAGTTGTCAGTTGAATACAGGACAAACAGAATGTACTGATCGCTGCTTCATGTTCTTACTGGCATTTCACACACTGTCCCAACCAATGCAAATTTAAAATAAATACATTCTAATGACTCCTATTATGTTCATCCAAGGCATGCACAAACATATTAGTTACTTATTAAAACAAGTATTGAGTTTAGACTTTTTCTTGTGTCATTTCTCTTTTGTCATACTGAATTGCATAACTTAAACGTGTAGAGTATGATTTAATTACTGTGATAACTAAGGTTTCCACGTAAGGGCGGACTTTGTATCAGTCTACAATCCAAATGTAGGCCATCAGGTCAGGTTTGTATTAAGTGTTGTGCTGCAGAATCTGACTATCCTTTGATATATTGTTGCTGTCAGGAGAAAATTGCTGTAATTTTTGCATTTTTGTACATTATGAAAATGCCAGCTGCTGTTTGCTCCATGTCAGAAGTTGGCAAGAAAGGTATGCATAAAAATAGCCCAAAATGAACTCAGTCCTAATCTCATTATGCTAACTAACTCTTGAAAAAACATAAAAGTTGCTTGAGATATGAGGATAGAAATGTATACTGGCAGGGAATTGGCCAGAATAATGAATAAACTGCATCAAATGACTTTTTTTTTAATTCATGGATAGCGGCTCTGTTAAATGTAGCAAGTGATGACACTGCCACCTGCAGGAGAAAACGGGCACTGATCTGCGATCGCTTCACATAATATGTTGGGCAAGACAAATTCTCTGTTACTCTGAGCTAATTCTCATAAATGCACACAGTAATGAAAAAAGAGGAAAGAACTTGTGGTGAAACTTTTGTAACGTTTGGTATAAGTTGGCATGCTAGTTATTTCAAACTTCTTGCCAAACACTGGAGTGAGGCTCTGTGGAGAAGAGGCCTCTTCGAACTGACTTCTGTAATGAGGTTCAAACCTCGACCCGCTCAAGTGAAACCACATACTGAAGAGGCAGTGTGCTCAATGCAAAGGCAATTTAATGGAAGATCATGGCACTAAAGTCAAATGACTGATGACTACTTTGTGGAAAAGTACAATGTTTTGGTAACATTTAAAGCATTACAGGATATCTACATGTCTTACACAAAAGCAAAAAGAGCCTTTACATTTCCGTATATAGATCTGTGCAACGCATTGCATTGGTGAGCAGTAACAATGCAAATTTGACTTGCTAGCTTATTCATTTACACATAGAAAGGGCAGATACTGCAGAAATATACCTATTGAATAAGAAGTACTGGTCTACATAGGATTAACATGGAAATATGCAAAGTCAACACAAAAATGTTATTTTTTCAGATGACAGGGAAGTCCTTACTGAAAAATTAAAATGGCAATGAAGGGAGCTACAAAACTGGTATTACAACACCGATCACGGGTACACTGATTAAGGTCTGAACAAAATGAAGACATCATCCATATCTGAGAGACCAGCTCTCAACAAGAAAATTCACAGTTTTGTATTGTAGTCCACTGAAAACTTTTTGTACATAGGAAGCCATGGGCAATTCCCGAAAGCTTCCAACCTAAAAGGGAAAAACTGATTGATGTAATTAAAGAGAAAACAAGTACACAATGAATTTAGGCTGTTGTAAACACTGCTACACAAAACATTGACAGGGAATGTTATATTCCTACTATAGGTAAATATGTCAGGCCAGAGGAAGCAAAAGAAGAGAATATTCCAAAGGCTAAAAGAGGAGAAAATTCTAAAGTCTAAGAGAACTCAACAAATAAACTGCTAAACATTCTATGTCCCACGTTAAATAGACCCATTCTGATCAAAATGTGGACATAAACAACGTCAAAAAGAAAAATAAAGAAAAATACAATCACACAATACTGCTCCCGGCTGAATAAGGTGATAAAGTCTGTTACTGTTCAGTGAATAATGTACCAAAATACAGGACAGTTCAAGTTAACATAAATTTAACCTTGCTGTGTAATACAGAGTATTTGTTCAGCGCTATGAACTATGAAGAAACATTCCTAGCATTATACTGAAACTCAAAGCCATGACTGTTAATTGACATCATCATAACATTATCCTGAACTACAGCCGTGCTAGACTGTCACACTGATAACATGCATGGCACCAACAGCACTAGAAATATTGTAGAAATACTAGAACCCTGACAACTGATGATCCAGACCAACCCAAATGTAGCTGATTGCTAACAAAGGAATGCCATTCAAGCAGAAAATAAGCAGCCTGGTCTGACAGACTGCATGATACGCTTTGTCCAAGAACTGTTTTCCAGCAGCTAAGTGTCATCTTATGACTGAAGACAGGAATTTTCACCAAGCCTCTGCAGATAATTCATGTGCATGTAGGACAGAACTGGCTACTGCTCGTTTTATCACATAGCATGTCGTCCTTCCCTAAAATGAAATACATCCAAAAATAGTACGACCCTAATTTAAAGTGATTTAAGTGCCTCATAAGACATAAAAACAGGAATAGAAGTACAAGGAACAAGACATTTAGCATAGAGGAAAACTTGAAATACTGTATATTTCACAAGTACACCATGATTCATAGAACATAGTACAACATTGCTAACTGAAACACTACATACAAAAGGTAAACAAACGAAAGTAAACATTTTAAACCATATAAACGAGAGTTTGTATGAGAGGCATGAAGCAATGCATTATGCTGGTGTACTAGAACTACAAGTCCAGCATCCCATTAAGGTACCTGAAGTTTAATTGCGGGTCATTCAACACCACCTAGCACACACCCATCATTCACAAGCTAAACCACTGAACGTTAATACTGATTTGTGAAAGGAAACTGTAAAAAAAAAAAAAAAAAAAAACATAATAATAACAATAAGGCTGGTAATAAAAAAAGAAAGCTGATGCACTAAAATGGCTGCTTCATGTTCTTTGGTCCCTCCAAGCCACTGTGCTCAGAAGCACAGAACTGAATGATCTCTCCTCTTGCTATAAACAAGGAACTGTCTGACTAGGAGATTAGCTGTATTGGTTCAGTCAGTGATTGGTGCTCATTTAGTTGTCTTCCTCGTCATCGCTAATAAGTGTGCGTCCATCTTGAGTGGTCTCTCTCTCTCGTAGGAATGTCTGGCGAATGGCCTCCAACTCTGTGAGCTCCAGGCGAACCTTCTCCAAGTGAAAAGTACGACGATTTTGGATCTGTCTCAGTGGGAAGGGGTTCATGTCCACAAAGGCCATATTCATCAGCTTTCTGTACAGGAAACACAGACAAAAATGTCTGAATTATTTATTAGTTTAAGGCACAAAAACGAAAAGCAATGCAAAAGAAAAATCTAGGTGGATTAACAGACATCATAAAGGGCCAATCGACTTTGTAGCATATCGTATATTGTGCATCTTACCTCGCATCCAGGATTGTACGGGTGAAATATCTAAGATACTTGAAAATGGCCATGGCATCCTGCAACTTCAAAAATTCTTCTTCTTTGCACTTGAAGAGCGCAAGAGCAAAGCGAAATATGATCTGCAGAAGCCAATAAGAAGTCATGAAATTAGTGTTCACCTGAGATATGGCACCCTGAAAAAAGGTGTCATAATCTTTGATGTCATCACGGCATCAGACTCTCATGAGATCGAACATTATGGCATCCGTCACACATACGGGTTCTCAAAGAGGGGCATTTAGGTCTCAAATGTCTCAAATGTATGTTAAAATATTATTATTATTATTATTATTATTGATATTAACATTACATTGATATGATGACAATAGTAAAAAGATTTATCTCACACCTACAATACAAAATGCTCTTCTGCACATTGCATTCAATTCCACCATTTCTACATAGCAGCAGGACAATGTCTCCAAACACACTACCTAAAACCAACTGGGGCTTACGGTCAGAAACTGTGAGTGGAGATTTTTTGCTGCCATGCATATTTTTTTCAGACTGTATTCATTTTAGCACAACTGGCAGAATTGGCAAACAACTTATTATTTACTGTATATTTTGCCCTACTGCAGTTATGACATAAATAACATGAGTCAGGCAAGTGTGCTCATGCTATATTTCAATGCTAATGCTACACCTACACAAAATGCATAGCATTATTGTGCATGACTCATTGCGCTAAACAGCCTCTTAAACAGTTGCCTCTTACTTTCAACATATCACTTTATTTTATTCATGTTCTGTAAATATGTGCAATTTTCAGTTCAAGAATATTCAATTGTGACAATGAACAGAAAATAAACTTAATAAGTCAACTTTAGCCAATAGGATGTACTAGCTAATAAGCTAATGTGTTGTATGCCTTTATTTAACCACCAGAGTGTTCATAAAAACATAAAAGAAAATCTTAACAAACATCATTACAAGACTTCAACATCAAGTCTGTGTTGAGACATAATATACCCCCATGTGCTGAAGTTTATTGAACTGATGCCAAAATTGTTTTCAACTAATGGTTGCAGTGAATTTAACACTGAACATTCAGACAGTCATGACACATGAGCCTCAATTGATAAATGCTGCTCTCTGTATGTGCAGCCCTAAAGTCATTAGGTTCTTCTGCTCTATTTCAGCAAATTTACTATGTAGCTGCCATTTAATCAGTGTCTAGAGATCATATAGGTCTTAAAAATATAATCCTTTCTTCAAGCATTCATCAGGTGACCATAAGGTATGAGTCATTCCTCATTCATTTCTAATAGCTACTTACTCTCCAGTTAGAAACATCCATCAACCATGAGCTCGAATTATCAGCACACAGCTGTTACATGAGCTGGCACACATGTTTAGAGTAGAAATAAACACAATACAAAGTCTTGTACTTCATGTCCTTTGATGAATGATTTGGGGGCACACTGAAGAGTTTTCCATCCACTGTGCCCCCACATCATTCATCATTCATTCATATTTTCTTATTTTATGTTATTTTTTTAACCACCTCACTCTAAAGCTGATTGTCATCAGCAACCGGAAACCTAAATAAAGTACAATAAGCACACAACAAGCATGAATGTCTATGTGCACCCACATGCATTATGCATAAACAACAACAACCACTCCAACAAGTTCTTAACTACAGCTTGTTGTTTCCTTGAATGTATTGTCGATACTGTTATACCTGCTGAAATACAATTTCATTCTTACCTTCGGTCCTTCATAAAGAAAAGAATCCCATATCTTGAAGAGGATGTCGCTGACCACACTGTCTACAAACACCACCAGAAACCAGTTGAAGGTGATGAGGGAGAAGTCCACTTTATACTGCTCAAAATGAGCATGAAGTCTTGGCAACTTCTCATTCATCAAGTCCTTAAACACACGCTGGTCCACCTACAGAAACAAAGCACCTGCATTGAATTACAGCTTCATACAAAAATGGGTTTCATACAGTGGGTGCTGTCTCAAAGGGGGAGTCAGTGAAAAGTCATTTACAGTGTCTTAATGGGACAAGGAGCAAAACAGTAGAAACAAATCAGCTTGGACTTGGGATTTATTTGTGACAATCCAAAATGATCAGTAAGTTTTTGTAAGTAATGATAAAATAACGACGAATCTGGATGTGTTGGGGACTATTTTGCCTTATAACACCCAGCATGTACCCCTCTTTCATGACTGCATTTTTAAAACCATGCCATCTAATCTCAAAACTATCATAAATTAATGTCTCAGCCAGCAGGCAGCATATTTAAAAACCATTTCCAACACTTTAAGTGAGGGAGCATTTAGAGCCGTTAAACACTTCAGGCGTCTGGTTCCCACCACCACCTCTGTGAATAATTGGACATCAAACCATCAAATCTGAATGACTTACAGCTTAATGACTGAGTTATATAGAAATAAATTCCCATTTAAAACATGCACCAGGACATTCACAGGAAGTGTGCAGATTGACAGTTTTAATTTATAATTTGTTTCATTAAAAAGCAATAACACATTTTTAGAGGAACCACAATAGACACTATAAAGAATATGTTAAAACAGCACTGAGCCAAGTGCACCAACACCACAGTGAAGGGAAATATACAAATGAATTGATGTACTTCTGTTACTGCTACTGATTCATACAGTGCTAACAGTCACATGCTACCAGCACTCATTCCTACTGACTGATGCTACAGTTATGGCAGCAGATCTGAAACTCCCCACACCCAAGTAGGTAAAACAGGAAAAACGCGGTTTTAAATAGTACCTGTGAGCCAAGCAGCGTCTTGGTATAATAGTCTCGTGGCATGAAAACTTCCACAATGGTGATGAGACACCAGAAAGCCTCTTCCTGCTCCAGATAGAGAAGAGCTATGGCTGCTAACCTAAAGAAATGCAAATAACTGTTATGGCTTTCCAGGAGGCTTTTACTGCCCAACACTGAGAGAGAAAGTGTGTACTTAAGTAGCGTTTTCATGTACCTTACTAAAGTATTTCCATTCTGTGGGACCTTTTACTTTAACTCCACTACATTTTAATGTCAAATATCTTACTTTTTCCTCCACTACAATACATAAAAACTGTCATTCTTTTTGGCTCTTGTGTGCATAAAAGCATAACATGTCATGTTTTGTACTTTTTAATTTTAACAGACATCATTGTCCAACTTCTTAATGACATTCTATTAAAGACTGGTGGACCGAGAGTGACACTAGAGTCTTTTAACCTTAAAAAGTTGATTAAGTCTTGTTACAGAAATGATAATATACCATTAGAGCCATAATAAATCATGCTACTGTTACTTTACATACTTTAAGTACATTTGAAGGCACATGCTGTTGTACTTTTACTCAATGGGAAGTCTTATGGAAGGACTTAGGTATCTCTACTTCAACTCAAATACATAGTTCTATACTTCATCCACCACTGAGTTCAACAACAGTCAATTGGCTGGTTTGGGTTCTACAGACCTAGTTCCAAAAAAAGGAGAGTAGTGACCTGTAAATATTTTTGAACCATACCTAAATCATAATTTTCAAATAATACAGAAAAATAAAAATAGAAATACATATTTGCTCCTGATCTATTTAATCAAAAACACCAATTCAGTTCAATTCTGAATGGTTTTATACATGATGTACACAGTAATATTATCTTAAAGCTATGCCTTTTTTTCTTCTTAACTGAATAGGTTGCATAATTAAATTATTTGACATATAATTTAACATAGCACATTGCAGGCTGCTAAACTGTGCATGTCTGTGTCAATAACAATGTGACAGGCTAATACAGATTTTAAAATGATTTAAAAACACAAAATACAAAACTAAAAACTCTACAAAGAACCATACATATACTATAGATATTCTATACTAAACTTAAATTCTTTGTTTATACATTATATTTAGTTGTGGTTACACAATAGTCAAAGCAGGGGGGTGCCGGAGCATCCTCACTTCTCATACCCCTAAACAGTCCTGCGTATAGTGAGTTACCTGTTCAGACCCTGGCAGTAGCCGATGTCTGGGTTCCTCCAGGAGAACGCCAGCAACACGTTCCTGAGTTTCTGGATGCCTTCAGCTGAAGGGGAGGCATAGTGCTTGTTATTGGGCAGTGTGCGCAGCAGATCTAGCTCTATTTGCTTAGAGGCCGGGTTAGGCTTGTCCCTCGCCGTGCACAGCAGGTTCTCATAATAGTCTGCTGGTTGGCTCTCTCGTATCTTTTTCACATGGAAATTAACGCACCAGCTCCAGACCTTAGAGCGATGCACGTGTGGCACACCACTGCGTATTAGTGACTTCAGCTCTGGAGAACGAACCATCTCCCTGTTCATGGTGCCTGCGAGGTAGTTTTCCCATTTCACTCCGACAGACACCTCCTGGTCAGTCAGCGAGAAGGATTTGAGCTCTAGAGCCCGCACCTTGGCTACCAGCTTCTCCTCCTCATCGTCCTCCTCTGGGACTGTTTTGAAGCCATAGACATCATACTCACTGAGAAGAAGATAGGAAAGAGTTTTCAGAATACAAGTCAGGTGGTCTTTGCTAACAGTAACTTGTATATTGGAAATAATTAGCCTTATCCGAACAGATCCGAACAGATCTGAACTAGATTAAAGGTGAGAGACATGACAAAAATGTAATATCATGATGTTTTAAGAACTTCTCAAGATACTCAGAGTCACATACCATCAAAAACTATGAACCCAATGACTCTTATTCAACATTTCACATATTATGCTACACTAAACTCAACTGAATAGGTCTTATTAAGCTTTCTTTTTAATCAAGCAAGCAGCTTGAGAAGTGAGCTTGTTGTTTACATTGCCCCAATGAAAGAATAATTACAGAATGTGCAAAATCTGCAGGAACTGCGTGCAAATGTTCAAGCTGCTGGAGATATATTATCGCAGGACACCATTAGGAACCTCTACAACTCCATGCCGAGACGTCTGGACGTTGCATTAGCAAACATGGCGGCCCAACACCATACTGAGAGACATTCCTTCTGTATGTGTAGCTCAATAAACACTGGCCATGTCAGTTTAAGTTGTCCCTGGTAACCTTTATCTTCCCTCCGAAAAGCATTCCAATCCGACACTTCCTTCTGGCGTGCAACTTAGCTAATCAAATACTTTTAAAATCCATGTCCTCAAGACAATTTTACGTTACAATCCCACATTAAAACATCTTAGAGCCACCACAAATGTTCTCTCAATACTAGGACTGACTTAATGAGGATTAATTAAAAATGATAAACTGTGATTATTTACTTTTTCGTAATTGGCTCAAATTTGACCCTAAAGGAAGATTTTATAGCTTTTGTTAAATATAAATGGACAAAATAAGCTTTATCATATTTCAATCTGAGCCGTGTCATTTCCATTAAGTGATCACATTGTCTAAATTTCATTATGTCAAGTGACAGTAAGAGTGGCTGCATGCTCCCACAAACAAGTGCATGCATGTATATAGCCAATAACTCCTCTATGACTGTAGCCTCTTGCTTTTGTTCTTGTTCATGTAGTTTGTGGATTCTTGTTATAATGCAGGCTGCCTTACCCCTTTGTTGTTGATTTTGTTTGTTTACCACTTGCTGATTTATTGTTGGTTCTCCTCTGAACACTGTTCAGTGTAGTCATCCGAAGGTTCTAAAAGTATTGCTTTAAAAGTCACTTAATGGTTGTATTTAAGCTGTGGGGGCTGTGAGCCCTACTCATTCTATGATGTGTATGAATACAAAACTGATGTGTATGAATACAAAACTGACAGAGAGGTTTAAACTTGGGATATAACTCTCTGCTCTAATTCATATCCATTTGTATAACACCAGTGGTACAAACATGTGGGCTACATGGTATGATAGAGGATGATGTCTGAAGCCAGCAGCAGCAAACTGTGAGTTGCCCTACCTGACAGGATGGGGTTTGAAAACGGTGTGCTCCTGCTGGTCAGAGCTCTCCACCTCCAAGGCATCTTCCAGCAGTCTGGATATGACCTCACGGGCAGGACCCTGCTCAGATGAGGAACACACTGGAGTCTTCACCTCCTGCAGTAGCACCAGGTACTTACTCTCCACCTGGCACAGCTTGGCCTCCAGAGCAGTGTACTGGACAGACATAGAGAATGCAGTGTTTAAGAAGAGCTAGAAAAGAAAAGCCAGAGAAACCAGACCAAAATATAATAGCACTGTTTATCAAAAAATAAACACAGGCGCAAACATCTGTGCTAAAAACAGGAAATGATACAACAGGGTAGCACGAACCTATCTATCAGATTCTGCAATAAATATGCAAATGAAGCTAAGGTGCTTCCTGCACAACTTCCTGCAAACTTTAGGAACACACAGACATAATCTCTTTCTTTTTTCCTCTGTTTTACCTTCGCTTCCAGGATCTTCTCTCTAGCTTCTGCATTCCTCCGCAAGACTGTCAGTTCCAGGATTTCTTTGTTCAGGAAATTATTCTGTGATTTGTAGCCATGAAGGCTGTCCTGAAAAAGTACAACGACTCAGCATGTTAAAACCGGACATAAGGAAGAGTGCACTGTGATCTAAAGGAACCCCTCCCTGTCAGCAACGCCAGGTCTTACTGTTTCAACAGTCCTCATCAGAAAAATGCCATCCATAAAGTTGAACCAAAAACTCTAGTCAAATTCAAAACTTAAATATTATAATATTAGATTATCTGATTAAACTGCACTAATTACAAACTAAATCAGTTCAGAAGCCCACCACTGTGAACATGTGCTGTAACAACCTTCAGTTACTGTCATGATGTTAACAATGTTACTATCAAAACCTTTCAAAACAGATCTTCCTCTACCTTAGAAAACAGCAGGCAGA
This sequence comes from Semaprochilodus insignis, assembly GCA_034552555.1. Classification (NCBI taxonomy): domain Eukaryota; kingdom Metazoa; phylum Chordata; class Actinopteri; order Characiformes; family Prochilodontidae; genus Semaprochilodus; species Semaprochilodus insignis. The sequence goes on along the minus strand of CM067474.1, from coordinate 50,450,709 downwards.
CAACTCAATTGATTGCCCAACCACTAATCCTATCAACAATCATTCTTCTACTCAGCACACAGAATGGAACAGTGTAGCCACAACAGATACTCAATATACAGATTGTTATCTGTGGCTGTTTACTTCTGTGAAGCACTCCTAGTCTTATTCAGACATCATTTACAATGCCAAAAGCTCACATTAGATCAGAAGTGGTAACCATGCCTTTTCCCTGCCTGCAACACACTCACGTATTCATCGGTTAGGAAATGACCACAAGCAGCAAGTGGCACAGAAGCAAATGACTCAAATGTTACAAATGAGCATTTACTATTTTTAATGTTGCTTTCCTATGCCAGTGACAGTTAAAACCAGGACTAAATGGTGGTATCACAACACAAAATGCTAACACTTACAAAATGGAAAGACAAAAGAACAAATCTACACATTTTCCGTGGTTATTATCAGTAATCATTAACATAGAGATTCACAGTCTCGGCCCTAAATTTCACACTTGCTTGGAAATTATACTGTGCAGTCTAGGCCCATTAAAAGAGGAGCTTTAACATGCAGTGCCCTGCATATCAACAACCAATGCTGCCTATTAGGACATTTTCTAAAAGAAACACTTAATACATACTTGCTAATAATTCAGTTTAATAGTAAGAAGAACAAGATTCTCATTCCATATTCTCCAGTAAAAGATCTCATTACCCTCAGATTGTCCAGCTCCTGCCGTTCTCTGGCTGTGGGGGAGATGCACTCTGTCAGCTCAGCACAACCCTCCTGGCTCTGCTGGGACAGCTTCATAATGACCTCATCTTTGGCCTGGATGGTCTCCATTAGCATGCCTAACTGATCGTTAATCTCCCCTACTTTATTCTTCAGGCTTTTAAGTTCCTGCTGCAGACTCTCCTTCTCGAGGGCCAGCCTCTCCATGTGAGCGCACAGGTCCTGGATCTGGCCGTCCCGCTCCGCCAGGGCTGCAGCTGCGTTCGTCTCCCCTGGCACAGAGCTGCTTGCAGGCCAACGCTCACACTGAGAACTCCGCAGCGTCTGCTGGAGGAGCCTGACCAGCTCCTAGTAAAGGTGAAAACACAGCTTCATTACATGACAGCCTTAGAGAAAGCTAAGCAGAGTCAAGCAGTAAAATGTTTCACCAAATAGGGTGACGTGAAAAAACAACACCTCTTCTTCTGTGTTTATTGATCAGGGTTCTCAGTCAAAGTTCATGAGAACACACTCCATTCAGTTAGGGAACTGCTGACCCCTTTGTTTAACACTATTTCTCAATGGTTACTAGCGTAAGACTGGACAAACCTCTAATGATTTGGAAAGATAAGCACTGTGATTGGGAGGGTCAAGGACCATCCTGTTCCTCATTGTTAGGATCAGCTCATTCAACTGGCATAAGGTATAAACTAATTGGTAACAGGATGATTAATTTCTGGAAGGAGCAAATTACATGTTAAGAGAACATAAAAGTCTAACAAGCAATGCCTACTTGCTTTCACACTGTGTGGGATCAGGGCCAGTATTAAAGAAGAACAGGACTACAGATCTATGACCTGTTCTTGTCCATAAAAATAAGAGAGGAATCTGATCCCAGATTAGCATTCCTACTCCAGGAAGCAGATCAGCTTTAAAATAAACCCTTAACAAGTAACAAAACATTTCACAGATGATGCTGCCTATATAATGTTTGAACTGGTACCGTGGCCTGCCATGAAAAAAAGCCTTAGCTGAAGGAAAACTGAGAATAGTCTGGCCAACCAAGTGAATGAAGAAGTGGGCAATTATGAAACATCAGGTCAAAGACTGGCACTGAAAACATTCTACTCGGGTGACTTCAATTAAACCAAAAACATTTTTGATGCATAAAAAATCATGTGAGAAAACAAATGCCAAAAATCCACCAAAACAGTTACACCACGAGTGAGCTTATGCTCCTACAAGAGTTAGATAATAATTACCTAAATCTGAATTACATGTTTGAATTACATAACAGCCACATATTTATACATTTCAAGGACTTCTGTTTTTCCTTTCCTCAGATGGTAGTTTGCATAATGGCCCAGCATTTTTCATGTTTGTCTGGGAGCAGAGTTTGTCTGTGTTTCTAAAACAGGTCTCTGGTGAAACTGTAATCTGTTTGAATAAAATGTAGCATCAGTAGTTCAAAGTGTCAACGCCAACAATACAGTGTTGAATACAATGGTATACACTTTTATCAGCACACGCCCAGAAGCTGTACAAACACACTGAAAGTTTTTCCTTTACCATGTGCTACACTGATCTTTTGTGTCTGTCATGCGTTCATCTAATTTGCCCTTTTTAATTCAACTGTTTACTATGCTTATATTTGAGCCACCAATTCATGCTATGAGATATAATTCATTTGCACTGCAGTACATAAGACAGAGGTTTGATTTGTTAAAACAGGTGATTAGACAGTCTTGCAGCAACTCCCACAACACATGCGCTCATCACATCCCATTATGGTAAATACAACATACTGAAATAACATAAACAAAACCTTTTCAAATTCATCAATGTGTAGTAGAGCTAAATGCTCTAGTGGGGTCAATAAGTATTAAATCAATTAACTGTTAATCAAGCCTGTTGAGGTTAGATGTGAGCTGGAATAAGTGCTGCTTCTTCCACACTCGCTGGTAGTCATTTAAACAAAGGTTAAAATACACTAGAATATATCTGCAACACCTTGCATTATAACACTTATTATCAATAAACTACCAGAGAGGAGTAAATGAATCCACGGTACCCGTCCTGTGGCTCTCTAGGCCCTTGATAAACATCTCTGTTGAAACATCAACAACAACAACAACAAAAAGAACATACAAATCAATAAGCCATGCCGCAGCAGAAGCTAATGACCGTACCACAATCACTCAAATCACTCAAAGTCAAATCACACATGATCACAAACACGCGCTAACAGGAATTCCCCGTCTAACTGCAGTAGTGAAACAAATGGGGAACTGTCGGCATAAGACTCGTAGCAGACGGTATAATAGCTCCTGAGAGACAGACCAGTTCATCTCAGCACAGGTGACACAACTCTGACAGTCCAGTGACAATACATGCAGTCAGCTGCAGTGGAAGAGTTCACATGGTTTTGATATTAAAGCAGAAACCCCTAGTGAATTTCCATAGAGCATTTCTTTCTCCATATTTTTCTGCACTTCTCAACGGCCAGTCCCTGGGTCTGACTAGGAGCAGGACAGAGAAAATTCAATATAATATTCAATATAATTTCCAAATAATTCATAATTTTGTTTTCTCCTAAAACTATAACCAAAGCAAAACGTTACACAGTTTACACAGTGTTGTAAATGTAAGCACATTTACAGAAATGAAATTTGCACTCCTAAAAACAAAGATGCCCAAAAGCATTCTATTCTATAAGCCCCTATTTTATGGAATGTTATTACAGAAATACTGCTCGCTAACCTCAAACTGAAAATCAGTATCCCAGTTAAACAGATAGATAAGTCTTATTACAGCTGCTGTATTACTGACAACAGGCTCAGGCCAGAACACATTGCACCACTGGCCACTACAATAGAACTGATCTGCTTTTTTTATTTTAGCAGTACAAAGACAGGCGGTAAGTTTTCATAATTTTTAATTCTTTAATGGCAGTAAAGAAGTTCAGATGACCATCTAGCTATTCACCCATTTATCCACCCTCTCCTCCACACTCCTTTTTCTGTACCTTCTGACTGCTGAGCTCCTCCTGGAGGCGGGTTTGCTCCTCCTGCATGCGCTGCAACTCCTCTTGCTGGTTCTGCAAACGCAGCTGCAACTCCAAGGCCTTACTGCCGTTTAACTCTACTGGCGATGTCTCCGCGCTGCGGCTTGACTTACCCGAGCTTATGTGGAACGGCCGTCTAATGCGGGACGGGTTCCGGAAATCAAACGTAAATGCTGAACCAAGGGAGTCTGTGAAAGATAAGACAGAAAGCAGAAGATCTGAACCTGTGAACATTTAAACTCTGGCTACATATCTAATTAGATGCCTAATTAATAAGTTAGGAAAAAATGCTACGAAGCTTTTGTTATCATATGTATTATTAAATATAATTTGGGTATATTTAACAACACTCCGCTTCAAGTTTGTCAATCATTTTTCTTGGTAATTCTTTTCTTGGAGTGAGGATCTTTTCCAAACCGTGTTTAAAGCACAGAAGTCAACAATTCAAAATTTAGTTTTAGCTGAAAGGTTTTACAGCTGATCATGGCTGACTTCACAACAAGGTGGTAAAGTGTCCTTCCCAAGGCAGTACTGATACAAATCCTGACAAATATTTACAGTACTGTGCATAAAACAAAGACTTAATTTATTTAAATTCCTGTCAAAATACAAATTAACTACTAGTTAAAGAAGCCCCAAAAACTAACCATAAGAGCTGTCAGTGTTTATCAGTTGTGGGTAGTAACTATTTACATTTACTGAAGTACGTCTTTCAGTGCTGAGTATTTTCAATTAGTAATACTTTTACTGAGGTATATTGGTTGCGTAAAGGAATCCACTTTTTACACTTTTAGTTCTTCATATTTAGTGACCCATTTTCTTTTTTGTGTTTAAGTTAATTCTGCTTTGCCGTCGACGATATCTGTACTGCTTTGTGATTGGCCTTGTGAACACCAACAGCTTCTTTTTTGGTTTGCAAAACTTCTTTTCTATCTATTTTTTCTCTGTTTCTCTGTTTTTTGACAGCCGAACTCTCTTTTAGACTAGGACTGAGTGATACGACAATAATTATTTTTATGGTGATAAACTGCATCATAATATATCACAATATGCTTTTATGAATATGTCAACGATATTGTCAGAATCTAAAAACACTTTCCAACTACATGTTTGATTAGAGAGAGAGTATAATCAGCCATGTTTAATTATATTTAGTGCAGTGTAGTATGTGAAATATTATATATAATAATTAAATTAATAGTTTAGAATTTGTAATAAATGTGTAATAAATTAACAGTATTTTTTAACATGTGACACTATCTTGTCTGTTTTTAATTTACCAGATCTCAAAAAATAAACATTGTGGCTTATCTTGTATTATGAAAACTTCAGTCTACACTGAAGGATGGACAGAAACACCTGTGGATTTTTTTTCCAGATCTGAGGCCAGAGTGGAACTTGATTTTCTCTTCTCTCTGAAAGCTGGTTATTCAGAATCTATTTTTTTTTTAAACTTCAGTTTTGGCTACATCTCTTTCTATACATATTTTTCTTTGCAAGTGGATTACTTTAGTGGGTATCTTGTATTTAATAATATAATAGAAATAGCTACTGAAAAATGAATAACCTGAACTTGACTGGAAATTAAATAAATGAAGGGTCCGTACTGAACATGTGATTTTGTTTTCCCTACAATAAACAAATAAGCCTGATTATCCCTTAATATATGCAATTTAATTATATGTTATGTGTTCCATTATGTTTAACAAGTTATTGCAAGCCAGTAAAACACAAGCTTATTTTTAACAGAAGAAATACATTTTGAAGAGCTAAATGTATCCAGAGCAGACGATTACATAAAAACAAAAACATAACAGCATCAGCAGCATATATGCTGGGTGTTTCCAAACAGACCAATGTTACATATTCTACAACCTCTGGCCCTGGTCTTTACACCGTAGCAATAAGGGGAAAGAGGTGTTTCTCACGTCTGTGGAGATGTGATGGGCTCTCTCGGCGCAGGCTCTCGGTCGGGGGCTTGTGCTCTGGTGTGTCTTTGGTAGGATGATCAACCATCTCCCACTCCTCGTTACTGACTGTGTAAAAAACACTGCGTCTGTTCTCGCCACCCCGACTGGGCCGTAAGTGAGACATGCTGTTCCTAATTGAGGGATGGAAGAAAAAACAGTGAGAAAAAGACTACAGAACGAAAGAGTGCTGTGGTTAAAGTAAGAAGCAGCTCAGTGTGATGTCTGCTGACACATAGAAAACAGAGGGTGCGAACAAGGAGGTGAAGAGACAAAAGTGTTTTAGATGCACTCATTCATACAGGCAAAAGTAGAGTTTGACTGTATGGATGGCTACACAACATGGTCAAAATACCATATTAGGATTATACTACTACATATTGCAATTGCAACATATTTACAATGCACTAAAGCAGAATGTACCTGCACCTACATCAATATGTTAATGTCCATCTAGAAATAGGGCAACAATAATGCAATGCATAATAACCACACATACATATTCCGCATTTATCACATAAACAACTACAATAATTATAATAAATACTTATAACAATAACACTGCATTGTTCTAATACAATAAGTACTTGGTATTGGTAGACATCAATAACTACTTGAAAAAGTTACAGCTGTGAAACAGCTGTGAAAAAGACATGGTTTGGCAAAGTAGATAGATGTGTTTTTTGGAAGTCCAAAAAGAAGAACGTATCCACCGCAGCCAGGTCAGTCTATAACAGTCTGTATGTCAGGTCTGCCGTACTAGGCTTGCACAATGTACTGCAAGTTTTATGTCCTTTCACTGTCTATCCATACTCTGGCTTTCAATAATGTCAATGCTTATTTTAAATAGGCTAGCACTACTATGGCATTACATAGGACCTATAAGCAAAACAAACTGCAGTTAGCATTTCTAAAACACAACGCTGTTACGTAAGTTTCATCTAGTTACATACAGGTGAATGGTTATTTTATAGTAGTGTAATCTTATTCACCTAAAAACTGGTAACACTGAATATAACTCAAATAATCTAGTTTTGATCAATATTACAGTGTACACAACAATATATGTGCATGTGAATTTGGTAGATGGAGCTTCTGAAGGAGCAGTGAAGGGAAAGTGCATTTGTTTTGCTGTTCAAAGTTTAAATAGTAATATTCATTCTCCAGAATTGCTAACTGCTCATTTAATTAGTGGTCTCAGACATTTGGATAAATGTCTAAAAAATGAAAAATATAAGTTACTTAATTTGTTAACTCAACTTGCCACTAGTGAACTCCTAATCCTATACAGTAAAACACCTCAACTTTGCATTAAGCCTCCCTTCTGAACATGCTGAATGACGATGATCATTTATGTCTTTAAAGTAGAAATGTTGATGGAGCTGTTAACAATTGTAACATTTTTTGGCCACAGCATAATTTTGGTATCAAGCACTGAGATATTACATTTGGTATTGATATTAAAGCCAAAATTCTCTTATGGTGACCGGTCTAGTCAGAACTATTAAGTCATAGTGGCAGCTACCCAATATATGCAGTGCAAGGATGGAGGCATTGGGAAACTGCATGCAACTCTCTTTCTGACTAAAGATCATTTCTAGACTTTGCTCCATTAGGGACGAGCTGGTAGTGGATTCCCCCAGCCAGTTAAGGTTACTCAATAATAACATGTCCCAGCATGTTGGTTGACTATCTTGAGCTTCCTGGAAGCAGAGAGTATGAAAAAGATCACATGAAGCATCAAGAAATATGAGATGGCTGCCATGGAGGAAGACACTTAAGAAGTATAGACATTCATAAGAAGCTGTCCTAAAAAAATTCCACAGCTTTTTAACAAGCATCTCTTTTGTGCAAGAAAAGTCATGGCAGGTTTTCCAGGACGCTCAGCCCTGCATTCAGACCTGCATACAGGTCTACATCTGTCATAATGAAGATTAACACAAAGCTTTAGGGTGTTACAGCATTAACCAGATATACAAACGATGTGCTGTTATTTTCTGCCCTTGCATGTATTAAAATAGTTACATGTCTGGCACATCGAGATGAAGAAATACAACCATTCTCAGAAGGGAAAAAAGAGGACATATGGTGCAGGGGAAGTTCATGCTCTAATAACATCTGAACTGAAGATGTTACAGCGTTTAACACATTCAGAGGCTGTTGCCTGTTGAATGTCGTTATCTCCCCCTCAAAGAGCAGATGTCACATCTGCATGAGCAACCAGTTCTGCTTTTCACATGATTGGACATCCCTGCTTGCTCAACACAAGTTTGCTCTCTGTTATTTGGGACTATGCAAGTATGTTCACTGCTGTTTCTAGAAGCTTGTCAAAAATTGCTTTGAATTTCTGTCCACCACAGTGTTTGTCTAGCCTGAGCTATTTGGCATGCTACACTATTGATCATACAAACGGATGTGTCCAAAGCAGCTCAGATGAAGTGCAGTAAGTGTGAACTTTAGTGAAGGCAGCGTAGTGAGCGATATGTTTCAACATTTTATTGTTCGCTGTAAACAACAGTATACAGATATATGGATCCTTCCACCAAATTAGTTCAAACTGTGGCCCTATAGTAAACTATTACAAAAAAAAAATTATTAAAGAAGTGTTCTGAGCTTAGTTACTTACAGGGATTATCGTGGTGCATTTAAATCCAAGACAGCAATAAGCTTAATATGTACAAAATCATCATTTATGGGGTACTTTTCATTGGAAGGTGGCTGTTCCAAACCATAACCCCAAAATTTCAACTTGTGAAAATCAGCACCCCTCAACGTAAAATACTCACATTTAGATCACTGTAATCGTGATAGTAAATTTTCATATTTTTTCATCTCTAGTGACTTATTTAAGGCAGAGCTTTGTTTGAGCCACACCCCTGCATTTTAGAGCAGGAACTGAGATTGCATCCCTGTTTCTCATGGCCACATGCAGAGCAGTTCACAGATCACACTGTTTTGAAGTAAACGTGTGTAACAATTAGGGTGTAACAATATCAACTGTCAGTTTTCACAGATATTTTCTACAATTAAGCAAACATTTTAGTTGAGTTTATTTGATGAAAAATATTATGATGCTTTCATGTTTGTATGGCTGTTCGGAGCTGTGGTGACACAAATGGATGTTCAATCATTTGTTTTAATAAAATAAACATGAAGTGTTTTTCAGTAAGATATATCATTTTAGTGCAATGTTCACATCCAAGTCAGATATAGAAAGTAAGGCAATTCCAAACATTGACATTTGTGAGAGAAATTAATGTATTCTTTCAGCTCTTACCTCAGTTCAGTGCCCCACTGCTTAAGGGAAAAGTTGAGGGTTGCCGAGTTCCTCGCAGTCTGGAGTCCAACCAAGCCGTTAGCATCTGCCTCCACTGAAAAATCACTGCGGACGCTCTCCATACTTTCATTGGGCTGATCAAGGGTCACCGCATCTAAACAGCAACACAAAAAACACAATTATACATTTCCATTCCTTCTGATGACCTACACTTGGTAGACAGACTGTGCTATGTCAGATATTTCTTTATTTAAATCAAGAAAAATTTTAAATACTGATTCTTGGTTCCAAAATATAGAGAAAAATACTTTATGGCAGTTCTTTAGCTACGAATGCCAAACCTGAAGTACGACACCTGGATGTGATCTTAGACTCTGACCTCGTCTTTACCCAACATGTAAACACCTAAAGTTTTTATTATTTACGACATATCACCAAAGTTGAACCTTTTCTCTCTCAGAACAATGTAGAGAAACTTGTTTATGGTTTTGTTACAAGCAGAAGAACAAAACAGAGAGGTCATGCTCCTGTTCTAAAACTGAAGCTCAGTGCATGTTCTTAAGGAACATTTAAAAATGTATCTCTTTAACTGGTGTTTAATTAAAACACATCTTCATGGGATGGCATGGAGGGCATCACTGCTCACTGAATGTCTGCAAATGTGGGTGCTGGGTCAGTCAGGCACAGTGACAAGGTCTGTCCTTGCTTAAGTCACGTGTGTAGCTGAGCGTGAAATCATTCACATGTCTCACAATGCCAAACCTACCCACAAAATATCATTCCCGTTGATTCCTTCGGGGTGCAGCTATTTGTGCAACTATTCTTTTGACAATGAGACAATTATTATTATTATTATTATTATTATTATTATTATTATTATTGTTATTATTATTATTATATTAAAACACCTACTGACACATAATGCTATTTTATTAGCTTCAGAGCCTGTATTTCAAATGATCAAGGCAGCAGCCCTTGTGACTGGCCATGCTCTTAGTCATCATCAGTCATTGCGCTGCAGAAACAGTTTGAGTACACACTGGTTAGACTGAGCTGCACTGGCTGGAACCACATTAGGAAATGAGGGATAGTACAGCACACTAAAAGGGAATATAGCTTCTGATGATGATCACAAAACTGACTGTATCTGGCTGACTTTAAACCTGACCAAGTTAATGTTAGCCAGAGGGAGTGCTATCCAAAAGGAACTACAGACTTGTAATGTAGTCCACTAAAACATCATCACATACTGAGGTGGGGAGTTTAGGAAGAGTAGAACTGAATTATGTTGTGTTTTCATGACATACTTTTTCTATGCAAACATGCACCCCTGGTCAAATGACGTGTTTTTTGTTCTTCTTCACAATCACTTTACATTTGCTAAATGTAACATAAAACATGTAACATATAATGAGACAAATATAAAAAAGAAAACCTGAATAGAAATTATAAATAGATTATAAATATAAACATTTGCATATATTTGCATAATGCATATATATAAAATATTTACAGAAAATTGTCAGTTCTTTGTGAAGAAGAACTTCTTTTCACTCAGAAAGTTATTATTATCTGTCCAGGGTGCTCAGACTTTTGCATACAACTTTATACAAATTGTATGACCTCACACTGATTATAATACATTATGTTTAGTGACAGAAATCAAGACAATTTACTTCCAACGTCTTAATAAACACAACAAAAAATCTGTGCTGCAGAGGGTGTGGACTCGGGTTATGTGTGCTTCCAAATATTTACATTTAGAGAGAAATGAGAGAGAGAGAGAGAGAGAGAGAGAGAGAGAGAGAGAGAGAGAGAGAGAGA
>CM067474.1:50403580-50439489 GCA_034552555.1 Semaprochilodus insignis | reverse complement strand
GAGAGAGAGAGAGAGAGAGAGAGAGAGAGAGAGAGAGAGAGAGAGAGATTGTTAACATTATTAACCTTTCCTCGACATTTGTGTGGTTAAGGCTTCGGCTGATCTGAGTAAACCCAAGATGTTAAATATTAACCCACTTTTCATAAGTACACATGCATCATGCTGACCTGTGAGTCATACCACATGCTGGCTAGAAACAGACCAGAAACAGTGGATTGTTCAGACTGAACAGGCAAACAGCAGCAGAAAAACTCCTTAGTAACAGTGGGAGGGCCGGAGAGCCGAGGCATTTCCAGACCACTTTGTCATGGAGTGCTTGTGTGTCTCTGATAAGGCACAACATATCTGTGATCAGATCTCTATTCAGGTCTGTACCTGCATCTTTGGCCACCAAGCCTGTATGAGGGTACAGCAGGGCAGGGGAGCACCAGCTGTCTCTGTGCCCACATCCTCGTGTGTTACTGAACTCCCATCGCTTCTGCTGGAGTTGCTGCAGCCAATACTGCATCACCTGCTTGTTAGGTGCCTGCAAAGGAAAAAGCGTTACAGTGATTCAACCTAACACTGAAATTAGATGTTGGTCCAACCATTAAAGGGCTCATATTCTGCATTTTCCTGTATGTATTATGACACTATGTCGTTTATGTGGTTTTATGGATCAGTTATAATTCATTTATGGGACCATTTACCAACCTCTATCTGCCATTTGGAATTAAACTGGCTCTTTTTGTTACTGTGCTTTTAAGGTGAACATATGTAAATGATCTCTGTTTTATGTGACTGCCTTGTTTGTATCTCTTTAAAAAGCAGTCTTGGCTATAGTAGTCCTTAAAACTTCAGCATTAATGGGGGCGAGGCTAAACTAAGCTGTAGGGTGAATAGGCAGATATTCACCTAAAATGTGGCTATGCAACAACAAATTTTTGCAGCTTAGCATCAACAATTCTTCTTTTTCTAAGCAAGTGGTACTGCAAGACATTGACTGTTGTCTATGATGTTTGAATGCTTACTTTCATGCAATCCTCCTGTTTTCTCAGGTCTCTTTGAAATAATTGCCAGCCAAATGAACCTTGTTTAATCTTGCTACTTCTGGTGCAGTGTAGCCTTTAATACTGGCTATACATAACAAGTGGAACAGCATGTTTGGCCACAGGTTTCAAGTGTTCAAAACCAAAAAATGTCTACATAACTTTGAGCTTGTAGTACCACTGCAGCAGCAGTAGTGCTAAAGGGGTCATTCAGGCTATACTATTCATAGTCATGACAAGTCCCCTCATAGACCCCAAACAACAATTGCCCAATGCTTTCTAGAGGAAATATTAACATTCAAGAGTACAAGACGTAAAGTATTGTTTGGGTCTAACAACACTATCACAGATCTGCCACAGATGCTATTATAGTTCTGATTTGGTTGGTAGACTTCCTCTGAACCTCTCACGTGCAGAGGCTTTCTTCATAGTAACAAATTGACCATAAAGCCATAATACCCATATAGTGAGGTATTATATGAACCCAGACCGTTATCTGGTACAACGCAGCTGGTACGACACAGCGGGTACAACAAACTCCTCTACCTGTCTCCTTTTAGAGGAACACAGGGAGGTGGGAGGGTGATCGTACTCTTTGAGAGTGATCATGCGGGTTTCAGTCTCAGTTCCAGTTTGAGTCGTGTCTAGCCCAGGAACCCAACAAAACACCTGATGTGTTTCAGTGCATGATTCACTCAGGAGAGCTCGCCCAAAACTAGCTTTGGAAACATAAAAGTGCTCCCTGATTTTCAATTCAAATTCAAAGGAGAACCAATAGAAGACATGGATGCTAGCAGAATCCAAACCTGCATCATTAAATCTCTCCATAGTACACACCATGAAAATGAGATGCTGTGCAGCAGGCATAGACGCGGCTTTAATGTTTGAGTAGTTAAAGACAGAAAGCAGTTTGCTGAACAAACAGTGATAAAATAGGAGTGACAGCAGCTCGAGAAGGTATTACCAGTAGCCTTGCCATGTGTGACAATCAATAAAACAGCGTGCCAACGGAGGACTCTGTCTGTTGAACCAAGACTGGCATGCCTAGGGCAGCTTCTGTGACCTCAACTGCTCCCCTAAATCTAAGGTTAGGATGGGCATTGACTGAATCTGCCCTAGTCAAATCAGGTTGGGTTATTACAAAGCTGGAAAGCTATTACAAATGGAACATGAAGATACTACTGCACCTTTTCTTCTGGTGAACTTCGTGTACGTTATGTGACGTTATTGCCACGCCTCGTTTTAACATCACCTTCATACTTTCATGATGGCACTTAGGGGCACCTTTTAGGGTGAACTTGAAAATCTAGCACACCATTTTAAGTCAATGGTTTTCACTGGTCTTGACACACTTAGGGAAACCCAATTCTGAAGTGAGTTCCTGCTCTAACAAAACTACTTCAACTCATCAGGAAAAAAAACAACCCAAAACCCAAAACAAACAAAATAAAACTGACTGGTACCCATCCAAATTCCAGATTTCCAGGAGGCAAAAATAGTGGCATCCTAATAGATCCAGAAAAGGAAACATCTCATTTGGGAGTTCTATCTGGTGCGTGGGATGAGGGGAAGCACATAGCTGCTGACAGGACCAGGACTGAGACCCACGACTTGAAGTTGGTTTTTTGAGGTGAAATAAGAGGAATGTCTGCTGTATCCCTTTAAAAAGAGTCCAGCTGAGTGAGTGACTAAGAGATTCCCTCAAGCGTGCCAAGTGTACTAGGATTTGTTATGAACTCTCTGTTATAGCTGTGCAGTATGCACTTGAGGTCAATCTTTCGTCAAGCAAAGACATTCCCAGAAGTTTTACTCGGACACCATCTTAATGTGTATTAACGTGTCTGGATCTCTTCATCCATCTATCTATCCATCCATCTCTTTCACACTAACCAACAATGGCATATTCAGACTAGACTGCAGTCAAATTGCTATCAGTATGCTAGAAAGAAAGACAAAGGCAGTTGTTGCCTGGGCTAAAGAAATGGACAAGGATCCTTTATGGACTTTGTGACAGATCGTGTTCACTGGCTGCAACATATGACCAACGTTTATTAACTAGACCCCAGTCCAGATTTGCTCTTGAACAAAGCCAAGTGATTCACGGCCCTGCATTCATTCAACACAGCTGTTGATATCTGGGAGAAAGGAAGCAGGCAGCCTAACGCACTTCTAGAGAGCCATTGACTGCATTTACCTTGAGGAGAAACTCCTTCCCCGCCGTGCGGATCTCGAACTGGCCCTCTTCTGCCTCCACATCGTAAGTGAAACACGCATCGGCTATTTCAATGTGCCCAAGTGGAAGGGTGTCCTGAGGGGTCTTGAAATAGTACAAGTAACATTTCCTCGGGTCGTACACGAACCAGCGAGTCTTGAATCCCTTGAGGGGCCCCTTCCCAACCAGCTTATTCAGGTAGCCGCATAATTTCGGAGCCTGCTCCTTCGTGCTCTCGTAGTCAGGCACGTCCACAGACTTGGTCGCGAAAACGCGAGAATTCCTGGACGGATGGGCAGAGTTGTCATCCTCGTCCTGCATCTTTCTCGGAACTTTTGCCTTAGCGGATACACATTTCTATTTCCATCCACATGACTGCGCCTTCGTTCTCGTGGCGCAGCAAAGGCTCACGGGAAATGTAGTGCGGAAGTGGTTCGTATTGCAATGGTGCCGTACTATTTAGCAGCATGTTACTGTGTTGTTTTCACACCTGCGAACATCACTAACATAAGGACATGCAGATTAACCTAAATGGCCTTGTTATCATGAATTCCAAACTGGTTTAAAATGTTTTATGCTGGTCCTTTAACTTGAATGTTAATCCATTAGCATTAATCCCATGCTAGTCTAAACTGATTTATGCTTGTTCATTATAATGAATTCCATGTTGGTCTAAACTGGTTTAGACTGGTCTATTAGGATGAATGCTAATCCATTAGTATGAATTTCATGCTGGTTTATGCTGGTCTGGTACCATTTAACATAACAACACAACATTTTCATCAAAATTTTACTGCTGCTGACCCGCACAACGTTTGCTACACATGACTAGTCATGACGGTCTATGAGGGTTTTTCTAGCAGGGAATGTAATATACCACCATTAGCAGTGCATTCATTAGTACAGCACAGTGTAGACCTCTGAGTTCCTGTCTCCTTTCTGTGGTCTGCATCATCTCCACATCAACACCTTGTTAGAAATAACAGCAAACCAGCAACTGGTTACCAGCAAAACCAATGTGTTTTGGATGCTGGCAGGCTGCTCAAGCAGCATGCTGGGAAATCTGTTGAAGGAGAACTCCACCCATTGTTCAGCATTTCTGCTTAATTAAACAGTTAATACAAAAACAACATTATTCAGAGTGGTTTGGTGTGAAATGCTTTTTTTAAAACAGAAATTTGTCAGAATTGTTCACAGTGGTGGCAATAGGAACCAGAAGTTTAACCAGACCTCTAAAAGCTCCCTCACAGAAAGTTATTACATGAAATGGTTATGAATACTTTATGAGGTTTTGGTCTGAAATGTATTGTAAGCAATTAATTTTAATCCCTATATGGTGGAGGAATACATGAAGGATGGTAATTTAAAAAAAAAAAAGATTGACCATTACTTAATTCATTATTGTAACACGCAGAACAACAGGTGTAGGTCCACTGGTAGCTTTACTTTCATTGCAGACATTGTGACCATTGGTTCCTATCAGCACCACTGTAAGTAAATCTATAAGAGTCTAAGTTTCTCTACAGATTAACCATTTCACATTAAACCCCTTTGAATTACTTTAACTTCCCCATTAAATGAGTATAGAACCGATCATTCATAATAAGGGGGTCAAAATGCAAATACTTCTGCTTGCAAGCTAAGCCTGCTGCACACTGAACATTAAGATAATGAGACCGACAATCGAATCACAATACCAAATAGAATTCAGCAAGCTTTGTGGTAGTGCAGTTGCCTTGGTAGCAAGAGGCTACATATTTTGACTGCTAAACAACCTCGTAAGTCAGAACCCAGTGACAGCGGAAAGTATACAAAGGACATGGAATATTTTTACCATAGAGAAAACAGGCCTAGACTCAGAGTTCCTAATATGGGCATGAAAGACAGCATCAGCAGTCTCATAGCAGTTTTGGACCCAGCTGTATAAAGTAAGGAGTCTGTACTGTTTCTTAATCTGCTGATTTATAAGAATACATATTTATAAATGAATATGTTGCTGTCATGTATTCTCTTTTCAAAATCTAGCACGAGATGTTTCTGGAGCTGGGAATAGAGCAGTGTAAAAGGACTGATGTTATCACCACCATTAGGGGGAGCCAGGAACCGCAGAATATCTTCAGTTTTCCTGCATCGGCCAAGATGACTGAACAGATCACTGAAAATGGCTATTACCTTCCTAAGCATTCATTTCATCCTTTTATTAGCAGTGAATTACAGTCTCATATTTATATATTTAAACCCTGGGTAATACAAATTCAAGGCTAATGCTACTGAGAAATGAAAACCGTGGCCAATCTGTAATCCCTGCTGTGATTGATACTGAATTTACTTGTGTTGAAAATTTGATAGCGTACCCATAACTGATATCACGCAATCTGAATACATTTTTAATTAGATTGTGGTGATGGAAGATTGCCCCTGAATTCAAGAAAATGAGTGTGATTATAGCGAACTGAATGGCAGTTTTTTTTGGAAGAATGTAATTTACATAAAACATGCAAAGTGTTTTCAGTAATACTTCTCTTAGTGAGAGTGACAATGGGATAGCGCAGTCCTTAATGGTCCCCATACATTGTGACTGGGTTTATGTCTACACTGTATCAAAAGACCATCAGTAGACCAAAAAAAAGGGTCTATGGTTTTGTCAGAGGTGATCAGTTAAACAGTGGGTTTCCAGCCTGCTTTAAGCTTTAACGTCAGTCTCTGGTTGCTGTAGCTGTTGCAGCAGCTGTTTATTTGAGAGGTGAGACGGTTAGGAGGGAAACACTTTGGTTTCCTGTACCGCAGCAGTCTCTGTGTAAACCTAATGAAAGTGTCACCTGTTTGATGTTGTTGACGCAGTTGAAATCAAACTTTTTTTCATGAGTTGCACAAAGATATGCATCAATTATGTGCTCAGATACATATAGCAGCCAACAGAGTTATGTTGCACTGATGTCTGGATTCCTAAGAACTATGGAAATAAACCAAGTGCATTTGCATTGATAAACCAGTATTTTCAATGATGTCAGTGTTTTAGTGAACATGCACCCTGTGTCATTTTCCCCCCACTTCATTCTGTCACTTTCTGTTGCAGTATTATTATATGCGTCCAGTTGTCTCAAGTATAATTCTCTATCATGCAGGGCCACTGACACAAAACAACAATGCTCTGACATTCTCCCCAGTCCCTTCTGACATGTGACCTTTCACAAATGTCAAGCTGTTCAGATCTCCTCCTCCCTCCAGGCCTATCTCATAAGACTCAGAGCAGTTAACACCTCCTGTCTGTCACTAGTCTTTGGCGTGCAGAAGAATGGAAATTAAGCTGTGCTGACTTCATTTGCAGTTGTTTTGATGTCACCCATAGTGAATCAGAACAGATTCGTTCTAATTCAAATATAAACAAATGTTTAAATTTGCTGTCTGAAAACCATTTTGGAAATGAATGATTTGTTCCTTCTGGAAATGACAAACACCTCACTGATATCATACTGTGCTGGTATTATTATGAAAGCAGAAATGCTTGCTATAAGTCATTGTGGGCAGCAGTACAGTTTTTGGTTAGAGGTGGGGTAAAGCATTACTGTAATTCAGTATGCTGGTTCTTTTTGCGCTTCAAATAATCCCCATGCACAACCAAATCGGCGACACTGAGGAAGATCACTCCTCCACAGCGAAACCGAACGGTGTATACACAACCTGTGGCATTCCATATTCGTCATACACTGTCCTTCTGTACTTCACAGATGAATCCTGTTTAGAACATGTTTAGACAACATGTTGACTTGGTCCAATGAAAGCCAGAGATTTTATGCAATGATTAGTAATTATGACCGGTATGCAAAATACCCTCTAGTATTCGGGGGTCTGTGTTGGCTGGCTACTCCAGTGTTGACTGGCTGCTCGCTCCCCATATCTGATGGGAAGCTGATGCTTCAGTGGCAACAAAAGGTTCGGTTTAACAGTTCTTTTCTGGAAATGCTCTTTTCTTGCTAGTCAATGCAGTTTTCCAGACAATAATTGTGATCTTACTTATCTTTTCTTCTGTCTTCATTTTGAGAAATGAGTAACAATGCACTCTTTACACCAGTCTCTTGGGAAATTGGGCACATTTTCACATACGCTCATCGTCAAAACATATTTGCACCCGGATTGTCGGATTGCAATGATATTCAGAAGGAAAATAAAGGTTACCAGGAACAGTAAATGGCACACAGAAGTAGTGTCTCACAGTATGGTGTTGGGCCGTCACGGTTGCTAACGTAACATGCCAGACGTCTCAAACTGTTCATCTTGATGCTGACCACAGTGCCTCCACACACTGATTCATCTCTAACAAGACAAAAGTAGGACTCATCACTGAAGATGACCCGCTGCCATTCGGAGTCAGTCCATGACAGTATGGCATGACACCATTGCAGTATTTGGCGACGCTGACGTGGTGTTAAGGGCAGTCGTCATAACAGTATGTGTGCATGTAGTCCTTCATCGTGTCTGCCAATGGTGCTGGCACTAACAAGATGACCAGTCAGGTACAGCGATAAGGTCCATCCTTGCTTATGTCACATGCGTGGCCGAGCGTGAAACTTAAATCATTTGCACAATGTCAAACCTACCCACCAAGTTTCATTCCTGTCAGTTGATTCCTTCTGGGTGAGGCAACTATATTTTTTTAACGATGAGTGTATATTATGGCAACTTTTCTCAACTTTAAAGGCTCCTGAAGGCTTCCTTCTCTACACGTTTTAGTGCTTTCCCTGTTCCCAACACACCTGATTCAGCTTATCAGCTCATTAACAGCCCCTTTCAGAGTGGCAGGGGGTGTGTTAAAGCAAAAGTCATGGGATAGCAGTATGTGAATTGATAATGAAGTGGCGTAACTTAGGGGATGGCTTGGGATGGATATATGTTGTGAGGTGTTATCTTGTGCGTGAGTTTGAACACTGGCCAGTGTGCTCAGGTCGGACTTCTGGTGTTGAATGTGGATGTGATTTCTGCCAGAGTCGCTTGTCTATTTGCGTGGACAAGTCTAACCAGACACTGCCAGTCACAATCATTAAGTACCCGTGGACAGTCACTGCACTGTCCACTGCACTGTCCACTGTGGGTGGTAATGTTTTCCATGATGTATTCCCAGGACACACCTGACACTGATGAACAAATAATATTGGATCGTAATGTACCTTCCGGCTGGCACCCACTATCAAGCCTCGCTCAAACTTCGATAATTCACGTCACCTTGCCATAAGCACGCTGGCCAGTGTTCAGCCTCACTCACAAGACAACACCTCACAACTTCTATAGATGTGGGCGTTCCCAGGCTGTTCCCTGGGGTAACACCGCTTCATAATCAATTTACATACTGCAATCTCACGACTTTTACTACATGAGTGCATTTTTCCCTAACAGACAGCTTAATGTCATGTTTATTTTCTGGGACCCCCCCAGAATTTAAATTTTGAGACCTTCAGGGGGTCCAAGATGTTGATCGGGGGTCCCACACCTCCCCCATTAACCCCTGTATCTTGCACCTCAAGTATGACTCATCAGAGAATAAACAACGAGAATAAAATCCCCAGTAGGGCTAACTCAAGTAGGTTGGAATAAAATCTACTGTAATCCCACACTGGTGGTCTAATTTGTGGAACTGAGGTGTGTCTTGGTGCTGGAAGGCCTCAGGGTGTCAGGGTGAAAAGTGTGACACATTATTTTTGTTATCCCACTCATGGTAGGGAAAAGGTAGGTCAGGCTACCACAGAGCCGCAGCAAATACAGATTAACCATGATGTGTGACTGCTGTATTACAGAATTGAAACTGAAATTCTAACAGTGAGTCCGTGTTGGAATTTCAGCAGTGGAATTCACTGGAGGGAAACTATGTCTTTATTTTCTTCCTTGAAAAAAGAAGACACAAAATGGTCATATTTATGTGGTGTAAATGAGTTCTTGTAGCCCAATTTAATGCAACAAAACATGGGATTGAGCTCTTATAAAACAAGCTTAGTACATCCTAATTCTTATTATTCAGTAACTACATGGACTACTGTGCAAACTGGATCCTTGTATGTCATAGAAGTCTGCAATAAATGTTTAAAGCTGCTGTACTGTTTTCATTAGACAGTCTTTGTCATTGCTGTTCCAGCTTTAAAGCCAGAAAGCTTTTAATGCTTTCTGTACTGAGGCTTTGGGAATATACGGTATTACTGTAAATTACAGACACTTTTTCTTACACCCAGTTTGTCTTCCTACTGGTACATCATTCACTGTCGCACTGTGATTGCGCACACAGAGACCACATCTCTTTCCTCTGCCTGCTCGGTTCCATTTCTCTTCAGGAAATTCTAAGCTGGTGAAAACCCTCAGATCTCTCTGTGAGAGAGAGTGTATGTGTGTGTGTGTGTGTGTGTGTGTGTGTGTGTGTGTGTGTGTGTGCTTTTTTTCCTCTCCGCTTGCAGTCTCACTCACCCAGACATGAGCTGTTCACTTTACCCCTTGCACAACACGTTTAATTTTCCAGGCCCCATGGAACAGTATGTAATGTAAATGTCAGCAACGTATATCAGTCCTGTAACTGTGTGTACACCTTCAGAACGCCTTTTCTTTCCTCTGAAGCAGCTGAAGAGAACCTCTGATTTCGGCAACATGAGGCTCAAATCATATCACATACAACAACGCTCAACAACAGGTATGTCTCTACTGGTATACATCGAGTTACTTTCAAGAGGTTCATGTTCTTTAAACCTAATTTAATAAGCATTTGATTTGTAATGTTACCAGATATTTTAATATAATACATTTTCTAGGCTTTTTATCTTTGCAGTGCATAAAACAGGGAAAATATATGAATGCTTATTTTGATGGCCATAATGACGCATATATAAATAGTTGTGCATTGGTATGTGCAACATATTTATTTTTGATATTTTGTGAAACATATATGTCATAAAAATATATACATGTTACGTTCATACATATTTTAATGAGAAGGGCAACACACACACACACACACACACACACACATGTATCAGTCATTCTAGTATTTGTAATTGTAGATGTTAATAGTTGTGTTATTGTGTATTCAGAAACTCTATGGCACAGTCCGCAGTGCCTTGGACAGTCTAGCTTAAAGTCTCAGCTCGGCTACCTCACTAGAAGACGCTCAATGGAACAGAAGCGGCCCAAGCAGCACAGGTTCCATTCCTGCCTGATGTTTTGCCTGAAGGTAAATATCTGGCTCTTTTACAATTTCCAGAGCTTTTAGAAATGTCTGGTGGACGTTGGTTCGATATATCTTAACCCCGTAGACTGGGACTGTCATGTAGTTCCATGCTTGCATTCTCACCCTCATGATAACTTACCTCACAAATTAGTTTCATTATAGTTGGCTAATGGTGTATAGCACTTACTTGA
This sequence comes from Semaprochilodus insignis, assembly GCA_034552555.1. Taxonomy (NCBI): domain Eukaryota; kingdom Metazoa; phylum Chordata; class Actinopteri; order Characiformes; family Prochilodontidae; genus Semaprochilodus; species Semaprochilodus insignis. The sequence goes on along the minus strand of CM067474.1, from coordinate 50,428,857 downwards.
TAATAAGACTTCATGAGTGATAACTGAAAACCAAGCCTACAGTTTATGGGGTTAGTAGTGTATGCCAAATGAATGCCTCCAAATGCTTATATCAGACCTAATCTGTACAGTAGATTTATTCTAGAATCCCAGTATATTTCCTCACCTGCTAAGGACCAGCACCAAAGCTGTGTAGTGATAGTATTTTCATATTGATACTTGTTCATCTCATCATGATTTTACTTGAACAGTAATGACCATTCCCATGAAATGCTGAATTTACATAGGGCTGCATTCTCATACACCTCTGGGTGGGATTATGGGCAGCGATAATAAAATGTAACCGCATTGCCTTGACCAACTTTAACAAGATAAACAAGAACAATGACTGTGTTGAGCCAGCCAGGGGCATTTTATGACGCCAGGTGGAAAATAGGCAAATGAAGGCGACAGAGTGGATCCACTTTAGCACAGGTGTAAGGCTGAGGGCAGGGTGAGCTCAGAGTCTGGGTTAAAGTTTCTTCTCTCTGGCTGTGCCCAGGAGCGCGTGAGGATGGAGCACAGACGGCCTGCAGTCGACATCCAGCTGGACAGCACGGAGAACAAGCTGAGGGAGTTGGCCCTCAAATGGTTTACCGAGACACAAGCTCCTCTCATCCTTCACGAAGGAAACTTCCCTGCCTGGTTCCAGGGCTTCATCAGCAGAAAGTAAGAATCACATAGAGAGCGTGGATGGTGACATTAAGAATCAGACTTGAAGTGTTGCTTTTGGTTCTGTCAAAGTATTTTCAGGATTACTGCTTACAGAATGTAGGATTTACTTATGACAACTAATTGTTCAGGTCAGATAGATTTGAATCATTGAAGAAGTCTGGATAAGTGATCTGATAACTATTGATTACAGATATTTTATACAGTAGTCGTGTATGTTTGGGATAGATTTTGTCCTCAAAATGCTGTTGTTGTTATGAGCCTTAAAAGTGATGGCTTACACCTGAAATTATCCTGATAGTCAACCAGTTTTAGCAACAGATCAATGTTTTATGTTAAAATCATATTTGAATCTGCCATGAATTTCTTTTTCTCAATTTAACCACATTGTAAGACTTATCCAGTCCTTGGCTAAAGGCAGGGACACTGAATATGTAGTGTAAAACAATTCCAGAAAATAAATTTTACGTTGGTCTTTATTAAACAGGGATGCAGAAGATCATCTGCGAGATAAAGAAGTGGGCTGTTTCCTTATTCGCCTTAGTGACAAAGCCGCTGGATATATCCTGTCATATAGGTGAGTTTGAATGGATTTACCCATCTCACAGTTACATGCACTTCAGGGTTGGAAACTGCCAAATTAAGACGTTGCATTTTGGTTATTTCCTCTTGGTAATTATTGTGGTACATTGCCTAGGTGATTTGCATTTCCTTTATGCAAAGGAGGACATTGGTGTGATGTTCTAAGTTCAAATAAAATCTTAGAACCCTCAGGAGCAAAACATTTTCATATTGTTTCAGAGGACGCGACCGGTGTCGGCACTTTGTCATCAACCAGAGCAAGGAGGGGCAGTTTATTGTGACAGGAGACACCGAGATGCATGACACACTTACCAGCCTGATTGAGTATTACAAGACCAGACCCATTGAGCCATTTGGGGAGTATCTGACAAAGTCTTGCTTCGAGGTACGGCACACTCGACACACCCTTTATTCAGTATATTTATAGACAGTTCATTGTTGATCCTCAGGCTTATCATCGCATATTATTCTTAATACTTATTATTCAGTAACCACTACAGATAAACTTTATTTGGGTTAATAAAAAATAAAAATGGTTAATTTGCTGATTTTTTTAAGTAGAATTGATGAACCAGTTTTTACGGTGTAGTATGAAATTAGGCTATGCAGTGATATTAGTACAGAATGTAAGTGTGGTTTGGCATACAGGCCTTCAGGGTTTAAGTGCACTACTTAGCCGCTTTTATTGTATGCGTTACCTCCTTGTATCGTCCTGGTGTAAGTGGATAACATGCTGTATATTTGAAGATTGTTTGTCACTGAGTTATGTTGTTTGTTTCTCCTGTAGTCGTCAACGAGTGATCTGTATGATGTGGTGCAGTTTGAGCCGAAGGGGAAGCCAGGGGTGAATGTCAAGGCAGCAAAGACCATGTGGGACCAGCGCACTGAGCAGCCCCCTAGTCAGCCTCAACAGCCTCCAACAGTGCCGTCCAGGAGCAACAGAACCCCACAAGTATGTTACATAGTATAAAACAAAGACTGATGGTCTCAGATGAATATGAATATATCCAGGTGAAAAAAAAAAGAATTGACTTAAAAATTTAAATAGTGTACACTATTCCCATGTGAATAAAATCTATTACATAAATAATAATAATCAGACATGTTTTATTCATGTGGAAATAGCATGCAAATTTGAACCAAGTCAATAGAATGCATCACTTTTTGTCAATGTACTCAAGTATATTTTAATAACAATTTGAATGTAAAAACATGTTTAGATAAAAAGTTCCTTATTCATTGTTTGATTGTTTGTTTGTTTGTTTTGTTTTTTACTCCATTTAAAAATAAAAGCTGCCCTTTATGTTGTGTAAAACTCATGATGAACTGACTAAAATAGCCTACAATTTCTTGGAATACATTTTCAACAGTGATGATAGTCTTGATAGTTGTATCTAAATGGTCATAATTCCTCTGTGCAGGCTGTACCTCCAGTTCCAAAAAGAATAATCACACACAAGACGAGCTCACTAGAGGAGAAGAACAGCTCTGAGGGAAAAATTCTGTATGCCCAGCTGGAACAACCAAAGCCCAAAGACAGGGAGACTGACACTAGAACTCTATGGCCGAGCGACGGAGGCGCACCCCGAGCATCTGGCCCACAGAGGGCCCGAGCCCAGAGAAGTCCTGCCCCGGTACCAGGCACCGTATACTCAGAACTCAACCTGTCGGACTGCAGGAGCAGATCACTCCCCCTCCTGGATGATAACACAAAAGAGGACAGTTCATACAAGTTGAACACACCCTCCCCTAGCCCACCACAGCTGTCCCCTAACCTCCAGAGAGATCATGCCAGGAGGCCCCCCATCCAAGCACCTTCCTGCCAGAGCCACAGTCTTGATAAGCTATATGATAACTCTTTCTATCAGTTGGCCGGCCAGCCAGTCAGGCAGGCTGCGTCCGTAACGACAGAGCAGAATCGCAATGCAATGTATGCTAAAGTGCCTCGTGAACCTGTTACCAACCGTTTCCACATAGAGGAGAATACATATGAGCCAATCCCTGAACCACGACACACTCCCAATCTTAAAGAGCCCTCTGCGCACGGGAACACTTACGAGACACTAGAGGACTGCAAACCGAAGCCCAGTGAGTCATCGTGGGGCATTAAGGTGAGTGAGTAACTGGAGCTCTTTCAACAGTTTGGTTATATTTGTTATATTTTAAATACAAAAAAAACTTTGTTGCACACTGTGAATTGTTTTACACTTTACGTAGCGTAAAAGAGAATTTGAAAAACTCTGCTTTGAAATGCTTTGCATTAATTCATTATATACATTACATTCCCTATGAATAATATACTATATATTGCATCAACACAGTTTTTGCCAGAAATAACTATAATTGAAAAACAAACGTGTTGATGTCATATGTTTCATTATGTGGGAAGGTACACATTTGAATCGAGTACATCACGCTTTTTCAGTGTACATTAATAGAGCAGGTGAATAATCATTACCCTAAACTGTGTAATAACTGACTTGTTCTTTCCTGCAGGGTGACAAATGGAAATGGCTGCTCCCGGAACACTGGAAAAAATGACCCAATCCTCACTTTGTAAACCAGCTGTTACAGAATAACACACACAAAAAAAACCATGAGCTACACTAACCGTGACAAACAGTCAGTTTATACACTTTATTTATGTCATGACTATTTCTGATAAATTACAATAGAAATTTCTTCTTGTCGTCATTTGAAGATCTGTTTTTAAATGTATAATAATAATAATTATTATTTTACTATGTTTTAATGTTTTTGCATGTTTTTGCAATATTTATTAACTTAAAAATAAAATTCTAGTTGTGTAGAAAAACTTGGCCTTGTTCTTGGAATGTTTTTTTGTTTATGTAGTTGCTGTTATGTAGTTTATGTAGTTGCTCCATTGCAAACAATCATACTTATATTGGTTGACCTGTAGCTTTTTCTGTTAGCTGAACAAATAATTTAAAAAAATGTTGGGTAAAAATGTTAATTTGAGGTCATCCAACAGTGTACAGTGCTACAGGAACCTAAAATGCTAAAAATACAAAAAATAAATCAGGTAATTAAACATCAGATAATAACAACATGTAGTAAACTATGTGTCATATTCTGTTTTTTGTACTTATTATTGAATGTTCAATAATTTGACACTTTAAGTCAGCTATATAACTTATTTTACTGAAACAACTAATATTTTGTTACAGTGTATTGAACATTCAAGGGCTCCCAGTTTAATTTAAAAATGTTTTTATTTTAGGTTTTCATTCCAGAAGCGAACCTGATTTCACTGTTTAAACAGTTGGTATCAGTTATCAAACCAGTGACTAGTTATATGAGGTGTGCTGCTCCTTCATTGAAATGTTAACCTGTTAACCTGGGCCTTTCTGGTTTGGTGACCGTTGGCCTAAGCATTTTCTCTGACATCTGGAGATAAACCCGGTGATGCCACAGCTATTCATAACTGGGAGCACAAGGGGAGGAAATGCCTGCTGGCACTGGGTAATTAGGTCTCAGCTAGAGAGGAAACTGAGTAAAAGAAGACACACATGTATTGGTTAAAAAGACTCACATTGAAGTGTATTGGTCCATATAGAGCAATGACTTCAGCAGCTGATTCTTAAGAGGCAGTGTGTATGGTAGTGTGTATGGTATTTCTAAAATCACATACACTGAAAAAAGTGATCCATTGAATTTACTCAGTTCAAATGTGTACATCATTTTCATGCAACCATAATCCATTGCCATGTAACCTTTTAGATAAATATGATAAATATCATGCTTAATTAATATATTTTCTTCATGTGAAAATGATGTACGTATTTAAATCAAGTAAATTTGGTGCAGTGCGTCTTTCAGTGCGCAGAGGACTGTTAGGCATGAAGCAAATAGTGGTTTCTGGTACAATAAAGCCAGGGATAAGCTAAAACAAGTTTAAAACAAGATACCAAATACCCTAATTATGAATGCCTCCAAATAAACTACCAAATAAAGCATTTTAATGTTTTCAAATGACAAAATTACTGTTCCGAGGGAGCATGAAATCACTAGCCAAACCTTCTCCCTATCGATCTATGCCTTCACCAGTACATGTACTTAGCTGATTAATAGGACAATGTTTGAGAGCGACAGCTTTTCTCTGCCAAATGTGACATGTGGTGCGTGACAACACTGACACAATAACAAGTCATTCATAAGCAGACAACTGATTGCACCCTTATCAATTGCAACTAGTTTCTAAGTAATGAACTGATCATTTGATTGTGAATCATATATTGCATAAAATATGTGCCAGATCAATCATTCATGCAATGCTATGCAAAGCTACTTCAATCAGGGCACAATCATTTAGTTATCAACCAACTAATTCAAATAGTTTCCATTCCATTCCTGCTAAAATTTTACTGTTTAGAACGGTAGCAGTTTCAGCTAAAAATGTTTGTATTTGTAATAAGTATTTCATTACAGGTCTCTCAACCTGAAAACAGGACTAGAGGTGGTCTAGCCTGTAAGCAATAGTCATCAAGCTTAATGTGGAGGTGGGGAGCAACCCTGCATGTGCAGCCAGCTCACTGCCTCTATAATCTCATTAGCCTGAGCGTGGTAGCTGGTGGGCCGCTGTAGGGCGGCCTGCACTGTGCTGCAAATCTCCTGATGATACTATCAAACATGACCACACAATGGGGGCTGAGCATGTCCATGAGACTATACAGTGCCGAGATGTGAGTGCCTCAAAGGATCATGGTGAACAATTCTGAAACTTTTTTTTTTACCCAAATGTCTGCAAATTTGAATACGAAAGTGAGCTTCTCTGCTCACGCTCTCTGTTCACTGATCTGCCGATGTTTAAAGAAAAGAGAATCATGTCTTATACGATGTTTCTTAAAGGTTCCCAATTACAGAAAGGTCGCAAACAGCGATAAGAACAGTATGTGGGAACATGCATGAGCACGAACGAATGAGAGCGGAATATATTGTGCAAGTGTCTGTCAAGAGACACTATAGCAAAAGCACATATGGCTCTAGGAAAGAACTTTTAATTGGTACAGAATCTTTACAATATGTGGAGGTTTGTCTTAAACTTTGAAAAGGTTCTTTAGAGAACCAACACTGGTTCTTCTTTGGGATCACTCCAGAGAACCCTTTTTAGTGTTTAACAGTTTGGTTTGCAGAGTTTGAATTTAATTGACATAAACTTTAGGCAATGAATAAATAAACAAGAGATTTTAGATATGCAGATTTGAACGCACCTCTGCTGACAGCACTTTAAACCATAATTTTTGTGTTTAATTACAGCTTCATTGAACATTGAATAAATGTAACTGACCCAGAGAGTGAGACTGGAAAGTTTGCCAAATCACCAAATTACCTTGATTGCCTATTACAGATGCCATCTGCCGTGGTATGCTATAGTGAGGCTATACTGAGTCCTTAGGCTTCCTACCCTTTGCAGATGCTAGTCTGTCTAGCCATCATTTATGTAACATTGTTAAAGAAAATGTCGCCGTGTTGAATATCTGGTCTGAATAGACAATGGCGGAACAGCAGAGACGGTCATTAGCAGAGTAGGTGTCGGTTTACACATTACTACTTTCTGTAGGCAGCTGACTGAAATAGTTTGATAAGTTCAAATAATGTAAGGGTTTGAAATAAAATAGCACATTCGATGTATGTATAACTACTGGAGAGACACCACATTATGCTGCCACCACATTATGCTGCACCTCACATTTGCCTTCTCCTGTAAAGCTATCATCTTGGAGATACATGTTATTTTGGGACAGCGTCAACATGATACATCAGCTAACTAGACCTGACAACATGCTTCAGCTATGTTTCTATGGCTCTCCAAAGCCTTAACTCTAACATGAAGTAGAGGAGTCATCAAACATTGTGTGATTCTTCCAGTGTGCCGTGGTTAGCACATAGGCCATTGGGTTTATTAGATGTAAATGTGAATCAGGTTCAACATCTTTAACCCATAAGAGCCCGGACCCATTTCCCTTTAAAGGAAAAGCATGAGGGATCACTTATAGGATATTAAAGGATCTGTCTTATTGCGACAATGAGGTCGGTCTTCTATGACTATGACTACGTGGCGTCTTCTATGACTATTTTAAGGTCAAAATACCGGTAACATATGTCTCACCGACCATTTCATAACTTGTATTTCAACATTCAGTTCTAGAAATGAGGTCAGAACGGGTTAAATGAAAAGCCATGGTATTTCAGTCTAAGGTACAAGTCACTTTGTAAAAATAGGCATGTGTATGTAATAATCAGATGCTTTCTTAAACACTTTTTCCTTGAACACTGATTTGATATGTTTTATGTTTGATATATTGTAATTGGTTCCAACGTAGGCTGTAATCTGGTGAGCGCTGTAAGATTTTTTCCTCTGTGTCTGGGGAAGGTTACTCACCATAAATAGGTGGCTGTCATCAGTGTCTGCTTATCAAAAGCCTGTGCTATTTCCTGGCGGTGAGAGAAACTGTCTATTTATCAGATAAATGTTCATGTTGTATTTTTAATACTGTAGGCCTGTTACTTCAACTAGCTTATGTACAACCTTACATGATTCACTTAAATACACAGCTAACTCCTTAATGTATTCTTAATTAAAGCAGCAGTCCCAGAGAGTGTTACCTTATAGTTCTGAGACACTGCATAGCAATGAGCAAGACGACTCAATGGTATTTAAGCATGCAGCTCTGGCCTCCGTACCACTTGTTATACCTGACTAAAAAGCACAAAGAATATAACATTTTATTATACAACAAGTAACTGGTTTTCATGTTCAATGCAGAAATACATGTTTGGGAAGCACCATGCCGTCATTTTAGTCTGACTAATTTACCATGCTACCCAGATAGCGAGCATATATTGGTCTGCTGGTTTGATAAGGTCGGCACCACGCTGGGTGTTTGCCACTGCTGATCCACCCTCATACCACCCAGATTATCTTCCTGTTTACAAGATCTAACTAGCTTTTAAACTCCATAAACAGATTTTAAGTGTGTACAGCCCTTACATTTAGAAAATATACTAAGACTAATATTACAAACAACTGAGAGAGAAAAATAATTCGGTCTGATATGAAATGATTCGGGTGAAATTGCTGTTGCTGAAACTGAATATCATTTACTAAACTAATTTACATTTTTTTTTTATTTGACCACAGCGGCTTGCTGTTTACACTGTGTGAAAATCTCATGATAATGGACCAACAGAAATGGCCCAAAAGTGCTTGGAAAGACGTCTGGTTCCATTGACTTCCATTAAAGTTAAATGAGGTTTTTGTCCTCTCCTGTAAAGTTGCCATTTTGGAGATACTTGTTTTTATATGGTAATTTTTCAGTAACAAAGTGTATGTAATCATTAATTAAATGCCAATTTACTAGTTGTAACTAAATAATAAATAAGAAATTGTAGCGAGTGTTAACAAGGCCATTATGAGATAAAAATAATAAAATAAAAATAAGTTGTACTTACCTAAAAATTACCTGCTCATTTTATAGTTCTTTATATATAATAAGTAAGCAATTGTAGTGGTAACAAGGCAGTAATGTAATATAAACACTAAATGTTCTAAATGTTATATGCACAATCATTAATAAATGAAAAGATAGACATTGTATCAGTATTTAGCAATAAAATGGTAAAAAAGTGGTAACAAGTTTTATTTACCTAAAATGACCTGCTTATTTTATAGTTCTTAATGAACAATAAGAGAGAATGATAACTGAGTACATTGAGTATATAATATATAATGTTAGAGTTATTAACCCAAAATCACTGAAATACTTCTGCTTAATTACCTGGTATCAGGGCTGTAAAACACTAATTCACTTGTTTCTGTTTTATTTCTTACCTGTTATGTATTTAAATGGTCAGACACGATGTGAGATACAGGCATTAGTTACAGTGAAACTAAATGGCATTAGATGGTATTGAAACTAAACGGTATTAATATTATTAAATATTACTTATTTCCACCTTGTTTCTTACTTACTACACCCCCCATCAGGTCATAACATCAGTTCAAAATGGTCTTGTGCTTCACATGTAGGCCCACTTACAGACAAGTATTGTTACCCAGGAACAGATGAGGTAAATCTACATGACTGCCTTGTTACCACTACAATTGCTCACTTATTATACATAAAGAACTATAAAATAAGCAGTTAATTTTTGGGTATGTACAACTTGTTACTATTATTGTACCATCTCATAATGGCCTTGTTAACACACACTGAATTTTTGATTTATTATTTAGTACTAGGGCATTTAATTAATGATTAAACACAATTTGTTACCATAAAATTACCATATAATTAGCTACTTATTACTGATCTGTAAAGTAAAGTGCTACCGAAAGTATATACTAATAAACTAATAGGGTACTTTCTTTCGCCACTGGGAGGCCACGCAGAAAATGCTGAGCAAAACATCCAGTGGGCTTTGCCGTTAGTGGGCCAACAGTGGTCCGCTATCCTCTTGCTATCAGGGTAACTGTTATGCTAAGCAGCTGTATTATTTTTGTTATTAGACATCATATTAAATTGTTTGTCTGGATGTAAGACAATTCCAACTATGGAATGTTCGGTCTGATGATATGGAATGTTTGCTCTGATGATCCTGGGATACCATAGCAACTGCATAGCAATATTCTAGCAACCATCTGGAAAACCACAGCAACCAACCACAGCAAGTTTAAGCTACACAATCACTTACTGTTCTGCCAGATATTTGTTCCCTAACTTGTCCTGCAGCTTTATGTCATGCTGTCAATTAGCAACACCCCATTAATGAGGTCCCTTACCGTTGTGGTACTTACATGAACACAGAATGGTGCAGGATCATAACCAAAAAATCAATCCACCTTACTGTCAAACACTGAAACTAATTTTCCAAGTGTACTGCTGGCACTACATAATCTGAACTGTGAGCTGGTAGTGAATTATACACTGTTTTGTGCACACAAGCTCTCATGACGGGCTGTGAAAAGTTGCCACTGTTGGGATTTATACAACAATGCCAAGTGACAAACAAATACACTAACAGTGATGTGGCATTGAAACAATCAATCAATAGTAACGAACAATCAAAATAACTGAAATCAGTTATTTATACAAAGACAACTTTCACCGTTAATTCCATGGGACAGCATAAAATATTGTATATCAGCCTTCCTGAGACCAAACAATGTGCAAGCACTCATAACAACAGAAGATGCAAGCACACCCATTTTGCGAGAATGGGAACAGGCCCCATCATTTCAATTGATACAGCATATGCACAGTGCATGCAAAATAATATAACCTCAGATACACATACAGGCTAATACGACCTGTGTGATTCAAAATATGTGGGACACTAGGCTATTATTAAAGACACACTGTTTCATTGTCATCATATGAGGACTACATATTTAGTCTCATTGTGCCTGTATGTAAATCAATTGTTTATGGTTCAGCACATTCATATGTGGGTTAATCAATGTGTATTGTCCCTGATGAACAAACGATACAATAGATCTTCCATGAATGTATGTATACTAAAGTTGCTCACACTTTCAACCAGCTGTTTACATCCTGCTTTAGTCATCAGTTATTGATTTAAGTATAGAGGACTTAATGTTGACCGTATTGATGGGAGATCACAAGTTCAATCCCTGGTGATGTCAGAGACATGCATGGCTGGGAGTCCAAGGCCAGCACTATTGGCCTTGCTCTCCCTCTCCCACTATCACTCATGCTAACCCACAAGACTTAACTAGTGTATAGAACTGGACATGATTATCTCAGCAAGAACATACTGGAAGGTAGTTTGTTGAGTATTTAAAGTCAGAGTAAATGAATATAAAGAAAGGTCAAGTGAGTATAAGCAATGATATGTCCAGTTAGATTGCTTGCATTATATATACAGGTGAATGTCTGAAGACATACATTGACACCAACCCTTTTAGAACGCCAAAACTATTAGTAATCTGAAGCAATCTTTCATTCATATGCAGAATCACAATGTAGGCTACTGTATATAATCATTATATGGATTAACCAGCATAGCATTAGCCAGATCCTCAACAAATTTGAGAAGCTTCCTTGCCTAGTACAACATGCAGGGCTGATGTCCAGACACATGATTTATGTATAAAGGAAATTTATTGTGTCCTTTCTGTCACCCTCAAGAGGCAACACTGTATGATTTGCGCAGTTATGCACAAACCCAAGAGACAAAATAGTGTCGGACAAGATTTTCATGTAAAAGGGGGGCAGTAAAGCTGTCAGCAGTGACTGATCCTGTTTTTGTGGGAAGTTGAACTCGTAAATAAGAGACTCATCACTGCATTAGACCGATTTAACAGCACTATCCTCAAATCTGTGTCTGTGTGTTTGTTTTTGTACATATTCAGGACTAAAAAGGTCCAAGACAGAGATAAACAGGCCTTGTCTATGAGGGCAGTTTGACTAAAACACTCCTTATAACTTCAACATGAATGGGTGGAGCCGGTGTAAGCAAGACAGGCAGATATATATCGTCACTGTCCAAAGAAGAACAAGTATCTCCAGAATTGCAACTTTACAGGTGATCACAAAAACCTAATGTAATGTTAATGTAATATTAACATTTTTCACTGGACAGCGACGATATCTAAATGACATCGTGAAGACATTTGTATTCAGGCTGTTTTGAAAATGGACTGTGCAGACTTTAGCGTAAACAGTATGTTGTGAAACTTTGTTTCTATATTACATCGAACTCTTTTATTCAAAGCTTTATATAAAGAGGAAAATCCACTTTCCTAAGATAAAATCCCTTTAAACTGAAAGTCATTCTGGATTGAAGATTCTGACTAAAGCCATAAATAAAGGTAAATATAAGATCTATGCACCATGCTCTAAAATCCATGTCTTGGAATTACATAAAAACAAGTCGGTGTCTGTTGCTAGATACAGAGAGAGAGAGAGAGAGAGAGAGAGAGAGAGAGAGAGATTGCATCTGGTGCAGAAGCCAAGTATCACTGGCCCTGTATGAAACAAACAAGCAGAAGTAAAAATAAATTCTGAACGTAAATAAATGGGTCAGTAAGCAGGAAGGCTCTCTTGGCACTGCGAACAAAAGAACATTGTGTTTGCCTCCATGTTATATCTTCGTCACATCATTACTAGGAAAAGCTATATTTGGTTAATAACCTGCTTTGTATCTAGGTTGTCATAATGCTTTAATCTGGTATTTTTGGTGACCTTCCAAACTAGTGACCCAGAAGCAGGACTAAAAAAAACAACCAAACATTTATTTGTATAACAAGCATGACAGACCCTGCCTCTATCAGCTACCCCTTCACTGAATCTTGCCTGTTCTTGTGCATATGGTTCTAGGAAAAGCTTAGTACAGAAGCTTAACACTATATGCAGGTTGTTTACACTCACATATTCACACATATTCATTCATGTAAATAGTTATGTAAACATAGATTTAGCATTGATGATGACTATCAATGGGCTGACAATTTTTAACCTCTCTTCATCATTTAAAATGAAACAAGGTGTTTTTTTTTTTGTTTTGTTTTACTGTGGCTTTTTTATTTTTTGCTGTGCCTTTAAAGGAGAAGTATGTAAGAATCTTTGGTCCCCCTACAGCTGCAGAGTGAGGTCTTCTTCAGTCTCTTCATAGGCTCTGCCATGATGCCCATGATAAGAATATAGAGCTAGCTTCTTCTTATAGCTAGCTGAAGACCTGTAGCTGTTGGTGTGTGACGTGCTGTCATAAAGTGTTATGCAGTTCTTGCGAGAGGTCTCATGCCCACTGATCCAAAGTTATAATACTATAGCAGGCATTCCGGGCACGGAGTGGCAATTTCAGAGATGCCATTCTCCCTGTTATAAGTCAGGGTACTGTCCACATAATTTTGAAGCTGTTGATTTAAGGTAAATGGTTGCATTATGTTGCTTTAAGATATATATACATTTAAATTACCTCTGTTCTGATTGGATGCACTTCATATAACTTCAGTCTGAATGGGTGGGGCTAAACTGTGGTAGGCTGAATTAGGTGGATATAATCAAACAAATTGCTTTTTGCGAAATCACAAAAACAATGCATTTTAAAATTGGTAATTTTGAGTATTAGTTTCCATACATAAATAGTATAGGATGGAGGATGAAGAGAAATTTCAGTGCTGTTTACATACAACTTCAAAATCTTTTATTTCAAAAAGTTGAGGAAAATTTTGAACGGCATGGGCCGCCATTAACTCTACGTTCTACGTCTCTCCAAAAAACTAATTTTTGGCACCTTTGTTTACAAAAGTGTAGTCCTAAGTGCTATTGAGCTGCTTTTAAAAACCGCATATAGATGGCTGCCGAGGCACCATTCTGGACCTTCAAAATGGCCAAACAAGATTAGAGGTCAACCAAGTTCAGCAACACAGACTTAATGCATGCATGTGTGTTCATCTGAGCGGAGACGCTGATGTCCCGCTTTGCACCAGGGGCCAGGGAATCAATGCTCTAATGGCCACTTTACAGTCCGGCAGGCTCGGTGGCTGTATCAGACTCGAACAGAAGCCCTCCTATTGGGATCTAAATCAGCAGCTGCTCGGGCTGAGGAGCGTAATTAATGAAGCCGCATCATCAGCACTTACATCCCCCCGCAGATTTTAACACGGGCCTCATAAAGGGAGCTGGAGGCAACGGCAGGAGAAATTAATGGCATATTAGCATGGGCTGCCTTCCCCTAATGAGTGCACACTGCTCCACACTGACTCCAAAATGCCCCCTCTCACATCTCTGCTCCAGCCATTTCTTTTTTTTATGCCTGGAAACTCTAGCAGTGTTGATGCAAACCCACAGTGTGATCTTTTACAACGAGATTTATCTGAATTGTCTTTTGGCTCTGAGAATCAAACAGTGTTTACCTTACTTTAGGGCAGAGGTGTATATCACGGCAAAATATACTCAATATATAAACGCAGTAACTGCACCCTTGCTGGCCATTTGGAGGGTGTTCTTGCATGTTAAGGAAAGGGACATTTTTCTTATGCCTCTCCTGCATAATGCATGTTATACACAGCATATGTCAGACTACAGAATGGTTTGGGACTGAATGTGGCATATGTTTGTTTTAAACTGTACGACACACCATGCAAGAAAAATAAATAAATAAAAAATGTCAGCTACGTTCCAGTAACTAATATACATTTTTGTTGACTAATATAAGGGTTAACTACTTTGTTAACATTACTTATGGATTATTGATGCTGAAACCCACGGTTTGAATAATATTAACTAATAACATGAACTAATAATATTAAGAAATAATGTTATTAAAAGGCTCATACAGAACATTTTGATGTCTCCAACTTTTTACGGTTATGGTTATGTGTACCAAAAAAAGTCATCATTCATTTCTGCATGACAATTTCCATCCCTTCTTATTTCCTCACAGTTAGACATGCTGTTTTCATTGCTGAGCCTTATCTATGTAAAGGGTCTCTGTTCTAAGTGGCTTGCTGGTGTGCCTCATGCATGATGCTCAAATTAAAATACTCCTCATAACCTCAGTCACAAATAGTGGAGCTAAACTGCTGTATGCTGAATAGTTAGATAGGTGTACATACAGTATGTTGGCTGTCAATGCATCACAGAAACATTTAACTCAGAACAGACTGTGGCCTTTTCCATATATTGGTTTGCACTGGTTTTCTTGACATTGTGAAAACACTGAAGGCTTTTGCAGCTTAGTTTACATAGGGTATATGGACTGGGGAGTTAATGGCACATTGTGAAACTGTTGACATACTACATTAAAAACATACATGATATGGGTTTTTTAAGAGACTCTTAATGCAAACTGTGTCCAAAATGAGAAATTAAACATTCCTATCAGCCTTGGGGAAAACCAAAACTGGGCCATGACAATAGTCTGTACGTGTCCCTTTCTTCACTAGGACTTTATTTCCAACCACTTTCAGACCTGTTGTTTTAAGAGGGGGGAGAGAATACTGTAAATCATCAGCCCAGCTAATATGGCCAAGGACAGTTGCCTGTGCATCTCTGGGCTCAGATTTACCGCGCTCCAGTGTGTCGGTATAATCATGCTGCTGGGTGCTGAGACAGCGCTGTTCCTAACGATCTCATTCAACTTAAAAAGTCATTACAGGTTATACGACAGGAAGTGCAGAGGAATAATCACTGGTCCATCTTTATTGGGAAGGCTGGTGGGCGTTAGCTGCAGGAGCTCTGGATTTAGGCTGAGAAAGGACAGCGGAGGGACCAACAGTAAGTAGTACTGATGTATTTTCCTTTGGGTCTGTGACAAGGAATTCAGTTCCTGTCTATATGTAATTATTATGAGAGCTAATAATGTTGTGGTCAGATCAATACAAAAGTTCTATGTGTACAACATGATGCAGAATATGTGTTAGGGGAGTAATTGTATCACAAATACTCTTTAGGTTTTCTAATGAGCAATCCATTGAGGAAAATATCCACATGGTGGTTTAGATAGAAATACTAAAGCTATATAGAGTAATTCAGGCAGACGAAAATCAATATTACAACAACTGGGCTGTATGTCCTTATCACGTTCTTCCAATTGCTGTAAAAGTACTCAGTCAGCATGAAACAGATGCACACAGTCAACAAACAACAGAAAATGATTTATTCAAAGTTAATTCAAATGCCCTCTATGACATCAAATACTGGAAAAAAGCCTGAATGTAAGAGACAGGTGAAGCTATCACATGTCACGTTCATACAGGAAAAGGGGAAGAGCGTAACAAAAAAAGAAGTATGATAAGATGACAGAGCCCTTCGTTCAACTGGAGAACAGTTTGATATGATTGTCGTCATGCTCCAGTCCTATAACCGAAATAAGATAACCAGAAACACCAAAAGCAATTTATAGCAGGGGGCAAACATAATGCAACTCATGCATTTCATGGAGAAAGACTGCATAGCTGTATAAAAAAACTGTGATGCCAGTGCTGTGCTTTTAGCCCTCTTTTTTAATTCTTTTGCTTTTTCTCCCTTTCCATCCTCTATTCATCTCTACACTGTGCCATTCTTCTCTTCTCTCCTTCTGTCCACTTCTGTCCACCTCTGCACCACATGCTTTTTAATCCTAGGTGAGAGGAGTCATCAGGAGGAGAGTCTGATAAAGAAGAGTAAGACCAGTCCACATTCTTGTGTTCCTCAAACACCACACAGGTACACGGGACACAGACCATAAGCCTCCAGGTGCTTTTTCTTGTATTCAGAAAATCAGGCCCAATGGTGCAACTTTCCTAGCTGGAAAAAGTCATGCATTTTGTCAGTGTTCCTCTCTGTAAAATGTGCTTCCTCTGAAAAATGTCAAAAAAAAGGTAAACACAGAGCCAAAGAGATCCAAAATCCTGTTTCCCCAAGTGAGCGCTGTTTGAAGAGGACCAGGTGAAAACTCTTTAGAACTTTGGAGGACAGGCACTACTATGGTCTCTATGTTTCCAAGGTTTTCAAGAAGGTTTCAAGTTGCAGTCAGGAGCTCCAAAGAGGATTACTGAGTAATCCCTCATGAAGAAGAAAGCCCTCTTAGATTCGTATATGAAAGGTGCTGTAAAAGAGAAAAAGAAAAGGGGAGGGGAGAAGAAACGATTATTAAATTTACTTATTCAGATTTATTCAGAATGTTGGCACAGCTATGGCATTTTTCAATCTAGATAAACCGGAACACTGCTTAGAAAATGTGACTTAATGTGTTCCAGAGCAGCAGCAACAGTACAAAAACGAACAAATCGGTGCCATATTCTAATTTATAACCTTGCAGTAGACCACAATCAATGCTGTCTGAATCTGCAGAAGATTGCAATTGTCCATATGTCTGTCTGCAAGCACAATGGGATATAAAGACAACTGGTAAATGGAAAGTGGAACAGATGGCTTTGAATACATTTTCCCTGTGATTAGAGACCTAGGCTGAATAGACCGGCATAAATACAGTAAAATACTCAGCAAATGGTACCGTTGCCATTTTATGCCTCTGTGATTCTAAGACAAGATAAGATAAGCCTTAAATTATCCCACATGGGGAAATTTGCATCGTTACAGCAGAATATACAGTAAGCAGATATACAGCAAGAGGTAGACAAAAGTGCAAGTTATACAAAATACAAAAAATAAAATAAAACTTATTAATAAAATAAAACAGAACAATTTCTTAGCCGTTTTCTATTGGATGCTAAGGTAGCTATTTTTGTACACTTTTTCTGCCACAAATATCAAATAAATAAGCAAAAACACCAACATTTATTACCGCTACACAACATTAAACAAAGCAATTAGACAGGACATTTAAAAATGGCTTCTTCTGCTTTTCTCTAGTCGTTGTAATACATTATCTCCCCTTCATCCTTTAATACCCATTACCCACGATGGATGTGTCTGTGCAGCAGAATTCAGTAAGACATTTCACTGACGCTCCCTCGCACTATGAACCATCTAACACACTCCATTGTGCAGTACTTCACGAGACGTGGCAAATTGAATCTCCAGAACATTCCATATATGTGTGTCTCTCTCTCTCTGTCCCATTCTCTTGGCAGCCATTGCCAACCACACAGCTTCCTCTCCTTAACGACTTTTCCACTGAGACAATTATCACAAACCACTCAAACAGAACAGCTCACTGATAAGACAGCATTGCACCATATGACAACAATGAGCGTCTACCTGCCTACATGACTTACGGCAGGAAACAAGCCTGTTTCGCCTAACCTTTTGTTACCTTTGAATGCAGTTCAGAACAAATCTACATTACTCTGGAAAAATGCTACAGTAAGTTCAAAACCATTTCTGTTTTTGAACAATACCGGCCCCCAAAGACAAAAAGCAATCTGGTCTGTAACACTACTTATAGCTAAGGCATAAATGGGAGGGGGATAAACTGCTTTAGGTTGAATAGGTGTTGGTGACGTAATACAAACAATTTGAAACAGGCTGTTGCAGTCTTGCAGCTTAAGTTCCTGATGGCAAGTTTTGAAACTTTGAGATTATTTTAAATACTACATCAACGCTACATCAAACTCTTCTATTTAAAAAAAAAAATCAAAGACATTATTTTTCTGGTTTTGTCCCTTTAACTCTAGCTCATCTAGTTCATTTGTGCCTGGTCACTTTCTTGTGTATCAAAGACACAGTGTTGCGGTTTTCGCATCATTCTAAACTGCAGAGAAAAGATACTAGCCTTCTGTCACTCTCCATCCCTTTGTGGCGGTGAGGCACAGCTGTGTAGTCCCAACAGCTTGTAAATGTCGAGCAGAGGAACGACTGCCCCATAAAATGCATTGGAACGCTTCACAGTCAAATTACAGTAGGAGGCATACAGTTCAGAGAGTGCAAGATGAGCTGGCTTCAAAGATTCCGAACATTCTGTCTGATTAAAGAATAAAATAAGCTGACTCTTCCATGTTACTAATTGGGGCCATTTGTTATGCAATATGTGTAATATAGGATTCTTGTATAACACATATGATATACATTCCTGGCAAACATTATATGCTGTGAAGTTTTACAGATTAGATTATTTCTAACCTACTCTAACCTATTGCAGTATGCAAGGAAAGCACAACAGGGAACTGTTTTGAATAAATGCCCCATGATCAACAGTGTAAAAATAACTATCAGCAAACTGTCTCATGCTAAGCTAATAAATAGCATGCATCAGGAATGATATGAGGAAAAGTATTACATAGGTGCTGTTGGAACAAAACTTTGCATCTCCAAAATGGCTACTTTACAGTAGAAGGAAAAGAACATTCATAACTTTCAATGTAAATTCAAGTAAAGAGATTTTATTCCAAACAGTTTGGAATTTCTTTTGGTCCAAATAAATTTTTTGCACAATGAAAAGGGCAGCTGGAGATGGAGATACACGCTTTTGTTCATATAATGACATATAGGTCTTGTTACATGGTGAAAGCACCAATAAAAAAATTTAGTTATGACTCCAATAAAGATATGACATGTAATGCAGATAGTAATCGCATTTCATGACATTGGCAACTGTTTTTTTTTTGTGACAGATATTATGTCTAGCATCAACAAAAAGAACAAACATTCCTCTTTATGGCATCCTACTGTTCGGCCTGACCTCATTTGAATATCGCTAACCGACTCCAGCTAGATCACATGCTTGAAGGAAGTATTTCTAACCTTTAGTATTGATTTGCAATTTAAGTACCAAATTTCAGTCTATGCCTCACATTACTCTAGCATTAGGCTCTCTGCTGATAAATGTCCAGTATGCAGGAAGCAGCTCTGGCAGCCTGTCTGCATTCAAATAAGAGGCCATGGTGCCACTTCAGTGCAGCACTGATGAGTGCCAGTAAAATGATTAACATCACTACTAAACAGGGTAACGTTTTGTGTCCATCAACCAAGCTCAGGGATAGGCACTAATGCGAGAGAAAGTCTGACGGATACGAGAAAGGAGAAGCTGTGCTTGTTCTGTTGAACCTTTCATTCCTTTAACAGCCTCTTTTTACTCTCTCTTACAATATATCTGTATTATAGTACAGTATATATCAAGTACATTGAAGTACAAGATAAAATATAATTTATTTCACCTTCACAAATGAAGTCAGTAAATCAAAGGACGTATGAAAATGCTTTATTGAAGTAATATACTAATATAATATAGATGTAGTTGTAGTCAAAAGTTAGAATTTACCTTCAGTTAGTTTTCTATGTACAAATGTTAACACCATCAAACTTAAATATGGCATTTTCCTGCCAACTTCAGTGTACAATGTCTATTTCCTTGTAGAGTTTAACATATTAGCACATAGTAGAATAGGTTTTCCTGAAAACCTCAGTGACTTTAAACATGGCAAGGTTATTGGAATGCCACCTTTGCCACAATTCAGTTTGTAAAATTTCCAACATCAACATCAGCACAAGAACTGTGTCTGGAGCTTCATGAAATGAGTTTCCATGGATGAGGAGCCACACACAAGCCTAAGAACACCATGTGCAATGCCAAGCATCAGCTGGAGCAGTGTAAAGCCTGCTGCCACTGGATTCTGGAGCAGTGGAAATGTGTTCAGTTGAGTAATGAAACACACATCACTATATTTGGCAGTGTGAGATGAATGGGGGTTTGGCAGATTCCAGCAGAACTTGCATAGAATGCGTAGTGCCAAGTAGTTTGGTGGATAACAGATAATGGCCTAGGGCTGTTTTTACGGGTTTGCTTTAGTTTAGGGGAATTACTTTTTTGCTCTCTGTATGAGATATGTATTGATTTTCACCAAGAATATCAACAAAATATGTTATTTGACTGGGGGCATCCAAACTTTTACATAAAACTGTATATATGTGCAAATGATGTAGACATTTGAATCACAGTGTTCAACATCTGTCAGTTACTAACATCCTGTACCTTAAAAAGTCAGGAGCCCTGGAGATCATGTTTTCAAAGTCAGCGAAGGAAAGCTTGTTGTCGCCGTCCAAGTCAGCCTCCTCAATAGCCTTCTCACACACTAAGTTCACCTCCTCTGGAGTCAGCTCCTCCTTGGTCAGCTTGTTCAGAGTCTTCTCAAGGTCCTCCTTGCAGATGTAATTATCCACATTGAAATCTGTAATTGAGACAACATTAGAAGCATGTAGTTAAAGTCTGCCTTTTCTGGTCGCTTGTAATGTAATGAATGGCATTAAACAAATGGAGGTTTATTAGGCCCACTCAAGCCATGACACAGGGCAATTAAATTTCTATAAGGAAAGATGTTATGAAATTTATATGCGCTAATGAAAGAAGGCTCTGGTACCATATATTTTGAAAGCATAAATGGCCTTCAGCTCTCTAGGGGCCATCTCACTCAAGACCGAAAACATGTCCACAAAATCGTTGAAGCTAAGGTTCCCCAGGCCGTCCTCGGAAAAGGACTCCACAATCCTGTTCCGGAATGGGTTTTCCTGTAGAACACATATGGATAAGACCATTGCAATAAATCTTGAAGTAAAAGCACAGAAAGGGTGAAAAACAGATAAGTCTTTGGAGTATTGTGCCATTTGTCAGACATTTGTCAGTGCAGGATAATGGATACTAAATGGTGTGCCTGCAACACTGCAGTACGTAGGCCTGTGCCTGAGCACCACTGTATGTAGCACTTACAGTGCCTAAGTGTGTGCATAACGGAGCCAGTTCTGCTGAGTGAGAGGCGTGTAAAATGGAGAAAGGCTGACTCTCCGTGCTGCTGCCCATATATTTCTCTCCCAGTGAACTCTCCAATGGCTCCAATTTTATGTCCCACACAATCAGCTGACTCAACAGCTCTGGGTACAGTGTGAATAGCACAAGGAAGAGAGGTCAAACTTATAGTCTAAGCTCTGGCTCCAGCTCTCTATAGAACAATGTGTACAGGTAGGGTTGTGAACTGCTCAGTTTTCTCCAGGATCATCCTAGAAGATCATCCTTGGAGATCTGCCCAGAAAAAAAATGCATTCCATCCCTGGATGCAAAATGTTTTGGAATTCAAGCATTTTTATTTACTAGTATTTCAATTGATACCATATATTGTTACCTCCAAGATCTGCCATAGAAAGAAACAATGGCCCGAAACACACATTACACAATATTCTCCTTAATCCAAATATAGTTGTTCACCATAGACATTTAGTGCCTAAAACTGGCTTCTTAAGTTTTGGACTGGAGCTGTGAAGCTAATGTAGTTAACAAATAATGCAAGCTTATGACCCCCACTTAGCATCAAGCTAACTGCAAACTCAACACAATTGCATCTTATGTGGCTTCTGACACTACATGATGGTGTCTAACCAACTGCTCTTGTGTTCCAGGATTTAATGTGATAGTAAAATGTCTCTGAACCACTAAATTTGTCATGAAGGACATGCCTCATAAAGCCAAGTCATAACACAGCCAGGAGTACAGCTGGTTTTCATTAACTCATTCATTCATCTTCTGAACCGCTTTTCCTTCTAGGTCCAGGGTGTGCTGGAGCCTATCCCAATGCTTACTGAGCGGAAGACAGGAAACACTCTGGACAGGTCGCCAGCAGGGTTTTCATTAATATTAATACAATGTGTTTTTCAGTCATTTTCATACCATATGAAAAACTGACAGCTGTTCTTTACATTGTGTAAACATTTCTCAAAACAAATGTCTAAATTACCTAACAGTAACTTAAGTAAACTCAACAACTTCTAAGTTAAGAACATTTTGTCTTTCTTCTCTGAAGTTCCAGGTATATAGGAGTTCATTACAACAGTGACAATGTTAGAATGATAGCTTCAACCCCATTAATGACATTAAGTGTAATTGAAACATTAATGACACCGTAATTGGAAATGCAGTTTGTGTTTGTACGAAGCCATGTTCTCTCTTGTCAGTATAGGGTAACAGATCTGAAGTCAGAATTAGGTCAGTACAGAAAGGCCAGTCTGTAGACTACAACATCAGGTGGACAGCCGTTGGACTCGTGAATCACTTCACTTTAGCACGTAAGAGCTAATTAGCAGTCAGGAGAGGCAGGGGTTGGTAGAGATTTACGTTTTTTGAAGTCTAGAAAGACTTTTGGCGACTGGGTGCTGTCAGGGGCTCATCAATTCCAGTTTGAGTGGACTCCATCAGGATCCTTCACCTCTGAGAGGGAAGTTTACTGCCCCCCTAACCACAGGACATCTTTACAGGATGGGGCAATTATATCATCGGCAAGGATACATCATGGTGGCCCTGGCTGAGATTATATCATCAGATGAATGTGGCATGGCAGATGCCTTGTGGCAGATCAGTCAAATTCAGTCTTAGGCTGGATAACCTACAGCCAAGTGCTGTGAACCCAATAAAGATTGTTTTTTAAGTCACATAATTTTATAGGATAATTCAATAATGCCATGTCCTGCACAAAAGCAGAGCCACAAATGTTTTTATGAGCTGACACTACAATGACCTAACATACTACCACAAAGTACTGGCAAATCCACTTATATTGGCTAGTATAACTAATCCATTTGCAAATAGAGAAGCTTTACTCTAAAATCAGAGGCTTGAAGATTAACCGTATGCCTCTTTACAACCACGGAAAATCCGAAGTGCTAACATAATACGCTGAAATGGCATCATCTCATGGAGTGTTAACTTTCACAAGCTCAGTGGTGTAATCTGCCCTTCCTCCCACGGGCTGTGCTTTATCATATAAACAGCAAAGCCAGGCTGCCCATTAAAAACCAATTTCACACTATAAAAGCAAGTGTCTATTAGATTTGATATCAAATCTAAAGTGCAGTCAGGGTCATCAAACAAGTGTCTTGGTGTTTTAATAAGGGTAACACATTTTTTATGGCATGTACTTGTTGAGCTAAATGCAATACTGGTTGTTATCCCAAACTGTGTTACAGGTCACATTACCTTCAGTTCTGGCATGTTGACTATGAGAGCTAAAGGGATTTTAACATCAGGGTCGTCTGTGTAGTCCATGGGAACTAAATGTGGAGCCAGTTCATGGAATCTTCCATGTAACCTGGAATGAGGAGAATTATAGGTTAGGCTATTGAAACATCCACTTTCTGTTTACCTAGAAACAGAAACAATGTAGGCTTAACATCTGAACATGTGCAACTGAAGGTAAGTCAGAAAGGAAATTACATGCAGAGCAAGAATATAAGAGTTAGTCCAGTTGCCACAAATTCATAAGGCCCTGTTTAAAGGCCAGTCATGTCCTGCATCAACATATGTTGAATCTTAATCAACTGAGTCTGCTAAACTGCTATGTCTTTCAAATCATTAAAAGGGCCTAATTGTTATTTTCATAGAGACAGTAATGTGCCCAGGAACTGCAAAATCTGTAATGATCTACAGCACACATGTACAAATCATTGAATTATGAATCGATCTTGTGATGCTGTATATACAGGAACAAATACACTTTATATTTGGAAGCAGATGTCTCATGGATAGCTGTGAAAAATGCACTTCTCATCCATTTGAGAAATTCAATCATCAATGACCCAAACCTAATATTATATATCACTAGGCACGAAGGAATATAATAATGTGTTTGGCTAAAGAGGCAGATTTCACAAGGCTATTTTGTCCACAGAGAGACTTGGAGACCTTCCAGAGAGCTGTGGACTGATGACTCATTCTGAGCATGGCAAATAGCAAGAAAGACAAGCTTCTACTTTAATGAGATAGGGAGGGAAAAATATATGTTGGCACAAAAATGTTTTACAAGAAGCAAGGCTTTCAGGCTACGTAAGCACAAGCAGGCATGTACATGCACCCACACACATCCTCACACCCCATGAGAATCTACAGTTCAGCAAAACAGGATAAATCAGACTTATGTTGTCAAGAAAACTGCAGCACGTAGCCTAAATCTAAACTAATCAATGTGAAACTCTGGTGCTTTAAGGTTCTACAAATTGACAATTTTGATGCCTGAAACAAACCAAGATGCATCCGTAAAAGGTGTGTCACAATATTTGATTCCATTTGACTGACTAGAAAATGACATTATATCAGTTCCACATCCTGATGCCCTCCTAGACCGTTAATGCCTGCTCGTTCAAGGCCTGACACTGTTGCCATGGCAGCTGTGTCCTTTCAAGTCATTCATCATGAGCACAACAATATGGATTGTCACTGTACGTCAGGTTGCAGGGAATTACTAGTAAATCATATGAGTAAAAGATTGTTTCAGGACCCATTGTGGTTTTGTACCTAACACATGCATTCCAGACAAATAAAATATGAAGTAAAGAAAATTGCAATGATCTAAATATTGTTAGTACTATTTAAATTGAATTTCCAAACAACAGCTGGCCCTAGTAACCCACCAAACATAACAAACATATCTATCTATCGATCTATATATCTATCTATCTATCGATCTATATATATATCTATCTATCGATCTATATATCTATCTATCTATCGATCTATCTATCTATCTATCTATCGATCTATATATATATATATATATATATATATATATATATATATATATATATATATATATGGATAGA
>CM067474.1:50384216-50403397 GCA_034552555.1 Semaprochilodus insignis | reverse complement strand
TGTCATTTGTGGAGGGATGATTCATCCACATGAATCAGGCTACTCTTTTCTTGCATAACAGCTGGAAGTACTGTTAAAGAACCCAATGACTGGTAACCACTGTAAGAATGCAATGCTGTATTGGTGTTATATTCTGTTGTTATATATATATATATATATATATATATATATATATATATATGTGTATGTATGTTATAAATATTGTTGTTATATATGTTGTTATGTTCCAAATTTATTGCATTGCATTTTGCTGTGAAGCTGTACCAAAAACATCCAGGACATTCAGGTCATTCTATTTATGCCTTTTTCTTTAAGAGTTTGTTGCTTTTACTGTTGACAACTGGACAAACTATTACATAACCACGATTTTATGGCTCAGTTTGTCTGTAAGAGAAACAAAGAAAACAAAGATGATTTTACAGACACCTGGTTCCTTGGTCTTGATAAGGGAAAACCTTTTGAAGGAATGCTGATATGTTCTGTGGTTAGCATACCACAGGTTAGCAATTTCTGTATGCTACATAAAATGTCAACTAATCAAAACAGGAGCGTATTCTGGAGCGTCAACAATATATATGTGTGAACATGGTGCTGCCGTAGGTTTAGGCTTTGCCTAGAATGGTGCAAAGAGTATATGGTTGGTGCAGTACAGTATACCTCTACCCCTTTCTCTTATGGTGCCCATGGGTGTTAAACAGGAAAGCATGGTGGAGTTTCAAGAGATCACACGGTGCCTTGGAGCATAACAGTGTTAGCCATGGATGGCTCCATCTGAGGAGCAATGAAAGCAGCATGTGACGTAGCACTCTGAAGACAGGAGATAAAAACCTGTAATGGTTCAGTGTTGAGGAATAAGCCTAAGCTTTAGTGGCCATTAGCAGCTAATATATTAACCATCTCATTAACCCACACTCCTTAGAAAAAAACACAACCAATTTTCACAAGCAGACACTTAGCTAGTGTAGCATACACAGAGTCATTATTATTCTACTATATTAAAAATAACAGTAATAGTAAATTCTGTTCTTATGACTGAACTGGGAAAAGTCGAGTGTCATTAGCATGTGCAATAACTGATCACTTAATGGCCTTTATACATAAAATGATAGAACTGTCAATTATTTGATTAGAAGAGAGAGTTTGAAAAATCAAGCCAATAGAAGGATGATCCATGTCTGTGCATAACACTTTGGACACAGTGCTGTGTCATCACAAAAAGTCCATGACCCAGGATGAGTCATGTGGGGATTTTAGAACAGTAAGCTTGATGCCATTACATTACCCGAGGTCTTCTGTTACAGTTTCTTCATTAAGGTGTGTATTATGCCATGCCAATTGGTAACAATAAATGAGGGAGGAAAAGTCAAGCACATCCACATCAACATCTGTACTGACACGGTAGCTGCAGATGCTAGTCCTCTCTGTCTGTGTTTTTTTTTTTTTTTTTACATCTACATTATAGGGAAGCTTACACATAACTGTCTGTCATAACTCCAGCAAAAGGTCACATAACTGCTTAAATTCTACAAATGAAGCACTCGGATCATGTCATACTATTAGTTTCTTGTTTCATCGTTCTGTCAATCTGTCAAATCCTGTGCCTCTCACATAGTGCCATCCTATGGAATCCAATACACCTGGATTAATTAACTGGAAAGTCTAACTAAAGCAAGAGTGATGAAAATTGGTGTAGTTTGATACCTAGCAGCAAAAGGTAAGAAAGCAAGCTGAACAATAAAGGTGAAGAACCTTAAGAGAGGAATATTCAAGGGAATGCATTTATGGAGAACATAACCTTACTCACTGACCTTATTAAATGTCTTAAACAGACCAACTGAACTGTTCCAAACTGACTTACAATAAAATCTTGTTAAATTACATTTAAAGTTAAGTTTGTACTTCTGTAAAGCTGTTTTTTGGAGATGTGAGATTTTGTTCTGATTTTGTTCTGGAAACAATATTTTTCTGTTAATTATATCAAAAATATGTTCAATATGTTATATCCATTACTTATATGTTAAATATGTTAAATCCATTACTTGTTTTCCTTGAGCTTGTTCATGTGAAACATGTAAAAAAAACCTGTGGCTACCTAAAAAAAGATCAGAAGAGGAAAAAAAATAGCTTAAAGTTTTCCTGCAGGAAACACAAGCGGAACGCAGTGTACTTTTACAAGTTTCACTTTCAATGAGAAAATATGACCAGCACGTTTTAGTGCAGCAGTGAAAATGTCCTGCCAGTGAGTCAGACAGGGGGAAGTACCACAGTTCCAGCTCAGCAAATCAGAGTCCAGGGTTGCGCTTCTTTATGACTGTAATTGGGTCGTTTGACTGTAACCCAATGCTCTGCCTCACTCCCCTGTATCTGCTTTTAATTTCTTTGAGTAGTCACTTGATCTTCGAACAACGCCGATTAACAGCATATCCTGAAACCTGAGAGCAGTATGTCAATTCCATTAGAAAATAAAGCGAGCAATTTGTTTTATGTATGTCTTCCTACTCCATCTAGAATAAGGGTGGATTGCAGCCAGAAAAACAAACAACTTGAGAAGCACTATTCCCTCTTACGGCCTAATCTTGCTGCTCAACCATAAATTAACAGGGATGAAGGCAGTATGTTTCAGCATTGACACAGGCTTTGTGCTGGAGGTTTGGGAGGCCTGCCTCTAATCAGAAGATTGGGTTCCAGTTCTGTCGCAAGACTTGCAAAGTGATCCATGCCCAAGTGAGAAGACCAACTCAAAGGTTAAATGGTTTCAGGAAAAACTGAACCACTCTTCTCAGAATACCAAAGCAAAGTCGTTAATAATATTCTAGTTCCCAAAACTGAAATCAATGTTGAATAGCAACAAATTTGTAAGAAAGCTCTGCCTTTACTCTCTTTACTCTCTAATTAATTATTGTCTTGTTAAAGTCTAGATGTTGTAAAATATGGCTGGGTCCATAACTGACTGAGCAAAGAGGAAGGTAATGCCTTACCCACTCTACAAGATTTTAATATCCTAACCAATGCTGAAAACATGAAAGACCCCACAAGTGAGAGATTTTTTGTCCTTGATTGTTGTTAGTTAGCACATTCCTCGATCTGCTCTGAATTAAACAACACTACACATTTTCAATTTATGCACACCAAAACCAACTTAGCAGCTAAGTAATAACAATGTCAAAATCTTTTTCACTCATGAAATTCACTGCAGTAATTGACAGCAATTTGAGTAATCTGAATAATCCAGCAAATGAGCTATTTCTTATACCATTAAAACGAGATATAACAATAAAAGTAGAATTAAGATGGGACCCAAATGATCCCACAAAACACCAGAATAAGGCTGTTTTCAAACAGACCAGCTATGGCACCCATGTAGACACACACTCCAGCCTAGACAATACATTTTTGTCAAAGCAAATGAAAACAAATGTGGCTAATATGTAATGGAGGAAGTCTGCACTGTGTACTGTTCATAAACGCATGACATCATGCAACATCGCTATAAAATTGCGGGTTAAAAATCCCCACCATGTGTCACACACAGCAAACAAGTACTGTAAAACAGCAACACTTTCAAATTATATATGAACAAAAGTCCTAACAGTCCCAACCTATAGTTCAGATTCTCAAAACCCAAAAACAGTTTACATTTCTTGCAAACTAGCATGACTTTAGACCTAAACAAACAGTGAGACTATTTCTAGGCCGGTGGTGTGTGCTTTCTGTTCAGAAAGAGCCAAGCAGAAGAAAAAATGTGGCTGAAGCCACGGCTGAAAAGAAGGAGTCAACACGTACTGCAATGTGAGCCTGAAGTGAATATATACACAAGCATATGTACGGTTCACTTCAAAGGTTTGGAAGCACTCATCCATTCAGCCCAGCTCTCATTGCAGCTTTTCAGGCATGACGTCAGCATCACATTTCACACCAGAGAATTAGCGTCCACCCCACACAACAAGATACTGAGTCATAAATATTGAACATGTTTGATGTTTACAATTCACAATCAAGATGGCTCAGACTGGAATGGGAGTAAATTGGAGAAGTAAAGACTGGATTACAGGCATGCAATACCACGGGATAATCTGGGAAGATCATGGGTTAAAATCACCCTGATAGTTGGAGACCTTTGGCGATTGTCGGGATGAGCTAATCGACCCGATTATCTTGTGGTGTGGACCAGGCATAAGAAGGCACAGTCAATAGCAGCAATATACAACAAAACCAAGAAAGTCAAACTGCTCTAAAGCACGTGTTGCATATTTCTACAGAACAATGACCTGTAATTAACTACTGTTAAAGAATTGACTGAAAGTGATCTAAGGTTATATGTTCTTAGGGCTGTCAGAAAGTGAGAAATAACATACTTTTATTGTTTCAACTTCCCAGTTATGCTGTTAATTATTATTATGAGACCTTAATGCATTTTACAACAATTAATTCCTTTAGAGACAAAACGGGGCAGTGATTAAAAAGCCCACATAGTAAAAATGCACTGACAGTATTTCATAATTGTTTATCTGGATACTTTTACAATTTTACAAGCTGTGACTACCACGTCAAACAGCATTAAGGTGTAAACTATACAGCTGATATCAATTTATGAATTTGCTCACAACTACAGCAATTAAGTTAGAACACAGCTTCCAGCTCATTTTAATCATGACAAAACTAATGAAAAACTTCTATGAGCAACTAACGATGAAGACACCATGGCATATCATTCATGTATTTCTAATCAGAATTTAATGAGTTTAAGTAATTCAGTTTCCTTCACATAACATACCATAATTAATCTAAGTACAACAGAATGCTAATTACAAAATAGCCACACCACCCTGAAGGATGCCTTCCGACAGCAAATGACCACTTCTGGAGAGTGGCCACATATCCCTATAGGGCCTGGCAGAGAAAGTGAAGGATTAGTTCTACTGGCACTAGATCCCATTGTTCTTTTTGATAAATCTGGGACCTATCCAAATGGATGGCCATTGGTACAGCTGAGCTGGCTGAGTCTCAAGAGCAGGGCTGCAATTGGGCCAAAAACCACAGCAAACGCTACAAGCACAAGCAGGACTGGACATTTGTGTGTTTGCAATGACACAACGGCTTGTAACTGAGACAATATCATGTTAGAGTTGCAGCCAATTACACACATTGCTGCCAGGCTTGTTCCAGGGGCAGATTACAGGAAAAAGGGGGGAAAAGCGAAAGGAGTAGGCTATAAATTGTGACAGGCTGGGAAGTAATCTCACTGTCCCTCTGTGCTTGGACACAGTTATTGTCAGTCAAGAACAAAATGCATTCCCAAAGACTTTGTTTGCAATGTTTTGGAGTAATATTTTCATTTCTGAGTACATGCAACACTCAGGCTTTGTAGTTCACCTGTTAATTCTCCAGTTACAACACTGGTTCTGTACCTTGACTCATATTACATGTACAAAAAGTCTGAAGACCAGAACCAACTTGAAGATAAGAAATAACAATAACAAAAAATTTTTCATTTATGAAATTTACTGATGTTACCGAAAGCAATTTGACAAGCATAAAATAGTTTGTTTGTATGGTAATCTAAATAACACATATGATAAGCATAAAATAGTTTGTTTCTATGGTAATCTAAATAACACATATGATAAGCATAAAATAGTTTGTTTCTATGGTAATCTGAATAACACAACAAATAAGAATATCTTATGCATAACTGACACAAGACACGAATAATCTCAGAAACACCAGGATAAGGCTGTTTCTGAACAAAGCAACTGTAGCAGGGATGTAGGCACACACTGCTGTCTCCACCAGGTTGTGATCAATAGGCCAAGGCAATAAATCCTTCTCCCAGCCACTGGAAATACAGCCACTTGATCAGCCCAGCTCCAAAGAGCAGCTAATCATGCAATGGAGGTGTCATTTTTTGTGGGCTATAAACTAAACTACACTTTATAAATAACTATAACAGTACACTCAACAACCTACTGATTCACTAACTCCACCTCTTATAACTACACTCTACAGACAACTGCAACACTACACACACCCACCTACTGATTCACTAACTCCACCTCTTATAACTACACTCTACAGACAACTGTAACACTACACACACCAACCTACTGATTCACTAACTTCACCTCTTATAACTACACTCTACAGATAACGATAACACTACACACACCAACCTACTGATTCACTAACTCCACCTCTTATAACTACACTCTACAGACAACTGTAACACTACACACACCAACCTACTGATTCACTAACTTCACCTCTTATAACTACACTCTACAGATAACGATAACACTACACACACCAACCTACTGATTTACTGACTCCATCTCTTATAGCTACACTACAGACAACTATAACACTACACACACCCTCCTCTTATAACTCCACTCTACAGACAACTATAACACTTCACACAACACCAGTATACTGATTCACAGCAGCTAGATGGGCTGGGAGTGACTCAATAAGGTCCTGGTAGGTTGTCACAGGTATCTGGAGCCATGCTGACTGCAGTGTATCCCACAGCTGCTGGAGGGTGCATGGACCAAACACGTTTATTGAGATGGTCCCACAGATGCTCAAATGGGTTCAAGTCAGGTTAATTAGGGGGCCAGGGTAGTACCTGTAAGTCTTGGTCATGCTCTTCCAACCAAAGTCGGACATTTCTAGCCGCGTGACATGTCGCATTGTCTTGCTGGAAGATCCCATCTGTAAGGTTGGATTCATACCCAAATTGATTGAGAGTGCCTTCCTCATGGACGAGTGGGCCCAGAGAATGACACAAAAACATGACTTCCTTCCATAAGCTATGTGCTGCCGCCATCGAAAGTAGGAACTGGTCATAATAATGTGACTCAACTGTGTATAACACTACACACACTAACCTACTGATTCACTGACTCCTCCATTTATAACTACACTTTATAAATAACTATAACAGTACACTCAACAACCTACTGACTCACTGACTCTCTTATAACTGCACTCTACAGACAACTGTAACACTACAATCAACACCAACTTACTGATTCACCAACTCCACCTCTAATAACTACACTCTACAGATGACTAAAACATTACAATCAACACCAACCTACTGATTCCAAAATGTAACATTTCTCTTACATTTAGCCGCTTCATTTACCCGATTCATTATATGAATCCACACATATAACTTACCGAAGGATTTCCTTCCGTGTGAAAAATGTGCAGTCCTGCAAGGATAAAGAAAAAATATTTACCTTACAATAAATATATAAAATGTGTACACAAACAGCATATTTTGTAGACAAACTGACTGTCTACAAACTCTCTAACATGTGTAGTTCAGCAGAATCTTACATCTATATTGCATTACTACACACAAATAAACACATGGGTCCATTGTTACTTTGGAAAATTCTGTCTACGGACACAGCAGGGTTTTATGTTTCACTCAGATGATGATGCTGTGTCTGAGAACCACTATCTATCATGTACATGTGATATGAGACCAGGCAATATTATCAGGGGGAATGGCTGTGTCTGTCTGCCAGCTATGCAGCCATTTACCCAACATAAACCCACCAACAAATATAAGACTGCCGTTTTCAGCCCTGAGGTTGCGTTCCTACCTTAAACCCACACAATGTAGCAGTGCCAATATGAGTGGACAGTTTTATTAGCTAGTAATTTATCTCTCCTTTATGATGTTTACCCTGCTGTATCCTGCACACTTGGAAAAAAAAAGAAAACACATCCCTGAAATCACTGGAGACGCTTGAGAGGGAGCGCTTTAAGAATTTATGGGCATTAGGCTTTGAATATTGTTAATTGCTCATTAATTTGAAATATTGGGCCTTGAATGTGTGCAATGTGAGGTAAGGCCACACAGCTAAGAATTATTATCACCTTGGAAAGACGACAGAGTGCTTAATTATTGCCAGAGACAGAACACGGCTCACATATCCAATAATGATTACATGCTCAGAGAAGAAAATGGCTGTTTGGTAAAAGGCATCATTTCTCATAATCCTCCCATACAGGCAGGCTCTGAATACTGCTTTGATTTTCAAAGGTCTGTAAAATGTAAAATATCCTTCAATCCTGCATGTTACATAACACTACAGATTATGTAATCTGACAATAAAAGAACGCAGTCAGCTCCATCAACCAGAACGTCCAAATGACCTCTACCTTGTTATTATAATGTTGACAGCTAAACTAAACTGAATTTTAGAAAAACAGTCATTTCTGAGAAAGGTTTTGTGCCTACAGAGGACCCAGCTGATGACCAACAGGACTGACAAATTAATCCTTATTCAGGCAAAGGGTCAAGAACCTGCCTGAGCATGATTACAATGCATGAAGGACAGAAGCAATTGACGTCACCACTAGTCATTTTTCTACCTAGCATTAGCTTGAGATGTTTACAGGCAATGCTTCAAGACAGCCATGGTCCTTGCCACCTTTTTTATTGTATATTTTGTAACTGTCTTAAAGAGCAACTGGAACATATTTCTCCAGTCATCTCGACTTTCCAATAGAACAGTGAGAACAGTATACACTGCCCAGCCACAAAAAGGTCGCTGTTTGGATAAAAAGAAGCTAATATTTAAGAGAATATTAAGAGTAATTAATATGTTTTAGCTGGCTACAGTACTTTTAACCCTAATCAATGCAGTGACTAGCTTCTCATTTCTTATACTCCCATGTTGGAAGACGTATCCTGCATTCGTGGAAATGAAGCTACTGTTTTCAGAAGGGCCACATTATTGGACTGCATCAGTCAAAAACAGAACAATGAAGAAGATGCTAATATTATGCATAGTGTCCACTGTAGAAGCCTCTGAAGGCAGTGTTATGATCTAGGCCTGCTTTAGTTCAGGTTGAGGCTCAGCAATGTTATGTGGCAATGTAATAGTCATTAACTATCTGAATATACTAAATGAAATGGATATCCCATCAATAGATATTTTCCTCTCTGATGACATGCGCATATTTCAGGCGATAATGCCAATATTCATTGGGGTGTAACTGTAAAAGAGTGGTTTGGGGAGCATGACGGATCACACACCACAGTGTGCCAAATGTAAGTCTATTGAAAGTCGGTGGAATGTGCTGGAGAAGACTTAATAGAGAGGGTCAACTGTCCTGATACAAGATCTTAATGTGGCTGGACAGAAATAAATGTTGCATAAGGTTGTTGAAGCAATGGAAGATAAATGCGTTCTGTAATCAAAGCTAAAGGCATTCCAATGAAATACTAGACCAAGTGCCCCTTTTTTGGCCTGGCAGTGTACAAGTGTAGACGTTACCAGAAAGACTGTACTGTCTGAAAAACACAAGAACAGCATTTCAAGGTAACCTCTCAGATTGGCTTGTTATAAATTATTAAGCGAATGGCTTGAAAACTTCAGCAGGCCAAGATGATGTTTCTCTGGTACACAACACAACAGATCATTGTTACAAAGGACAAAAGCAAGACCTTCTTACATGTTCATACACCAGGCAAGCTACTCCACTCAGTGAAGCTATGTTTTCTTCCATAGTATAGGGTGCAGTCCAGTAATTGCAATGATTAATACATAAACGAAACAAATGAGCCAAACAGCACTAAACCTAGTGCACGTATGTAATTAGGCTACAGATAAAGTTACAGGAGACAGAAAGAGTGTTATTTAACACTGTGCACTGTGTGTTGAAATGCTCAAGACACAAGATGAATAACATTGCCCACTCTTTTGTCCTGCATGCAGAGCTCAATCCCCAGAAATAACACCACAGTGTTGAATTCAACCCTGCAGTGGTTCATTCAAGTTCTGCTAGAGGAATACGTGAATATTACACGGGGTCTGGGCACTGTTATAAATTCTCTTGATTTTGTTTTGGCTTCTTATAAACTGCAAAACAAATGTGAGTGGGGTTTAAACCAGAAATAAATATGAAGTGCTGAAAGTGGGTGTACTTAATGAGTGGTCTGCAGACAATTAAGAAGTACTGATGTTAATAACATGCTTACAGAAAGTGATTTAGACAGCCAGGCAGCAGATATTGAAATCGGGTACTAAATGACACTGAACTTTTCACAGCTCTGTAGTAGTGAAGTAATTTGGTCAGTACCACAAAAGTTGCATTTTGATACTGAGCCCTGTTCCTTCAGCTCTGCAGGTATTAATATAACACTGGGGATTTTGCTCTCAGTGCTTTCCTGTGCACATTCTTAAGTCTTTAGAGGCAGTAGTCTGTTTCAGGCAGCCCATCTGGAGCATCTTAAGTCACAGACAGTGATAAATGAAAGAAATACCTTGAGAAAGGAAGACAGAGCTGTATCCTCTAGGATCATGAATGACTTTTTGTCCACCCTGTTTTAATTATTTTGCCACAGGGTGGACTAATGCTTCATCTTTACCTGACCTTCACGTGCTTAGAGATTGCTTCATGTTTATCTGTAGCCTACATGTAGCTTGTTGTTGAGAATGGCGCACTGAACACTTTAAATAAAAACCTCACTGATACTAGTAAACCCACTATTCCGTTCAGGATAAGAGAAATTCTGTATTGATTTTTCTAGCCATATTTAGGCTAATTTGTTGAATCCCATTTGCATGTGATTCGTTATTTTACAATAAATAACTCAGTTAAGTATATATATATATATTCTCCAGTACAGTAGTCTAAAGCTATAACCACCATAACAAACTAAATAACTGTTAAACCCATCACTCCCATAGCCATTCAATTTAGATGAAGATAGCTGCTCCCTGGATTACTGTGGTGGTGAAGAGTTCGGACTATCACTGAGCCCTATACTAACAGGAAAGGGAAACAAACATTTGTAACAGTCTCTTACCTGGTAGGCGTCTAGCTGTTCATCAGTAAATATCGTTTGCTTATTACCCATCTTAGTCGAGTGATTTTCCTCTTGTACAGATGCATCACATTGGAAGTTCGAGGACTCCTCTCTTTTCTAGGCATTTATGGCATATACACGGTGTGGCCAGACGAGAAAACTGTGACCACGCATAGAATTTCAGACCCCCGACTTACTTATGGATGTGTGTAATGTAGATAACACTCTCCATAAATACTTGAGTGCAACGTGATCGACGTTCCCTCCGCTACTCGAGTGTGGAGGTTCATGAATAGCACAATAACCTAACAGCCCGCTCACTCTCTCCTGTTTCAGCACCCACTGCTGTTCACCGCCGCTAGCTCAGCCACTTCAGCACTGATGGCGAGAAACTGCGGGAGAGGTAAATCCCACAGTGCTACCACTAGGGGGCGCCGGATATCAGCGTAGGGTATCAGTCTCTGATAGCACAAGCCTTAAATCCCTTGGAGTCGAAATGAGAGCGTCTGTTAGCCTTGAGCTGAGAGTTCACCTAACAGTCTTTCAGTTCAATAAAAACTCTCAGGCTACCA
This sequence comes from Semaprochilodus insignis, assembly GCA_034552555.1. Classification (NCBI taxonomy): domain Eukaryota; kingdom Metazoa; phylum Chordata; class Actinopteri; order Characiformes; family Prochilodontidae; genus Semaprochilodus; species Semaprochilodus insignis. The sequence continues at coordinate 50,391,991 of CM067474.1, read as the reverse complement.
GTTTATAACATCCGATGACCAACAAGCTCCCTCGTGCACAGCTAAATGTCATTTAATGATTTAGACTTAACACAGAGGTTTGTTTGTGTATTACCTGTAGGTACTCCAGACAGTGTGATTGCACGTGTACTTTTTTTTAAAACACATACTTTTTGCTTAAAATATATTTGTGAGCAGGGTTCTCACTGGTCATGGAATTTTTGGAATATCATGGAATTATAAGTCTATTCCAGACATGGAAAGTCAGGGAATTTTATCATTTTGGGGATAATTTATGGAATGCTGGGGAATTGCATTTATAGAAACTTTAAAACTTAAGTCGCCAATTATTAGTGTTGAATGTTTTAGCCTTTCCCACGTTGTGTGGTTTCTTGATTTTTCTGCCCTGTTTATTCCCTTCCTGCTTCTCACAACTGCCGAGCATGTCAGTTTCCAGATGTGGAGTAAATGTCAATGTCATGTTTACACTGTGAAAACCTTTATAGTCCTGTAAGTTTTGTCATAAAAAAAATAAAGTTCATACAGCGAATGGTTTTGTTTTTCTGCCCATTCTAGATCAGGGAAATTCAGCTTTTTAGTTAGTGATAGTCAGGGAACTGTCAGAGGCCCTAACATTTTACTTACAGCAGGATCCGTGTGTGAAGAGAGTTATTTATTCACTGACCATTTCTATCTTTCAAATGTATTTACTCATTTGTTTCTTTTCTGTTTTGTTTTAGGTCAAATAAGCCCAAGAAAAAATAAAGATAAAGGAAAAAAGAGCTTGCGTTCAATTTCCTGTGCAGATAGATGCTAGATGTACTTAGTACCGCAGGTTCTGCAAGCAGTACTCCAAGTAGTTTTTTGTTGTGGGGTACACCTCCTTGTATCTGCATCTTTCTTTTCATACTCTGTTACCCCCCCCCCCTTCCATGCTGTGCTTCAGTGGTCAGGACCACCACAGAGCAGGTATTATTTGAGTGGTGGATGATTCTCAGCACTGCAGTGACACTGATATGGTGGTGTGTGAGTGTGTGTTGTGTTACAGAGTGGATCAGACACAGCAGTGCTGTTGGAGTGTTTAATCACTGTGTCTACTCACTGTCCACTCTATTAGACAGTCCTACCTTGCTGGTCCACCTTGTAGATATATAGTTAGAGATGATATCTCATCTGCTGCTGCACAGTTTGTGATGGTCATTCTCTAGTCCTTCATCAGTGCCCACAGGATGCTATTGGCTAGATAGTTTTGGTTGGTGGACTATTCTCAGTCCAGCAGTGACACCGAGGTGTTTAAACACTCCAGCAGCACTGCTGTGTCTGATCCACTCACACCACCACTACCAGTCAGTGTCACTGCAGTGCCAAGAATGATCCACCACTCACATAATACTTACACTGTGGTGGTCGTGCAAGACCATGACCATTTAAGAACAGAGGATCAGATGGACTTACAGTCTGTAATTGTAAAACTATGAAGTGCTCCTATATGGTAAGTAAAGCTGTACCTAATGAAGTGGTCGGTGGGTGTAAGTCATCTAACCAGCGTTTTGTTGAAAACCGTTTAGAAACCAGTTTAGCAGGACTGAAGTAGAAGAGAGTAGCAGCACCGTTCATCTGAGTGCGCCTGACAACACCACCGTAACCAACGAGAACAGCTACATAGCAACAGAAAGGAAGACAACTTCCTGGTGCGAGGAATTTAAAGTAGTAGGCACCTTTAATGTCTGTAGTGTCTTGCTTGCATAAGTGAACCCAGGGAAATGTTTAAACGGGTCGCAGCAAAAACAAAACGGTGGGCAAATAAATATCTGATTTAAACCATCCAAAGAGTTCAATAAGACGAGGCTGAAGACAGCCGCACAGTTAACGCTGGCTAATACAGTTAGCAAAGCGGTGCTGTGGCGACTCAGTCAGTCAGCCACCTGCACGCGCACTGCTGCTGTTGCAGCCCGCAGTCTGCTGTCCCTCTGGCAGATGAGAGTAGCTGGACTTTACGGAGAGCATCCTCATGTACTTCGAATGACCTAATAAATTTGGACCAATATGGAAGCTAAGAGGGATAAAGACCACGGTGAGTTGAATTCGTGCGTTGTAAGAAGAAGATGCTGCGGTACCGCTAGCTGAGGTGTTAGCTTGGCTCTTTTTGTAGGGCAGTAGCTGCTAGCTGTCCATTCGCTATGCTGTTCATGTCCACCTCACTCGGTACGAGTAGGGCCATTTTTGCTGGTCAATACCACTTTATCTTTGCGTTCACTATGTAGTACGGCATGTTAACGAAAGCTACCCTTCCAGTCTTCCCTTTAAAGGCAGCGCTTTAGTCCAGCGTCTGCTCGTCTCGGTTACTTTCGCGGTCTGGGTTTAATGTTATGGCCTGTGCTGCTGCTGCTGCGAGGTCTCTCGCGGAAACCAACTGTTGTGTGCCTACAATTGATTGGCGAGCAGCGTACCTGAAGCTCCCATTATACCAGGTCCTATAGCTTGTGTGATGCAAAGTGGTCCTCTCTTCTGGCGTTTCCCGCCATACGGAGTCGAGTTATATTAGGCTTGGTTACAGTAAAACCTAAATCTAATTTAATCGAGGTAGGCACGATTTCCCTTCAGTTTCCAAAGCTGCCATGTTGTATACATGTTTTGAATCGTCAACATGTCGGGGAAAATATATATTAACAGTCCTAGGCCCTGCACTCTCTCCCTCCCAAACAGTTAAATAACCCATATCCTACATTTCTTTGTTTTTATACTTTTATACTTAAAATTAAACACGTAATCTGTTTACGTGCCTTTAAGTTGGACCTATGTAAATAAGCTCTGTTCCGATTGGCTGCCCTGTACTGTGGCCCAGTCAAAAAGGAACCTGAGCTGGAGCACCCCTTTTACCTTGAGTGTGAAAGGCCAGTCTGCTAGAGGCTGAAGAGGTGGATATATTTGTGACTTTACAAAAAGAACAAATTCAAAACAGTCTGTTTTGCAGCTTAGATTCTATATATGGATTGTATGCACTGGAGAATAGACATTTTGACACTACACCGGTGTTTACCTGCTACATCATAATCTTTTACTTTAAAAAAAATCCTGCCATTTAAGGACAGCAGCAGCTATACTGTGTCTGACACATCAAAAGGACCTGGTAACAGTAACCAGCAAGATAAGCTTTCTCTACTGACCTGAGACTGCACTTCAACAATGAGTCACCAAAATGCATGTTGTTGGGGTGTAAGAATGTGAACAGGCAGGTTTTTGGTTCCTCACACTTACTGGAGTCATACTTTCTCTGTCTTGCAGAAACAGAGTGTGCAAAGATCACAACTGGGCTTCTGAAGTCCCGAACAGGAGAATTTGATTTGGAATCTATTTTATTTCTCAAACTGAGAAGCCTAGGTATGTATTATTTTGTTGTGGATATTGTGAAGCAACTGCATAGCCTTAAGTTCCGACAGCCATGCCTGTTTTCTTTTCTTTTTTCTTTTTAGGAATTTATGATCTTGGATGTATTGGAGAATGTATAAACCTAGAGAGATTGGACCTCTCTGGAAATAATATCACAAATATAGCACCTCTAGCAACACTCAGACTCCTTGTTGTGCTAAACCTGTCAGCGAACAGGATTTCTAACCTAGGTAAGTAAATTGTAAGAGGTCACTGAGACTATGATGATACACAAATAAATAATAAAAAAATAAATAATGAATGAATGAAATCTTGTGTTTGTTACCATGACACATATCCTTTTGTAGAACCCATTGCTAGCTGTGAAAGCTTACAGAGTCTCAATGTTGCTGGCAATCTTATATCCAGGTAATTTCAAAAAAAAAAAAAGTCTGCATCTATATTTTAGTCTTTTTTAGATTTAGTATCCATTTTTTTATTTCTCCCTGTGTATTAACATGCCCTTGCTCTGTGTCAAATCTACAGCCCCGAGAGCCTCCATGCTTTGAAGACTTTAAGGAAATTAGAGAGTATTAGATTGAAGGACAACACATACAATTATTCTAACCCAGGTTAGTTTTTCACTGTACCTTTAGTGTGTTCTGAATTTCCATTCTGAATTGGTTTCTTTAACTCATGTTTTAATCTTTCAGTTTGCAAGAACTCCTCATACAGAAACATCCTCCTTGAAATGTTTCCAAGCATTAAAGTGTTAGATGGTGAGTGCCTTTTTTGCACTGAGAGCAGCAGCTAAATCTGGAAATTGAAAGCAGACAGGAGCTGACAAATGCTCTTTTAAATGCGTTCCTGTAGGGGAAAGAGTCGTTGGACGTGGAAGTGATCTGTACCAACTATGCAAAGACATTGACGACACAATAAAAGGTAACTCTAGCATAGATCTAGTTTTATATGCTACATTTTCAACATTTTGACTAGGTGCATTACTGTGGTAGTTTTCCCCACATTGTACTGATATAAAAATGTAGGTGTTTTACATTAAGCCTGTACTGTTTTGTGACATACATTTGTATATTGAAATACAGTTTATGGCACCTTGTTTTTTTGCAGCAGGTATGTATAAAAATGGTCAATTGCCAGAAATGCCAGACTGTAAGCCCTGGGTTGAAGATGGTTTTTGGGAGATAAAGAGGTCAAATAATGCCATTGTTGATGAAGCCTACAAACAGTTTAATGGTAAATCATTTTTTCTAAACAGTTCCTTGTTACTGACATTCAAAAATGTCATTGTTTTACTTCTTTTTCTAAGAATCACTTGTTTTCCGACAGATGTTCTTCATGAATGCAAGCTGCTGAACAGCAGAGCAGCTCATGCAATTTCACAAACAGAGAGGACCACTGGCCTCAAGAACCAACCAAAGCAGTATGCCGTTTGAAATCAGCAACTCGGCTGCAATGAATACAAGTTTGATTATGTTTTCCTCTGATTTTTAATGTAATTGCTACAACACAGCTCTTTCTGTGTTTCTTTTTTAAGATCCATATGCTTGATACATCACCAGTGCCAGAACTCCTGAATATTCAGTGTTGCCTGTAGTGTGAGGGTTTAGTTACTGTAACTACACTTCTGTCCTTTCTGATTCTCCACCCTAGAAAGGACCCTGCATAGAAACCTGACTCCATACCGACTGTCTTCTCAGGATGTACAAAATGAGTCTTCTTTGGGCTTGTAACACTAAACTATACAAACTGTTATCGCTTTAAACAGTGCTGCTATTTGGACAAAAAGCGTGTTTGTGAAGTACTTCTAATGCTTTCTTCTTTATTGACCATTGTTGAAGCTTTCCCATGTTGCACTTTTTGATTGCAGTGTTTTGGGGGATGTTTTGGACTTTTTATCGTTTGCTTAATATGAATGCATATGGTTTTGTAACCTCAGTGTATTTTTGCATCGTGTTTTGCTTTTTTACTTTTTGCTTCAATTGTATTTATAGATTTTTTATCACACCTGATGCTGAATTGTCCCATGCTTTGTAAACGTGCATTTAAATAGATAAAGCACACTCTTAATAGTGTAGTGTCTCATTGTTCTGTATTTAATTTACTTTTATTATTTTTCTGAAGTATTACAGTTACAGTGTAGGCTGAATAGTTTTATTCATTTCCGATTTTAGATGGCCATCTTGTGGCATTTTTTGGAACTACTTCTGTTCATACAACAGCTAGGAAACCCAGAAAACTCTAGAAAAACCTAGAAAGCTCTGTCCCTTTAACAAGTTAGTTTTAAAAGGAAACGTTTTTTAAATGTAATAATTTTAGCCAAGTTATTTTCCGCTTGACTACAGCTAATATAAGGTGGTGTAGAGTCCTACGGAACGAATTCATACGCAATATTCAACCTCTGCACTGCTACATCCAGTCCAATAGGGGATGCAAGTTTTGCAACCCTGTTACTTGAAGCTCCGTTGTCTGTCAACTTCCCCTCTGCGTACTAGGGAGTTGGGGGTACTTAGGGTTGCCAGTTTAAAGAGAACCCCTCTCTTCCCAGATTGTACTAAAGCAAATTGAGCAAGCACACATTTACCCATCAGCTTCTCTTAATGTATCTCCAGGCATCTGTAACGTGCTAAAATGTCTTGAAAGGTACAACTATTTTATTTGTTCATTCATTTTGTTTGTACAGTACAGGCGCAGCACAGTGTACACATTTAAAGAAGACTATTTTTTCAGTATTACACAAATTAGATATTAGCGATATTTAAATTGTACATACTTGTGCTGTACATAAGTTGTACCCTACTACTGAAAAAATCTTCAAAAATGTTTGCTCGGCGCCGTAGAAGACTTTATGAGGTCTCATCTTGATGGGTTTATAATGGGTCTGTAGAAAGAGACATGGTCTGAAGACAGTTGTCAGTTATTTTACCTTAATGCAGATAAGTATTTATAAAATAAACAAGTCTGGTCTGAACATGAATGTAAGTTTAAAATGAAATAAAAAAATCGCTGTATAATGGACTTGTCTACTGGTGGATTTATGTATGACTTGGCAACCCTGCAAGACTTTACTACAGCGAATGCTGAACGTCCCAGACAGTAGTGCTGAGCTGAGACGCCAGAAGCAGGACGTGTAGAGAGGATGGCTGGTAACGCGTGGAGGTCAACGGTAAGGAGTGACTGATATGACAGTGTAGTAGCGTAAATCAGGGCCAATTACAGGGCCGTTACCCCTAATCAAATCAGGCACAGTGATGCGGGTGTGTTAGCTGGCATGCTTTCAAACTTCTTGGGATGCGCAGGCGGGCGCGCTGTGCTCAGAGGCCCTCTCTGCTGTGTGTCCTTCACTTAGGCTGAGTCACAGCGTTTACCGCCCTTAACTCGCAGGACTGTGTTTGCTGAGCACAGTTAACCTTAACATCTGATGAAGCTACTAAAGTCTGGACCTTATGAGCTGTTAAGTGTTTTACTGCTCTTCATCACTGGGTGCGTGTCTAGCTAGCGAGATAGCTAGCTGGAAGGTAGCTAGCATGCCTGCTGAACATGCCTGCGCTGGTCACATACCGGCTGAATTAGCAAAGATGCTAAGTGGTAAAAATGTCCCTTCCTGTCAGTTTACTAGCCGGGTTACCCTTTTAGCCTCACGACCTCCAAACTCACCTTGTAGTTTTGAGGATTTGGCCTTTAGCTCACTCTTAGCATTGGGCTAAAGCACTGTGTCTGGTTGAAAACTCTGCGAGATGGTACAATTGTAATATCGCGGTACTTGAAGACATCTTCACGTTGCGGTACATGTAGCGCTTTATTTATTTATTTATTAGTTTATTTATTTATTTATTTATTTATTTGGACACTGAACAAGTTAGAAAACATAACGCCATAAACAATCATAACAAGTAAAAAATGAATTAATAAAAATGTGTATGTACATATATATAAAGGGCTGATCTAATTGTTGCTGTAATCTTCAAACTCTCTATAATGGGTCTAAATTTGTCTGTGTCTCTTTGGAAATCTGTACGTTTGTGATTATTATAGCGTATCTTCACATTGCCCGCGTCTACCTGCCTGCTTTTTGCAGATTTGTAAACTTCTCGAGAGATGTGGTGTGTGGATAAGTGGGCAGCGAAAACCCAAAGAAGTAAGATCTTTAATTAGTGCCCTCGGTAGAGAAAATGGCTTTGGGCCGCTGAGCTAACGCTAGCCCTTTAATTATGTGTTGAGCAAGCGGCACCACTGCTCTGTATATACTGTGCATGGCAAAAAAAAATCATTTCTAAACACGCAATTCAGAGAGATCATATTTGGAGTATTCGGTCTTGGCTGCACCCACACCGCACATAATATAGGCCAAAGCTGATTACTGATGATGAAATGCTAACGTTCGTCATATATATATATATATATATATA
>CM067474.1:50354524-50384194 GCA_034552555.1 Semaprochilodus insignis | reverse complement strand
TATATATATATATATATATAATATTATTATTATTATTATTATTATTTAAGGGCTCAACCTGCACCACGACTTTCAGATCAACAGCAGCTCCATGGGCCAATCAAGGTGAACTTCAGACCAATCTGCGACTGACGGGTGGTGTCAGTCTCATGCAGAACATTGCCTTATGTAGCAAAGGAAGCAAATAATACTGCATAATTTTCAAAGATAAAAAGCAGTTATTACTACAGTAAACACGTACACAGTGGCTGTTATAAATGCTTTAACCTGCTTGATGACTCCTCATGTTTCATGCAGCTGACTACTTGTCATTAATGTCAAAGTTTACTAGGTCAGGAACCCTGTCTAAGTTGAACTTGCTTTGTGAGACAGTCCCCTGGTCTGAAATCCTTAATAATCTGTATATTATTATTATTATTATTATTGCTGCTGTTGTTGCTATTGCTATTGAGATGCTTTACTATAAGCTGTTTTCTACAGTCGTCAAATATCATCTCTTCCACAGTGGGGTTTTACCCTTGAATGCCAGGGTGTGTCAGTGCTTGTCTCTTTCTAGTAGTTAATTTCCACTTTTTTGACACCTTTTTTATGCGTAACACAGAGCATGCTAGATTAATTGCTTAATTGTATCATGGTGTACATCCCTCTGTAAGCATCTCATTCATTTATCAGGTTTTCCTTTTAAAAATGAAAATGTATTTCCATTCACTCACTTGCTAATCTTTGTTGATATAGGTTGTGATGCTCAAGTGATATTTAAGATTTCATATTTTAAGGATTAAACCAGTAGTAATACGTAGTGGGCGATGCAAACAGAAGCAACTAGTCTGCGCTGTGTGTAATAGTGAATTCGGCAACACCATATCGGGTGGGGCCCGAGTGTTTCTCGTTACAAAGGGATGTGTTAAATGAAAAACATGCGGTCAGGCTGTGGGAGCCCAGCAAGGCGTTCTCAGACATGATCACAAGTTTGCCTGGGCAAGCATTGCCCTAATGCCCTAATGGAAGTCGTATACTACATGTACTATAAGACATTTCTAATCACAGTATGAAAAATTGAAAAGTTACAATGTAATTATCTGTCACATCTGAAGCCTCACAACTTTTTGTGCCACTGTCATTTTTCCCTTCTTTTTTTCAGGTTTCCCGTGTCATGGGTGCTGTGAAAAGCCAAACACAGCCTAGAATGTTTTCTAGAGGAGTAAGTAAATAAACATTGCATGATTTTCCTCAACACTATAATAGGTCCTTGCTCTGGATTTCTAAACTGACATTGATAAGCTCATATTTTGGAAACCAGACATGTTTTGAGTATTAAATGAAAGTTGTTAAAATGATTTTTGAGGTAAAAGGGGTAGATGTTGTGTTTGCCCTGGAATCTGTCACTTCTATTTGAGCAAATGAAATAGGGCCACTGTTATTATACAATTTTAACGACACCATATTTTTAAGATTGAGAGACATTGATCTTTCATGAGTACTGATAAGCTCAAGTGATGTTCAAGTGATGTTCTTTCTTGTTTTTAAATGCATATGGCACATAACCTTTTACTGAATTTCTCTTGCTTTCTCTCTTCTCTAGATGCAAACTGTAACTTTAATTCCAGGGGATGGAATTGGTCCAGAGATTTCAACTGCTGTAATAAAGATATTTGAGGCTGCCAAAGTAAGAGTTTGAAAAGAAACGTCTTTGCATTTAACCCTCTGGTTTTTTTCCTGCACATCTTTGGAATGTTTGCGTGTTGCTACATGTAAATTGGAACACATGCATAAAGCCAGACTACTTCCTAATTCTCCAAAGCAACATGGTATTAGTAATTGACTCCACATGTACATGCTGCAGCATGTGAGACGTTAATCAACAAATGGCCCCTTTTTTTCATCTACAGGTGCCCATTCAGTGGGAGGAGAGAAACGTTACAGCCATCAAAGGGCCTGGAGGCATATGGATGATCCCTCCTGAAGCCAAAGAATCAATGGACAAAAGCAAAATAGGATTAAAGGGTACGTCCACTCTGTTTCTTATACACTAATTGTATTGGTTCTATATTGCATGTTATATTATTGTTCATAATTTAATTGCTAATGCTTAGGACCTCTGAAGACCCCTATTGCTGCTGGCCATCCCTCCATGAACTTGCTGCTTAGGAAGACCTTTGACCTGTATGCCAATGTGCGTCCATGTGTGTCCATTGAGGGCTATAAGACCCCTTACACAGATGTGGACCTCGTTACCATCAGAGAAAACACTGAGGGAGAGTACAGTGGAATTGAACATGTGGTATGTATTTACCAATGTCTGTTTTGCATCAAATCCATCCATTCATAATGAAATATAGAGTACTGTGAAAAAGTTGTAGGGTATCTGAGAAAATGTAAGGCCTTGAATCTGGACAGTTTGAATCTTAGACAGTAAAAATTCTACTGAATTTTATGTGATCGTATTAGCTTAACAATTTTAATCTCTCCTAGAGGAGCCCAGTAATTACTTACCTGTTCAAACAGGTATTAAAGATTTAACCGTATTAAGATGTACTGCAGTGTTTTTTTTATTCCATGTCTGAACAGCTACATATACACGTTACATTATGTATATTTTGGTTGGGCTCACAGAATGGTGGCGTGGGAGCTTACCAATAGGTGGTGCTGATAGAAAGAAGGGGAAATACTGATCATCTCATTTGTACTAGTTTGCAGTATTGCATAGCATTTGTCAATTAGATGAAATGAAGTTGTGCACTTTGTTGACCTATTGGTGAAAAACACAGGACAACACACCCTGCTCTGTACCTTGGTTATGCTGTATACTGTGGTAATATTAGGAGAATGCATTAAGCAAAGGCATTAAAATGGAGGATACTGTCCAACCATAGGCTAGGGGACACTGGGGACACAAACCTGTGGTTTTCTGACTGAATATTTCGTGTTCACATTTAACTGCAGTTAGTAAGAACTGTTTTTAGTTTTTTTATGCTGTCTTGTCTCCTGAACACTTCAGTCCAAAATCTCCCAAAGGTAATCTGTTGGGATCTGGTTGCAGTGAAGCCCATTTGGGTATTATTTTAATCATGCCAGCACAATGTATCCCCTGGCATATCTAAGCTGATTGATCCACTGTATGGGTCAAGCATTCAGGCCTGTACTTTTCTCTTGGAGTGCATGTGCTTTGCCCACTCATTGAGAATTTGGTAATGGACGACTCATCTGACTATATCACTTTTCCCATATCTTTGTAGACAAATGTATGTAATGAATGACACCACAACTCTCAAATCTGTGTTCATCTTGGTCGTGAGGGTTTATGCACTGCCCCCTACTGGTCTTGCTGACTGTCTGATCTCAGTTACCAGAAGAACAGTTGCTGTTCTGTTTTGCACCAATGCGTGAGAACTAGAGTCATTGAATGTGTGAGTGTGTTTTCCGTCCTAATTTCCAGCCCTATTTATCTTGGTCCAGATGCCACTTCAGTCATTGTTCAGTAGGAACACTAGCCATTTGATCTGTCTTCTTGGCTTAAGGTTCTACCATCAATGCCACAACAATAAGTCCTCTTTCAAGGTCACTTGGATCCTTTCCTCTTGCCATCTTGATCCAAACTTGACATTAACTGGGCTTGCTCATTTTTATGCATAACACAGAGCATGCTAGAATGTTAATTGCTTAATTGTATCATGGTGTACATCTCTATAAGCATCTTTACTCATTCAGTTATCAGGTTTTCCTTTTAATTTGTCAGTTTTTCTGTATATATTCTGTGTCTATGATTATAAAACCTCCCTGCATATTTTTTAGCTGCTGTTCATCCCCAAAGCTGCTAATTGTCATTCTTGGAGTTGACAGAAATGGTGCTCTGTTTCTGTGTTGGTGTAACTCCACAGTTCTCATTGTATTAACCATGATATACAGCTCAATGCTGTTAAGGGCTTCAGTGGACCTCTGTCTAGTAAACAGATGACCTGGTGCACAGAGCTTAAGGTTTGTCCTTCTACACCCCCTCCCCTCCCTCACCTGTTGTCTCTAATGTTCTTCTGACCAGTTTTCTACACAGTGCTAGCAGGATTTCACTGGGCACACTGAACCTTGTTTTTCAGTGCATTTTTCTCTAGGTAGGTTCAGAACACCTGTTGTAAATTAGATGTATTCTATCTTTCATTCCATTGTATGTCAAGTCTATGTTACAGTTCCTAAGCCATCACCTTACATCCATCCTTTTGTCTGTCTGTATAAGCAGAAGTTGTGCTTGTGCATAGAGCTGCACACTGACTGACTCATAAAGCCAAGCGTGCTAAATCTGAATCTTCAATTACAATTCAGTCAGAGTGGAGCAGTCGTCATTCCCTATGTCCTACTTGTGGAAAACAAAACACAATGTCTTAAAGCCTCTAGAAGGCTGGTGGCTAGATAGAATTATCTGTGATGGTTGTATTTTGTGGCCAGTTGCCTCAATATCTTTGTGCTTTTTTTTTTTTCTCCTGTTTCTCCCAGATTGTAGATGGAGTCGTGCAGAGTATAAAGCTGATCACAGAGGAAGCCAGCCGTCGCATTGCCGAGTATGCCTTTGAGTATGCCAGGAATAACCAAAGAAACAGTGTAACAGCTGTTCACAAGGCCAACATCATGTGAGTCACATTTGGACTGTTTGTGTGTTTGAAAAATCTCCTTTAAATGAGTAGGTAACATCAGTAGAACATTTTACATTAAAACAAGTTTTAAAAATTCAATTCAAATTGGATTTGTTTTATAAACTAATTCTATGAAGTAAGTCCTAATGATTTAATAGTCTGAGGGATCCGAGATAACGGGTGTTCAGCTTAGACCTGCGCCATTTAGGCACTGAAACTCCTACCTGGTCTTTGAATCGTTTAATGAAATTGTTTGTTTTAAAACAATTAAATCATTTTCTAACATATTTGTTGACGAACTGGGGACCTTCTGCACATTTTTGCTCCTCAAAGACACAGCCTTTTGTAGATGCTGCTTTTTGTACCAAATTTTGATTACAGACACCTTTTTTTTTTTTTTTTTTTTAAGACTTATTACTAAATTGCCCTCACTCCAATTTTTTTTTTTTGGGAAGGTGTTGTAGGCCTGAAATCCAGAAACGAATGTATATTAACAAAGTAATTAAGGTGATTGTATAAAACATACTGTCTGAAATGAAATAAAATGTAAGAAAATCTTTTGAAAGAATGATCCTCCACCCTAATAATACCTGCTCGGTGGGGGTCCTGACCACTGAAGAACAGCTGTAGAATTTCATGTAGCAATCAACCAGAACAAAAGAGCAAACGGGTACCTGCTTCACCTATCTTGAGAAAATGCTGTAGATCTAGATCTAGAGTTCCGACTGGCTCATAAAAATCAAATGCAGTTTATCTGGATGTTTTTTTTCTCAAACAAGACTGAAGCAGTGATGAAACTGTGTCATTAAATTATCCACAAGGATGATCAAACTGCACATTGTAAGCTTAATGTTCATAGGCTGCTGTTTCATGTTTACGTTGTAGACTAATGAACACCTTGTACAGTTTTCAAAAAATCGTTTGACTGTGTTCCAGAACTAGCTCAGTGTGAGTCAGTGTTATGTATCATTGTTGTAGTTGGCTCACTCGTTTTATCCCACAGGCGGATGTCTGATGGCCTGTTCCTAAGGAAGTGCCGAGAAGTAGCTGAGAACTACAAGGATGTGAAATTCACTGAGATGTACCTGGATACAGTGTGTCTGAATGTAGGTGTTATTTCTTTTATTAATTAATGAAATAGTTGAATTAAGTATGCATAATAGTAATATTTGTTTATATATATTTATTTAGTTAGTTAGTGCATTTGCTAAACCTACAGTACAGGAAAGCGCATACATTGATTTATAAGCAACTGGTTCAGTGTAGTTGCAGCAGTTGTAGTGTAGTTACTTTCTGTTGTCTAATCTCATATTTCTGCTTTTTCAGATGGTGCAGGATCCCACTCAGTTTGATGTGCTTGTCATGCCCAACCTTTATGGTGATATTTTAAGGTGGGTTCAGGAATTACCTGTCATTTATCATTTATAAAACTCAGTCAGTCAGAGTTTACATGATGGCAATATAAATGTTCCTCTGGTTACTATAAAGAAATTACTGTAATTACTGGTCTGCCTAGTGTTATGCTGACACCAGATGATTTTGTTGCAGTGATCTTTGTGCCGGTTTAATTGGCGGTCTTGGAGTGACTCCTAGCGGTAACATTGGAGCCAATGGTGTTGCCATATTTGAATCGGTATGCAAGGAATTCTTTTCTCTGAATAGCTACTAACAATGTACAAATGATCTATCAACAAAGAAAATATCTGCTCCCATCTTCTTGTAATATGTTCCAACGTGGTTGAGTTGTTTTAATTAACATTTACATTTATGGCATTTAGCTGACGCTCTTATCCAGAGCGACTTACAAGGGTAATCGTATTACAAGTAGGCTAACGTAGTGTTAGGAGTCCAAAAGACTCTTATTATTGTAGCACAGCATAGTTACCCAGACCGGGAATCGAACCCCCGTCTCCCACATGGGGCGGTAGCTCACTGGCAGGTGGTGGGGTTATCTGTTGTGCCACACCAACCACCAGTAACAAATATGTCTCTTTCATAGGTACATGGAACTGCACCGGACATTGCTGGCAAGGACCTAGCCAACCCTACAGCCCTGCTGCTGAGTGCTGTTATGATGCTGCGGCACATGGGACTGCATGGACATGCCAAAAAGATTGAGACTGCCTGCTTCGACACTATCAGAGACAAGAAGGTAAGGTGTTCGGTCTTCTAACTGAGATTATAATGCAGTAGCCGTTAGTATGATGGTTTCTCCAACATTTCTGATTTTATTTTGTGCTTAGCTGCTACCTCATGTCAGTGTTCTGTTCTGTTGTTACAGGTCTTGACCAAAGACCTTGGTGGAAATTCGAAGTGTTCAGAGTTCACAGCGGAGATCTGTCGACGAGTACAGGACCTGGAATAAGAAATAGCACTCAGTACTGTCGATGTTTGTCTGTGTTTGGGTTCCTGCCCGAAGACACAAAAATGTTGTATTCAACTTCGTATCATTCTGATATCTGCGCACAAATATTCTCTAAATGTATATGTATCTATGAAAACAAAATGACTCAAAGGGTTAACTTCTGAATGTTTTTATTATTACTCCTCCAAAAACAAACATCTTTAAAATCTTGTCTTGTGGTATTCATGTGAGGTTTTCTTCTATCGAAAGGTAAGCGCATAACCTAAGATATCTTATTTATTGACTGGAAATATTCTCTGGTCCGGCATATTTTGTCATAACTATACAACTTTGTCATTCAGTTATTAGCAGGCATAATCTTATTCAGTTAAAGGATGAAATACATTAAAGCTACTGATATTTTGAATGTAAATATTTGTTGGTCTTTCTATGTATAAAGGGTGATAAATATGGCATGTTAAATAATTATATTAGATCATATTAAATAACAATCTCAAGTGTATTTTTAATGCATAAAAGGCTTATGAATCAGCAAGCCAGCAAGCTCACTAAGATTTAGCAGGATTTACAACAACTGGTCCTGTGTCGAAAACATTATTTGCTCACATTACAAAATCTCACAGGGCTACATCAAATGCTATACCTCAGTTTCCAGTGATGCAAAAAGACCACAAATATGACCACAGCCAAAAACAAAACATATCAACAAATTAACCCTGTTTACCTAATTATCTGTTCAGGTTGTACAGGCTATAGTTGGTCTTGTTGAGTACGACAGGGATATTCCACATAATGAAGGTACGTCTAACAAATTACTGACATACAGTTTTAGGTGCTATTTTCCGTTTCAGTTCAGTTTGTATAACCAGCAGTTGCTCCAGTTCGTCATAAGCTCAGACTATTGTTTCATTCTCTGTAGAAGGTTTCTATTTCATCATTGTATTTCTTTAGGACAACTGGTCGTCTCAATTTCATTGTTGGACCTAAAATGAGACAAAGTATGGTATTAGTGGTACTTCAAAATACGCCAATTAACTTACTGATATGAAAACAACACTCACCAAGCTCTCCTCCAGACACTGAAAAGTCTTTCTTTAAGATGGTCCATTTCTGAATGCGTTGGGCATTGGAGGTGGCCTTGGCATTTACATGAGCAATGCCCTCCTGAATGGCCTTGTTCACCACCTTGTCTTTTCCTCCAATTATATCTGAAACTTTTGTTGCCTGGCTGCCGAGCTGTTGACAGTATTCCACAGCTTCTGATGTAAGATCATCAGTGGGCTCCATGGTTTCAATATTGGTGACACACTGATCAAAGTAGGACGGAAAAAAAAAAAAGTTATCTTCAAGTTGGTGTTCTTGCATTGGAGATTGCTCATTGGATAATTACCTTTAGTGTGAGCAGTATGGACAGAAACTTCCTCTTGTCCCCTATTAACATGGCATTGCTGATAATAGGAAGCTCCTTTTTCACAGCATCCTCTATGGGAATTGGAGGGACATTCTCTCCACCGGCAGTAATTATTAACTCTAAATACAGACAGACATGTACAGTGGCTTAGCTTTATGGTGATAATATGTGAAAGAATAAAGAACATGTTCTAGCTGGAGTGTAAGCAGAAATGAAAGGGTCTACAGTTAATTTACCCTTTATCCTTCCAGTGATGTAAAGGAAACCTTCCTCATCTGCTTTGCCCAAATCTCCAGAACGCAGCCAGCCATCCTCATCGAAAGCTTCCATTGTTTTTTCTTCCATATTAAGATACCCCATAAAGATATCACGGCCCCAGAGGCAGACCTCCCCGCTGCCATCTGCATCTATGTTGGCTAGTTTGTACCTGCAGCCAGGAACCACTTTGCCACAACTAGAAGTTAGTGAGAAATAGGGGGAAAAGTGCTTACTACAAAGTCAAATCTGACTAGGAGATTTAAAAAGTGATGCTTACCTTGCCAGTTTGTACGTTTTTGGGCCAGACATAAAGTGAGGTCCAGTGCTTTCACTCATCCCATAGGCCTCATATAATTGAATGTTAAGGCCAAGGAAGAACTGGACTGTGTCACTTCCAAGTGGAGCTGCCCCAGAGAAGAACTTCTGGCAGCAAGAGAAGCCCAGTGCAGCACGAAGTTTCTCTAGGACCAGGGAATTTGCTAGAGTGAAGAGAAATGACTTCTCTTCATCCCTGTTCCAAAAACATACGTACAGAAACCAAATATCTTAACGACACCGAAAATGAACAGAAGTAACACACAGGATCTGTGGAATTCTATGAAGTAATCGTCTTACTTTGTGCACCTTAGATTAGCCTCCAAACCAACAGACATGGCCCATGTCACCAGTTTCCTTTTCACATAGGCAGAGCGTGAGACCTCCTGTTTTATTTTCTCCATTATTTTTTCCCAAACACGAGGAACTCCCATATGGGACGAAGGAGTAGCCTCTTTCAGAGTGCCCACCAAACTCCCCTGAAATAGCATCATCCCATACAACATTATTAATTATTAATATTAATTAATTAATATTAATATTAAGTCAGCTGATTTTCATGAAAGAAGAGCTCTGTGCTGTACCTTCAAGGCATCAGGCTGGGCAAAGTAGACCAGTTCTCCCCATTGGATCCCTGTCCACAGATCATAGATTTGAGCAGCTATATGGCTGAGAGGCAGGTAGCTCACTATGGATTCCTGTTTGATTTCAGCAGGCTGCATGTCTCCAGCCCTGCTTGCATGATGAGCAGTCCATGTGACCTACCATATAATACATGAATACAGAAATACATGAGTGAGATAACACTAAATATCTAATCCTGAAACTACACTGATCTATGTATGTCTTGGGCATCTTAGGCTCCTGCACCATGTGTCATTCTATGAGACTTTGTGGGTGGTTTTTCCAGACACAGAGAATGTTTACGTAATGGCTTATTAAAATGCTTATTTCAAAGAGGTCATTTATGTGATCAGTTCTACCAAACATACATACTCTACAACACACAGGAACAGATATGCATGAGCATTCTAATGATTGATGAGTAAAGATTAAATAATAATCACAGGAAAAAAGCAGCATATCGTCGCTGTCCAATGAAAAACATGTATCTCCATTTTTGTCCATTTTTACTTTTATGCATCATTTGAACACATCAGCTGCTGTTTACACTGAGTGAGAATCTCATGATGAATGGACCAACAGAAATGGCCCAAAACTGTTTGGAAAGATGTCTGGTTCCACTGACTTACATTAAAGTTAAATGAGGTTTTTCGCCTCTCCTGTAAAGTTGCCATTTTGAAGATACTTCTTTTTCTTTGGACAGCGACGATATGCACTAATACATCCATAAAGCCTGGTGCACACCTACATTGTCATGGCTGAGCATAACTCCTTTCGGCATGCCGGTGGTTCCAGATGTGTAGATAAGCACGCAGCATTGGTTGGCTTTCTGAGTACTGATGATGTCATCAAGTGTTTTGTCAGAAATATCCAGGCCAAGACCCATAAACTCCTCCCACTGCCCAAAAACATGGTCTTAGTTACTTTTAGCTATGAGCACCAGACAGTCGGCACATGTGCATGTGCAGATTGTATCATTTGACTCACTGAATAAAGATTAGGCAATTTCTTCTGCAAGGATCCAGAATACTGTACAATGGCTTTCAAGTGTGGCAGTTTATCTTGTATCTGTGAACAAAAGGAGGCAACATTAGAGAAGGCAACATTAATGACACCTAAAACACCTAAAGACACCTAAAAAACTTACTTGCAAAATTTTATCCAACTGCTTTTGGCTGTCCACAACAATGATATTTGCTCTGGAGTCACTAGCCACATAAAGGCAGGCCTCTGGTGAGTTTGTGGTATAGATTCCAGTTGTTAAACCCCTGTCAGAATTACAAACCTTGAATAAATAAATAAATAAATATCTGTGTGTAAAAAAATTCTGTGTTTTAGAATTATATGTCTCCCTCACCCTGCAAAGATAGCTCCAACAGCAGAAATGAACCACTCTGCTGAATTGAATCCCAAAATGGCCACACTGTGGAAACGTTCCAGACCCAACTGAAACACATAAATATCAATCTGTGGATCTTAAATACAATTCATGCTGTAATTTTTACTTTTAACTAATTTAACTAATGTACAGTCTTGACAATATACTGTAGTTTCTAAGGCAAACTAACAATATATAATGAAAGCAGATTGGGCCTCATTCACTAACCACTCTCAGGAAGAAATGTCTTCTTGAATCCCACTTACGCAGATTTCCTGAAGATGCTGACATTCTTATGTGGTATTTGCTCTTAGCTGGAAACAGAGTCTTTGCACACTCAAAGGTGAACAATTCTGTTCATAACTCTGATGTAGACTAACAAATTTAGGACTAAACCTGAGAGGGTATTCATGAATGAGGCCCCATTATTCTTATTATCTAGGTCACCTTCAGAAAGCTCTTGGCAGCCATCCGACAACAACTGTAGTATTCAGAGAAAGTGATCTTTTCCCATTTGTCTTTTCTCTTGCTTGCTAAAGCAGGCAAATTCCCATATTTCTGAACTGAAGTCATGAACATCTGATGCACTGTGATGGGTTCTTGTGGACAGAGTTCGTCTATTCGGAGTTGCACAGAGCCACTCGCCTCTGTGGCCCATAGGGACTGAGCGGGAGCCAGAGATGCACCTGCCAGAACCTCTTCAACACACTTTTTCTCGGCTGTGAACAGTACAATACAATGACTATCAAATGCATCACCTTTTTTTTGAGTGTGTAAAAAAGAACCCTCAGAATATGAATCAATGTACCATAATAACATCAACCCAATCTATTTAACAGATGTAAATGGAACTCAAAACGTTACGCTAAAAGTTGCTTAACATAGACAGCGAAGGCAGGATTACTCACATGCTCCATTATCCTTAACCTGTTCTTCGCTCACTTGTGTAAACTCTGTCATGAGCCCAGGAGGTGAGTTTTCCAAGCTGTAAGAGAGAGGGACACAGCCTTTGAGAAGAGGGAGCTCCAGCTCTGGACCTGCCGCTGCACCAGCGGATCACATGGCTCCAGTGCAGCATTGTAAGCTCACACAATGTCTGGCTTTAGCTATCAAGTGCCAAAGCCCCTGCAGCTTTGTTAGAATGGAGAGCTCACAGTGTGCATGAGAACCATTCATTCCCATCACTGCCAAATTCACATGTTACTCAAAAAAGCACACCAGATGCTCCTTCTAGAAGACTTGTCTGAATGTTCAGCATCCTTCTTTCTCTTTACAGGCAGTGCAGCTAAACCTGGCACTTGCACTGATTTTCATTTCTGCCTCTCATTTTGATTCAGAGCGTGTTCTAATGGATGGCACAAGTACTGAACTGAAAGTTCCAGCTCTTTCAAGCTCAATAACACGGCCAAGCTGCCTTTAAACATGATGCAATGCTTCCTGGGTAAGTCAGTGTTACTGGCATGGTTTACTAATTGGTATATGAAAATATTTTTTTTTCCCCTCAAAGTTTGAATTAAGTGAAACCAATAAAAGTTGCATGTATGTAACTCTTTAACTGTTTACATGGAAAAACTTTTTTCTGTGCAACAGTTAATTTCATTTTTGATGTTACCATAACAGGTCTTCTTTCCTTGCTTTGATTACAGGCAATGTATGAGACAATTCACTGACACTGCACCAATGTAACTATGACGCTACGTTGCTTGTATTTGTGAAATAATGCATGGTAAATGTACATACCTGGTTTGAACATTTTCATCACAGCTGCGTTGCCTTTTGTCGCAGGCCATTTGCTGGCATGTTCCATTACTGCTCATGCTGACTGTTCTGGTTCACTCTCAGTTCACGGCATAATAAGGAGAATGTGACCCTCCCCCCTCCCCCTTCCCCCTTCCCAAGAGGACAGGAGGTACTAGTGAACAGAGTTACAGTTCTCTGTTCAATTCCTGTCTGTAGTGAGAAAAGGACACTCATTCACCCATGTAACCCACTAATCACTGTCACAGTCACAGCTCCCTTCTTAGCATTTTCTGCAAACTTTAAAGCTTTAACATTATTTGCTTGAGTTGTGCTGTTGCTTTGTTGTAGGTCTTCCTTTTTAGGCCAATTTGCATGAGACCACGTTGCGCATGTCAATGACCCAGTGGCCACTTTTGTAGTCTACTGACCGGCTAGAGACCTGTTAGAGTCACTGAGCATTGTCCTTGACTGTTGATTGGCCAGATATTTTCGAAAGGTCTGCTCAGATACTGATTGGAGGACAAATGGATGCTCCTGACTTGGAAGTTAGAACAAAGTCCTTAATGGCGAAGTCTATCAACTCAGCAGAAATCTTAGCAAGCAAAAGAGTGATTCCAGAAGCAAAAATATATCAGCAATATCAAACAGTGTACAAATGAGTAGTAATCTTTTAGAAAAAATGATGTTTGATTTAACTGTCATTATTTGCTTTTGCAACTTATTTTTGAAATTTTATATTTTAAATGTGGATTTTAATATCTAATTTAAAAACTTTTGTCCCAAAATGAACTCAATAAAGATCCCCAGGGGCAGGATGGTGGTGCAGCGGGGAGTGCCATCACCTCACAGCAAGAAGTGCCTGGGTTTGATTCCTGGCTGGGGCATCCGAGGTCCCTTCGGTGTGGGGTTTGCATGCTCTCCCTGTATCTGGGTGGGTTTCCTCCTACAGCACAAAGACATGCAGTCAGGAGAGTTGGAGATGCTAAATTGCCCCCTAGGTGTGGATGTCTGTATGTCTGCCCTGCAATGGACTAGCAATCTGTCAAGGGTGTTTCCTTCTGCCCAATGATTGCCAGGATAGGCTCCACTTACTGTGAGCAGCTTAGAAGATGAATGAGCGTCCCCTGAGCGTTATTTCCAGCCATAGAAATTCAATATTTTATCTACTTCAGTATAGGACTGGCCTATAAAATCAAAACTGTTAGGCAGGCTAACATTTCAAATACATTTGAACTTCAACAATATTTGATTAGACAGGAATTTAGTAGTTTTGTGCTGGTGGTTCTTATTTTTATGTATTTTGGCCCATGCCCTCCCATAGCCCCAGCACCCACAGTTAAATCAGCTTTGTGTTCATGCAGATTATTAGATGCATACAGTCGTATGCAAACATTTGAACATCTCCTTGATCAAATTACATGTTTTATTGATTTTTTTTCTACAGGGAACAAACTTTAATTTGGCATTATCCAGAAAGTGTCACGCCTCCGGGTTTCCCTGACACTGCCGATCTTCCGAGCTCCATTTCCCAGAGTGCACTATCTGATGACGTCACCCTCACCCGATGATGTCCCCAGTCACCCAATCACACTTCACTCTCCCATTCCAACTCTCCTGAGTACTGATTACACACAGCTACTTCTCATCACCCAGTCTGCATTTAAACCCCCACACAAACACACTCACATCGCAAAGTTTTGCCCAACCTAGTTTGCATCACTGAACATTTTCTCCTGCCTTTCTCTGTTGTTCTCTCTGGTTCTGACTCCCTTTGCCTTGGACTTATCTCTTTGATTTGTCTTTTTTTAATCTGATTACTCTCTTGGATTACCCCTTCGCTGGTTTATCTGATTTCCTGATTTTCGACCCTTGCCTCTCTTTCCATCCATGACCCGCACTGCCCAATTGTTATGTTTGCTTGGATATTGCTGTTGTGTTCAACTGTCGAATTGTTTAATAAAACTCATCTGACTTTTAGCTCTGCACAGGTCAAGCCAAGTTCTTCGTCCCTGACACAAAGTTTATTTGTGTAGTCTGACATATTGGAAAAAATATATATATGTGCCATGATTTTTGCACAGACAACATTTTATGCTGTATTTTTTCAGTATGTTAAATTCAGCAAATAAACAGGAACTCTTCATTATGAAGTTTGTGCAGAAGTTTGTTATCTTTCTAGAAATTCAACAAAACACTTGATTTGACTGGGGGGGGTCCAACTTTTGTCTCTGAATATATATGCAAGTTTTGCAAAAAATGCTTATTAAATTAAAGACCCAGGAAACCTAAATCTGTATTTCCTTTCTAATTAGGCTAATCTTATCGTATTGCAGGCAAACAGTAAGCATGCATTAAGTAAACCCTTTAAATAATCATCCAATGGCCAAAACAATGGCTGATATATTTCCCTATGTTTCTTTGCTCTTTATGTAAACTGGGCGTCCTAATCTTACTTTTGTAAGCATTTTATAACCAATCACAAGGCTGATATCTCTTCTGCCCCCACAGAACAGAGTCAGCCAGATAAAGCTAACACAGCAAACGCTAGCAAGCTAGATCATCTGTCTGTAGCTGCCGTCCATTTATTCATTGATCTATATAGTAACATAGTCTTCCTTTCCTTAATTCATGCATTGCTTTATCTATACTTGTGTTCGTTCATCAAAACACAAGATTATTATCATACAAACACTTAATGTTTAATATTTTGCTTTAGGAGATAAGCCCATAAACAACATGTATATATGCACTCTCTCTCTCACACACACACACCCACACACACACACATATGGATAGGGTCCAAGACTTCAAGTCAACTAACCAGATAATCTCAAAAGCTAAAATCATCTGGAAATTTCACAAGTTTTTAAAGCTAAACTGTCTGCACCATTTATATATGCAAAAACATAATAACAAGATGTTCTTCTCTCTCACATATATTACTTCTTCAGAAAAGCAAATCCAACTGTTATTATTAGTCTAATACACTCACTACTATAAGGAAGTGATGACTTAAATGTCATGATGTCAGGAAGCACTAACATATTGTAAGACTGTTTTAATGCACCTCACCTGAGGAGAGTCTGCAATATTCACACACATGGGAATAATGAACATTGTAAAGACTGTATGTTTACCTACCTGTTGTGATGTTACAATTGGCACAGGAGCCTGGGTGATCCTGTTACTTTCTGGCCTGGAATTGTCTTTGATGATTCAGGAGACGGGGAACCTGTAGAGAGAGACTTTTATAACAACAGTTATGATTTCAGCATGCAGATTAAGTAAAGACGTGAATGGTACCTTGATATGCAGCCTCTTGGTAACTGCTATGCACTGCTATGCAGATGACATGCAACTCTATATATCGGCTAATCCAAATGATGCTTTAAACCTAAATAAACTTGAAGAACGCGTTAATAATATCAAAAACTGGATGGCACAATTTCAACAATTTCCTTCAACTTAATCCAAACAAGACTGAGGTCCTGCTTCTTGGGTCCAAAGCAGAGAGATCTACTTTGTCCTGAACTTAGATGGCCACACAATGTTACTTTGCGTAACATTGCTAAACTATGCAATATCTTATCCCTAAAAGATGCAGAAAAGCTGGTGCATGCCTTTACAACCTCTAGGCTGGACTATTGTAACACCCGTTTAGCCGGATGCTCCAATAAGGCTCTACATAAGCTCCAACTAGTCCAGAATGCAGCTGCTAGAGTCCTTACAAGAACAAAAAAACATGATCATATATCCCCAATATTGTCGTAATTACACTGGCTACCTGTTAAATTTTGTGTTGAGTACAAGATTCCACTCTTAACGTATAAATCATTAAATGGCCTGGCCCCGCAGCATCTTAGTGAATTACTTCAGTCATACAAACCCACATGTGCACTCCGCTCACAAAATAACGGCCTGCCTAATGCCCCTAGAATTAGAAGAACCACAGCAGGTGGCCGAGCTTTTCTTGTGTAGCCCCAAAATTGTGGAATCGTCTCTCTTTCTCCATTCGGGACTCAGACACACTCTCTACATTTAAAACTAGACTCGAAACTTACTTGTTTAAACAAGCATTTGGCTGATATCATCTGTTGCCACTACAATTTCTCTTATGTTTCTCTATTAATGGGCTAAATATACAACCTGTTTTCCTCTCTCCTGCCCTCTCATCTGTCTTCTCTATGAGCTGATCGATCCTGATGGATAACACTGAGGAGCTACCAGCCCCAAAGAAATTTTCTCCAGGATTCTCAGGATTACACGCACTAAATCATACAACAATTTGCAATGCCTACCTCTCAGTCCGCCTAACCAGTCTCTCTCATTCTTTCTCTTGCTCTCTCTCCACAGTCCCTTTTCTTTCTTTGTTGAGCCCAGGAGCGACATTTCTCCTGAGTGATCACATGGGAGCCCCCAGAGCTGCTAGAGTCACCAGAGCATCATCTCCAATCCTGCCCTGGTTCTCCAGCTCTTCATCTGGCATGGCTACATCGACTACAATGACCACAATCGAGCTGCCAGCATCTGGCTCTGATCATAAACTCTATCTCTCACTTAAACAGAGAACCTATGGGATGGATCTAACTCTACATTACTGCTTCCTGGATTAATCAGAATGTATCTAATAGATGTTCCAAGCTCCTTTTCCTGTTTGCTCTGTCTTTCTCTCTTCATCCGGGATCGACCTGAGGAGGATGGGTTTCCCCCTTGAGCCTGGTTCCTCTCAAGGTTTCTTCCTTACTCTAGGGGAGTTTTTCCTTGCCACTGTTGCTTCTGGCTTGCTCATGGGGGGCTTGGACCCAGATTTCCTGTCATACGTCTATACATGGACTCTGTGTTTTTCTTTTCCTTTATATAAACTGCTTTTCTGTAAAACTGCTTTGAGACAATATTAGTTGTAAAAAGCGCTACACAAATAAATATTGATTGATTGATGATTGATTGATGTATGTGTGTAGGTTTATCACCATTAACTATAATGGCCTTGACTATAAAGTTTGGTGTTATGTGATGATAGTAGTTGTATTTGTATGATTATGTCTCTTATTCTGTGTTTGACAGCTAGGGTGTAAGCATGGGATGACCAAGATCCTAAGTGGGAGGAGCCACCTGCAAAAAAGGGTAGACAGATGTGTAGACGGGAGTGGTTGGGAGGCCGATACAATGGTTTCATGTGACTTTGCAGCCTCAGACTTGTGTTATCTTGGATAGCACAATTCCAGGAGTTTTGAATAACAGTCATATGTTGATCTCTGGGTCAGTGAGGTTATTTAGCTGCCTAGTTGTGTTGAAATTATTTTTTCTTGTGAGTGTAAGCATTTCATGTGTGAAGCTTCAACAGGCTTAAAGAGGACTTAAATTAGTAAATTATCGGTAAATTATCATATTGAATAATATTGCACAATCATTTCAGGAGATGTTCCTCAAAAGGCTCATGTTTCCAATGATCTAAGGAGAGCTCTTGTATTGAATGTTACCACTGTCACTAGTGGCAGACAGCAACAAACTAACCTTAACTAACGTAAAGCAAGAAAGTTTTATTGGACTCACCACTTAAATTACACAGGAATTACCAGGAAGTTAGCTACCTGATGTCATATTACGTCTGTTCTGTCAACAGTACAGCTGAGGTGTGGGTATTTTGTATAACCACACATTTTATTATACTTTGTATAGACGGTGGTAAATTAAAGGTGGAAAATTAAAAAACAGTCACCAGAACAGCTCCAATGCACTTTTGCACACATTAAATCTTATTTGCAAGCTAGCTTCTAATCTAATCTACTTTCAAATGAATATAACTCAGTGTGACGAAGTTGCAAGACCATGCCCGCACCTTGCCTGCAAAATGCACCCAGAGCATCTGTGCTGTACAGATGGAACACAGTTCTTCCAAGGGTCCTCTGACACTAAGCTAGACCCACTCAGTCACAAGTAAGAAAAACTAAATCTTATCATGAAATACATATGTTTCTTAAATATCGTTGCTGTCCAAAGAAAAACAAGTATCTCCAAAATAGCAACTTTACAGGAGAGGCCAAAAACCTCATTTAACTTTAATGCAAGTCAATGGAACCAGACATCTTTCCAAACAGATTTTATGAACACACTTAAATGGTCAGTCAGAACAGCCAAAAACACTGTTTCACTCAGGTATAAATGTAAGGTGACACACAGGTCAAATTCTCTTGGTCATCAATCCATATAAGAAAGACAGTGATGTACGGCAAAGGGTTATTTAGCTGTACAAATCAGGAAATGGCTGTAAGGAAAAAAACAAGCAGTTGACAAAGCCAGTTTCCACTATCAGGGCAATAATGTAGAAGCTGAAAGCAACTGTAGATGTTAAGAATCTGCCGTAAACATGGCATATCGCTATACTGGCCTTACACACAGTGAGCAGGATGGTTTAAGAATCTCCAAGAATTCACAGCTGGGTTATTGTAGATAGTTAGTTAGTTCATGGGGTCACAACATCTTCAAAACTACAATCAGACACCACATACATAAGGACAAGTGGGTTGGGAGGCGACAAAGGAATTCACCCAAGAGTTCTCAACCCCATTCCAAACCCAAGAAAAAAATCCAGAAAATTGAAGAATTCCATAAGCCAAAACCAAACAATAACATTAGTTATGAATTGAAATGATTCAAGATCTGAAGAACTTGCATTGTCTCATTATGCAATGAAGAAGGATGGTCCAAAACAGTTGGGTTCTAGACTCACAGGCCTCTAGATAAACTAAAAATTATACCTTGCTAAGACGTGATTGGCTATATGTAATCATAATACTTTAAAAAATTAAAAACAAAACAAAAAATTAATACTTAGGTTCATATAAAATATCATCATAGATATACCATATTTTAATAATCGTGTACAATTTAATGTCACAAAAAATAATGATTAATTAACAACATGCAAATCAAAACTGAATAATATCAGAATCATCCCTAAAATCATCAGTACTCTTCCTATTTAACAAGTTATGTAATGTCCTGACTAATACCCACTGATTTAATTAACTGAGTTAATCGACTTGTTTACTGATATTTCAGGCCAGGAATGCTGTCAAAAAAGCCCCTCGTCATAGACCAGCAGTCTCATGGTGGTCATCTCTATGGTGGTGGATCTGTGATGTAGCAGGACTGTTTTTCTTCCAAAGGCTCTAGTCAGCATGTTTGGATTCGTGGTATCATGAACTCCATCAAGTTTTGAAATGTGCCTCAGCCATGACGCTTAAACTGGGCTGTAGCAGGATCATTCAGCATGACAATGATCCACTACAAATCATGTTGCTGCAATCAAGTCCAATCATCCAATCAAAATTCAATCATTGTGCTTCAGATAAAGGTTTTTTTTTTCTTGTAGATTTTGGTTAATATTTTCAATAAACGATCAAAAGGATCAGCAATAAAGAATGTCTTTACAGGTTTTGCTCATGTTTGATTAACTGCAAAGATAAACAAATAGATGTTGATCACAACAAATGGCAATAAACAAAACAAAAACATGAGGTGATGCAGAACATGCTGGCCAGACTATTCAGAAGGCCAAAATCACAGAATGCACTTCCAAGACTAAAACCTGGATTCAGCTCACAGAATGCTGAGGCTCAAGTCATTTTTCTTCACATAAATATATATAGTTAGCCTTAATTGTTACAAAAGGCTGGAAAAACAGCTAGGAGGAGCAATTTGCAACTAGTCACATGACTGGGAAATAAAAGAGCATTTTAGAGAGGCAGAGTCTCTCAGAAGCAAACATGGGCAGAGGAATGTTGCTTATTTTTCTTCCTTTTTCTTTTGGACAGGTTAGGTTTATATGCCGTATTATAATAGTATTGGACATTTGCATACACGCCGTAACAGTGAGGGCTCCCTGGAGAAATTCTAAAATCCACAAATAGAACAACATAAATCAAAACAAGGAATGGAAAAATGTGAGTGAAAGTCAGCAGTAAATAAAGGACTGAATCATTCAGATTTTACTTGTATTTGCATCACAACATATTTTTGATTCTTAATATTTTACTCATCACGAATTTTGTTACTTCATTTAAAACTCATGTACAAACGTACCTCCAACTCATCACCACCTTTCAATCCCACTCGCAATAGACATAAAAAAGTGAGCTGATGATAGTAAAAGCTATAATGTAAGTACATTTATTTATTCATCTTTTCTTAATTATTCACATTTTGCCTTTTTTTGCATTTCACTCATAAAATGGATCTATAGAGGTCACAAATGGAGAAGATCTATATGTAATCATCACAGTAAAAAATGAAAAACAAAACCAACAAAATAATACTTAGGTTCAGCCGAATCAAGTGTAGAAGAGAGCACTCCCAAACTAAAAGCTAAATTTGATCAGATAAGAGCAGCGAAAGCATGTGATACTTTCTAAAGAGACAGAACTCCCATAATTTGCCCTTAAAATTGCACTGTTTAGTCAAGATACACTTCAAATCATTCAGATATAATCAAATATAATCAACACATTTATTACCAAAATATAATTCTAGTCAACCTTAAAATTAGAAATGATTACACATTTAAATAATAAAATATCATCATAGATAAACCATCAGAGATATGCATTTTTGCATTTCACTCATAAAATGGCCACTGGATCTACAGAGGTCACAAATGGAGAAGATCTTTATTGGATACACTGCGTTTACCTTCCTCTGTGATCTACAATGTGACAGTAAGGTGTGTGGTTACAGCACTGCTTACTGCCCAGCAAACACACAACATCGTCACAACGTTGTCTGCTGGTGGTGCGGTTTACGTTGTCTCCACGTTGTCACAGCCTCACTGTTGTAACGCTACTGTCATGTGGTATTAGGACTACCTGTTGGCTACTTGAAGGATTTTTTTGAGGTTGACACATATGACTGACGACGTCGACACATACGTTGTCTGAACGTTCACAACTTTCTGGGGAATTACATTTCAACGTTGTGGGCACCAAAACAATAGGTTGTCACAACGTAACTGTGTTTGCTGGGTGAAAGGCACGTTTCAGAATTACTGTCCTGCCCTGCTCCTTTTCCCGGGACTGTCAGACCCCTCGCTGAGTGCCTTCTAGACTGAGGGAGGCGGGACATAGAAATTTCCGGCGTCTCTGCTGCGGGAGATCCAGAAAGTTCTCCACCGCCGCGGCTTATATATAGAGCCCGCTATTTCCGCTCACCTCAATCCGTCCAGCGCGCTAGCTAACTGCAACAACACCGGGGAACAAGCTGACTCTTACTAAAGGACACAAACTGTAAGTACTGTTAGCACCCAATCACCCTCGTTTAGTCTCATGACACAACTATCAACACACGTTAAACCCTAAGTATAGCCTGTGTTGAGGGGAGCTGGGTGGATATCATAACTGTGGGTTTTTTATTCCCTTGTCATGCGCTGTCAGACTAGCAAATTATTCGGTTGCTTCTTTTTTTAGCTACCAATCCGTGTACTCTGGCGACCAAATCAGCTAATATGGCACTATCGTTACCTAGCAGGCTAGATGTTGTGTGTGTTTATGTATGTAAGCTAACGCTCCGTTAATGTCCCGTAGCTTTGCCCAAGATGGTTCGAGAGACCGGTTACTACGACATCCTTGGAGTGAGCCCGACAGCCCCTGTGGATGAAATCAAGAAAGCATACAGAAAACTGGCACTGAAATATCACCCGGATAAGAATCCGAATGAAGGCGAGAAAGTAAGTAGCCATGTCCACATGCCTGTGTCTGGTATCTGCAGCAGATGCCCCTCGTAGCTCACTGACAGCGACAGAAACGTGTGGAACTTTCTGGAAGCACCTTCAGCTCTAATGTTAGCCGGTT
The DNA here is from genome assembly GCA_034552555.1 of Semaprochilodus insignis. Taxonomy (NCBI): domain Eukaryota; kingdom Metazoa; phylum Chordata; class Actinopteri; order Characiformes; family Prochilodontidae; genus Semaprochilodus; species Semaprochilodus insignis. The sequence continues at coordinate 50,361,636 of CM067474.1, read as the reverse complement.
AACGTACAGCGAGCAGCTGCACTGAGAGCCCGCCACATAGTGCTGACTAGCACACTTGCCCTAATGAATTAAACCGTCTTTTTTCTCTCAGAATTAACGCGCATGTTGTGTTTAAGGTGTTAGCAAGGTAAACTATGTTGCTAAATGTATTTATTTTGCTGGGCGGAGAAATGCTCACACAGTGAAGCTGAGCTGGGCCAGTCAGCTAGTGGACAAGGAAGATGGTTCACAGCTGGTTCCAGTCACATTTTAAACCCAGTGTTTTTGTAACTTCTCTACCACAGTTTAAGCTTATATCACAAGCCTACGAAGTCCTCTCAGATCCCAAAAAGAGGGACTTGTATGACCAAGGAGGTGAACAAGCCATCAAAGAAGGGGGCATGGGTGGAGGAGATTTCTCCTCTCCAATGGACATTTTCAACATGTTCTTTGGTGGTGGTGGCAGAACACAGAGAGAAAGGAGAGGTATTTGTTTATTTACACCTTTGACCCACAAATATGGTACTAAAAGTAGCATAATTAAGTGAGTATATAAATATACAAAATATAAAAGATCTGTGTTATTATTATCCATTAATAATTCAATGAATGCACAATTTGCTTTTATATAGAAATCGTAAGCTTGTGTTGTTTTATGTCAGTATAGTACAGTTCTAAATGTTATGTTTTGTTTATATTAGGGAAGAACGTGGTCCACCAGCTTGGAGTAACGCTTGAAGAAATGTATAATGGTTCAACCAGGAAACTAGGTCTGCAGAAGAATGTAATCTGTGAAAAGTGTGATGGTGAGTAAAGACGTCTGCTTACGTTTTGAACATACATATATATATATCACACACACACACACAAACTATGATTTTGCATAAAAACAATTGGGAACTAATTCGTGCTGGGCTTGCTCAGGAGTGCCCTCTAGCATGTGACAAACCCAGAAGAGATTATTGAGTGGCATTTGTCCCCAGTACAGTCACATTTCTTTAAAAGTTTTACTAAGGCAGGAACAATACATTTGTTTACATTAGACCAAGTGTCAGCACTGAAGCAACAATATGAACTACCAATGTACGTAACTCTTTAAGTTGAAGGCCATTTGCGTTACAGGGTATGGAGGAAAGAAGGGCGCTCTTGAGAAATGCTCAAACTGTAAAGGCAGAGGAGTTCAAATCCAGGTGCAACAGATTGGACCAGGAATGATTCAGCAGATACAGAGCATGTGTTCAGAATGCCAAGGACAGGGAGAGAAGTTCAGTGCTAAGGACCGCTGTAAGAACTGTAATGGGCACAAAGTGGAACGCAAAAAGAAGATTCTTGAGGTCCACATTGATAAAGGTATGTGTATTACTGATTAGAAATTTGCCAGGATGTATTTAATATCATTGTATGTACTGTTCATGCAGCCTCACATTTCTGAATCTGTTTACTTTGGCTATATACAGAAATAAAATGAACTGTTTTTGAATAATTCTTGATTTTATTATAGGCATGAAAGATGGGCAGAAAATCACATTCCATGGAGAGGGTGATCAGGAACCAGGTCTGGAACCTGGTGATGTCGTCATTGTTCTGGACCAAAAGGAACACCCTGTATTCCAGAGACAGGATGACAACCTGGTTATGAAGATGCAGATAAAGCTGGTTGAGGCACTCTGTGGTTTCAGAAAGACAATACGCACACTAGACAACAGAACGCTGATCATCAGTTCACCTCCAGGTACATTTAAATATTTATTTACTTCTTTTCCAAAACAATTAACTGAGTGTTATGTGATTTAATTGTTAATATGCTTTCCTTCTTCTCCAAGGTCGAGTAATAAAACCCAATGATATTAAGTGTATTCAGAATGAGGGCATGCCTGTGTACAGAGATCCATATGAGAAAGGACTGCTTATAATTGAGTTTGAGGTGAGTTTTCAACCTGTATCTCAAACTATTCCTTTTTAACCAAGAATGTTTTAGGTCATGTGTAGTTCACCTCACAATGCTGAACGTTTTTCTTAGGTTGAATTCCCAGAAAAACATTGGCTCCCAGAGAACATGTTTCCACAACTGGAGCAACTGCTTCCCAAAAGGGATGATGTAATGTTGACCGATGATATGGAAGAAGTGGACCTCTGTGAAGTGGACATTGAATCTCAGAGAAAAAGATATGCTGGAGAAGCCTATGATGAAGATGAAAGTCCCAGGAGCCATGGAGTACAATGCCAGACTCAGTAAACTAATTTTCAGTGCAGTGGTTCATGCAGCAGCTTTTTCATGTTTTTTGTGCAAATCCTATACTAGAGGTCCTAGTTTTTAAAGTTGTCTTTCATTTCCTATACTGTTGTCAGGCTGTTATTGAAAACTTGAAACACTGGCCCACATGCCTATTATGAACTGGGATTTCCCTTGTACTGAAGCCTTACATTTTAAACGGAATGGACCAGCATCTGCTTTAACTAGTCTTTAATGATAAAGCACCTTAACAGAAGGACTTTCTGCTACCTAAGATCTTGAAAAAAAACAAAAACATTATAGCTGGTATATTGTTTCATGTTATGTCAGAAGCCCTGACATATGGAGCCCTCAATAAATACCTTTCATAGTGGTATTGTAATTTTGTGCATGTAACTTTTGAATGGTTGTGTGGTTTTTGTTCACTATTGTCCCCCTCTCTCATTTGTTACGCACATGAAAAAGCTCTGGACATTCTGAAGATGCGTATTTGTATGCTTTCTATGAAGGTAACACCCCCTCGCCCACTTGTATCTTTGGAAATGTGCTTTTTCTCAAATAAAATGCCACCTCCCTGTACCCAAGCAGTTGTTTGGTGACTTTAACTTTACACAAACCATGATTTAAAGTGCTAACACAAATACTATAAAAGACCCATGTTTAATTCCATACAGAACCTTTCCAATTGATGTTTCACCCATTGGGAAAAAAAACCAAATTGAATCTTAAATGTGAAGATTCCAATCCAGTGCAAGGTTCTTCCAAGAATTGCACATTTAAGCCAAAACCCCTCAAGGAACTATGTAGGGCATGATTTAAGCATAGTTTCACTTTATTTAACTATTATTTTTATGATTAACTGCAGTGGCATTATTGGCATTGGTCCTGTGATTGTCCAATGTATGTGCTTAGTGCAGTGACCCACACACACAGTTTTAAACCATTGTTATGAATTATTCATATTTCATGAATTATTGATAGAACATAAGAATTTGAGACACAGTACTCTTTTAAACGCAGGTCAACAGTAAGAACGAGACCCTTTGTCAGAAATGCAAACTGGACAGTCCACTGTGCTTTGGAGAAATGCAGTTCCATTGCAACAAGCAGTGTTTATGCACTTGCACTAATATTACTAGAAACAAAATCCTCAAAATAGTTTCATTTTCATGATTGGGTGAGATATTTGAAGGTCTTAAGGGTCTCAAAGAAATCAAAACTCACAGTAATAGTGCTTTAAAAGAGTATATACAGCACCACAAGGTGTTTCAACACTGCTACAAATTCTGTCAGTTAAATCAAGATTACAATAACCAAGAACATGTGGGGCTGAATAAAGAATATATTCCAACACAAATGCAATGCTAGGTCTTTATTCAGAAAAGTAACACGGTAGAAATAACCTTCCGTTTATTCACTGTACTCACAACACTCATTGTAATCAATGAATAGATAAAGAAACTGGAACAATTTCTTTTTCAAAAGGGCCATTTTCAGCTCTTCCCTTTAGTGCTGCTTTCTTCTGAATGAACAACCTGTTGAAAATGCAAATGCCATAATGTCAGAGTGCAATCAGCATGTCCCAAAGCCACTCATGGCAATGAGTGTCACAAAACAGCAGCTTTAAAAAAAAAAGAAAAGAAAAAACACAATAATCTAAATTAAATGAAGAATTATGCTTAGCTGTACTGTATGAGTTTAACATACTCACCCTCAGTCAACCTGGCCTTTCCTCCTGTGGGCTGGCAGAGCACTGTCGAGCATCCGACACACAACACCACTGTCTGGGCATGGCTGAAAACTGTTGTGATTTTATAGCAACCTGCAGACAACACATTATATACCATATCATATCACATCATTCCCAAGCAAGACGTACAGCACCGTGTAGAAGTTTTAGAGGCTGCATTGTACCTGGGCATTTCACGTCCATGAAGTAGGAGTTTGGACTCTGCACAAGCCTCTTTTTCTTGTGCTGCCTTCTCTCGAAGTCAAAGGTAGGGTGCAGTAAATCTTTGGCCAGCTGTTACACGGAAGACACACCAAACCAAACTGATTAGTTAAAAGGAGGCTCACATCCAGAATTACACACTAATATTCAGCAGCACTTCATAGACAGTCATAAGAATTACAGTGAGAAGCTGCATACAGACACAAGTGGTGCTATAGCTGTAAGCCTATGTTCACCACAACACCTGAGGATCAGGCTACGTCAGATCACACAGCACCACCAAGGGTTAAATGAAAGCCAAAACAAAGTGGCATAAAATTCAGTTATAATGAACGAAAGACTGACAGCGATCACAAACCAGCTAAAAATAAAAATATCATTTTCCTATTATACAGGCCTAGTTGGTGGTTTTAGCAAATCACTAAGATTAGTTCACCAGTGTTCATGCTTTAGATATCACCTAGCCTGGAAAGTGCTGAAACGAGGCAAACACCGTCAGAAAACTTTTCTTATTAACAATGTAAACATCGAAAAAGTCCAGCAGACATGTGCGAACAAGGCCGCCAACACAACACAGCTCCTCTTCTCAACACGCCATGTGCTGAAACCAGAAGAAACTGCTCCAAATCATAACATCCGATTAACATTCAGCTATTTGCATCGACTTACTATCACTAACCAGATACACATGCTCGGCTGATGCAGCTGTCAGCACCGGCTGTTTAGGTGTGTTTCAGAAAGAAAGCCGAATAGACTTACAGGCATTTTCACAAGCGAAAGATTTCCTCCTGCGTAGAGTGTCTGCTTGCTCTCCTCGGTACCTGAAGCTTACTGAGCTAGCGCCGAGGTTGCCTCGCGCACTTATCCAATCCTCATTATAGTGTAGTGAATGTGAAGACATGCCCAGACATGCCGTCCCATTGCTGTATAGGTATAATCTCTGATACTTCACTTTTATGATGCGTCATCATGCGTGATCCCATCAACATGTGACTCAGAAACAGTGTGGTACATCTTGGATTTTGTGTCAGTTTGAAGTGTTATTGTTTTTTAAGGTCATGTTTGCTACAGTAATACCCAAGGAAGAAATTTGTCGGTTCCTAGATTTCCAGCTAATGGAATAAAAACAAAAGACAACAGGCAATCATGCTCTGGGGTCAAAATTCAGATTCATATCAGAATACTTTATTGTACAGTATATTTGCATAAAATTGACATTTCCTTATGTGCTGGTATGACACCACATCATCATACACAATAAACAATCATTATACACAAAACAGTGTTCTGAAAAAGTGTGATGAGGTTTTAAAGCTGTCAAAAATAAACTTGTTTGCAAAAGATGAAACATTTGACTGCATAACACAATTTTGAACCCATCTTCTAGGCCTATTATTGATCTCTCATTTCAGGTCTTTGAATTTTTTCCAAGTTTAATAATCCCAGAACAAGTGAATTCCTTTTCATTTAAAGTGAAGCGAATATAAAACTGATCAGACATATGATAATCAACAAAACTGCTTTTGTGATTAAACTTAAGAATGTGCTGAATACTTGCTTTATTTGCCACGTTTACTGGCACTAGTAAAATATTTATTGGGGAACATGGTCTGAAGATTTGCTTAATGGTATTTTAGGCTTTTGTTTTTAAGTATTGACACGCAAAGAGGTTTTAGCACTGTTATGGGTTGCGGGGATTTTATTATCTGGCAACCTCAGTCACAACCCACACTTCCTCAAACTGCGCAGTAGCTGCACACGAGGAGCGGTGGGCGTAATCAGGGGGCTAATGTAAACAAAGCCAAAGCGTTACTGCGTCGAGAAATATTGTGGATCCCCGAATGAAAAATACGGAGGAGTCTCCTGTGTTTTAAGCAGGAATAAAGTCCTGGGGCAAAAGAGGCTTTTATTTGACTTATTATTTACAGTCCTCAGTGGTTTCGTAAGTCTCTTCGTACTGTGGGCGTTGTTCAGAACCGTAGCTTCACTAGTTATAGCATTATTAGAATTCGAGTCCATAGTGTAGCAAGTCTCCTGAAGTCGGACGTAGGTCTGAGTAAGATCGGCATGTATATCACCCGGGATGTCGCTGAGCTGACTACAGTCATAAACACCTCACTATACAACACAGCGAACAGCTCTCCTGCTCCAGCACATGTAGGGTTTGATAACGTGCTGAGGACCTGCTCACGTGTGTTGTAGCAGCTTGCAGCTGTACGGGACCGTTCCCCAAAAACTTCTTACCCTTGACACCCACTTGCGATGTTTCTGTAGGTTTATTTAACCAAAAAGAGTCATAATTTTTCAGCATTTCTGTAGCCATTAGAACTAAACGATTTAGCAGTTTGTAAGATACAGCCATGGCTGGATTACTGACCGGGCCAGTGGGGCCAGCGCCCAGGGGCCCTTGAGGTCAGTGGGCCCCGGGGGGGCCCTGGCCCAAAACATTTTGTGATGCCTATCAACATTTATGATACGATATATTTTTATTTCCGAGGGCCCTCCATTTTAAGGATCCTATGACTATTAGGGACTTTGACCCCCTAGCCATGCTTTTGAGGCCCCTAGCCATGCTTTTGGGGCCCCTAGCCATGCTTTTGGGCCCTAGCCATGCTTTTGGGCCCCTTATGAAAATGGATGAGGCGTTGTGGCACTGCTCTGACTTCGACTTCTGGCTATTAGGGGTCCTAGGAAAGAGGGGGGAATATTTTTAGAGGGCCCTGGTTATGAGATCCCCTACCAGGGGGCCCTAGAGAAGAGCAGGGCATACCATTAGAGGGCCCTTGATCACGAGGGCCCCTGCTATGGGGCCCTTGATTTCCATAGAAGTCGTTTACCATGGCTCCTTGACTTTCTAGGGACCTACAAATTGCCAGGCAAGCTACCATATTTCATAACAGACGTTTTGTTGCAAATATGCGATTCAGGCCCTTACTTAATGTTTCTGAA
>CM067474.1:50121288-50349716 GCA_034552555.1 Semaprochilodus insignis | reverse complement strand
CTCCAGAGGCACAGCAACAATTGATTCTGATATTGTCAAACAAATTGATGCAGAAAGACAATACTGGCGGGAAGTTTTGAAAAGAGTTGTTGCAGTCATCCAGTTTTTGGGGGAGAGGGGACTTGCTTTCAGGGGAGATGATGAGCTATTAGGATCAGCCCACAATGGTAATTTTTTGGGCATCATAGAACTCTTAGCCAAATTTGACCCATTCCTAGCTGAGCACCTCCAAAGGTTTGGAGGTAAGGGAAAAGGTTCTGTGTCCTACTTATCATCGACAGTGTGTGAAGAATTTATCCATTTGATGGGACAGAGAACAAAGCAGGCAATTGTTAATGAGATCAAAGAATCAAAATACTTCTCTGTTATAGTTGACTCCACTCCAGACCTTGCTCATGTGGACCAACTTACTTTTATTTTCAGGTTTGTTAATAATGACGGACATGTAGCTCTTTGCCCAGGGGCCCAGACTATCCTTAATCTGTCCTTGGATACAGCCTGTCAAATACTCCAAACAAATAGAGGGCAGCATATCATCAAAGCGTTATGGTATACAACCCTATTGTAAAAACCAAGGAAATGCACAGGCCCTCCCTGCACTTTTAAACAGGCTGCGTTTTGTTTACTGTGCCTTTGAGACTGCTATATGTAAATGAGCTCTGTCCTGATTGGCTATCTGCTATTCAAAAAGTAGGCTTTTTCCACCTCCATCCCTGATGGAGAACCCAGAATATTCAAGCTGCATGGGATGGATTATCACAGGACACCATTAGGAACCTTTACATCTCCAGACTGAGACGTCTGGCATGTTATGTTAGCAAACAGGCCCGACGCCATACTGAGAGACACTACTTCTGTATATGTAGCTCAGTAAATATTGCCCATATCAGTCTAAATGTATCATCATTTATTGTTCCTGGTAACCTTTATCTTCCTTTGAAAGTGTCCAGTTACTACATCACACTCTTTTATTTGAAAAGCAAGGAAAGGTTGCTTTTTTCACAATCTGGGCCCTATAATAAACTTACTGAGGCGGTGGTGATGGAGCAGGTTTTTGTCCAGTAGGTGGTGCTAAAGCTAATGGTGATAGTTTTTCTAAAGCTGCACTGAAGATGAGACACTAAAGGCAATTAAATCATGAAACCTCTTCAGCTTCATTTTTAGTAGCTGTCTGCTGTTGAGTACCTAGGAATTTAGTCATTTTGAATAATAAGACAGACAATGCTATTTATAAGATAAATCACTGTAGCTGATAATGATTTAATGATAGGAACATACAGAATACCAGTGAAGTGATACTGTTTTGAGGCTGTGAATATAAATTCTACAGTCTCCAGAGATACCTATATGTAAAATCCACCATTCCAGCCTTTTATTATTATTGCCAAAATATTCATGCTTTGATTTCTTTGATCATTAACAGCAAAGCACCACACACAGACGGTGAACCACATCAGAACACACTAGTTACAGTTAAAGTGCACAATTTAACACACCCAACACATACACACTTAAACTAGCAAACACCCACGTTAATTGTCTGTTGTAACCAGGAGTTTGGCGCATCCCAAGAGCCACTTTGCATGGTCACACCCCCCACAAACTCAATGTGACTTATGCCACAGTATGGTGATGATTTTTATTGTCTTGGAGTACGTTTAGGGTGGAGAATGAAATTAGTGTTTTGAATGTAGCAGACATTTCTATACTGTAACCACCTGAATATGATTGGCCTGTGCGATTGAGCTGAGACAAATAGGGGTTTGCCCAGTATGCTTTGCACAGGATAGCATCCTGGCACATTCCATTCACACACCAAGTCAAATGTTGGCTGTGTTCGCATCTTCTTATCAATGAAGTCCTCGCTAGACCTTTGTTTGTATAAAGCGAAGGGGGATCTGTTTAGAAACTGTGGTTAGGTGCTTCCTGTATTAACAGGCTTAGCTTTCCTGCGTGCATTTCAACTGCTGCTTGAAACCGCAGCCAATCATAAAAGCTCATAATGTGAAAAAGACAAAGGACGGAACGCATGACACTGTGCTGCTGAGAAACCAGGAATGAAACAGGAACAGGAAATATATATCTATATATGTCTTTTAGTGTCTGTATCCCCTCAAGATATTTATAAACCACAGTGGAGGCTTATAGGTTCTGTTTTCAAGGTGATGTCAGCATCAACACGTAAAAGGTGATGCCCATTGTAATGTTTATGTGCAATGAGACATTGAAACTACATGTATTAATCCGTGTTAGCCTGTGTGACTGGTGGGCTAAACTACTGTAGACTGAATAGACACGTGTAAGAGCACTGGTTTTCCTGACATCACAAAAACAATTAGTTAAAAGCCATATATGGACTGTATGGACTAGGGAGTGAAAAACATGTTTCGATACTAACAGTGTTTACATGTGTCTTCTTTCTGTACCAGAGAACTTCGTGTGGAGAATAGGTGTTTTTTATAAACAGTGTATAAGCTATGGAGAGGTGAATATACACACGTGACACAACCAGAAAAGACACATGTAATATACAGATTATCTTTTTTTATAAGGGGAGTAGAGGGTGAAATTGTTAGCCCTGTCTTACACCATGGCTTTCTTACCCCTGACATGTCCTCCATCTGCCTCCTGTTGTGCCAGATCAGTCAAATGCTCCTCATTCTTTGCCCTGCCAATGTAGCACTAGCTTCAATGGAATGGATTAGTTTAACGTTTGGTGATGTTGCTGCCCTTTGCACCCCCTCCACCAAATTCCAAATGCCACCACAGCTTCCCCTACCAGGACAACAGCTGTGCCAACATCATGTTCACCTTGCCCAGCGATGCACCTGTCTGAATCACCTGTCCCTACGTTGTGAATAATCTGCACCCATCTCTGTACACAGCTCTTCATGTTTTACATAAGAAAATGTTTGGATTACTGGACATGTTGTGTCCAAACTCTTTTCACCATGATAGACATCCAAGATCCAGGACAATCCTGCATGGGTACATATCTGTGACCATGGTTGGGAACCTGTCTTTTAAACCACAACATATCCGGGTATGTGTTAGCATTTCCATGTGTTAGCAATGTATATGAAGTTCAAACAGTGGTTATTTATCAAATAAAACCTTTTACACAAAGAACAGACTTGACTGATTTAGATTACCCACAATGTGGGGGCAAATTTTTCAAGCCACAGGTTCCCAACCTTGGTCCTGGGGTGCTCCCTGCCCTAAACAAGTTTCCAAAAAGTCTCTTAGCATTAAGATCAGGGATGGGTTGATCGATACCTAAATTACTTTTAAGAATTGATTTTGGTTCATAAATATGGATATAATTTGTTTATTTATTTAGTATGTTGGGTGTGTATCTCTCAGTGATAGAAATGCTGCAGTAAATGATGGTGTAGAATATAAGGGGCTACTGTTCCCTCTGCCTTCTTCTTCTGCTCACAAAAAAAGCTGGTGAGTAAGAAGTTCCTTCAAATGTACAAAAATGACCTGTGGATTTTTAATTGGTAGACTCACAATCAAAATTCTGACAATTTAACGTGACTCTGTTAATAACATGCTTAATAAAATGTTGAAAACACCAAGCAGAATATTAGATATACTTATGTTTTACTTTTATCTGGCACAGTTTTGATAATGTTTAACTTTCATTAGATACATAATGACCTTTTAAATGTAACTATTCAGATATTAATCTAATACATTTTTAGTAGACAGTACTGGTTTAGGTGAACATATGGTTTGGTATATTATCAAACACTGAATTAATATTTGTCCCTGGTTCAGTGAGTGGTCAGTGTCAAGATGGTCAAGATGTTTTGGGGTAGACCGGCCCCGTACAACACACAATAAAGGGTCATGTAAACTGTGCTGTCTGTGGTGATCATATAGTCCGTTATGGAGTGCGGAGCGTCCACAGCGCTGAAGCATAGAAACTACAGAGACCATACGCTACAAGCGCGGCGCAGACTGCCGGTGACGTCACACGCCGGAGGCAGCCTCCGTCGGCGCGGCGCTGTGTGAGTCGGTGTCAGTGGAGGAACAACGGAGACAGACAGCCGGCCAACCTGCCAGCCAGTCAGCAAGCAGCCTTCTGACATTCACTACGGGAGTACCAGCGTGGTAAATGGCTAAAACCTACGACTATCTCTTCAAGCTCTTGCTCATAGGGGACAGCGGAGTCGGGAAGACATGCCTTCTCTTCAGGTTCAGCGAGGACGCCTTTAACACAACCTTCATCTCTACAATCGGTCAGTTCACCCGGTTCGTTGGTACAGCTAACGTTAGTGGATATGGGGTAATGTAGCTTCTTTCCATAGATTAGCACATAACACGCAGTGCCATCTGGTCCAGAAGGTATGTCATTTACGAGAGGCAGTTATCTGTCTGACACAGTAATTCAGAAGAGAAATCAGCCTATTCAGCGGTCAGCCTTGGAATGTGAAGCTGTAGTGAAAATGAAACATCTGGATACAGCCTGCAGGGTTTATCCTTAGCTGGGAAACTGCTTAGGCCTGGAGCTGATCATTACAATAAGGGAGAAAACAAGAGAAAGTCAATTTTACGGCATTTTACAGTTGCATCCTGGAATTAACTAGCATCATTTATGTAAAACCAGGTGTACTGTGCATCTATAAGCCTCTTGGATCTGACTACTTAGTGGTGCACAAATGTCAAACAATGAAACCTTCTTACAAATGCACTCTATGTACCTTTCATGCAATTTCAGAGGAAGATATGGCAATGCTCTTTATCCAATGTCATAGTAGGATAATGAGCCCAGACATCAGTTTCATCTGCTATGCCACCCAAACACTGTAACAGAGCAGCAGAACACGCATCGAGAACTAGTCAGAAAAGACCCTTTTTATATTTTCCCTTTCATTGCTCTGTACCTGTTTGTCTGGCTATGGCATAATATACAATTCCAGTCTATATTTGCAGCGAGCTGAAGTCGTTTCCGGTTTTCCATCTGATTACAGCACTTTTAAATGGTCACCATGCTCTCTGCCTTTGTTTGAAATGACGCCTTGAACTTGGCAGGTCTGGACTTTCCTTTGGCCTGGAAAGAATTTTTATTGTGTTTGAAAACATAATATTATAAGCAGAAAAGGGGGGATTTTTAAAAAAAGATTTCCCCTTTTTGTCCCCTTAATGTGCAAACCTAAAGCATTGTAGACCTAACAATTGTGCAGTTTAGTTTAGATGCTGGACATCCAGCAGTGAGATTTTACATACTCTGTTCCTATTTGTTTTCATCTCATTTGTATTCATTTTTCCGAGAGAAACAGTACAATGTCATACTTTTTATATGTTGACAGTCAGACGTTTTATGCTTGTATGACAACAATGGACTTCAGGGTTCATGGCCAGTTTTGCTGGGAAAGGCTTTCTGTCCCACAGAATCAGGCATGACCATGAACAGAGAGCCGCACTGTTTAAAGCCACCTCTGGCTCTCGTGACATTCTGCGAGTTCACGCCTTCTTTCTGCTGACAATTCAGTAGGCAAAAGCCTAATGGGCAGCTCCTTCCTTGTGCCAGGAGGTGGTTGACCCTGGCTCTGGCCACACTGCAGGCTTCCCGAAGTCCCTCAGAGAATGGGAGATATCAAACAGTGCTGTGTGTGACTCACTCCTTTAATTCTGGGTGAACCTGCGTTAATTCCTAATGCATTAAACCTTAATTTCTGACATACAGCTCTCCGCTGCAAACAGTCATGTCTGGTTTTGATGGATATGAATGATTCTTTCCAGTTAGTCACTGGAGACTATGCTAACAAATGGATTTCTCTAGTTATCTGTACGCTCACTTTTTCCGGTAGAAGGAAAACAAGACGGACAGCTGCCTGGCGTACCACTTCCTGTGGACATCTCTCTGCATGTTCAACAATCTCAGCTCAGCCATTACTTCGAAAGCTGTGGTGCAGTTTGAAGTCAGATAGTCACTATATTGTTTCTCCTGCATACGACTGCATAAAGTTTTTAAGATGTCTCTTCAAAGACATTTTAAAGAAATGAAGTGCCCTCTCCCTCACAGACTGAACTGTCATGTGAGTCGTTTGTTCAGATGGCTATATTAAGAGTCCCTCTAAAAAAAAGGCGTTTGCTCGATCAGAGCCTGAAGATCTGCCAGGATGATGGAGCAGAAGCTAGATTTAGTAGATGGGTATCAGGAGGTGGTTAGAAGGATGTGTGAGACGTTTTTAGGAAGCTGTGGTATAAACTAGGACTAACAACTTGTTTCCCTCTCCCCTTGTAGCAGAAAATCTGTATGTATAGTACACCTTGTCTGTTAAGGAAATGGTCATCCTTAGGAATTCTGGTACATGTGTATTAGGAGCGGGCATTATGACAGTATTTTGTTGTTGTCGTGGGAAATCACAGTACAATATGCTGTTGTGAGCATATTGTGGATCTTGTCTGTAGCTAAATAACACTGACCCACTGCATGTATCACTACAAAGAGGGCATAATCAGTCCTGTTAAATAAGAGTTATGTAAACATTGGACAGAAATAATTGTTTCTTAATAATTTATTTATGATGATAATATATATATAAAGAAAAATGGATGGAATTCTCCAATAAGTTTTCTGTCATGATCTTTTTTTCTGTTCTCGTTTTAGGAATTGACTTCAAAATCAGGACTGTGGAGTTGAATGGAAAGAAAATCAAACTTCAGATATGGTAAGCATTGCGGTTTTCAGAAATCTGCCTATTTCATTTACATCTCATGGAATTCAGTGATATAAAGACTCTTCAACTGGGATTCACTGTGTTGTGATCTTGCTGATGTTCCTTAATAATAAGGAGTAATGCACATGTGACTCAGGAATAAAAAAGACAAAGAAACTGTGACATTGAGCTGGTAGCATTTAGGCTGTTAGCTAGTGTGATTTTAAACTGCATGAGCAGGTCAGGATGGAGTCCGTGGTCTCCCAAACAACTACAGAACTTTTTTATGATCCTGCAACTCCCCTCTTCAGTTTTGTTAGAATAAGAGTGGAATGATGTCAGAAGCAAGGCTGGTCTTTCCTGTTGGGGGGGTCAAAGCTGTTGTGACCCGCCAAGTGACTAATGTGAATAAAAATATGTGTGCGCAATGTTTCAGTGAAAAGAGTCAGCCCGCTCTGTTTACAGGATGTGTAGATTGGGAAGGGTGGGCCTGTAAAGCTGCATAGAGAATGCAGGACATGGTGGGTTACAAACTGAGGAAGTGGGGTGAAGATGAATGACCTTTCTGTCTCGTTCAGTGACGTAAAATGGATGCTGTTTGTCCTGATTACAGGGACACAGCAGGCCAAGAAAGATTTAGGACCATCACGACAGCGTACTACAGAGGAGCCATGGTGAGCCTAAGTCTTCCTCTTAATCACACTGCTGTATTCTATACATCCACAGTTGAACAAAAGGTGTAAAGATCTCCCTTGCTACTTTCTTTTTCCTCCAGGGCATTATGTTGGTTTATGATATAACTAGCGAAAAATCCTTTGAAAACATCAAGAATTGGATTCGCAATATTGAGGAGGTAAGTTTAAGTAGCCAGTATGTAGTAGTAACAAAATAATATTTTCTGAAGTGGCATTATTTATCATCTCTGCTCATTTAAATAGAAATATGAAGAGCATATAAGTAGGATGCCCTTTTCCTACTCGAACAAGCATTTACCATTCACTCCCCAGTCCTAAGATGGAAACTGCTGCAAAAACAGCTTGTTTTGAAATCACAATGAACCGACTAATTTACATATATCCACCTATTCAGCCTACAGGAGGTTAGCACCGTCCACTCATATTGAAGTTATAAGGAATGATTTAGCTCTGAGTGCTTTTCTGAAAGAGGCTCAGTACAGAACAGCCAATCAGAACAGCACATTTACCTTAGATCAGTCTTAAAGGCACAGTAACATAAACAGCCTGTTTCATTCAAAGGGATAAAGAGAGGTTGGAAATGGTCATGTAAGAGAAGTTGTTTGGTAAATGAAAAAACACGAATGTTATAAGTTAAACTCCAGAAGAAATAAAATCCAAAATAAAATGTTAAATATGGGCCCTTTAATATGATAATCAAATCATAAATATGAGATGACGCTGATTACCAGTAATGAAATTTACAGTGGTATTCTAAGCCCAGGATTAGTAAACAGTGGCTTATCATATTAGGGTTTGTTAATAATGACAAATTAGTAAATTAGTTCAGCCAAATGTATTGGGAGAAGGAAGAAGGCTAAAATATGTCAGGACACTCAGAAGACCAGAGCTGCAATATACTGTCATCATCACAAAATCTGATAGCTGTTGTTTTTTCTATTTGTATTTTACTATCAGTAGCTGAATATTTTGTGCTGCATGTTTATCACTGTCCTTAGCATGCATCGTCAGACGTTGAGAGGATGATCCTCGGAAACAAGTGTGACATGAATGACAAGAGACAGGTGTCTAAGGAGAGAGGAGAAAAGGTACAGCTTTTGAAGATTGCTCATTTACTCTCTATTCGTACATATTATAAACAGTCATAACTAATTAATATGACAGTAATCTGTGGGCAGACCTTTACTTTTTTCCTATGACTACTGAAGGTCTTTTTATGCCTCATGTTTTCTTTTAGCTGGCAATTGATTATGGGATCAAGTTTTTAGAAACCAGTGCAAAAACCAGTGTAAACGTGGAAGATGCCTTTTTCACCCTGGCTAGAGACATTATGGCCAGACTCAACAGAAAAATGGTAAGCCTTGCTGGTAACTCTTAACTGTTTTCAGAAATGTGTTTTCAGAAACAGTCAGAACAACACAGAGAAGCCTATGACATACTCGACTGAGTTGCAGATGAATCTGTACATTCTCATTCCCTCTGAATTATTGTTGCTCTTTACTCCCTTTCCTAGAATGACGGCAGTAACTCTGATGGTGGGGCACCAGTTAAGATCACAGAGAAGCGTTCTAAGAAGCACAGCTTCTTTAAGTGTACGCTGCTATAATGGCAGAACACCTACATGGACCCTATCTCTCTAGCTGCAGAATTGCTTGGCTAGTACGAGAGGTCATGTGAGCCTCTTCAGAGAGCTGTGCGCTCAGACATCTATGGCACGGGAAGGCCTCCTGTTCGCACAGTCCATAAGGCAAGTTGACAAAAAAGGAAGCCTACGTTGGAAATATTCAGCTGGTTGTGAAATTGTTTTTTTTTTTTCTTTTTTTTTTTCCTTTTTTGGACCATTTTTGGTTGGGAAAGAGAGTCAAGATTCGTGTTAGGTTTGACAGACTTGTCTCAATTGAGTCATTAAAAAAAATCTATGCTATAATAAGTTATACGTTTTGCAACTGTTAGACTTTTGTGTTTTCTTAAGCTTTTATAAGCATAGCACACATACCTCCTAAATATTTGCATTTATCAATGGAACATATTTCAGAATTTCATTAAGGAAGCTTATACGTATGTGTCAATGTATGTTTTGTGTTCTATTCTAACCGAGTGTTCCTCTGTTGCACTGCCATTATAAGAATCAGAACAGAGGAGAAGGTTTGAGAGCACCTTATATGATAAGGGGGGCTGATTTCTTATTTTGAGAATGTCTTTGGGTTTTTCCAACAGGCACATAACCATGAATAGCACTGACAGAGATCCTGAACTCCCCTCAGTGAGGAGACTCAAATATAGAACATGACAGCTGCAGAGCATGATGGGTAAAAGAGCGCTTTACAGTTTGTGTATGTGCCTATAAAGCAGTGGCCAATGAAGACAGGCAAGACATAAATAGCACACATTCTAGAAGAACAGTAACATTCTGTGTTTCACGTTCAGTAAAGGACTTTTCAGTATGAGTGAAGGTTTGTATGTTTGTGGAATGGCAGGGGGGTGAGATATCTGTATTTGAATGTATAGGAAAGCCACTAATGCATGCTTTACTGGTTGTACAGTGAGCCCTCTCCTTCATTTTCCATGTTGCCATTTATTGCTGCAGTGTATGGTGACGGAACCACCCCTGTGCTTATTGTTGTGTGACGAAAGCTCAAAGTACACTATGTATCACTAGTACCTCTTAAAGAAAAAGTGCAGTTGCCAAAAGCAGTATTATAGGTTGTAAGTGTTTGTGTTGTGTGTCAGTGTTTCCAGAGTGAATTCATGTCTATACATTCTGGCCAGTTTGTAGTAGCATTCATTTCACTGGTGCCAGTGCTATTAATCCAGAATGAATTTCAGTGATAAGAGTGCTTAGCTGAACTGTTTTTAGTTGCTGTTAAATGCACTGATGTTCCGGAAGAGGAAATAAATTAGGAGACATGAGTCAGCAATAAAAAGGTCTTGTTAGGATCTTTGTTTCCTTCTGCCACTTCTCCAGCTGAGGCCTTGACATTTTTGTCTGTACCTGAGTGTTTTGCTGTCTGGATCTTTAAGGATCTTCCAAAAGAATACTCAGAAGCTTACTGTACAATACAGACAAATGTAGCGTATTATTCCAGCACTGATGTTCAGATGGGACCGTCGCTATGCACATTTAATCCATACATATCCGTGACAGTGGCCTGATTTGTTGTTATGTATTGCTCTCAATGTACTGCCATTTATCAATTCAGCAAAGAAGTGCTTTCTCAAACAACCTACTCATGAGGTAGGCTAATGATTGTTAAAAAGAAAGAAAGAAAGAAAGTTTAACCTATTTTAAGTGTGATTTTTATTAATTGTGAACTTTGTACCATGTATAACCAAAGTAAAGGTTGCATAATATTGTGATTTGGGGCTGAATGTGTGCTTTTTGCTCCCTGGTCACATAACACAACATAACCCCATTCATACAGTTCACCTTCCAAGACACCAGAGGGCACTGCAGTGCTGTGTAAGATCTGCTATAAGCACCATCATGTTTAAAATGTTGAAAGTAGAGCAGTCAACTGTAACAACAGCATATTACATATTATAAATATAACTTAGCAGTTTGTTGATAAGTAGCAAAGAGAATATGAGCTGCTTCTGTAATGTTTTTGAACTGACAGTTGTGAGTTTGGTTATAAAGTTATAATACCAGCATTGAGCATGATGTGTAACTTTCCTGTGCTTTTGGAAGGCACACTCCAGGCAAAATGAAAAATATAACCATTACTACATCAGCTGTTAGCGGCTAATGCATAAGATTCTGCTAGGAATCTTTACTGCTGAATATCTTGCCTGTATGTATTTATATATGTATACATATCTATTATAGATTACCAGTCAGGATTTCTTTATTGCTGTTGGGGATTCTCAGTGTTGTTATATGATGTATGTGCATAATGCACACTAGGTACTCTAGTGAGAGTATATTGGTTGCTGAAAACATCAAAATGGATACATAATCGTGAATTGTGTCAAACCGATGATGCTAAAAGATGGTGTGCTACAGAAAATTACGCAACATGAAAAATAACATATTAAAAGCCGATTTTAGGCCGGAATGCCCCATTACCTCACCATAGAGTTACTTCCACAGAATACCATGACTGTGACCCATAGAACTTGGTTGCTACATCACATTACCTTGTATCCTGTGCAGGTGAAATATAAGCAGGTACTATATGTTGGGAATTATTGCCATAGTCACATCTTAAGGGTAATCAACAGACATTACAAATGTCCTTTACATATGACATAATAAAATACCAAAACTGTGTTTTAATGCTATGCAAAGCTCTGAAATGACCAAGTTATTAATGTTTTTTAATCAGAAAACATAGTAACTGTGTGGGTAAATATTGAGGATGTACTATAGCATGCTCTTTCATCATTTCTCTTCATTAGCAGTCTGTCTCATCTGCCGTCTTTAGGTCTATCTCATTCTTCAGCTCCTCCTCACTTGCCTCTTTTCCAGATGTTTTATCAGGCTTGTCAAGGGAACCTCCGCTTGAGAGGTCTCTTTCGCTGCAGGAACCACGGGGCTTGTCCATGCTTTTTTCCAAGGATTTGCGCTGTTTTTTGTTCCAGCTCTTGGATCTTCCTGGAAGGAACATTCTCTCCTCAGGAACACTAAGGTGGCAAGAGTCAGGTACATCCCCATCTAAGTGCATTTTCCCTTCTTCTGTCTCGTCATTCCCTTCCACCTTTAGAATTTCATTTGGGCCATCATCGATTCTGCCCTCTTGGTTAACGTCACTCTGCTCTTTCTTGCCTTCCCCATGTCCGTCCTCCTGGGGTCTCTCCTCTGGCCGTCTTTCTTCCATGTGAATAGATGGAACTTTTAGTGTATTCTGACCCTCAGATTGATCTGTTTCATTTTGGTGTACACCTGAAGGCCTGATCATTGATACCTTAGGTGCTTGGCCAAAAAGGCTGGGGTGAACCTTATATTCAAAGCCAGCACTCCACCGCCGTACATTTGAGGACCCATCTGTCCCTTGTTCTGGAGAGCCCGGGTCTTTAAAAGGGTCGTTGTCCATGTTTGCTGGGTCAAACAAGATGGTGCTCCTAGACTTCCGTGCAGAAGATGGCGAAGTGCTTAGCGTTTCTGATGGATAGTATCGGAATGCCTTTACCTTTTCCAAGGGGAATGAGATGGTTGCATCAAGCTTAGCCCTTTCAAACGTTATGTCTCTTTTAACTGCAGAGTTATCCAGGTAAGCTTGACCAACTGGGATAGACTGAATAGGCATTTCTTGCACCGCTCCACCCTGATTCAGATCCTCAGGTTTCGTATCACACGGGGAAATCCGGATGTCCACACATGAGGGAGGGCGGCTCCTCAATACTGGGACCTCCACCTCCAAATTTGTTCCATACTCTCTTGGTGCGAGGGTTGTGATGCTGGGTGCCTTGCCCATTCTACTCTGTTTCACTGGGGCTAACTGGCCTGCCTTGCTCCCCTCTTTCTCTTCAGTGGGGGGACAGTCATCCAAGTAGTATCGATAGAGGCTGTACCCATCAGCACTGTTAATGCTGCTGGTGCGGAGGAGACAAGGAGGGCCACACACCGAAGAAGCACCTGACCGTGTCCGTGTCAATTCAGCATGATCAATCCCTGCCAGCTTCTCCAAGGCATTCATCATGCGAGAGTGGATGTCCTCTAACTGGGCCAACCTAAGGTCTACTGTCTGCAGAGAAGCCTTCATTGTGTTCTCCCTCTCATTGATCTCCTCCAGACGCATGAACATGTTTTCCACTCTGAGGGAAAGAAACAAACAGGCCTTGTCCAAATGTACAGACTTTTAAAAAGGTCATTTCAATGCTGTTTTAATACCAGTAGTAAATGCACAAGAATCTCATCACAAATGCCGCTAGTACCTTTCAGATGTCACCCTTATCCTTTCGTCATTTGAGTTCTGCTGCTCATCATCTTTCTCTCTGAAGTACTCTTCCACACACTGCTCCTCAAATTCATACAGAGATTTCAGCTCCTCAGTATTCAGGATAAGCTCTTAGGGGGGAAAAAAGGGGAAACTGTGAACAGTCTGCATGGATACCCGAGTCTAATGCAACCTTGCATGAAGAAAGAGGTTGGTTATTTGAATATATCTAAACTCATCTTTGAAATAACAGGTTTCAAATCATACTAAACAAGTCCTAAATAAGAATGCGTGCTTGTCTTTTTTCAGTCAGTTTGGCAGAAAAAGTGCTGACAGACCTTCAAAGCGTAATGATAGGCTTTACACTTAAAAAGCATATTCACTGTAGGATTCACTGAAAGTGTCAGAAGTATGAAAGAAAACATTACATAATTTAAGTGTTTGTTTACATCTTTCATAAAAAGTAAACTCTCTGTGAGAAAATGAAATATATTATGGTGAAATCATTTATGATGGCAGAAATTACCATTATGCTAACAGTGTTAAATGCTGAAACAAACGCTATGCACAAAGGGAGGTTTTCAATTTAACACTGAGGATGTTCATGTACCAAAAATGCTTTCTTTTATTGTTTCAAGCTTGACATTAGAAGAAGCTTTTTTTAAGAAAGTGCTATATAGAACCATATATATATATATACATACTGAAAAGAAGCACAGGCCAGTTAGTCTAAGATGGTCTATTCCAGTTTATGCATTTCTGGTGCTTTTCTGGTTTAGCTGGTTAGCCCAGCATAGATATGGTTGACCAGCATACCAGTATTAAAACATGACATGTGCTGGATTTGCTGGTGATCAGCCTTACATATGCTGGTTTTGCTGGTGACCAGCATTGCTGGTGTATTCTGGTATTCCTAGCAGGGATAACACATTCTCAATCAATCTAAAGAACCATTTCACCATACAAAGAACCATCCTCTTTACTGAAGAATCCTTGAAGAACCATCTTTTTAAAAAGTGTAGGTCTGTAGCAAAACTGTCTGTATATTATTCATTTCTTCACAAATACTATTATTGTGTTAGTCCCAGGGGCCACATCTTGTGTGATATGTAGTGATGTGAATGAATAGTAATGTGTTTTTGTAACAAATTGGATCGTACAGGCTAAATGGAAAAGAGTGGTCCTTTACTTTAGTACAGCAACGGTAACCAGTGTTCTAAAATCTCACAGCTAATTTCCATATTTTAAGGAAAATAGTTGAATAATTTAAGTCAATGAGTTCTGCAGAGCTCACTCAGTCCTTTGTCCTTCTCGTCCAGCTCTCCTTCCTTTTTCTTGCCACAGCGGCAGCAGACCCTTCTGAAAAAGATGTAGAGGTGGCTGAGGATGATGAGAGGGGGAGGAAGCACTGGTCTGTCATGGAAAGTCATGATCAGCTGATAGCGCTGGAACTTCCACACCTGGTTCGAGATGGACTTCACCTCAAAGAAGGTGTTACTGTTAGAGGAGTAAATGTGATAATTAGTGTATTACCACATATATATGTCAAACACACTTCCAGCAGTTCAGTAAAGCATATCTATAAATATCTTCATCTAATGAAGCTTTCACAGTTGTATCTCTGTAATAATTTGTACACTTACTTGAATACAGCAATAAGCAAATTGACCAGGAGGATATTGGCCACTAGCAAGTAGCAGGCCATGATGGCTGGAGTGAGCCAGGCACCAGGAATGCAGGGTGGAAGTTTCTTCCCATCTTCATCGTACATGTTTTCTCCACAGGGGGCTGAGGAAAGACCTTGCATTTCACTCCCGAACACTAGTGGTAATTTCATTTTCCATACTGAAAGAGCATTAAAACTAAACCAGTATTCACAGGTCACTTACGATTTATTTCCATGGCATAAACTGCCAGAACGTTCCAGAGAGATCAATTCATGGAAACATAAGAAAGGAAAGAAGAACAACGGTAACAACAACATAAAAAACACAGTGCATGTTCAAAAAGGTCACAGGTAAACGTTTACCTTGCAATGCATACATTCATTGATACCATAATTCTTTTGTTAGGAATAAATAATTCCTTAATAAATCATGAATAATAATTTGTTAGGAATTGAAAGATTTATTAGGAATTGTGAAAATGGGAGAAATGCCTCCTTGTTGTAAACCTCAAGGGACATAAACTGTAATATATATATATATATAGATATATTGAGCCACAACCATTCAGATTTGATTTGACCTCTTTTTTGAGTGGCGTGTTTGCCAGTGTCTTACCCATGGAGCTTCTTTCCCCAAGAGAATTCCTAATAGATCCTTAATCTCTTGCTATAAAGACTATCTATCACTCCAAAGTGCAACCTGTACCAAGTTATTCTTCTCTTTAAAGTGTTGTTAGACCAAACTCATAATTAAATATATATAATCATGAAAAAGAACTGAGTACTCATAATCTTTCACTTTAAACTTTTTTCATTTGAAAGGCAGCTTTGAATTTTTTCCATAATGTATAGATAAACACAGGGGACAACACGACATTAATCAAGAAGCAGCGTATAAACAACTACAGTAAACAACCAGAGTAAATATCAATTGGGTAAGACACAGGGAGGATAAACGTGCTACAGGGACTGAAGGTCTACCCTGGAGGCAGGAAAAAGAATCTTACTATCAATTCTAGTCTTACGGTCTATTGAGTCCGCAAACACCTCCCCATAGATCATCCAGTAGGGCATGTAGAAGATGTTTCGGGCCAGGCGCCAAGTAGGCTCTTCATCAGGGTGCAGGATGGCCTGCCGTGCTACACCAAAACTCATCAGAACCACCAGCATGATCACCACAAAGTACAGCATGTCAATCATCTGAAAGACATGACAGCACAGCATGTCAGTAGCAAGTCAGAAAAGTCATATTTGTCCACTCTTTATTTGGAAGCTTAATTATGTAGCTTCTCAAAGGTTTAAAGTTCAACATTTAAAGGAAAAACAGAAATTCTTAGGTGGAATGACCTGCTAAGGCCTGCTAGCATAATTCTTATGCCTTAAAAAGCAGAGGACATTAGTCTAAACCAGATATCTGTTTACGTTGTATCTAATGTTTCTTACCATTTTTCCAATCATCATCACGTAAGGTCCGAGGTACTTGTTGACACCAAAAATATCGAGCACACGGATGTACCAGAAGATGATGTCCACGCAGTAGATTACCCTGCCATAGCCCATATATGGTTCAGGCTGCAGTCTGAGGAGAAGACCAAGCATGAAGGTAGAGATGGCCACCAGGTCTGTGATGTTCCAGTACTCCTCCAGCCACACGCTAATCTTCTGCCTCAGCTTACCAGGCTCCGACATCAGGATCTAGCAGATACCAGAACATTTTTGCATTACAACTTTACTTACTTTCTCCCAATTGAATTGTTTACAGTGTAGCCTCCCTGCCTCCTGTGGCATAAGTTGGTCCTGTTCCCTTCCCACGTTCTTTTTACCTAAGGGTCAGTTGTGATAACAAAGTGGCCAACCAGTCACATTAGCTGTTTGGTTACCTAGTAGTGGCCATAAGAAAGTATGCAGTGCTTCAAACTCAGTTTAAATCAAGTTTGAAATGACTACCGTTGTTTAGCATCATTACTCATTACTCGTTTTTATGACAATTTTTCATTTGGTTTTGGCTGTTCAGACACGTCACCTGTCCAGGGACAACAGATGAAATTTACCCCATATCTGATTCTGGGACAGATAATACTCTGTCTATTGCCTCTGTCTCTGACTGTAAGAGCAAAATACATAATTAAAAAGCAGCCCTTTCCTTCTAACAAAGTAATCACATTCTGACGCCTGGATGTTGAAGGCAACAACTGTCACAGCCGATACTAGAATGAAGTCTTTTCCCATTCAGAAATGTGGTATACCAGAAGTGTAAAACAGAATTAGCTGTTGTATACAAAGAAACTGTTGCATTCACTTTTTAAAGTGTCTATCTAAGCCAAACTGGCTCTTCCTTGCTGATCTTAACTTTATTGATTTCTTTATTTAGTGTTATTCTCAGTGCTTTTCACTGTTTTGCATTGTCTCACCTGTCTGACTTTCTCCAAGCCCAGTGTCAGTATGTACGAGATGACCACCCACTCTTGCATTGATGGCCAGCGCTCCATTTTCACCAGGACAATGTAATTGTACAGCATAAGATACGCCAGGTAGGATATCTGTCAAAAATGTGGCAGGAAACTCGTTCTTAATAACAGTATGTTTACATGAATGTTGAACATGAAACTATATCTATAATACTAATAATAAGTAATACTAACAGTGTTAAACCAAAATTTGGTGAAAGGAGCATTGTAGAACTCATAGATCTTCCTTCCAATGGGTACGCGCTTCAGTTTCTTGCTGCCTTCCTCTTCATCACCTTTCTTAGAATGTGTGTCTGCATTGGCATCCTGGAAGTACATTTGGCAATGTTTTAGGAAGATGGAATATGTTGGGAATCTGAACTGACTGTTTTTGCTTTACATGCAATGTTGGCATAACCTTACCATAGCTAATCCACACCACTAACTAACTGTCATGGATCAAAGTATACACACATGCGTACTAAATAGATTGTAATTAGTTTAGTATGTTTTTAAGGGGAGTGCAGTAGGGATGTGTGTAGGTACCCTGCTAGATTTGTTGTCATCATCCTTTTCCTTGCTATCCTCAGTATCTTCAGAGCCTTGGTGTGCTTCATCACCCAGACGGAAATCCAGCAGCAGGATAGAGGGAGGTAATATGATGCCCACGATCACCTAGACACAAAGGGTTTAGAGAATTGAGCCAAAGGACAACTACAGTGCCTTGCGAAAGTATTCACCCCCCTTGGCATTTTTTGTGTTTTGATACCTCACAACCTGGAATTAAAATGGATTATTTGAGGGTTTGCATCATTTCATTTACAGAACATGCCTACAACTTCGAACATTTGATTTTTTTTAATGTGAAGCAAACAACAAACAGGACAAAATAACAGAAAACCTCAGTGTGCACAACTATTCACCCCCCTAAAGTCAGTACTTTGTAGAGCCACCTTTTGCGGCAATTACAGCTGCAAGTCGCTTTGGATAAGTCTCTATGAGCATGCCACGTCTTGCCACTGGGATTTTTCTCAAGGCAAAACTGCTCCAGCTCCTTCAAGTTAAATGGTTTTCACTGGTGAACAGCAATCAAGTCTGACCACAGATTCTCAATTGGATTAAGGTCTGAGCTTTGACTAGGCCATTCCAATACATTTACACATTTCCCCTTAAACCACTTGAGTGTTGCTTTAGCAGTATGCTTTGGGTCATTGTCCGGTTGGAAGGTGAACCTCCGTCCCAGTCTCAAATCACTGATAGACCAAAACAGGTTTTGCTCAAGAATATCCCTGTTTTTAGCACAATCCATCTTCCCCTCGACTCAGACCAGTTTCCCAGTCCCTGCTGCTGAAAAACATCCCCACAGCATGATGCTGCCACCACCATGTTTCACTGTGGTGGTGTTCTTGGGGTGATGAGATGTGTTGGTTTTGCGCCAGACGTAGCGATTTCCTTGGTGGCCGAAAAGTTCAATTTTGATCTCATCTGACCAGAGCACCTTCCTCCATACATTTGGGGAGTCTCCCACATGCCTTTGGGTAAACTCAAAACGAGGCTTCCTATTTTTGTTGGTAAGTAAAGGCTTTTTTCAGGTCACTCTTCCATAAAGCCCAGCTCTATGGAGTGTATGGCTTATTGTGGTACCTCTCTCATTAATGCTCTCCTTGCCCGGTCTGAGAGTTTTGGTGGTCGGGCCTCTCTTGGCAGGTTTGTTGTGGTACCGTGTTCTTTCCATTTGATGATAATGGATTTGATGGTGCTCTGGGGGATCATCAGAGATTTGGATATTTTTTTATAATCGAACTCTGAGATCTCCTTGGTCTTCATGGGGTTGTTTGGTTAGTGGTGCCTCTTGCTTAATCGTGTTACAGCCTCTGGGGCCTTTCAGAAAAGGTGTGTATATACAGACAGATCATATGACACTTAGATTGCACACAGGTGGACTTCATTTCACTAAGCATGTGACTTCTGAAGGTAATTGGTTGCACCAGGACTTTTTAGGGGCTTCATAGCAAATACATATGTGAATACATATGCACATGCCAATTTTCAAATTTTTATTTACAATTTTTTTTATATATTTTTTTTTCTCTTCACTTCACCAACAAACTATTTTGTGCAGATGCATCACATACAATTCAGATAAAAAAATCAAAACATTTAAATACAGGTTGTAATGTAACAAAATAGGAAACAGCCAAGGGGTGTGAATACTTTCGCAAGGCACTGAACCTATGTGCTTAAAGTGCAGAATGCTGGACAACTAAAACCGGAAAACCATTCCATACTAGAGAAAGCCTATGAATTAAAATGACAGTGAAACTTTATTCTAAAGGTATATGTTTAAAAGTACAGCACCTTGAGTCCAGGATTTTTGCCAACCCTCAGGCAGCCCATCCACATGTCAGTGAGGAGCATCTGGCTGCAGGTGTGCGCGATGAAGTCTCTGTGCTTGGCAGCTACAGCTAACTTCAGACAGGTGGAATTGCTCCAGTTCTTAAGCTCATAAGTCAGCAGTTTCATGGCCACCTGCTCATCATGTTTGTAGGCCTGATCCAGAAGCTCATATGCCAAAGTTCCGAATTCCCTTAAAGTGAAATAGGATGTTGAATAAGATTTTGTAAGTGGCTTCTATATGGCAAGTGTGGAAGGTAACATTGGTAGCTTGATGAAAAGCTAACATTGTAAATGTATAAGCATGGTTACATCTTGAATTTCCTGCAGTACGACACTATGTCCATTATGTGCTTTGGACTAGACATCTGTAATCAAACATCTGATACACTGATTCTTTTTTCTAAAAAAGTTTTTTTTTTTTCTATTTATACCCTATAGTCTCTCAGGAACAAAGGACCAGTGAAATGGTTCCAGGTCTACTCACTTGGAGTTGTTATCCAGATCTTGAGAAATGTCATCCACCAACTCACTGACTGAAGACTCATGGGCCATAGCTTTGTAGAGCTTACATGCTACCAGTGCCTTAGCCATGGCCTCTTCTCCTCTCTGCCACAGGAACAGAGCCATCTTCTGCCTCCTCATTAGGACTGCCCATACAATCAGCTCATGAAATGGGTAATGAAAACGGCTGACCTCAGGGTCATCCACATCAATGTCCACCTCCTCCTCTTTTTTTTTCTTTCGCTTCTTGCCTTTTGGGCGTGGTTCGTCATCCTAGAGGAATTAATGTTAAATCAGTCAGGAACACAGAATTGTCTGCAGTGACAGTGACACACTGTGGCAAATCAAGAAAACAAGAAGGAGTGGAACCTTGGTCGTACCTCCATACCAAGCAGCTTTAGGGCTTTCGGCTGTATGCATGAAGACATAAAACATGGGTTAGACTCTTCAGTTTTGATAGTTCAGACTTGCTAATGATATAGACATTTGTTTCTCTCACCCTTTTAAGGCCATAAAGGTTGTTGTAGAGGGAGCGGAAGCTTTTCCTTGTGTAATTACAGCGGTAGGCTCCACCCATAAGAAACTCTACCACCAGGCCTATGTCAATCAGTGTGATCTGATAGTCTGGTGGGAGGTTCCCCTACAGCATTGTAAAGGACAGTAATGAACATTTTTGGATATATCATCATATTTTACAGTAAAAGCAAAGACACAACTTTATGTAGTGATGGAGTTTCTTAAGACTTCCATTCCTTATGTGAACGTACTCACTTTTTTCACTTCTCGGACTATAACGTTCAACGTATTGGCAGGCCCGAGTTTCTGAAGACAGCAACAACAAGAGCAAGCAGAAAAAAGGTGAATTTCTGCAAATACTGAATAAAAAAAGAATGAATGAATAAATAATCCCCATGTAGCATTAGGGTTAGTGAATTCTTTGTGGGGATTAAAAATGTTAATTTCATGAACTATTGTGCCGCTGTTCCAGTAAGAGCCAGATGAGTGATGATGAGCATGCTCACTGTGTTATATAACTCCTCCAGGCGTGGGATGGTGAGGAAGTGGTGAATGTTGACCCCATTTTCAATCAGCAGCTTGACGAAGTCTACTCTGTCCAAAACCAGTGCGTCCATCATCGCCTGCTCCAGTGAGTTCACCTAAGGAGGGTGCCAGTGGGTACAAGAAGTTGATGTCTATTTTGATTCTTGTTAAAAGGCTTTTATTAAAGCGCATTTGTCAGTTCAGTGTAATTATTCGTTTTTTGTGAGTTTCTTTCTGGGTTTACTGTAAAAATTATATGGATTTTGCTGAGGACATACTAGATCTGTGGGTACCTGACACAATTGTGGGATATAGCTTTGAAACATTTTCATCAGCATGAATTTTTACCTGTTATCTTTAGACATCACTTATTATCTTTTTAACCCCAATTTTTGTATAAATTCTAAATGGATATAATTTAAAACCATACTTTACAGTTTAGTTACTTTTCGACTTTTTTGCCAAATAGCAACTTTTTTCCTCTTACTAGCTGTGTACAAAAAAACATGACAAATAGAACTTGTCATATAAATATGCTGTTGGAAAATATGATTATTATTAATTCTAATATTGTTTGTTTTTGTGTGTTAATTGCTGTTGTCTCTTGAAATTTGTAATTAATCATACATGTAAAAATTTTAACTAATCTTAATTAATCATTGTAATCATAATTTTGAGACAAAAAAATTGAAAAGGAAAAAGGTTTATGGCATAATGTAGTGCAATATAGATTTACTTCGTATTACTTACCCAGTTCAGTAATTCTAACTTTCTGGGATCTGTTTCTTCTGGAACCTCTGGCTTGGCCTTGCCCCCTTTGCCCTTCTTGGCTCTGCTCTTACTCTTGCCCTGGGGGCCACCAGTGGCACTCTTTGGCTTCTCCTTTATGGATTGTGCTGTGGGGGCCGTAGCACTGGCTACTGCACTCGGAGGCTAAAAATCAATTAAGAGGTGTTTGAGATCACTAAATTTGTAACAAATAAAAGATATAGTTAAGCTAAACAACCAAATTCACACAGTTTCCTCCTAACTCCAAATGTTGATCAGCCAAGACAAGCATGTGGTATAAGTAGTACAAGTAATGGAAGTAATAGAAGTGTTGCCCAAAAAGACTTTGGGTCTTGCATTGAAGGATGGTGTATGGACCAAACACTCTTTGGCTTATTGATTACGTTTAGGGTGAGGAGAAAACTGTGTACCTTTGACTTATGGAGGTACTTTGCTTTGAATGACCTATGCATTCTTAAACATGACAGAATTGTAATTTTGGCAGTAATCTCTGTGACTTTGTGTGCTCACTCACTGGCAGGTTGTGTCCGTACACAAAGATTTGGTTGCGTGCTATGTCCACTCTGTTCCATGCCAGAGCCAAGCTCAGCTGGTCTGGAGCCGAGGCATTTGTGCCTGAGTGGGCACGGAACACACGCATAGGGAGTTTATGAGATATCCAGCATCTGTAGTTTAAGCTATAGTTAAAAGCTCTTTTTCAGAAAGTCTTAAAGAGTACCTTTAAGTAAAGCTGTTAAAATGGCCATCTCAATGTCCTGCTGTCCCTCTGCACCCATTCGAAAGACTGTAATCTGTGGTAGAAGTTTGAAAATATATGCTAGTGAGGTTTTCCTTGCACTTTTAATGAATGAATGAATGAATGAATGAATGAATGAATGAATGAATGAAACAAATGACTTCATGGCACTTAGTAAAACATCTGAGCATCTCAACACCCTCCTTAATAACATAGCATACCCTACTCATTCCCCCAACTAAATGGAGAGAAAGGATTTATTTTGCTTGTATCAAATACTATTACTTCAGAGGTGCAGTCATATGTCTAGCATTGTTAAGTGTGATTAAATTGCTGTGGATATATGGCATTATGCCAAAGAGGTTTAGCCTTTTATAGAGAAGCTTAAATGTTTAGTGTGATTGGGACCTCACGGATACAATGGGACAGTAAAGGGAATCCTCAACGTAATCCATCTGGATTTCTCAGACAAAACCAAATGCACACTGTTCTGCATTGATTTCTATTTGGTTTCTTAAGGGTTAGAATCTGTTTTTGAATTGTTGTCTTCTGTAACTACTGGTCATGGATATATGGTGTTTAATGGATTAATAGTGTTTAGTACACTCTTAACAATAATTTGGGACGGTGTTGTAGAAGAACCACTTTTGATTCCCTGAAGGCAGTGGTTCCCAAACCAGTCCTTGGGGTCCTCCAGGAGGTCCATTTTTTTTTTGCACTAAAGACACATTCACCAACCAAAAGACCCAAACGTGGCTTTTCTGTGGCACTGCTTTGAAATCATAAAAGTGTGTACTAACACTTTAGGTCCACCAGGGGGTCCAGGCTATTTAAGGGGTTGATTTTCTCAGCAGTACACCTGATTGTACATGATGATGCTATGTTTAGCCAGATCAGGTTTTGGACGATAACTATAAATAATACTTGTCTTCCCCAAGAAGAGGTTGGAAATGATCAAACACATTGACAGACATAAGATCACTCTTTTTTATTGACGTTATATGTATTTATTCTAATATTAGTGTTTTTCTGAGCACAGATGAGTATCTTTTTAAATATAATTTGTAATTTTTTACTAACTTTTGTATAGTACTGTACATCATAGGGCTTTAGGAAAACACTAAAATTTTTTGTTCTTCCGAAAAGATCTCAACCTGCTTCACATCATCACATCAATAGGTCTTATCTTAAAAGATGTTGTAGCTATTAGTCAGTTTTAATATGACACATCAGCAGATACCATACTGGAAATGACTATGCCTGAAACAGGTTCAGGTATTAGCGAGGTTGGAGGAGATGCTTAGAATGGATTACAGGGGGATGGAGCCCCACATCCATCTGTATGTGAGGGTCAGGAAGAGGATGAATGAACGTTGGGTCAGTGGTGGGAGCAGGTGGCGCTATGCTGATCCTAGTCCAGATGCATGGAACTGGAGATTATCTTCTGTCGCGAGAGGTATTAGAAACTACTTATCACATCACTTACCGTCCACAAAATCTGCTGCAGTAGCATAAACACTGCTGCCGCAGACCATAGTCACCACCTCAGACCCCTTGGAGTTTAAGAAGCTGCTGAAAATTCTGAATCCTTGCTTAAACTACTTTCATGAAGGTCATGGGCGTGTGTGGGTGATGTGTCGGAGAATCTAAGCGACATGTGAGCTGTGATTATGGAAAATGAATGTAATGAATATAATGAACACACACAATTCAGGAAATCTCTTAGGGAAAGGGGAAATGTCTTTATTTACAAATGACTGCATGAAAATTGTGGCTTCATTTGTGAATGATTGCATGGAAGGAAAACATGGAATGAAAATGCAGGACAAAGAAATGTATGATAGCGTTTATTTAGAAATTGGTGCATGCAATACAATCAAATACCACTATTGCACAGACAGTGTTTCTTCAGTCAAAATCTATACTAATTACAATATCATATTCCTATTTTGTTAACCCATTTGTGCCAAAATTATCCTCAATGATTGCATCCACATTGACATACGACCAGTGACATATTGAAATAGGTTCAACATTTTTCTACCCTCATCTATAAAACATTGTCAAACAATAATGTATCACAATGATATAGATACAACAATAAAGGCTGTATAACTATTTAATAAAATACATATCTATATTTATATATCTATATTTTGCATTCAAATCTATGTCTATGTCTATATGTCTAACTAACACTCTAAATACAATTTTTCCTGGTCATTGTTTGTTCATGGTAGATGTGTACTCACCAGCTCTCTTTTCTTCATGCAGTCCATGATCATGAGGAAGATCTGCTGGGACTGACTCTTACTATAGTTAAATGTCTTCTGAATGGTCACCAACAGCTGGTCTCGGGCATCGTCAGTTATTATCCTAGAAATATTAACACCAACATTAGTGAACTGACTGTTCTTCGGGGTCTTGCTGTAGCAAAGCGCCTATCAAGTGATAGGTAAAGTGGGGGTCTTGCTTACCCTCCCTTCTGTGAGTGTTTGTGGGCGAAGGAGATGATGTCTGAGGCACGGCCACTGCCATCACACACCACCACAGGCACGGGCGGCTCCTCGCGCAAGCTCTCCAACACCACAGTGATCATGTTTGGACCTCCTTCCACGATTAGACACAAGAGTGGCACTCCTTGACCTAAACCTGAAGCACAGGAAAATTGTAGATCCACTTAAAAAATGTATGGCCCAAATGAGAATAATATTTTATGCCTGTTTGATAATAATATGGTGTTTCCTACAACCGTAGATGTTCATTAAGCATTAGGTCAAAACATTAAGCAATGTTCCATAAGCAGCAGCTCAAAAGCTTGGATGAAAAAACAGATTTAAAATGGTTCAGAAGGTGATGTGAGTGGTGACAGCTGAGCATCCCTTTGCTGTCCCTGCCTTATCCCAAGCTCCAGGCATAGGATGACAAAGGGAAACCCACAGGTCACAGACAAGAGCATCCCAGTCCACTGACTAATCACGAAAAAACATCCACCAACACGTTTTGAGAATGGCTGATTGACAAATGATAAACGGATTCATCTACCAGTCGCTTCTACATACGACATCCTCAAGCTGTTGAAATGTAGCCATAAACATTTAAGTTGAGGAGATCAGTGCTGCATTAGGAGCAGATGTGGGTAAGGCATAGCATTACTGGTTTGCCTGAACATACTTACGGGTGTTAATCTTCTGCAGAGAGATGTGCTTCTCCAGCTGCCTGCGCAGTTTGACCTCCGCCCCATATTTACCACATGTGCCGTTATCGCACAGGATGAAGTGAGAGTGGCTGCTGTTGAGTACGGCCAGCTTGCTCAGAGGATTAGACATTGCCTGGTATGGTTTGGTGACCTGAAGAAGACCAAGCATGTCAGTTAAGAACCCAGGTGGTCCTAGATTCTAGATTAAGGCATTTCTATATTGCGCATTGAACTCACGTCTCTTCCTATGAGATCTTCTTTGTTCTCCAGGATTCCCCATGGAGCGATCCCTATGGCACAGACTTTGCCTCTGGATTTAGAGGAGTGGTCCTTCAGTGCATCCCCAACATGACGCATTACCCCTGTAAGAAAGGCAAATTGTGCAACGTGCTGTGATCGTTTTATCCACCTGCTGTGTGGTGACGCCCATGCTTAACCAACATTCCTAAAGTTTATAAGGAAAGCATAGTAATAGTAAAGCATAGTAATAGTAAAGCATAACCACCTGTGTTAATTCCAGCAGTGAAGATCCAGGCTCCGGTAGTCACTGCAGCCTTGATCAAGCCTTTTCCAAACACCTGCTTGAGTTTTGGTTGCAGGTCAAAGTTCTGGAGGCCTCCATGAACAGATATGAGTAATGTAGGGAGCTCCAGGTGCCAGTCTTTCACCATCAGGTGCAACAGGTTGTCTGGCTTAGAGTCATATGACACCCTGATATACTGGGGGGGGCAATAAGAATGCTATGTTATCAGTGAAGATCTTCCATTCAGTTTAGCATTAAAGTAAGCTTAATCTGTTCTAATAGCTCAGTGAAGCTCAATGTTAACTAGGGGTGGTATAGACTAGGTGACCTGTCAACTAATAAATCAACTAGTAGGTGTTGTGGGCAGGGGTGGACTAGTTGAGGAGAGTATCTGAGTGTAGTAAAGAAATACAGTAACACAGAGAACTGGCAGTGTATAGTTATGTGATTTTGTTCCTGCTAAAGATTAAGCCCAAGGTATGGAGTAGTATGGAAATACAACATGAAAATAATTCCACTTTCTAGCAAGTCAAACTGTAGATTTTAAGAAACAGCTGACTTTGGCAAGAAATAGTCCATTTGACTTGCATGCAAAATGCCCAATCACAGACCATTTAGTGCAATGATAAGCATAGCTGAGGATATCTTGCTTACTTTATACTGTTAGTTGGTTAGTAAAAATGAGCAGGTGTGCAACCCCAAGTGTTAACCACTACTGTTTAACTACTAAAAAGGAGTTGTGTTACAACATCTCTACCATGGCCTTGTTGATGAATCCTCCTCCCTGGAACTCGATGGTGCCATAAGCATCAGTGGGGGAAGACTGTGTGTGCTTGGCCACTGACCACTTCTCCTGAGGAGGGTCCACCTGCACCAAGAGGTTGTCCACCGCAGGCTTGTTGGTGACAGCACCAGATGGGATAGCTGCATGCTGGGTCACCAAATTACCACAGGCACACCTTAGGAGAAACAGAAGACTTTTTAGTGAATAAATACGCTAGTAAATACTGTTTTTCCTCTTTTCAAATATTATTATCATTATATCACCTTTTCAAATTCTATTCTATCTTTCCTAAAACTTTCACATGTTTGTATGCCAGAGGGAGCCTGGTTGTGCAACTCATTTAGATGCCCTCCAGTTACAGTAATGATTGAGATTGAGATTGAAAGCATGGCTCCTCTGCTCTGTATGTAGGCCGGCTGTGTCTATGCAGCCCTCTTTAATGCGTGCTTCCCTGCACATTTGCTCTGGCAGCCCTCCATCTTGCTGGCCACGGGAGGCCAGTCACCAGTCCGTACCAGCTGCTTTGCCCCCGCACATGCAACTACAAAGCAGCCCAGCACGCAGCGCATCCTCACAGTGATCCATAATGGGAAGAGTGATTTCATAGATCTCCTTTCGTTATGTAAGACCAATCAAAATGCTGTTCCAGCTCAGATCTCGAATCCCAGCTGAATTAGTAGAAACTAAATGTTCTACTTCAGTCAGGAGCACTTAAGTTACGCCTTTGCTGTTACCTTGTTCCTCATCTGTTTGATTCATGATCTGCATGCACTTCGTTCTGCTGATTTGATTTCCAGCTCAGTGGCTGATGCAATTCCAAATGTTTCCCCAAACTTTCACAACCCTTCATTAAACAAAAAGACTTACCGAGTCGGATCCTTGGATGGAAAAATGTGGATGCAGTCTCTTTTCTGAAAAGTCCTTTCAATCCATGCTTTCTGGCCCTGTCAACAAAAACAAAATAATTTCATGTTTTATTATTAATACTGTTATTACATTTATATAATTGTCATTTCAAGCTTGTAGAGAAGTTTGTTGGTGAATGATACAGAAGCTGGATGTCACTCATAAAGTACATAAAGTTTAAAGTTGCTACATATGAAGCCCTTCGATTTCTCTCCGGTATGGGTCAGAAAATCCATGTGTTATACCAGTAAGTGTAAGAAGTGCTCTTAGTCCCTCAAGTTTTGTGGAGCCTGATGCATTAAATCCTCTTACCGCTACTAATCCTGACTAAAGTATAAGCAGTATAGTAGGTAGAGCCCTGAAAAATGTATGGTATATTTGGTAACATAAATGTGCAAAAATACTGTAAGAGATTAAATAGACCACATGCTGCTTTAGCTGAGTAGAAGGCATTTATTCACAGTTACTAACACATTACTCTTGGATGAACGCATTTCTAGGAATATAGAGCGCTATAGAGTCGGGTGTGGTCCATATTATACTGAGCCATCAGACCATGGAAAAGCCACTGGCTTACACTGGTACAGAAAGAAAAGTAAGAGAGAAATGAGAAACAAGAAAAGGCTGACGATCACATCCAGACCATATTTTGTTTTGATTGAAATTATTAGTGCATAGCAAATTAGACCTCAGATCTGCTTTGGACCTCGGTCATTGCCCTCCTGTTCACTTTCTGAGAAAGTGCCAAGGAAAGCAATGAAACAAACGTAGCTCTTGCCAATGGACATGTCAGATCCTGTGATGCCAACTTTTTGATCTTGCTCCAGTGCCGGACGAAAATAACCTTCGTTCAAAGCAATATCTGTCTGAGCTTTTGTTCAATGGGTTCAGTCCTAATTAAGACCAAAGCTTTGAAGCAAATCTCTCCAGGAAGTTCAGTTGGAGAGAACTGGACAAGCCACTAAGAAAGAGCTAGTCATAAACCCAACTAACCATGACTCACCCCCTGCTATTCTTTTATGCGGAGCCTACAAGGAGAAAACTGTCTAGACTAATCTGCTGGGAAAGTTCTTCCAAAACATCATATCATATTTTCCACTTTTGATTATTATCATTTTTCCCCCCACTGAGACTTTCCATTTCCTAGGAGTAATCTATGAGCTAACGATGGAGTAATTTATCAAAAACACAAAATTTACTCAGATTTATTCATCCAATAAATTCAGCATTATGTAATTCTAATGTTATGAGAGAGCTCTTTAGGGATTAAAAATTAGGTTTGTCCATTTTCATTTACTCTTGCGCAATGCAGGGCTTGTTTTAAAGTGTGTCATTAAACCTTGGCGGTTGAGGGCAACTCATCACTCAGAGGTAAAAACAGTTTGTGAATTGCATATACAGTCAGGACAAACAAAAATGACACCAAAGTTTCATTTCATATGGAGCCATGAATGCCAGTGCAGCATGTCTCCTACACCCTAAATGTCATACAAGATCACTTTCATATTCAAGAAGCTCATTTACTGTTGGATGTTAACCAGTCTAACCAATATCCTTCACCACAAATGAACTATTACAGTGCATATCTCCCACCTCATCAACACAGCACAGCATCAACAGAGAAGGAATCCATAGAATCCCAAGCTTCAGCAAGCACATGGAGGTCCTACCTGTGGAGCCTATCAGCTTTGAGACGCAGAGAGTGTCTGGCAGCGTTTTGCATCAGTGTCCCTATTACAGCTCCTCCAGCGAGGGGTGCTTTCTCTCGCAGTGTGTCGGCGCCCAATGAATCCCACAGGACATGAAACTTCATCACTTTAAGAGGGGCTGTTCATATGATGAGCATGTGAGCAGGCTCTTTGTTCAAGACAAGTCTCATGACTCCAGTTCAAGGTAATCCTTTTGGGAGTCCCATGACCCCTCTCTCCTTGCCCACAGGGTATTTTCATCCCTTGCTAGAACAAGAAGCAAAGCAAATCTGCTTTGATAGCCTCAACCCCACCCCTCCCCCGTCTTAATCTTCCAGTTCCTGAGACCCCCTTTTTTTCTGGATTTTCGTCTCAGCCAGTCTGATCAGAGCCAGAGCCTGTGATGGGGTGATTGCGGAGGAAAGCTCAGTCTTGTAACAGAGGAACAGTAGGAAAGTGAAGTCAAGAGAAGGACCTGTGCCCACCACAGTGAGAGGAGCTGAATTTTTGGTTCGGAAGTGTCACCCTCTTCAGCTACTTTGACTTCAAGCCCCATTTGCATAATCGAGAGAATTGGGCTCAGGCATTCTTTCGGAAAGAAAAACCCTTGTTAAGAAATGACCGGACTCCAGTCGGGGGCAAGGTCATCCAACGCTAATTGCAGTTAATCTCTATTTCCACCAACCACGTTATGGTGGTTCAAAAGCATTCTGATGGAGGGCAATGTCGACCAGACATGTGTGTCTATACTGGCTTCATTCTTCTTTGAGCATGTTTTGTATAATAGAAAGGTCTTCCCTCTTATGTGCACAGTAAGGTAATCAGGAACTTTTTTATTTCTATTGATTCCATATTTCTGTTTGATTACACAAAAAAATAATATCACCCCTAACCATATAAGAAACAGCAAAATGAAGAAACAAAACCTAAAAAAAACAACCAAGATGGTGTCTATTGCTTCACATAACATGTTTGCGTGCCACTTGCTAAGTGCCCCAATTCTTGCCGTGTTTAATTAAGTTTTTTGGTGGCCTTTGATTCATCGGTTCATCCTTCCTATTTTGGTTCTATGGGCTTATTTGTTCAGCCACTGAACTGCTCAAAGGCTTTAAGATGAATCCATTCTTTCTGATTTCATATTTTATGGTTGTTACAGGGTAGGTGAGGGTTCAGTCTCTGGTGTGAAAAATGGGGGCGGTTCGCAAAGAGGGCCAGCATGTAGACCACTCTATGTTAGTGCTGTAGTCAAAATCTGTTAATTAAGTGTGCTGGCTAGTGCTGGGGTTCGACTAATGTGACGCACTTATTTCAGCTTACTTACCCTCATTATCCCTGGCAATTAAAACACAAATCCTTTGTGAACTCATGGCATTGTTAGGTTCCTCAGAAAATGCACAAAAGACCTTGAGAAGGGGAACTAAATGCTAAAGGGGAATCCGATTTTGTTGCAGCAAACAAATTAACAAGGCCTGTGGCAAACCTGGCAACAATACATAGTTTACAGTTATTTCATACCACCTTGGCCTTCAGTAGACACTATTGCTGAACACAAAAGATTGCTTGTACAGGAACAAGACTGCCAGTAAGGTTTTAAGAGGGAAACTTTAAACTTTCTCTCAGTTCCTGAGTCCCTATAAAAGTAAGAGTGGTCTGGTGTATAAATGCTTTTGTTCTGTAGAAGATGAAACAGACAGAATTGTTCACAGCAATGACAAATAAACCACATGTCTGAAGACCTTAATGTTTGAGACATGGGTGTATGATAAGCTTCTGGCCTTTTTTATCATCATCATCATCATTATATACAAACATTCAGATGACACCTGTAGGTTTAGTGGTCATTTCAGATAGTAACTAAAATGGCTTTAGTAATATTTGTGTTGCAAACATTGTGAATCTTGGTTCCTATCACCACCATTGTAAAGAGCCAATAATCTTCTCTACAAATGAACCATTTGATACCTAATAGCTATCCGCAGTGATGATGTTTATATTGGTACAACTAACTTATGCAGAAATTTCTAAAGGTATTTTCTATGTTTTCCATTTATGACGTACATGAAGATGAACATGATTTTAAGGTTGGGATGAGTTCAAATAATGATTTTAGCTCCATACAAGTAAAATGATTTTTAGGAGTTAATGGAACATGGGGTGTAGAGATAAAGCATAATGGCACAGCTGTGTCAAATGAACATTTAATAGTAAATAGCTAAAATTCTCCAAAAGATCTCCACTTAAGGTTACCTAATATGCAGGAAAAAGTTATGCCTGGAGGGCTTGCAGCCATATTGCCTGATTCCTGAAAGAATACAGGAGCCATTGAGTCTATGGAGCTCATGGCGAGTTTGCTTTAATTTGCCTAAACTCTATAAAATGTGTTTCTCTCAATCTGCCTATGAAAAGGCTCATTGTCTCTGTGGGTTTAAATCCAGTTAACCATCATCACATGAGCACGACATGTCACTGATTAGCCTCAGGATTTCTGCGAGTCATAAGACACATTCTCAAGATGGCTATGTTTAAGACTGTTTCTATTTTTTAAAATATATATATTTTTATTATTTCCTTATTTCCTGTTTAGGGAACTTTCAGGGTAAAAGTTCAGTTTAGCAGCATGGGTGAATTGAATTTAAGTGAATTATAAAGTTAACTGCATTTTACTGCATTAAAAGTGAAGTTCACAAGTTCTAGCAAAAGTTACTCACTCCTGTGAAACGCAGACATCCTTAGTAGGATAGTAAAACATTTTGGAATTATGGCAAGAAAACTTTCTATCTACATTTTTAAAATTTACATTAATGTTTACATGTTTATATTCACATTGTGTAAATATGTCATGACGGATAGAAAAAGAGAAATGAGCCCAAATTACGAAAAGTGTACTAGGGGGATTTAAGTCATGTTGGCAATGTAAGACCTCATAAGGTTATTAATACACAATAAGCATGCAAGTGTGTATGCGCGTGTGTACAGGTCGTGCTATACTTGTGAAGACCACATGTCCTCGTAATGATAGGACAACATGACATTTTGCTGTTCCTCACTTGAGTATGTGTTATTTTCACCACAAATTGCATTTTTTGGAAACTGGCTTAGGAATACTAAGATTAAGGTGGGGGTTGGGTTTAGGTGTAGGTGTAGGTGTAGTATACCTTGCATGCTACCTGTGGGCTAAAGTCATACAAAAATCAACAGAAACCTATAAAGCCTATGAAACATATGACGGTCCCCATAAGGCAAGATTGTGTGTTTGCACATCCAGAGAAAGCTTCCAGACCCCATTCTCATCAAAAGCTTCCAACCTACAGAGGTCTATCCCTGGGCATGTTTGGATATGTGTCTGCATAGCTCAAAACTCTGCATACTGGTGTATGTGCCTGTGAATATCTATGTTCTCCAGCAATCTTTTTGGCACATCCTGTGAATAATACTTACATAATTAACATGGATAAAATGTAAAAAAGTACATCTGTCACATATTTAAATTCTGTTACATTCTTGCGTATTTACGTTGCTGTTCACATACACGTTTATTTACTCATGATATTCATTTTCATGGGGTCATTCTGAAGGCAGCGTTTTTAGATTTATTAATCACAGTGGAACAGACATTAGAAAGTCAGGAAGCAGAGTGCTTAATCTGGCACAGCTGCTAGAGCTCATACGGGCCCATTACACAGGATTAGAGGCAGGGACGGAGCAGCTAGTCCTGGAGGTGCCATTCTTCTGCATGGCAGTCTAATCTAAGAACTTTTCTGCAGCTTCTCATATGGTCAAGGTTAAGATGTGTGTAGGGAAATAACTGCCTAATGCCAGTGCCCTTTCTCCCCCTCGCTCCTCTTTCTTTCGGGTGATGCTGTGGCAGCAGATCACATGCTTAAGACGTTGCTCAGACCCAAAATACAACAGCAGCTTTTACACTTTCAGGGTCAGGTCAGACTGCTTACCAGCATAGCAGCAAACTGAATGCTCTCTTAATTTAAATGTCTGCAATGAAAACCATGTACAATTTACCCTTTAATTTCTGAAAATATAAATCACAGATTCCACACTGACTCTGATTTTGACAAAGTCTTCCAAAATTCAAATATTTGGAACAGTCTTGAGACTTGAGACAGTTTAAACCCTAAACCCTTACGGACCCTTTATTTAGTTAAGCTCGCTCAAAAATAACTACATAACTTGAATATAAGTTCATAGTACATACATGTGCACAAAGAAGAGCCACAAACAAAACAGGTTTTTACTGAAGGTGTTGGCCAGATCCAGATTTGATCCCTACAGAGAATATTAAATACAAACTCACCCAGCAATGTTTTTCAACAGTTTGAAGTCATCAGTGCTGATGGTATCAGAAATCATTGGGGATAAAAAACTATCACATATTAATTTACTGTATATGTTTTTAGGATTTGTTGTTAAGACCATTAAAAGCTTAGTGTTATGCCATTTTGGAAGTGACCCATATTTTTGCGTTACAGTGTAGTTGCCAAATAATTCTCAGTAGTTACTAAATGATGAATACAGTTTTATAATTTTATAATTTTTTAATAACCAAATAATAAGCCCCTTTGGTTTAGATGGTTAAATAATGCTCACAACCCAATAATCAGTACCTCTAAATAATAGTACATCAGTATTAAAACAAGTTAGTCAATACTCAAAAGTTAGTATTCAAAAATAATAGTCAGTTTTCAGATATAATAGTTGAAGTCAATATTTCAAGCTTAGTAGGTGCTATTAAACTAAGACTGAAAGCATATTAGTTTAGGCTATAGTCTATGCCTAGTGTTCATGTTCTCCTGTTGTTTGTAATAGTACAGTTGTTTCATTAAAGGCATATTATTTTATCTGACCAATAATTTATTCATAAAGCATTTTAAGATTTAATATGCAAGATGTCATATAAAGATTTTCACTACTACTATTATTAGTGGTATTATTATTTTTTTTATTACTCAAACAGTCAGTACTCTTCAGAGCTTTGAACTAATGTTCTAAGTGTTTAAAAGAAAGACATTGTTGTCAAAGCTAAACAACCACATTATTTAGCTACAACATCTTTAACAACAATCAAATGTGAAAATCCGAAGCCAAAAAAGTGAAGAAAATTCGATTCTGCCCAGGATTAGTCTGAAGTGGGAGATTCCTGCAGCTGTACTCTTAACCCTAGAGGCAAACTGTGGAAATGGGGAGGCTGAGTTCACTTGAATGTTTTAGCGAAACCTCGAGTCATGCGAGCTGCATTCTTGTTTATGTAACATGCACTAATTCGTTCAAGACATAAAAAAATAAAATGAAAGCAGTTCAGATGGCCTGAGATAATCTTGTTTCCTTGACGCATTTAAGTAAACCCAGTCTCATCCAGCAAACAGTTCGACATCTGACCAGCCACAAGCTCGCTGACCTGTTGATACTGAGCTTCCTGATGAATAGAACCCTTAAACTTCACCAACATCCACATCCTAGGACTCAATATTCAGCAATGGAAAACAGTGCACAAGTTGTAGGAGGGAGCAATGGAAGTCTGTAACTAATGGCACATTTGTGAATGTAACTGCAACTGAGCAAGTAAACTACTACAGTGGTGGACTACAGGAGCAAACTCCTTACCTTCTGAGAGCCAGAGCTGGTGCGATTGATGGAGGCCTGTTTGAATGAACCTCCTGTTTTCCTTCCCCTCTCCATCTCTTTAATTGCAGCTGGTTCTTCATACGCTAATGCCTACGCCATACATATGAAAGAGCCTGTGCACCTTCACAGCCACACTGTACCACTATCACGACTACAGCATCTATTACAGTCACAGGATCATCTCTCTTCTCTCCCTCTCCTGCTTCAACTCACTGTCTCTTGACTGACAAGATAGACGTCGGTGAGGGATAAAAAATCATTCGACGACGAGCTTGACACATAGACCCCGTTTCCTCTGACTGGCACACTATAATCAGGCTTAATGCACCCAGCTCTTGGAAGCGTCCGACTTTAATAGAGGGAGATTTAATAAATGGTTATTGAAGGTAAATCTACTTTAGGACACCATGGCCCCAAAACGAGCTTGAAACCATGCAAACTCAGGTTGTGGATATCGCTGAGGCTCAGGGTGGACAAAGACTGTGGAGAAGGGAAAAGGAATTGGGTTATGGAGAGGTAAAAGGGTGAATGATACATACATGTCACTGAGCACTATGACAGAGTTATTTGGTTAGGGAATGGAAAATAGTCCTGATTTTGTAACCAATAGGCTACTACACAGATGCACACAGTACACCTACTGGAAATATGTCCGTATGAGCTAACATCTTATGTGGGGTAATGCTGACTCTACTTGAGGGAATGGAAATGTGCATGATAATTAAATGTGATAAGGTGATACAGTGACTTCATTTTATTGGCGCATTAAACAGACTTCTGGAAATATAAGAAGCCATTTTCCTGTTTAGTGTCTTTTGTGCAGATTGGGCCCGAAGAAACTGTCAGAGGTGGAAACACATGTGACTTTTGATTTTTGCCAATTAAATTATGAATATGCAATGTTATAATAAAAAATAAAAAGAGATTAGTCTCTCTGAAAGCTACATCACAGAATGTTATTACATGAAATGCTTATGAACATGCAGCCTGAAGCCTAAAACATTTTTTTCTATAGCTCTGAGATGAATTCTGAAATATTTTTTTTATGAATACACTCATAGTGGAGAGGTACAATCAAGGCACTGAAAGGCAAAATTGTACCCATTCAGATTTGCCGCACTGTTTTATCATTATTAACTTCACTTATGAAAACTCAGAAGACATGTGTAGGTACACTACTCATTTTGGATAGTAATTGGCTACATTTTCTTCATAGGTTCATCAGACATTGCTGATCTTCAATGCCCTAATTCACAGGAAACCACTCTGTCAGTAACATTGTTTGTATCTAACTGATTAAACTATAAACCAATTCTCCTTTAATATGTGTCCACAAATCTATTACCTATCTAAGTGTAACATGTAATGTCATTCTTTTGCAAG
Organism: Semaprochilodus insignis; assembly: GCA_034552555.1. Lineage (NCBI taxonomy): Eukaryota > Metazoa > Chordata > Actinopteri > Characiformes > Prochilodontidae > Semaprochilodus > Semaprochilodus insignis. Next base: position 50,312,777 of record CM067474.1, on the reverse strand, counting down.
CATTCTACAAGTGCCTTCGTTAACAGCAGAGTAAACCAGTAAGATTAAACATGGGGAGTCGGTATCACCACCAGGTACACCTGAATCTACACTTCTTTGCATATGCATACCCTAAATCTGAAACTAGGTGAGTATCATCAATCCCAACTTTCCAAATGAAAACACCCTCACGCTGCACTCTTATGTAATCCTGACAGTGGACGGTTTAAAGGCACAGGTGCACCCTCTTATGGCCATTATGCTAACTGCAATCACAATGTGCCTATTGTAAAAAAAAGTCTTAGTGGCTGTTGCTATTACTTTGAGAAATGAGGCAGCACACTGAGACATGTGTAACTTAAACAAACAAGGTGCTTTAGGGATCACCAGGGAACCACGTTACATGTGTAAACAAGGATTCTTAGAAGGGCAAGGACACAGCAGTGATTGTAACTCAGCTCATACACATCCTCTCATCTCACTCTAAGAGGATCAGTCATAAGGTAATCCACATTAGTGTACTTGTCATAACATGCAGCCTTTTGTTACACATGTCCACATGCAAGGTGTGGATTTTGTCCTGATCGAGACTTCTGTCAAATACCTAAACACACCAGACATCTGACTGCTGTCTGAACAAAACCTTGTCTGACCAGTTTTGCCAAAGAAAGACTTAATGAATGGAGCACAGCTGTCTTAAAGGAACCTAGGTGAACGTAAACAATGCTTTTATGGTTTGTACTGTTTTCTATGGAACAATACCATAGTCTTGTATAATGCAGCCTCACCTTGGCAGGTTACGCTAAGAATTACGTTGTCTGATATGCATGCAAGTTCTGATTAACCCAAGCAAAATTGTCTCCTGTTCACCGGGGCCTTTTACTGTATGTTGTAATTTAGAAGTTTTGAGTGTCATTCACATTATATTCTACTAAGGCATATCCTGACAAAAGTTAGGACCCAGAAATTCCTGAAGTACTTCACTTTAACAGCATATATGGCCTTGCTGACTTCTTACAGTACCCACTTATTATATTTGTGTTCATACAGAATCTACATGTAATAAAAGAGTGCTGTGGATGGATGTAAACAAGCATGTTTGTATGTAAATTAGTTGTAGCACATGATAGACAAAGTTTAATCATATCATGACAGACATTAAAGTAATTGAACCTACAAAAAAAACAGGCCATCCCTACCCGGAGCGATATCAATACAGACTCCAAAACGTCTTACCTGTGTTGCAAATGACAAAACCATATGGAAGCTAGAATGTGTTCTTCTCCATGTCTTCCCAAAGGCAGTCCTGATGAAGGAGAAGTAAAGATCCTCTCTGTGGTGATACTCGTGTGTTTCCATTGCCTTAAGAACAGATAATGCGTAATTTCTCCCTGTAAGCAGACACAAATGAGCTTTATGAGCTGCAGATGGCTCTTCCATTGTCACTCACACACTCTAATGCCCCACATGATGTGAGGACGTTGTGGTCAGTAGAGCTGTGCACGCAGACACCACCGAGGACTTCCATCACACCCAGCTCAGCTGAAGCACAATGTGTCCATCGCTTCCTTCCATTCATCTAGTGTATACAAACCCCTTGGGGAACGCACTGCCATGCAAGACATGAGTTTCTCATTTAAAACAAGCCATGTTTATACAATAACAGTTTCTAATAGAGAATGAGCATAAATGGCACACAGCAAGCTTAACCAGAATTCTCAATGCATTGAGAATGACACATAGCTTAAGAGAGTAACACGTCTGTATAATCTGAGTGAATGAATGGTAGAGACAGTAAAGGAGATCATGTTATGCAAAAGCAGCAAGGAAGCAGCAGAAAAACATGTGGACATTTATTTGAAGGCCACCGACATAAGGACTTCAACATACATGCATCAGCATTGAATATCATACATGTGTATTCATGACAAAAAACATACGTCAGAATTTGTAGGGTGAAGCAAATGATGTAATGATGCTTTACAATGCTTATATAACTGATGACATTACATGAGAAGGTATATTGTGACCAAGGACACGTCATCTTGCAAATGCCACCTTGTTAATAAATACCCATAAGTATTTTTGCTTTTTTAAATATGTGGTTCAGTCCACATGCATGTATTACAAAGGCCCTCTGTAGATAACCTTCCAATAAAGTGTTACTTACATAAGTGTTACTTAATTACATGATTACATGACATCAACCTCCCGCTGAATGTGTAGTAACTAAGTTCTCCATCTCTATTCATTAACCACCCCTTAGTAGACCTCAGTGACCAAGCCACCACATCTGAACACTTGTGTGTTTGGTATATTAAACATTTGAATTGGTATTGCTGTAGGTTGGCATTTTCCAGCATCATGAATATGCACTAATAACTTTAAGCACAAGAGGGCGCACGCGGGGTGTAAAGCCTATGCTGTCTATCCCTTAGAGAAGACAGCATGAACTTCTGATTCCTTTTGTCTCCTTTGTCTGAGAGCCTTACATAAGTTTTGAGCATTTGGCTAGAAATCCAGGCAACAGTCAACATAATATTTTAGCCAGTCCATTTATTAACACCAGTCGAGTGTTGATGGATGTTATTGTGTTTGTATGGAGTTTTATTTTTTGCATTATCAGACTGAAAATGTTTTTATCAGTTTGACCCACAGCAGGTGAGGGCACGCCAGAGATCAAGTGTCACCCTCGAGTGTCAGTGAAATTTAGAGCAGTCATCAGGGAGAACTTATCAGGAGGTCCTTCCCCTCTCTGTTTTTCTCCTGAAGTCATGGGAGTCATGTTATAATCAAGAATACTAATCTCAACGTTTAGAAACTTAACCTTTTATGAAACTCTTTATTTTAAATGTACTAGGCCCAGTTCATACAGTGAAGCACTCATGCTAACTGAAGGTGCTCCTGAAAGGACAAGGAGAGAGAGAGAGTGTTATCACTTTGTCACGACAAGCACAAACATGCATTAAATGCTGTGTTGTGGTCCGTCTTGCAGCTCACGTGCATGCATTGTTGTGTTTTGTACTTGTTAATTTGCAAATGTTGTTCTCTCTGACATGTCTCATTGTTGAAGCCTGGGGAGAAAATAGAGAACAGCTGTTAGGCAGGTTGAAACCCAAAATTGGCTCCATATGCAATAAACTACGGAAAACAGCACATAAATGGCGCCTAATTTAAGCCATTGCAACGGCATGATTTCCTAAGATGAAACAGGCAGCACTTCACCCTGGAACCAGGGCACAGTACAGTGGAATACGAGCACAGCGAAGGAGGAGAGCTGCTGTCGGCTGGTTACATTACACTCAGCTGTAGGCCTGCATGGCTAATCAATAATGCAGCAGGTGTCTGCCTTACCTGGGAGAGGCGACAGCTCCACCTGGTTGCCATGGAGACAGACTACAGGCCCTGCAGGGACTGTGAGGACATAGTGAGTTCAGTCCCCAATTCCGTCTCTTAGACCGTAACTGTGTGTTTTTGTGTGCGCGAGATGCACGTTAACCCTGGGCCTCATGCCAGAGAGTGTAATATTCCTGACAGGATAACAAAAACATCTTTTGGCTCTTGTTTCACTAATGTCACAGAAAGAGACGTTGGCACGTGGTAACAGTCAAGCCCTGAGTCTGTTTGGGTTTCACAGTAGGGTTATTTAGAATGTGTGTCAAGCAGCAGGCTATGAATCCAGCCTGGAGTGCCTCCAGAGGGGAAAAGGCTTTAGAATAGTGCTGATAGTCAGGCATGTCCAGACACGTCACATACACAGTGTTTTCAAGAACCTCACTCGCACAGCCTGTCTGGAAAGTGAGGAGCACACCGTGAACCTGCGCCTCAAGTTCAGCAAGTCGGTCCTGTGTTTACAATGTGAGCAGCTGAAAACAGAATGATGAGGTTCTGTCTGGTCTAAAGTACATTACTGACAAGACTGGTTTTAAAGTTCAAGCTAAGGGCCATAAAGAGCGAAGCATTTTCAGTTTCATATGTCACACAAGACAACAATAAAAACATAGGAACTTCTTAGGAGAAGGGAATTAATGAAATATATTGGGTTTTTTTTTGGACAGCTGTAATTTATTCGTTGTTTAGATGAACTCAAGAGCCGTCTCACACACACACACACAAAAGGCATGTATGATGGTCATTTTGGCCATAATGTCACATAAAACCTTCTCAAATGTTTCAAATACCTGTTTGAAAAGAGAACCAGTCTTAATGGACCATTTAATACTGTGTAGTTCATTACTGTGTGGTTTGTAGTTTATTATAGGCCTGTTTGGACAATTATGTCTTTTATCACAATGTGTGTATATGTGTAGTAAAAGTAAAAGATGGTGTGCACAGCATATCTCCTCTACTGTGGCGTCTATGCCACAGTATCTGGCAGACACTCCCTCTGGTGACTGCTACACTGTGCATACTTTCATAGTGAGGCCATCAGACATGACTCTCTTTTGCTTAGCTATCAGCAAGCATACATTCGACTTTCACACAGCATTTACCTGAAACTGTTATTCTTCAGATATTGTTGGACTTTTGACAGCACTGTGAACACATGAGTACGTGGTCATTATTGGTTTTTCGCGTTTACAGCTGCTAACATTTCCTCTTGCATTCTTGGCAACAATGAGGTATCAACATTTGGCTGTGTTTTACTGTTGTCAAGGAACTGACCAGAACCAACTATGTAACTGCTGCGAGTCAAGAACAGAAAAACACTCAGAGGGAAGTGCTACTTCAGCAGACCTTCGGTGTTGAACAGTAAAGAGGTGATCTTTGGAAAACAGTTTGGAAAAATACGTTCACAGCCGTGGACAAAGAGGGCTGCTGTGAAGGAAGCTGCAATCCCCAAATCCATGTTATCTCATGGAGCAAACTGAAAAGTCATAACACGTTACAGCTCAGTCTTTGCCTGGCTTCATAACCACTGAAATGATGTTGAGAAAAGCTATGAGAGAAAGAGAACCATGGATTCATTTGTGCAAGACCACTTCCCTGTCAAAAGTCATGATTAAGATAAATGCTGCTTCAGTCACGTTTAGCTGGAAATTTGTTTTTGCGGTTGTGATAAGCAGGAGGGAGGACCCCGTGTTCTCAGGATGAGGCTCTTCAACAGCTGGTTTTGTCGAGTCGCTGCAGCCCAGCAAGCCCAAACAAAGGAGTAAAAATCAACAGTGATGAGGATGACTGAGTGTTTCTTGTGAGGATCGATCTGGAAAGAGAGGGAGAGAGGTGTGATATTAATCTGTATACTCAAAGACAGAGAGGTCTGCAGTAATTATCAGCCTCTTGCCAAAGGTGTTTGAAGCAACTGAGTTAAGCAGGTGTTCTGCAAGAAGTGAAACTCATATTGTGGTGGTGTCTGTATCTGTATCTTCAAAGGTGTTGGGCTCTGCCCCCTGTTGCATGCTCCAGATGGGGGTGGGGGTTTGTTTTGGGGCCGCTGTGTGATCAGCAAGGAGAAGCAGAGGAGGAGCAGGCCGCTACACGGCTACTCTTTTGGGGCTTACAAAAAGGGGAGTAGCCCTGGAGATCTATGGACGGTTGGGGAAACGCGCCACCCGTGGCCAAAGCAAACCTACATTTCTGACTGGTCACTGCAGTATTCTCCCTCTTTTCCTCCCTGACCCCCCTCCCCCTTCCTCTATCCTGGGAATTGCCCAGTAGAACCAGAGTAAACAGTTCTTGGAAGCTTGCTCCAGGGTGCAAAATCATTGCATGAGTTCCCTGTACACTGATGAGGGGGCAGAGTTGTTGAGTTGTGTGATTGCTTGCATTTATCCCTTTCTCCTCAGAAGACAAAGATGAACAAAAGGTTACCAAGCTGGCAGGACATTACTTGCTTCTGTCCTTTTTTATGACCTTTGAACAGCATTTGGTAAAATCATGTACTTGTAAATGGATACGGTAGTGTAACAGAAACAGACAAACTCTACACAGATTACAGTAAGATAGCAATTCTGACCAACTACACTCTTAAAATACACTTTTTTAATTGTGGGTAACTCTGAGAAAGCTGTATCAGTGCATACAATACTGAGCAAAAAGCACCTAAGCACACTTTATGAAACCATTTTTATTGGCAATTAATTTGTAGCACAAGCCAGTAGGGAAAAACAACTTATTTTATTAGAATAAATAAGCATAAAAACACATGTATTTTCTAAACAGTTGCTGCTATCTTGTGATCTAGTTTGAAGCTCAGTTCCAGGTCCCCCCACCAAACAACAAATAATGTTGAACTGCTTTGTGAAGAGCAAACACATACAAACATATATAGAGCATGGAGAGCACAGTTGCTGCGATCAAAGCTTTGAGTACCTATTCTGCTGCCTGTGGTAAACGACCTGCCAGCGGAAAAAAACATACAAACAAAATTTCTTTTGCTATTGTGTAACATCGTGTCTGGTATAAACCATGCTTGCTTTAGCCTGTTTGCTCAAGGCTGACTAGAGTTCAGAACTGGCTAGTCAGTTATGGACCAGAACAAATTTAAATAACCCAATTCTAAAGAAGCTGTGAAATTATCTAAAAGAAAATAAACATAGTATGTTAAAAATATAAATATATAAATTTATATTTTTAGATAATAAATCATCACAAAGCCAAGATATGTAATATTTTATCATTTTAACTTATTTATAAATTTTTTAAATACTCAATCATTCTCAAATTGATACCTGCACCATGTTCCAAAAAGCTGGGACAGAAGCATTGTAAAATGAGGAACACTATGAAAACCAAAATGTTTGGATAATAAAGATGCACCAAGGAAAAGCTTAGTACCCAGGTCTTCTAAGGTAGGCCTTGAATACAGTTTTCAGGCCTGTATTTTGTTTTCACTGCAAGTTAAGGGAACCGTTAATGTAATTGATTAGCAATGTAGTGTCACACCTACCAACATTACATTCTAGTCCCAGACTGGAAACTGGATTCAAGGTCCATATTTGTGGACCTCTGACCTGGTACCTTATGAGCAATGATTAGTCGAGGCTCCCCGTAAAAATCCATCAGTAAAGTTTAAGAACAGTTATATAATAATAATATATAACAATATATAATAATAATATTACTAAGCCAGGGCTTAGTGGGTAAGCTGCTGCGAAGGCCCCATTAACACTGAAAACACATTTTGGGGCAAAATATGCTGCCTTTTAGATGTTGTCGCTTTCAGGGACGTCCATACCTGCCTGCAGTCCAGAGCTGTCCTATTAAGCTCAAAATATAACAATAAAGGCCACACAGTTAAAGAGTTGTATATCAGATGAATGGCAAAAAACATCTATGAAAAGGTCCTGGAATGAAAAGGTTTGGGAACACCTGATTCAGTTATGGTTCCCTAAAGAGAACCATTTTTATATGAGAAGTGTGGGTGTGAAGAACCTTTATGAGATGACTTTGCAATGTAAAGGCTCTACTTGATTTAGTGCCTTTTCCCCAGAACCATATGTCCAAGCCAGGAACCATTTAGGGACCTTTATTTTAAGAGTATAGAGAAAATTCAGGGCATGTGGTTCAAGCAGCCACAAGCTGTAAACCCAACAGCTTAACACGACCTCTCACCCACCTCCACTCTGTTCAGCTTAACTTTACAATTTATTCAAAAGAACAAGAAGGAACTTCTCTCTTTGGTGTGAAGGGTCCCATAAACCCTCTGTACTGTCTGTCAGTGGACTTCTCTTTGGTGTCAGATGGAGGTCCTTCTATGCTAACTACCACTACTCCCAAAGTATGGTTCAGGAAGATTTGACTCACAGATAGGGGAGGGGAGAGAACTTCCAAGGCCTTTCGTCCACATGTCAGCTGTGTAAACTTCCAGTATCAAACCACAATCCACAGTCCCCAGAGCCAGATGGTGGACCTGAGAGGCCTGGATTAAGCGCTTTATTTTCACGTTCTTTTCCCTCATTGTGCTGTTCCTCCAGAGGCCCTCCTGAAAGGGCGCCAGCAGAAACAGCCATTGAAACTTTCGCAAACACGGCCCAGTTATCTTTCGCTGTAGACGCCACAAGTTTCGATGCATTGGCTGGGTGTTTGTGTGACCAGTGCACTGCTGAGAGGAACAATGGCACCGCCGCCTTGGCCATTTCCAAGTCTGCAAGACAGCAGAAACTAAAATAGACCCCGAGCTTGCAGTCTACTGCCTGTTCCTCTGAAGCAGCTTGCATGTCAGCGACTGTACACTATGACTTCTTGCCCTTCACACTGATGTTGAACCAGCTTCCCCCACCCAAATCTCAACCTCAGCTATTAGGCTATAAGAAAAACTGTTCTCCAATGTTTTTCTGGATCAGCTTGGAAGACTAGACTGCATTTGCCAAAACCATCACATCAGACATATTTCACATTCTTAAGCTCCACATGATAATTCTACAGTCTTTTCTTGAATTAGCTTTTTTTCTAAATAGCCTGAATAGCCAAATTCCTACCTGTTAGCCAGCTTTCCTTTATCGCATAATAGCTATCAAACAGGGAGGGGGAGGTGCTTCTCTGAGACACATGTAGCCCATCAGTGCTCACCCAGCATCAGAATGCCATTGAATGCACTTGGGGGAGAGCAACTGCCCAGTTCCGTGCATGTGACACATACAATTGGCTGACCACAATCAGACTAACATGGGCAGAGGAACTAAACCATTTTCCTCTCCCAATGAGAGCATGGAAACTCTGTTGTCTTGGACTTCTGGCTACACATGGCTGTGTTTGGGAATCAAACTTGAGGTGCAGTGATAGGACATAAACTTCTTAGCCATTTAGGCCTCTTATAAGCCTCCAGTTCTACACCACCTTAAAGCAACAGTTCAGTGAAAAATCCAATTAACAAAATTTCCCCTTGCCCTGGATGAAGTTAATAAGACTTGTTTGATATCTAAACTGTGCTACTGTAGTTGCACCTACAAAGCTAAAGCTGCTAACAAACTACAGAGGTAAATAGTCACCAAACCTAAACCGTATCTTTATGAAGGTCACACAAACTTGTTCATGTGGTTTAATGGTGTGACTGAACAAAGTTTCAGCATCTAGCTGGACGCAGTTTTAGAAGGATCTTTCTCCTCCCCTGCAGAATCTGATTCCATATGTTCTGTTGTTTCTATTTGTAAAATATCTTCACTATGAAACTCACAGCTTCACAGATTAAACAGTTATTTAAAAAATAAATCACAAATTAAATCTGTAGCACCCATGTAGGTGGAGGCAAAATTCAGCACCTAGCTGCCCACAGCATTCAGCTACACCGTGACGTTTGTTCATGTTTATTGCTCATCTTTCACTCCAAACCACATCCACAAGTCTGTACGACCTGTATGCCATAAGCGGAAAATTCATTAAACCATTGATTTAATACATTTATGGCATTTGGCAGAAGCTCTTATATGATAACTGTAAATGAATGTCAATATAAAGATAGGCCTACCATAAATTCAGTAGTCATATTCATGGCAGTTTGATAGGTCTTTTAAACGGAACGTGGCTAGGCCCGTGTAATACCCTTCAATTAACTTGCATCAAAGAGCATCTTGTTATTCAATTTATAGAAGAATGCTCAAATCCTCAAAGGATTCCAACACACCTTACAAATGGCTCGTTTGAAAAGAAACTGAGAAACAGATTTGCTAGATAAAGCGAGAGAGAAACAGTGTGCTGTGTCTGAAAGCTCCATTCAGTTCAAGAATGACCTGAGCCAAGTGTCAGTCACCTAAAGTAGATCAGGACAGAAAAGTAATTCAGCAATGCATGCATGCTCTACTATTCTGCTTCTTCATACTACCTTACCCAGTCTCTGGTACATGCTGCATTTGCCTCATTGAAACTACTTTTGCTCCAGGATGTTCTAACATGGACGTGACCTTCTTCTCAACTTTAAAGCCTAACATGAATACACTTTAAATGTGCACCATGTAATTGTGGGCACAGCGCAGAGATTAAAACAAGGACCAATATGTCTGTGATCATGCAAGAGGTTTTTTTTATCTAGCTCACAAATGAACAGTGCAGGAACGTTTGGGTGGAGATAGGGCCGGGGACAATTGCTGTTTATCAGAGGAGCAAGCGCTCCTGACTCATTTGGTTACAGGCCACAGTTAAGATGCAAGGATAAGACGCAAGGAGAACAAAAACAACAACTGAAAGAAAAAAAAAAACAACATTCGCAAAAAAGCACAAACCTCACACTGTCTATTTTGGAGCATATAGTGTACTACTTTAAGACACTTTTATGGGCAAAGACAGACATTTTATATTTATAATGCTTTCTTTTTTGAAGCTTTCTGAACCGGAGTTGTGAAGAAAAAAAGACTGCATGAACATAAGCCTGGTATGTTGTTTACCACTGCAACTACAAAGGCAGGACTCTTTTCTTGTCCAGGGCATTGATTAGGCAGGATGTCTCAGGCTTTGAGAAGACCCCTGTCAGAGACAGTCAATTAGTATCTGTCTAATCTTGCTGATGATGGTTGCCCTGTACTGTATTTATGGGGTCTTATCTGTAGCTGTATTAATTGGAAGTGAGGTGGGTGATTTGAGGCACAGATGGTGCCGACCCCCAGCAAATGAGGAGGAGGTGAGATAATTGGCTGTGCTCCAGATGAGTGGACAGTCTATAGGCCTACCTTCTCAAGCGGGTTTAGGATCAGAGGCAAGAGCAGATTACTGCATGCCACTTTGCACAAAGAAGTCATTAGGAAAGCACTAATTTTGCCCAGTCTGCTCAGTTGGAAAAAAAGAATGGAAAAGACACCTGTAAGCCCTGTAAATTGCTCAGTTGCAGAGAACGTGCTTGGCTACAGAAGGTAAATTACTACCTGTGGAAACTTTGTAGGATCACATATAAACACACAGAGACATCATTTATTATTGGGATCTTCCAATCTGTCAAATTTCATTACCGAACAGATGCTTTTTATGAAACATTGCGAACTCTATTTGCCATCATTTTCAGTGATTTTTATAGCATGCTCTCTTCTAAATACAGAACACTCTCTTCCAAACATTTATACTCCTCAAATGGTACATTTCTTTGGCACTGTGTGTTTTTGATGTGAACTGAGCAAAAACTAGCAGCACAGCATATTTCAGACAGAGGAACTCCCGGTGGCACAGTTTATCCAGAAGCTTCAGTGCTTCAGTGCTGTTTAGACAGTCACAGACAGACAAACACAAAGGAACAAAGACTACAAATACAACACATTCTGGATTTGCTGTTACCTATTTTGAACAAACTGTATATATATATATATATAAGGAAGTGTGGGATTGTAATGCAATTTTAACAAAGGTAAAGGTTACCGGGAACAATAAATGATTATTTAGACTGATATGGGCAATATTTACTGAGCTACACATACAGAAGTAGTATGACTCTCTTAGTATGGTGTTGGGCCTCCGTGTTTGCTAATGCAACATGGAGCTGTCTCGGCATGGAGTTGTAGAGGTTCCTAATGGTGTCCATCCCATGCAGCTTGAATATTCTCCCACAGATCCTGAAGGTTTTGTGGTAGGGGTGGAGGTGGAGTGACACCAGGCCTTCTCTACATGTGACGCATGACAACAAAATGTTCATCTTGGTGCTGACCACGGCGCCTCCACACACAGATTCGTTGGTTGTCTCCACTAAGACAAAAGCGGGACTCGTCACTGAAGATGAATGTCTGCAATCGTGGCTGCTGGGTCACTCAGGTACAGTGATAAGGTCCGTCCTTGCTTATGTCACATGCACGACCGAGCATGAAACTTCTCATCTGCATGTCTTACAATGTCAAACCTACCCACCAATTATTCTTTTGATCAGTGTATAAAGGTCTTTTCTAAATATTAAGCTAAAGCTGCACTATGTAACGTTTGGGAATTTGGAGACCTCTCTGGTGGAATTGTGTAATTGCATGCAAAGTACTGCAGAAGATTTTGTAACATAGGTTGTGCTTTTGACCCTCAGATGATTCTGATGACTGGGCATGTGCTGTAAAAGTATTCTGTCAAAACTGTGGAAACTTGCAAGAATGTAACTGCATTATCTAGAATTGTCAGCATATCTTCATCAGTATAATGCTATATTGATAATGGTGTGTGATAATAAAAATGCGCACACACACCGTATTGTAATGTCTTCTTTTTTTTCTCCTGTCCCAGTAACACTATTTTTTAAACATTTTTAACATTCAGACATGCAGGAACTATTCACTAAAATCTGTCCTAATAAAACAATGTAACTGTTTTTTAAGTGAACTTCAAAATGTTGGCAGCCCTTTAGATTGTCAAATTTTACAATGAATGCAGGAATGGAAATGGTCCAAAATCACTTTAAAAAATAAAATCTTGTTCCATTAAAGGCTCAATCTGCCTTTAGTCCAACATGAGAAGATGAAGAAGTAGCACTGCTGCACTGAGGGTGTGTTGTAAACTCTTGGTTATAATGGGCTGCTCCCAGATCAATCATTTAAGGGCAGGTAGCCAAAAAGAGGAAGACTAAACACTGACTGTAGCTCTTAGCAAGAATCCACATTCAGACAAAGAAATTATATTGATTAAGTTGATATTGGCATTGTTTTCCTCTAATGGAGATGCTCTTGGAGAGTAAAGGGATAAAGTTTGATGCTGAACTTGCAACTCATTCTTCTAGACTGGTAAAGAGTGACTGGGAAGGAGGAGGGACTGTGCATTTTCTGAGGATATGTTGCTCCCAAATTTTTTGAGTATGAATTTGACTGGTTGCGGTATCTTACAAGTGGTTCTTTTAACTTCTGTTCTAAGTTAAGAAGGTTTTTTTCATTTTGAAGATATAAGGTTTTGTTCTGGCACTGATATACTACAACACTGTCTTCAGTGTTTGGCCTGACTGGACAGAATACTGACCAGTCAGATCCACACTGATACACATTGATACAGCACCACTCATTCATAAATTAACAATAAATGTGAAATTACTGTTAACGCTTAGAAGCATATCAACGTTCAGAGCTGTCTTTTAGCCTTCATAACATCAGAACAATTTAAGCTACAGACCAATACAGCAGACCCAACACTGATTAGCCTCAGTGTGTAATGTGGGTCAAAAAACCCCTAAAATCCTAAAATTAACTCTCAGCTCTTAGCCATCACTTTATAACAAAGGGTTAAAAAACAGCAGACCCTGTCCTCACTGACCAAGGTGAATTCACCCGCCTCTGAGCAGCCTGTAATATATCTCTAAAAACAATCCACCCACTTTTGTTACATTACCTCTCTGCCTTTAGCCTTTATTTTATACACAAAGGGTTAAAAAAAGTGACACGATTCACACATCAGGGCACTCAGCAGCCCCTGCCCCTCCTCCGACCACCCTTCAGCCACTAATCCAGCTCCAAAACCATCCTGCAACCTGTTATTAACCCTCTGCTTTAGCCTTCGTCTGGCAACAAAAGGATTAGAACAGAGACACAATTCACACATCAGAGCGCTCAGCTGCTCTCACTGTCTGAGTCCAAAGAAATTCAGCTTCAGATTCTGCCTGTATTCCAGCTCGAAAAACACCATCCAACTCCAGCATTTATGTCCATTTAAATATCCTTTTAAATCCCCACTGCACATACTTTGGATTGGAACTTCACCTTGTGTCTCACGCATCGTCTGACTGACTCTGAATCTTAGTTTAGAGCTGATAATCAGAAATGTACAGCTACAAACAGCTGATCACCACAAAACCAGTCATTCTATGACTGAAAGAGACCATGTGCTTCTGCAGGAGAGGGGTGCAATAACGCTGTGGTGGAGTTCCAACACACTGGCCCGGTGCACTTCAGTCTTTTACTCAAAATGTCTAATGTCCTGTCCTAATCATTTACTTTCACTCAATCATAAGCAAATGAATGAACCACCATCAAAGTTCTTGCATCTTCAGCTCACAGACAGAGCTCACACTTGTTTTCAAGACCTGTAGAAGCTAAAATTTACAGAAATATGCAGGTACTAAGTACATAATGACATTTCTGTTAGCATCTACATGTCAAATAATGGCATGTCTGAGTAGTCCAGGGTCTCCTGAAAATAACAACATATGGCAAGCGTGCGTCCCACATAACCTCTTTCTAACTGTAATTGTACTTGACCAAAACACCAAAACAATTACACCAAATTACCCTAGAGTTATAAGTCACAGCTCATTTTAACGGCATCTCACGTTGGCTTGAAATCCATAAACTGCTTTGCAATTTGATATCAATCTGTTTGACGTTTGCAAGGTCAAATAAGGTCAAGTGTGTAATTACAGTTTCAGTTCCTAAGAAACTACTTGTGCGTCTAATCATAAGCCATAAAATAAGGCGTGTACTGTTTACCTTTTACAACTTTGATAAGCACTCATGGTAATCTCAGGCTGGAACTACAGTACACACTGTTTTTTTTAACCTATGGCATTTATTGATTTCCTTGCAGTCATTTTAACCTTGAAAAGAGCTTGCCCTAGTTGATGACGACATCAGCCTGACGAATGTGGGATTGGAGGAAAATAAAAACACCTATCAGCGTTTTGTATCTGTTGATGGTACAGTACGCACCCATGAACAGATAATAGAAAAGTGAGATGTTCTCTGACTCCTCCACTTCATGACTCAAAAGCTCGTCTCACACAGTTGTCATTCCAGTTCCTGCTGTATGTCTCTGGTTCAGAGACAGAGCAAACGTCTTCCATAGGAGTTGATGTCTCGCTCGTAATTGTCGGTGGGTGTGTTTGGGGTTGCACTGTAATTTGCATGGTGCCTATCGTCTGGGTGAGGCTCTGCCTGAGCAGAGGAGCAGTGATGTGGGTCACTTAGGCCTATAATTGCTAGTTCTGATAAACTATGGAGAACTGAGAGGAGATGTCCTTTCAGATACACGGTAGGAGATAATCGTCTAAAAGACACTGAAGACTGCAGCAAAACTGCAAAGCTTGCTTTTGTAATAAGGATCTGGACATTACATAAGGCTGTCATTATATGACATTGAACTTTAGGAGGAAGTGGTTTTCAAAGTGCACCAACACCTAGTCCTTGTTCCTTCTTACTGAAAACGTACAAATGAATTACTGTGGGAGCGTGCACTTCCATACGTGTGGGTATTCATCAAACATATGCCCATAAGGAATGAGCCTGGAACTGGGGTCCATCCACAACAGAACGCTCAGCCTGGTTGGTGTCTATGCCTCAAAACCCCCACCCTGCAGACATGAACACTGAACGCAGCAGCCGAGAGCTTCACCTCCCTCTTCCGTCTGTTTCTCTCTCCCTTCCTCTCCCACTCTGCCGTCCTCCCCCTTTTTTCCCTAGGGCTGGGCCAAACTCCCACTGCAAGCTTGAGCTCCAACTACAAGCCGGTGAATGAGGTGGGGGAGGTAGGATGATGAAGCCACCATCATCAGTTATGCTTGTCTACTAGCCAACACAAGAAAAAGCTGTCCAAATAATTACTGTATGGCTGTGCAGTGTTAATATAGAGGTTAGAAGAGTCGGTTGGACTGTGTTAGCAGTGAGAACTTGTGCAACATCCGATCCTCAGGGCATATTCTTTCACACGCTAATTGTGAAATGGTGGAGGGCGTGAGGTGATGATGCTAGTTTCCAGTCAGCTATGTTGCCTTGGATGACATCTTATAATCAGTTCCAAACCACCATAAGACCCTCACGAGAAAAAAAAGGGGGTCAGCGGAACCCATATAAGGGGACGTTCCAGCGCTCGTTTCCAGTAGGTCACATGTACCTGCCCACTTAACCCTCTGAAATGCATGCCCTTGTTGCGTAAAGGTTGGTGCGTGAGACTCTCTCTGATAATATGACACGGCTGTAAAATAATACGGCTGAAACGTGGATAGCCCTCTGGCTGGGCGCCAGTCGAGTCACACCAACACAAAGATGAGCGTCTCCGTTTTTTTTCTCTCTCTCTTTTTTCCCCTCTTCTTCTATTTTTTTAGTGCAGGCGATCCTAGACAGCCCAACTGCTGCCCTGATGACTATCTTGTTTTATAACCCGTGTTTGCTCGGAGTGAGAATGTGTTGCTGGCTCCGTATGCTGAGCACCATCGCGTGTCTAGCACAGCGGTCTAGCACAATTTGGTGACGCAAGGGGAGCTATTAATATCCCAGGAACGGGATGTACTCGATTCTGCACAAGAGTTCACCCGAGGACAGGCGATGAATAACACGCGTGCACTGTTGCGCTGCGGCTTCGAAGCTAGCAGAAAGAGTTGTGCAGGTTTATAAAGGGTCTGGCCGGGTTTGCTCGTGCGGCTCGACGGTCAGCGTGGACGGGGCGCTTCGCCGCGAGGACAGCAGGAACGCATGCAGTCCGGCTTTGCAGTCCGGCTGGGGTGGGAACTGCGCAGTCCGCGAGCCTCGCCCACTTATGAACCTGATGACCCTCTGCACTCGGATCAAAACAACCCCCAAAGTGTGTGTGTGTGTGTGTCTCTGTGTGTGTCTGTGTTTAATGCATGGGTGCATGGCGGGGACCAAATACCCGCATAATGACAGGACAACAGAGACAATTTGACCTTGTAGGGACATTAGGTTAATCCTCACGTTTTAGTTTAATACATACAAACGAGAATATCCTCTTGAAAAGAGTTGGGATTGAGTTTAAGTGTAGTATTATATAATTAAAGGTGCCATATGCATTTATCCAGCACTTTAAATTGGTCTCTGTTGTCCACACAGAAGGTATGTGGTCCAAAAAGCCCAGATGCGGTTTTACATGCTTACCCCCCACCTCCTTTCAAAATAACCGAGTGATTAACTTTGAATTAAAGTTGTTCATGGGATCCTGTTAAAGACATGGGAGCTGTAGTTGGCTTCCTATTTGCCAGCTTGTTTTGCGAATTTTCCATTCCACCTTAAATGATGCTGCAGTTGTATCCTGGTGCCTGTGAAAACTGTAGTGTTTAAGGTGGAACGGAAGATTTGATTAAGAAGCTGGTGAACAGGAAGCCAGTTTCAGCCTTGTTTAAAGATGAACGTCAGTCATGCCTGCTGACAGTTTGGTTCCTTGGAAAAGGTATGAAAGGTTATGAAAATATGTGGATTTTCATTGTTGTTGCTCTGTTGTCGTATGTAAATTTTGGGGGCGTAAATATTAATGTGTAAAGACTGTTCACGGTATGTCAGGCCCATATACCAAACTGGATCAGACTTCACTTTTTTAAGCACTTTATCTCAAGCATCAGTACTCGAGTACATGGAAAAAGAAATGTAGGCTAAAGTAGTTTTCTGGAGAGTATGTGCTCAAATGAAAGGAATGTAAATGATCCATGGCGATGTTGTCCTGCCAGCATCACAAATATTTAGGCACTTTTTAAAAAAAAAAAAAAGTGAATGTCAGTTATGTGCAAGCCTAAAGACATTCTCAGAATCTAATGTTTATGGCACAGAGTAACTGTGTACAAAACAAAGTCCAAGTTTAAATGTACAGATCAACCCTGCTGCACATAATGATTCCCTGTCTGAGTCCATAACAAACCCTGCACAACTGCAGAATTAAAAGACCAATAGTACTGTCATAACTGCACCCCCATCGCTGTGCCTGAGGTCCAGGGAAAATACACCTGATATGTGATAAAGCAGACATAGGTTTACCTTAACGGTAAGTCATAAGCAAATTTGCTCCAGCTTCAAAGTGCACATTCCCATATACTGAAATCCTGAAATTGTTCAGTTCAGACAGCATTTGCATGTGAACACGAGTTTGAAAAGAATGCCCATTGGCATTTAGCTAAATCACTACGTAGTACATTAAAACCACAAGGGATATATAATGCAGCCCAAACAGTGCCACTTAGGTCATTCATTGCCAATTCAGTTAGCCTCACATGCACAGAATTTTGGGTTTTGCACATCCAGCAGTTTACATAGGGATCTGATCCTAATTATGATTAGTCTTTAAGAAAATGATAGAACCTTTGCTGACATAGCTTCTGGGGGAAAGCCTAGCAGCTAGGTCAAAACAGCCATAAATTCTGAAGTACTGACAGATGGTGCTACCAGCTGCAGTAATCATGGTTTCTTTTTTTTTCTAAAAAAAAAACAAACAAGTTAATAAGTATGAATAAGTTTGAAAGCAATTAAAGTGCTGCATTTCATGTTGAAAGTTTATCTGAATATAGCTGTATGTTAAATATAGGCTGCAGGCTAGTCAAAGTGCAATTACGAGTCATCTCACATTTCCTGTTTAGGGTATTAACAGTCTTGGTACTGTACATGCTGGACTATACTACTATCAGATTAAGCATCAGTACTGCAACACTGGTATCAAGTCAAGTCTTTAGAACTACGGTTGTATGCCAAAGTTTGAGCATCTCTGGTCAAGCTATATAATCAAACAAAATAATCAAACACAAACTATGTCCTGTCCAAACTTAATTATACATTTGGTATTTTATGTTTTAGTGTTTTTATATTTATCCTGTAGATGATTTGTATATGGTTGTATATTAGTATACTTATTTACAGAAAAGAAAAATCATGACTGATGTGAAGGCAGTGGAGAAGTGGAAGACATATCGAAAGTCTTTGACAATCTAAAAAGCCAACGGGATCATTTCAAATCTTTCACAAGAAACTGCAAAAATAGCTCTGGCTTCTAGCAGGTTTATTTGTGCCCATTTCCACTGGTGACTACTGTGTCCTTAGCAGTGTCATGTACTGTTTTTCCCTCTGCCTGCCTGTAGGCATAACTGACTGCAGTCTGGTCCCGTTTTCCAAAAACATTGCTGCATTAAGATCATTTGAAATCACACCAATGCTTGCTGTGCCTTATCATGACGATGATTTGTGTTGCGGCGGTTTTGGAAACCTCACAAATGTTTGTGCCTTTCATGTGGACTCCTGTTGACCCATATCCCCTGCAAAGAAGGCATGTTCATGCATTGACATACTATTGAGTTGCATTGAGCAACTTGCGTCAGAAAGTTGGCCGTGTTGTTTAGATGGTGTAACAGCAAGTTTATGTTATGTGAAAACAGATTCTGCCCCATTAGGATGCCAAATTGCTCAACAACGTCTAGATAAAAGGAAAGAGATTCTGAGGCTTGCCTATAGTATGTTACTGCCATAACCCCTGAAGGCAGGCTAGGGAGGGAATGGTGTAGTTTGAATAGGGAGAGGAAAGTGGCCCTCTGTCCTCTGTGTCGTCTTGGTGAGTTAATGCAAAGGCTGCGGGTCACATGATATGACATAATGCAGCTGAAAGGAGAGAGGAAGAAAGAGAAAGTGAGATATTTCTCTTAACCCTTCAAGGCACATCCCACTCTAACAAGCCCAATGATCAATGCTCTCTATAGAGCTTCTCGTCACAGGCCAACAGATAAGGGGGAAAAAGCAAAAGTGTGCCTGCTCCATTTTGCTCCTTTCAGCTATATTGTAAAAACTAGACAAAGACTTGGCCCGTGGCATCACGGGCAAATGCATTACTACGTACTGCAACTAGCATAGCACATGAAATCACCAAATGTATGGCCTGTTTTATCTAAATTTAGTGACACAGTCTCTGTTAGATATTTGGTTATGACAAATGTGGTAGAAGCAATCACGTCCACCTCCTTTGCTTTAATCAGTCGTTAACAAAGAAAGTCATGAAGATATAAGATTTTAGAAATGGTGGAAGTGCAGCTAGGTTTCATGCCAGTCTAATCTTACACCTACCTTATCACTGTTATTCACCAGTGAGTTCCAGGAACTGACTTTTCACAGCAAACAGAGCGACTGATGATGGTTGTATTGCAGGGAGTGGAAATGACCGTGTGGCACGTGTAACCTGAATATCCAGCTGCAGGGGGGCGTGGGTGGGTGGCTGAGCTCAGGCACTGCTGGGATAACATAGTCTGAACTTGTTTGTGTTCCTTATTGTGACACACTCTGACCCGGCCTTATTTGAATCAGAGGTGCTTACCTGGAACTTAGTTACTAATTAGAGAGTTCAACACTTGATAAGAAACACAAAACACAGCAATAAAGATGACATTTTGATGACAGTCTTTTAAAATGAGATGTATGCAAGTCCTTAAAGAGGAGCTATTGTGCTTTTCCATGATTTCCCCTTTTCTTTAGTGTGTTAAACGTACCTTTTTGTGCATGTAAACAGCCTGCAAAGTTACAAAGCCCAAAGTACATACCAGTTGCCTGAAATGCCTCGCTGGAATCCCAGGCCTTTTCTCTGTTAGAAGTTAACATCATCTTGTAACATAATCCTTGCTGGGTGCCTGAAGAGGGCGGGACTCATGGCAGGAAGCCGCTGTTGCTCTGGTTGACCAATCAGAACAGAGTTAAAGACACATGTGCTCTAACAGAGGTACAGTATGAGAAAAACATTGGATTTGGGGAATATTAAGGCAACGTTCTAGTAGACCATCAAAATAAAATCCTGAACATTGAAAATGAACATGATATATCTCCTTCAATTAGTCCTTTACCTTATGTATTACTTGTACTCCAGGAGAAAGTTGTTGTTATTTCTTCTAACATTTCTATTGCTGTATTTCTTAAACTGAACAAGATATAGAACATTACAGATTGTACATGTCAGGTAAGCATTGGCAATCTGTGAAAACTGATATTACTGTTGTCTTTGCCTCTCAAGACTTGGTACCGAGTGCCTCATGATTCATCTCAAATTACCTGTAAAACAGCAGTAAAATTCCACCCCTTCATTAGTCACAACTGCTGTCAGATGTTAATCACTTAAAGAACCAGCATTTGCTTGTGCCTTTCTCTTATGACAGGAAAAACAGAAGCAGCAAGTAGGATGGGTAATGCAATGACATGGTATTGGCACCCCAAGTGATGCCTGTGCTATATGCCAAGATGATGTGCTGGTATGGCCTTTAGCCAAGTGAGATGTTTGCCCTGGAGGGCATCAGATACAACAATTCAGAACAGTGTGATCCACTCCAGGCATCAAAGTTAGGAATCTATCCAAGGCTGCAAGGGGAAAATATGAGCATGTGGAATGATTGACCAATAATGGAGGCATGCAGATTTGGTTTACACCAAAGGCCAGTGCACTTAGGGAACAGTGGTGCTCAAGTAGACAAAGACACTTGTGGAAAATGGAGAGTGAGTGTGTGTGCGCACGTGTCACTAGGGCACTCCTTTTTCTAATTCTGGTTAAATGTTGTACAAAGCCTTTCGCATGTGGTGTTCAATCTGACTATTCATTTTGTTGCTGTTCTGAAAACAGCTTTGTGGTTTCCCATGCAATGGGTTAAGCTTAGATACAGCTAGAGGAGGCTGGCCTTAGATCAGCACAAAAGGGCAACGTCTGCAAGCAGGAAGAGAGTATTTGCGCCCATGATGGGAAATGAGACATTTCCCAACTCTGAAAGAACAAAGCTAAACCACAAGAAGTAAACAACCTCTGGGTTTCATATATGTCAAGAGCTGTGCATTGACATTTAAATGCTGCATGCTTTCTATTCTACATGAAAAACAACAAGACATCCATCAACAGTGAAGACTTCAGAAATGCCAGAAATGATTAAGTGCTGAAAATGACTAAACTAAGACAAAAAGGACAAAAGCTTCTTTAGAACTGCCATGCTTTCAGCTTTACAGTTAGTACATATCAAGAGCTCAAGTCATTTGCTCATGGGCAGTCACAGCTGAAAGAGGCTGGCCCTTGTTAAAGCAGCATTGCTTTATGACCTTCAGCTCTCTGATGGATGTTTGCCAGTCAGATGGTCGGAACACTCTGACACGTTCTTGGGAAGAGTGCACTCCGTGGGTGCTTACAAGAGACACCTGAAGAGCTGTTTAGTTCTGCTTCAAATGCTTTTCCCAGTAGTAGTCACATGCACAGCCCACACAAGCCAGTGCTATTACAACTACTGAGCACATTGGGGTGGCTTTATGTTTTTATGATGTTTATTTAAGACTATTCTATTTCACGTCCATAGTCTAATCATATATGGTTCAGTGCATTGACAGCATGTCTATGTAAGGGTCTTTAGCTCTGTTTGAACTTAGTTTTACCTAAGGAGATACTGTAATTGAAATGGACATTCCAGCCTGAAACTAGTATTACTGTAAAGAAGCACATGATATTTGTTTTGCATTGTAGTATTCTGCTGTAGCATTGCACCCCCAGCCTGACAGAATTCATGATTCTATACTGTTGTTATGTTTTCATCCATCAGTGTTCTTCCACTACAATACCTAGCAATACATCACACAATCACTGGGAATCAATAAGGTGGTCAACAAATCCTGACCGCTAGCCACTGATCTTGAGGCTAATAAATCCATCTGTGGTGCTAGCTAGCACTGACCTCAATTTGCTGTTTCGCCAGCTAGCATGTGGACATTAACAAATACTTCCACCTTCAAGATACATCATTAAAAGAGGGGGTTTCCTAGTCTGTAAACAAGGAGATGTCAGCCTCATCTGGAGGCAGGCCTAAAAGACATATGAGCTCTAACAGAGCGTTTCAGACAAAGGGTGTAAATACAGATGTTCAGTATAAGAAAATACTGTACAAAAATGTGTTTTGAAGCATGTAAATATCCAAAATACAGCTATGAACTTAGCATAACATGTCTCCTTTTAAATCCTTAAAAATGACATTAAAAAAACTCCCTGTTAAAAACGAATGCAGCTTGAATGGTGTCTTTTTTTATCCAGCATTTATTTTTTCCCTCAAATTCCAGTGATAATGGTGCATCCTTGTGCCGATTAAAGACTCAGGAACCAGGGCCACATGTTCTAGGACAGGGCAGCCTTGGAATAGATGGTTCTACTAGGTGGCGCACATGGCCAGGCTTTGCATTGCTAACGTTATAGCAATCTCCTTACTCACTTCATGGCAAGCTAGTCAGTACAGATGCTGGAACTGGGTTTTTCAGAGATGGTGCTGAGATCTTTGTGAAAAGCTAGAGATAGCCCTTTTTAAGTGCAATTAAAATGATCCCAATTCTGCAGGGCCTTTGGCAAACTCATGCCTGAATCATCCCAGGGAACAGGTGTCAGAAAACTAGTGTTTGATTTAAAACTTCAGGGGCAAGTGCTGAGAACTGTAATAGTAAAGTGAGTCACCTCACAGGAGTGATCATATAGTGGGAGAGATTTCTACCCACAATCCAAATCGTTTTTGGAAACTACTATGTCACGGGCGGCTCAGCTCATAAGCAACAGGCCAGAGAGTTGGTGTTTCACTGTGTGGGTGAAGTGAGAGTTTTTTTACACAGATTACACAATTACTTACTTACTGATGAAGTGTAAATGATTTTAAGATTATCTTAACAACTACTGCAGTGAAGTAACACTGTACCTTTCAGCAGACAGACAGGTGCACATCTCCACATGACTGGCGCGTTACTAGTTCTGATTGCAAATCCAAATACATAAATCTTTTAGCACTGCAGAAAATGAACATTGGGAACTTGGAGAAATGGTAGTAATTTGTAGACAGAAATCTGCTATTGTCTTGTCAATTATGCCTGTCATACTATTGAAGGCAGAGCGACAGGCATTTTTCTTCCTTTTGTGGCAGCCATCTTGTGAAAGAGGAACTGCCCCCTTGTTGTTGTGCTGTCATGGAGTGTGCCTTCGAAGCACCACATGAAACGCAAGAACACCCAGTCCTTGTGGTGAAAGAATATGTAAAGTAATACAGCCAGATGGCCCTCTGAATGCAGTGTAGCCTTGTTCTCACTGAACACCAGGAACTTTCCAGAGAGGCCTTTTGTGCACAGAGCTGAAAGACTACACGCTTTCCCACAGGAGAGGAAGCGCACTGCTGCTGTTAAAGGGTCCACTCAGGTCGTTCTGGTTCTGCTCTCGTTTCTTTTTCTTGCTCAATTTGCCGTTTTGGTCTCTTACTGCTTCTAGTACTTTGAAATTGTAACAGAATGATGAATCTGTGTGATTAGGATTGTCTAAAATGTGTAGAATCTGTATCGCATGTATCTTTATTTCTTATTGCTCCTGGCCTCACAAACCCTCTGCTACTGAAACCTGAACAGCAGATTTGTCTGTTTTTGTATTTATTCTTTAGTTGTATCTTCATTTGATGTAAGGCTAAGAAGTGACAGTGTCATAGATGCACAACCTGTTCTTTGCCATCTTACAGATCATCTCTTTTCATCTGGAAGCACTGTCACTTATGTTCACGTGCACAGTCAGTTCAGCTAACAGCAACAAATTTTAGGGCATCACAGATCTACATGAATGTACAGCTACTACAGTACTGCTTGGCTATGAGTGCTACTCTGTTCTAACAGACTATTCCGTGGCCATGTTTAAAGGGAAAGGGTAGACCTTTTTCCATGGTTGCTCCGTAGTTGTGGAATAGTCTCGTACAACTCATTAACACTGTTTATGCCTTGTCACTTCATGTGATTAGCATCTGAACTGTATACTGATTAAATTTTAGCAACATGCATTTACACTGGTAGTCACACTTGGTAGTCTCTGGTTGGTCAGACTGAAATTGCTTATTACGTGGAAACCAACTATTATTTGTTGATCTGTTCATCCTCCACTGTCTGCAGTTTGTTTTGCACAGTATTGTCTGTGCATATTGCTATTGATCATTTCATCCAGTCCCCAAACGTGTGTACCCCATAATAATCTTCCCGCAGACACAGATTATGTGTGCAGTGACATATTGCATGGGAAGTACTTTCGATTGTACAGGGAAAGGTTTTGGTTGTGGAATGTGTTTTTAAGAGAGACAGGTGCATTTCTGCTGCTGTAACATGTGCCTCAAAACATCTCAGACCACCTCAATAAGTTGTCTCAGACTTACATCTGTTTTATATCTATCTGTCTTGGGTGCATTTACATTTGCATTTGTATGTGTCTTATCCAGATATAACCCTGATACTGGATTAACTGCACAAAGTGACCAGGTGTAAACAGGGTCATTAGGTTCTCCAGTAACATTGTTAAGTCCAGGTTAAAAACCCATTGTTCTTTTTAGCTTATAGCTATATAGTTTTATTATTATAGTTTTATAATAGTTGGGTAAAAAACTATAATAGATTTTTATAGTTGAGTATATAGTTTTATTGTTGAATTTTGTGTGTAGTTGCTACTTTGGTGTCTGTTATATATTTTTTATTATTTTCTTTTATTATTATTACTTTTTTAATATTTTGTTAATAAGTTTGTTCTACTAATACAAATGCCTTGAAACTTTATTTAGTTCCTGTGTATTTCTTATTTTAGAAAACTGTTGGATTGGATTGTACAGCACGTTGGCCAGCATCAGTTGATTTAAAGACACTCTATAAATAAATATAACTCAACTAACTGTGGGTTGTTTGTGTGATTTGAGTTGAAAAATTATTTATGCTGCTTGCATAAAGGTTTCAGACTCTACCAGCTAAAACACTTCTGATTTTTAGCAATGTGCAGCATGGCACTAATGAACATTAACCTGTTGCAAGGCCATGCTTATCAATTGTAATAATAAATAGCAAGTGAGATATCAATTGCATATTATATCAACTCCTTAAAGGGGACCCATAATTTTCAATATTAATTTTGTTTTTGGGATCTGCTAAAACAGATTTTCATGCTTCAATTTTTCTCATACTGCAAATGAAATGCTCTGTCCTCCCCTTACACCCCCAGGATGCGACCAGTTTACTCTGATTGGTCAGCTCACCCACCCTGCTACAACTGGTCAACCGCCAGCACAACATCCTGCTACAAGTTCTGCCCCCACACACCACTGTGGCTATTCCTACAATGGTGTCGCTTCTGATCTTTTAGTTTCACCCAGTGTCCCATCCTGAAAATCAGGTACTAGTAGACTTAATCCACCTTTACAAGTTAGGCTGCAGCAAGTTTTTACTTTTTTTTTTTTTTAGCTCACTGTGTGTTCTGTGCAGACGTGCCAAGCTTGCCAGTAGGTAGACAATTAGGACTGTGTTATGAGATGATGTCACCTTGTAACAGAGAAACAGGCTGGGATTTCAATGATGCATTTCAGGAAGCTAAGAAAAGTGGTTTCTGTGGGAGATAACTTTGCAGGCAGTTTACAATCACAAAAAGCTACATAACACACTAAAGGAAAGGAAAATACTGGAAAAGCACACTAGATTCTTATTATAATAAACAGGGTAAATAGGTTAGACTAATATATTGACTTTATTGCCGTTATTTGGGAATATACATATCCATACTGGTTTACAAGTCTTTGACTCTAAAAGCTCTAAAACACTGCTTTAACACTGTCAATACTTTATCTGCATCATTCATTTGTATACAAATAAGCATCCAGAATGCATAACTATGACATAACTATTCATCATTTTCTTCGATGCTGAGATAAGGAGTTTTAGAGTCATACAGTCCTTTTTTAATCATTTACAATACTGTAATAAACCGCTTACAAACAGGTACAGGAAACAAAAGGATACACGTGCAGCACCTCAGTCGCGCATACATAATACACTGTAGCACCCAGCCGCGGGAGCGCGCTGAATGAAGTTTCTCTGGTACTTTGTGAAGTTCAGCAGGGGCGACGAGGCGGCGGCAGCCAATGAGGCGCGCGGCCGCTGTGACGAGGCTGCGCGCGGACCCGCCCCCAGCATGGATACGGTCAGCACAGAGCGCAGCGCGACACACCGCCTGTCACTTTACACTCAGAGGAGCGGGGCCACCATGGCACTGTACACATCCGAGGAGCCCAAGTTTTTAAACGCCTCCTTAACGGAAGAGCGCGTGTAGAGGCGGAGGAGGAGGATAGCGCGGAGCGCGGAGCGCGAACGGTTCATTTTGGCGCGGTTTAACGCAGGATGTCAGTGTTGCCGAAAAGCCGGTAAGATCGCAAAGTGAGTTTGCTTTATGAGAGCTACCTCCACATCAGCACCACACAAAGAAAGGGATTCCGCGGAGTTCACAGAGTGGCACTCGGATCTGAATGTCCTAAAAGAAACCCTTTTTTCGGGGGGCACCTTTCTTTTTTTCTTTTCTTTTTTGTTTGTTTGTTCTGCGAAATGGAACACTTTGCAGCAGAGTGCCTTGTGTCAATGTCCAGCCGTGCAATCGTTCATGGTCCTAAAGGGAATAGAGAGATCAGACCCGAAACTGCGGCTGCTCCCAGGAACGGAGAAGAGACCAAGGAGGCTCTGGTGAAGGACAACTCTTCTCTGTTCGTGGTGGCCAGGATCCTGGCGGATTTCAACCAGCAGACCCCAAACCCTTTTGCCGAGCAGGCAAAAATAAAAGAGGAGAGCGTGCCAGCAGCCCTAACGAGAGATGATGGAAACTCTGCCACACCTACCGCCATCCCCGCCGACTCTGCCCTTAAACAAAGAGGCAAACGACTGAGGGCTCGAATTGAACAGGAATCCCCTCAGAAAAAGCACAAATGCCACTATTCAGGGTGCGAAAAAGTTTATGGCAAATCGTCCCATCTCAAAGCCCACCTAAGGACACATACAGGTCAGTTTCCACTGCAGCAAGTGTGTGTTTGATTTTTTTCCTTTGTGCACTTAAAGGGGTTCGGGATTTAGGAGAGAACAAACCGTGGATTTACTGGAGGATTGGCTATTTAAACACGGCTACACTGCAACTGTAAAATGGCCCACAATGCCTCAAACACTGATTCTGTTTACTGTATGGAAGAAAGTGATATATGGCGGATTTCCTCATCATAAAGGTCCACTCTTAAAAAGACATTTACACTTCCTAAAACGAAAGCAGGCTGCTGTGTAATTTAACTGAGGGAAGCGGCATCGTAAATAAGGCCACGCCCACTACAGAGACCTATAGCTATAGTCAACAGCAACAGTTCCCCCCATGCTATCCCCCCCACCCCCCTCAGCGCACCGGGCGGGTCTCCACAGTTTCACTCTTTAAGCAAGCGGCTATAGAAGTTGTTCATGCTTTACAGCCACAGTCTATCTATGTTAGCTGTGTTGCTACCGGTCTTGCTGTCAGCCATTCAGTGGAGTAGCTTACGGAGGGAGCGTTTAGTGGTAAACAACAAAGCAGCAGTAGCACCGATACTTCATCACCCACACGCCCATAGCAAGCCTAGAATTCTCCCCAAACCTGCAGTGCTTCTCTTGAAGCCGGTGTTTTTGTATCTAGTTAAGCGAAAAGCTGTCAGGATTGGAAGCACTAGTTCGGTGTGGTTCACTGTACAAAAAGGGGGAAATATCAACGGCGACTACTGCAGCCCAGCCTGGAGACGTCCACACAGGTTAACCGGCTAGCTAACGAACTCTTCGACCTTGCTCCGTGTGCTGGCGCTCCTCGGGATGCAGGTAGACAAACGGAAAGTGAATAAAGAAAGAGAAAGGGGGGCTAGTTGGAGTTATGCAGATGCTTGTCTGCTTCTTAAGCTCTTTGTTGTGATGTGCCACACCCCCGTCGGCCAGACTGCCAGCTGATCTGGCCAGCAACAGACTCAGCTAGATGAGCTCAGAGAGAGGGAGCTGGAGAGCTCCACAAAGAATCTCCTTCCAGTTTAAATATGAAGCTTTTGTGCCTAAATACACATGGATACGTGCTAAACCCAGATGCTGTTGTATAGCTCATGCAGCCATTTGTCTCATAAAATTGGCCGTAATATTTTATAACGTTATCATTAGCCTAGCACCTAACGGAACAGAGTGTTCTACACCACAGACTGAGTAACCCCCTGACAATACAAGGCTGAGCACACAGAGATCTCATAAAGTGGAAATCACCCGACAAAATGGGGTTTTGCTTTGACATGGCTGACACATGCACACGCCCTTTTTAGATGCAAGAGGGAGAGTGGGGAGGATGCCACATGCTGTGCCTGTGTCCGGAGTCTTAATAAATGAAGCTTTCTGAAACTGCTGAAACTCAGTGATGGTTTGAATTCTCGACTTCTTCACAGAAATATCACCAGCATTTAATTCTCCCTCACAGTGATCATATGTGTCCAACTGGACTAGAGCAATGTGGGAGTGATCTAATACAATCATGGCTCTCTACCTGTCTACTTATTCACAGAAATATGGTGTTAAACTCTCTCTCACGGTGATCATATGTGTCCATCTGGACATGAACAATGTAGGTGTAGACACTGGGGATTTATTTGTGCTATCTTTGTTTTGTTTTCCTACTTCTTCTCTCTTTTCTGAGTAGATAAATAATTAAAGTGGTTGCTATTCTGACTGTAATATATATCATATTAACATCTCCACCACACCTATCTCCTTGCTTCTCTGTACTCGTGATTGGTAGGAGGAGCCCAGTGTGTGATGCGCATAACTGTGTGCTCATAGGTATGCGGTCACAGTTATGTGGTCATACTGACGTATTCACTGTTGGGCTTTATGTTTAAGCCCTGTCCTTTCTCTTCTAACTGGGTTATTCTTTGGGTTCCTCACTTCTGATTGGGCCTCGCTTCACTTGCCGGCTTGCAATTGGGTCGTGTTCTGGTTGAATAATGAGTGTTCCGCCTCATTTGTTTTGGTAATCAGAGAATGTGGGTCATTTGAGTTCAACAGTCCAGGCTCAGCCAACCTGCTATGTGCTGGGCGCCTTTTCCTAAGCACTCAGCAGATTTTCCCTCAGTCTCAACCAATAGAGCAAAGAGAAAATGGATCCCTCTCCCAGCTAAACACCACTGTCTAATTGAAGGGGGAACGCAGTGTTATAAAAACAAACGAGGGGAGCCAAGTGAGCCAGAGTCCTCATTTGACTTTAGTAACGCCCTGAACTCTTTGCCGACTCTGGTTTGAACTCTGGTTTGGAACATTTGTCTTCCTGAATCAGAAACTGGGCATGAAGTTCTGTTCCTTTCAGTAATAAAATTTACTTGGAGCTAGGGGTTGCCTCTTTTTAGATGACTCAGTTCGGCTTTGCTAATGTTTTGGATGTGAGATCATATAGGAACTGTCTGTTCTAACACTGTTGGATTTTGCTTGCATTTTGCTTTCCATCTGCCTCTTTGGCATCAGCTCATCATGTCTTTGTGTCTATACATTAGTGGTGTCAGAATTTATGAGGCAGTGAGGGTGGATGCAAGCAGAATTCTCTCACTGCATATATGTGCACAGCATGCCATAGGATGACTGACTGGGAAGGCAAGAGGCACATGTGCTAGCTTGCTGTGACAAGAAGAGGTTTATGGTGGAGCTGGAGCAGATGTACTATTGTGATCAAAAGCTTGCTTAAACCATGTGACGGAGAGCTTGGCTCAGTGCTCTGAAGGAAGCTACAGTACTGTATGCATTGAAATGCAAATATAGAGAGGCCAGTAGTAAAGAGTGAATGAGAATTCTCTAGAAAATGGGGTTTTGTCATTTTCATCAGCGTAACATATCACCATACTGCATCACAAATGGTATAATATCTGTCTGGCTATTTTTATAGGCATAACTATAGTTTTTGACTAAGGCTTTACCAACACATATGCAGACGTCCTTTCAAGTTGAGTCCTTGCACATTACTTGCCACACTTCTAAACCACATGCAATTGCTTGATTGCAGTAAATTAGCCGTTTTAGCTCTTGGGTGTTTGCAGTGTAGTTTTGCACAGTTTGAACCACGTGCCAGAAGTTTGCTTCTCCATTCCCTGCAATTCAGTGGTGACTTGTAGTTACAGAATGTTCTTGATTGAGATAAGGCTATTGGAATGACCTTGGGCTGACCTCACAAGAAATCTGTTGCAGCTTAGTCTGACTGTACCTGGGACTGGCCTTGGCTGAATCATGAACGGGATCTTTAAGCTGTCTTTTCTGCTAGAGCGTTGTTTTTTAAACATCTGCAGGTCTTTCCACAGTATACATGTATCCAAGAACATGCATTCATACAGTTTGTACTGTGCAACATTTGGAGATCATTTTTTGTCCTGGGCAATGAGATATGTGCTGCAACACATAACAATATAACAGTAACAATCAGCATATTGCGTGGATACTTAATTCTCACCCTAACACAAAGGTAATTATGACCTTGATAAACAAAAACAACGGCTCTTCTACGAAATGTCTTTGAAAGAGTAGGAATAAGTAGAGGCAGAACCATGTGAAAGTATGAAGCAGACAAGATGGAGGGGTTTGTGTCAAGCTCATAAATCATATTCATCAGTACACATCGGCTGATTTCCAAAGGAGCATAGCACTAGGTGAGTTTGTAAATATGTAAGTGTGCAGTATGCGTGCATTTTTTAGAACTACCATTCCTTTAACAGGTTAAACCTGATAAGAAGAGGAAATAAGCACTCGCTGTTGCTGTGAAATGGAATGGGTGGGGGTCCATCTGAGAAACACTCTCTTGAAACTCGAGAGTTTCTGTGCAATGACAGGAAGTGACGTACTTGGTAAAGATTGACAAAACCAAGACTGTTGCACTTGTGGGAAATTCAGTGCACACGTGCTGTACTGATACTGCACTTGCTTTCTTTTTACCATGACCTTCTTTTCTCTCCAGCAGTATTTTTTGTTCCACAAAATAAGATGCACAAAACCACACCTCTGTTTTTCTTTCTCTTTTTCTGTGCAGTTGTGCTTTATTTAAAATCTAACCCTAAGATGCCTGGGTTTGAAGTAGTCTGTATGTTAATTGCTAGGCCTGTAGTAGGAGAGTGTTATGATTTTAGCCTGAATCTGCATTTAGTCTATCCTCCAGTTCACAGTTTCATAATTCAAGACTGGTGTCTGTTTGAGATTTCCATTGACAATTGTGTGTCGTAAAAGTCCTCTGGATGATCATGAGGCGCACAAATGTGTTTGATTGGCAAACCCAAGAAGGAACCTCGTGATTGGAAAGAGTGCATGTGGGCCCTGTGTTCCGGGATAATCTCTCCCAGCGTAATCCAATCTGCTTTCCGTACAACTCCGTAATGTCATCGGTGCTTATTTACTGTGCTGTTCAAGACTTACATCAGCAGGACTAGTGTCTCAAACAATGAAGCACAGTGCTTCACTCAAGAGATTCTAGGTGTCTTTGGTCACTCTGAGTTTGTAGATCTCTTTTTATGCGCATATATGATTTGATTCCTGCTTGAAAATGGTACACATAGGTCAAAAGGGTTTTAGGAGAATGCACATTCGGATTACAAATTGGTCATTATAATGCATAGACTGCAGCAGGTTCACGGTCCAGTGTTATTGGACAGCTTTTGTGCAACTGCCTGCATCAGTCAGGTGGGAGTTCCTCCTCACCAAGCTCCTTAACCTGAGCTATGGAAAATGGGCTGGTAATGCCATACATTGACATTAGATTGGCTAAAGCAGCTTTAGGGGGCAGGATTGTGAAAAGCAGTATGTCAGCAAAAGGCAATTTTACAAATTGAAGATCCTGTCACTTATCCCACTAAGCCACACGCTGGCTATTTTGTGATGAGTTGAGTAAGGTCGTGAGGCATAGTATGTTCCATTTCATAATCTCGCTGCAGTATCTATAGAGCCTAATAGGATAAAAGTTCCCCTTTCACATGCTGAAATTGAATAACGCGTAGTGGAAAATACAAGGTTAGCATAGACCAAGAGATGGCTTTGATGAGCTCATATCTCAGTCATGTCTATCTTGGGTACACCTCTAACTCTGACAGTACCATGGGCCTCATAAAAAGGCTCTTCTGTCATTGTGTTCGCTTGGGACAGGCCTCACCAATAATCACTCGCAGCCAAACCCAACTAAAGGACATAATGACATATTTCACAGTCGGTTTGCCTTTCTGTTTGCTCCCTTAACCTCAGTGCTCCTGGAGGCTCCTCATGGCATTGTGCCTTAGAGGCACCCTCAGTGCCACCTGGGGCTTCAGAACAAAAGGCACATGTAACAATGTACATATAACAGTGAGCCCACATTGTTTCTGAAATGTCAGGACACCAATACGATGCACATGTCACATGTGCTATCTTGTGCAGTATGCTCTTGAGGACATTCATGTAGACAGCACATTAATACTAATTAAGGCTATGGAACATGTGTGAAGTCTCAGTGATTTGTCAGGCCTTTTTCCTTTCCTGTGGGCCATCGTGTAGGGACATTTATATCCTGTGTAGCATGACCTGACGCAGGTTCAACTTGAAAGTTTAATAGGTGGGTGTGAGTTGGCCATTCTGGCCCTGCTCTGTTTTCCACCAGCAAACCTGGGAACAGAGCCAGGCTTATGGCAGTGTTGGGCACAGAGTTCGGGGACAGCATCATGTAAGGAATGCTCTGCCCTCTATGACTAATCCCAGTTTCCATTCCACACCTGTGGGCTCCCACTTACAGAACAGAGTACAAAGCAGGGGTGGTGCCCATGGGTACACTCTGACTTTTGCTGACCTACTGGTATATATTGGTGCTGTTTTTCGGGATGGTTGTGGATTGCACAACGGAGTCATAATAATTAATAATAATTTAGTACTTTTTAGGGTATTATTCCACTCTCAACACCACAAACTTATGTCAATGGAGCATCATTTAGCCAGAATTGATCCTATCCTGTGGCGTGTGGAGCTGATAGCAGTGTAGCTAAACTAGCACTAGCACCACTCTGCTGGCTTAGTTAGCACTAACATTTAGCATGTTTTCTTTTGATTGATAGTATAAAACTGTGTTTCTAATCACTTATGTGTTGCTTGTTTAAATGAACTGAAACACCCTAGAAATGGGCTTATTTGGCAGTTGATTAGACAGATGGCAGTTTTGATATATAGTCATACTTTTCAAATGCCACATAACACCTTACAATGCCAGACCCCAAATATTTTATGATATGATGCTGTGATTAAGATTACAGATATTGCCTCTCTGACAGGTCTATACACTTTTTCATGGTATATATAGATATTTATATAGAAATGCAAACCATGCTCTAGTTTAGTACTAGTCTAGGACATCAGTGCCAAAGATGATCTCTCTCTCTCTGTCTGTGTCTCTTTCTTTCTCTCTCTCTCTCTTGCCCCTCCCCTCATGTGAGGTGCTTCAGCCCCATGAGTATTTCATCATACACTCAACCGTCCATTTCCACCCATCCATCACTCATTAAAGCTTTTCTGCTGACGGGAAAACAGCTCTTAGGTTTTTTTTCTGCCAAGATCAAAAAATACTATTTATTTGGCTAAACATCTAAAGCACTAGACGGCTCACTCTATGTGTTAGTTAAAGCTTGGTTAGTGCTCTAGCGGCTTTAACAGGCTATAGCCATGTCCCCCCAGTTTATATACTGTCCTTAACACCACACTAAGCTCATGTATTCTTTAGTTAGCTCTGTCAGGGCTCTATAAAAGCCTTTCTGTTCTTCTCCAACCCCCCCAGCCCTGTGTCCTCTTTCTGCGGCTGCAGGGGTTTTGAGAAAAGGAGCTGCTGAAGTGTGTGTGTTTGGTGGGGCCTGCCCTTCCTCGCTTTCTTGTCTATGGTCCTGGGGTGTTGGTTTCTCCTAGCAGGAAAGAGGGGATCTGGAGTTAGTCTAGTTCTCTGTTTTTTGCCTTCCCAATTCAGAGACATAACAAGGAGCTTATGGACACTAATGCCAAAAAATACATAAGCTTCCTTTACGACAGTTACCTTCAATTAATAAAAAATCATTTGTCATTTGCTTGGCTACTTGATATTTCTGTGCTAGCCGTATTGGTGTGCTAATGTAGGCTAATTGCTGAAATATATAATTAAGTTAGTGTAGTTACCCAAGAGTCATGCATGTACAATTGCATAAGTAGTGATGTATGGGCCCGTATTATAGGCCCCAATGTGATTGCCCCTACTGGTAGTTAAGCCACTGTGCTGATCCACAGAGCCACTGGTGGGGCGACTTGTGCCAGCTTAGCACTGCTTCACTGGACACTGCCTGGGACATGCTGTACAGGGTGGACTCATAGAGGAAGAGGGTGGGGGAGGGGGAGGCTGAAATGCAGGGATCTGCTCTCAATGCCCCCCGTCAATGTAGGTCATTTGTGCAGCTGCATCTGCAGGCAATCTGATTTGCCTGCTCTCTGCAGCAGGAATGACCACTGCTGATGTTCGAGGCAGGGCTGGGTGGGAGAGCCAACGACAAGATAAGACAGCATGGAGAGAGAGAGATAGAGATGTGTACTTCTTTACAGTGCAGCAGATCCTTGGCTGTCTCCAGGCTGTCATATTTACATTAGCTAACGTCTGTAAAGCATTTGACACTTTCCTGTCTAATAAATCTATGAGTGGAGGATCGAGGGCATCTGCGCTCTCTGAGGCGTGGTCATGTGAGGGATGAAAAGGCTCATTCAGCCGATGGGCACTGGCCTTGAGGGGAGGGGTCGCCGTGCTATTTCACATATAGAGGTGAAAAGACCCCAGTCTGTCTGGATGCTGTCTGCCTGCCAGTGGGGGCACGATGGAGAGTCATGCGAGAGGGACTCTGCAGCCCACCTGCCCATGCCAGCGTTTCTGTAGACATAAACAGCTCCTAATGGTAGCAGCTGTCTCCATGTCCTTAGTTAACCAGGGTTAAAAAGATTAGCCCGCAGGCTGCAGCAAAACAAGCCTGCCAGGCATTTTAAAAGTGCCCTCAAGGCCATAGAGATGCTCCACTCCAGCTAATTGATGAGACTAAAGTGATGAGATGGGCATTTCTGCGAAACATGCTTCTTTATTGAGAGGAAGAGAAAGCTGCAGGACTGTGTGCCTGGCTCACTGTATGCTATGTGCGTGTTTGAGTGTTGTAGACAGTAGGAGGAGTGAGTTATGGTTATCACGATTGGAAGTCTGAGTGAAATGGCTGACAGTGGAGGCCCTCCCACAGCACAAGGCTGATGCTTTTATTCATATCCTGACTACTAACACCACACGCCAGCCTTTTGCATTTCCATCATAGACAAAAGAGGATAATAAATTAAACATATCTTTTTGCCGCTATCTGGCCTTTCAGCAAGCCCTGTTCAGTTCTGATTATTACACCTGGCTCGCCCATATGCCTTTGTTCCACCCACTGCTCGCAGTAACATTAATCCCCAGTTTCTCAAAGTCAAGTGAGTGAATGGAGACAACAGACTGAAAGCCTGTAATGACGCACTGGGCTCTCTGTGGTTAGACAGACCCCTCCTCCACATACCCATTCACATTTGCACACACACAAGTTTGCACGCAAGGTGTAATGTCCTTCTGTGTTTTTTTTTTTTTTTTTTTGCCCTCGCTCTGGGCTTTTTTTAATCTGGGTCAAATCGCTCAAGGATCTTTTCACTTTGTCAGCAATGTGCTCACACAACTCCCCAGGCATTTGTTATTAAATATATGTTGTATCTAGCATTGATGGTTCTGTGGTGTTAACGCTCTCCATCTGATAAATTGGAGACAGTTGTAACTTTATTACAAGCCATCCTTGAGCCAGTGTTTGCGGTTTTTGGTCTCCACGGTGTATGTGGCCACACTGAGCTCACTTCTTGGCACCCTCCATTAGATAGCGGGTGTGACCCACATCTCTCTGCTGCCGTGGTTTTTGGACAATAACCGCGCCTACTCCCGTGATGTCTGGCTCTGATGACTTAGCAGTGAGTGAGGTAATAGAGCTTAGCACTGCAGAAGTGGTAGCAAGGAGCTCCTCCTCTGCTCTGATCTGGGAACAGCACTGCACTGTCTTCTGCTAATGGGGTGCATTTGGGCAGGACAAGACTGGTCCTGGACCACAGCAAAGAGGCTGCTTGTATCCTGAGCCTGAGTCTGGCTGGGGAGCAGCTTCCACTGCCCTCATATCATTAACCCACTGTGGAGATGCATGGCTGGCTGGCTTCTTCCTGGCCCTCAGCCATAGCCGTAAACACAGGAATAAATTACATACCTCTGATGAATGCAACCACTACATTTGTGCTGCCATTCTAGGCCTCGTGTTTGTCTTGGTCTGCTACTGATCTTAGCGGGCATGCTCAGTGGAGCTCTGGATGCGGTAAGTGCTAGGTTGCTAATTCGGTCTAACCAGTACTCCATGTGATCCTTCATGCTGACCTCATGACAGCAAGCCCCTATTTTAGAAGTATTTATTTTAGTCATAGACATGTTACTTTATCTCAGATCCATACAGAAATTGCACTTTTGGCAAAGTCTGTTTGCTCCAGATCTAGGCCTGTGTCTCCTGTACAAATCCTAGCCATTGCAGAACATAGCACAGAGCCAGCCTTAGGTCTGAATACTAAGCTTCAGCCAACCTCCTGAAGCCCTGGTCTTATTTTTGCGTGACTAGTGACTGAGTGATGTAAGGCTGCAACGGTTGGTTTAACACAGTGTCTGTTTGGTGGGCTGGAGGGGGAATACACTTGTCTCTTTCTCATTGTCTTACTAAATAGGTCCTCTCAGTGGGAGCTGTTTCCCAGGCGACAATAGCTGAGGGGCGACTAGAGAAGTTTAGACTGTGGAAAAAGCTCATTTCAGAGCACGTTTGAGGGGCATCTTCAGATATCATGTGTGTATATCCTTCAAGCAAGCACAGCGTGGGCTGGGAAGTGCACTTTTATGAGGCTTATTGTGCTCAACACTCAGGAAGGGTTCATTAGACGTCCCACTGGTGGCTGTCTCACTGCCTTACCGACATGAGTCTCATGGCTGAGAAGGCTGTAGGAATTTTATCTCGCTCCAAGGGATGCTGGTAGCTCTTGTTGGAACAGGTGACCGACATTAAGTCTCCTAGATCATCATTCAGTCTGCTTTAGTGTTGCTCAGATATAAGGCTGATCAGATGTCTGAGGAGCAGGCAGTTCTCCTCAAAGAGCCTCTTTCCAGCTTCACACTCAACTGTCTCAAAGCCCATTCAGTTAAACTGAGGCTCCTCTTCAACACCCCCTTCCGCCCACCCCCGAGTCTTTTCCATGCAATTAAACCGTGGACTTGTCACGCATTCATGTGCGAGCGAGGAAGAACAAGAGCCAAACAGTTTATTTACTGACCTAGTGGCACTGAAAGGGAACAGTTATGTAAGTCTGCTACCTGTGACATAATCGTATCTCCTCAGAGGGACAGACACTTGCTGCTCAGTTCGCGGTGGTACTGGATGTGTCCGCGAGTGACTGTGATGTAACTGCAGCTTGGGGTAACTGGGTCACTGTGTTCGTTAGTGCAGAGCTCAGAACCAAAGCTCTTTCCTAATTACTAACCCTGCGTTTCTGAGAATGGCAGGGGCACGCACTGTTCTTTTGGCACCATGCCAGAGAGAGTGAGCAAGAAAGACAGAGAAGTCTACTGGCAGCCTCTGACGTCAGACACCCGCAAACGCAGGCCATGCGGTAGAGCGTTACTTGCCGATACCGACACCACAAGCACCCACCTCTAGTGGAAAAAAACGGAAGACAGTGCAGGGAGTGGCTAGGAGGGATGTACTTTGTGCAAATTCGCCAAGTCATGGCCGTGTGCTTGGAACAGGGCTGGCGTGGCACATTTCCATGCTTGTGGCTTCTCTATTGTTTCCATGTCGAAACAAAAGGGGGTGTTTTCAAAGACTCCCCCAGTGTCCCCCGGGTTTAAGTCCTGTTGCCCTAGGGATTCCTTAGCCCCCCCGTAACCATATTGTCCTTTCTCGTTAGTCTGTAATTCGCACAATGGCAAGGATTACCCGATAAATGATTGGTGTGTTTGTGGAAATGTTGCTTCATGTCCTCGTGGTCACAGATGGACAGACAGGCAGGAAAGCCCTGAGCCCAGCAGTTCTTCTGAATAGGCTGCTTGCTCTTGTTTTAGAAGTGCGGTGACGCAGCGTGGCACGTTTGTCTGGAAGTTTCTCTTGACTGCACACGTGCAGGCTCCCTTTTCACACTGTCCTCAGAGGACTGTTCTGGACAATCACCATCAACAGTACAACAAAAGTTAGCAGCAGCCATATCTCTGTCTCGCTGCTGTCAGAACAAAACATTGTATCTCCAAAATGATACATTTACAGGAGAAGAAAAAAACATACTTTACTTTTACGTCATTAGAACCAGACCGTTTTTCCAAGTAATTTTGGGCCATTTTGTTTGGTTAATTCATTATGTCCATTCAGGGTCTTCAGATCCTGCAGTTCCATCAGCACTTAACAATGGTTACATTTTCTCTGTGCATTGTACTGTTGCACCTGGCTGTAATAGCAGTCATTGTAGGCCTGCTCATCTTTCTTAAAGCCAGTGAAATATTTATGTTGTTGGATCTTCTACCCTTGCACCGGAGCTACTTGAGGACACCTCTAAACTGTGTGTGCTTTTTAATCACATTGGCTTCAATTAATAACATGCAAATTATAAGTTATTTGTATCTTTGCTGAAGCCGAGTGACTGGAAAAGCCTGTGAAGTTCCACGGTGCTGTTTCTTTAAGAACTGGGCTAATCTTAGATTTGGTCTATTTATGTTTATATTCCAAGATGATGGTAAGATCCAGGATGTTTAAATGAGGTCAAACAAGAGAGACCCTTTCGGATTAGTTCGAGTGGGTGTGTAAGCGATGAAGGTTACAGAGGGGGGAGATTGATATTGTTGTTTTGTGTGGATGGAAGTTCATGTGTATGTGTGGCAAATGAGAATCAGATGATGGCGTGTTTGTGTAGGAATGGGAGCTCCGAGACTTTATTTGCTCGCCTCTTAGCTGACGTGAGAATGTGGGTGTGTGGGGCCCATCATATTTCTTGCATTGTGTGTTAGTACTGTACCAGTGAATAAACAAGAATGGGAAAATATGTAGCCTTACAGAGGTACATGAGGTGCATGAGCGGTTTATGTGGATTGTCCTGTTTGTGAGCATAATGAGTTTTTAAGAGTAGCCTGAATGGCCAAACTCTGTTGTTTGTTTCATTCTATGCATAGCTTTGTGAGTATGCGTGCAAGTGTACACCCATTAGCTGGAAGCGAGAGGGAATGGGGTACTTCAGTCAGAGTGTCTGGAAGAGCAGGACATTAACTCAGACAGAGCCGGTCTAGACTCGCTGTGGTCGGTGCACTCCCCTCTTTACAGCTATTTTATGGTGGGGGAAGGGACCCCAATGTCTGCCTTAGGAGTCTCTCACATAAATCTGGCATCATATTGTCATTTTGGTTTACCATTTTTGTTACACCATCGTAACTTCTATTCTAATGCATGATAATGATATTTTGGATCATTTCTATTGATCACTTTCACTATTCCATAATCACATAATGACAAAAGCAACATTTGCAAATGGTGTACAAACAACCCACCACCCACCACCAACTACCTACCCCCCTGAACACCACTCCACCCAAAAATAAATAAATAAATAAATAAGCAATTAGGAGGTTCTGATATGGCATGGACGATTTATAATTAGAAAATGTTTAAAATGGCATATGGTTTTCCATTGCAGTCTTTAGGGAAGCCATAAAACAAAGGCAGTTGCAGTGGGCAGTCTGGTCCACTTGCATGCTTTTTCTGCTTTGTCCGGTTTCCCTGTGTAATGACTCAGATGGGCATTCTGCCTCCTTTCTTTTCTCCTATCATTTGCACTTCAGCACCCTCCAATCACGACATGAACACATACATGGGCTATACGTTGCAAAACAGCACTCTGTTTTTAAAGCAAGCCCCAGTTTTGCGTTTACACCACACAGGTTAGGAGAACTGCTGTGTAAAAAAGCTGGTAAAATTAGAACCACGGCTCCTGCTATCGCAGGGCAGAAAACCAGTGACATGGAAGTAAAATGAATGGTGTATCAGATACATTTTCACGGCTTTTCCGTGCGGGAAGCTGAATACAGACAGCATATGCAGTTTCCACATGGAACTGTGAGGAAACCACACCAAGATATATAGGCCCATCTGGGTTTGAGTAGATTTGTGTCAAAGCCTACTTTTATTGCCTGATGGAGGAGATGGGGGGGAAGGGTATAATTTCCCCATGCGTGGAGTCACTAATAGTTACATGTTGGAACAAGAGCAGGGTAGTACTTTAAAGATCTTTAGCATCTAAAACCCGCCTAATTAGACTGTGTCTGGCTCCACAGCATGTGCACGTCTAGAGAAAAATGCTGCTTTGCTTGAGTCTCCATGGATTGTGCTTTTGCGTCAGCCCTAAAACAACTGTGGTGTGTTTAATCCCAGCTGATGCGAGTTTGTGTATTTAACACTGTTGGTGCTTAATACAACATACGGTAGATGGTATATGTCACATTTAAAGTTTATGTATTGTTTATTATTCTAATTATTCTTCAATTAGCGTGATGCAAGTCCATTGGCACATATGGCTCATTTGTAATGCAGTGCATTCCTGTTTAATGTTTAGGGCTTTTCAGCTAGCTTAGCGGTTGTAAAAACAACCTTTTTTCCGCAGGCGTTTCTACAGATGGATGACCAATGGGAAAGGGCCAGTGCATTCTCTGCAGTGCCTCGCAAAGCAATGAAAAGCATTAGGGTCTTTATGGCTGTATGTCAGCCATTCATTTGTGATCTAAATGCGGGTTAAACCCTCAAGTGTCCTGCCTGTGAATGCGTTCTGCGTACCATATCATTCACTGTGGTCTACCGTTGAGTCCTTAAGTTAAAGCTAAAACAGAGTCTCTGGTGATGCAGTATTACTTTGTAGAGAGAAAGCTCAGGTATACAAAGTGGCTATGCATTTCTGGATTCAGGGTTGCCGTTAAATGCTGACCTAGGAACTCCTTATAATATCCAGTCCTGATCTAAAATCTGACTAAATCAGGCTTAAATCAGAAGAGCACTTGGTTAGTAAATCTTGACTCTGTTCTACTAAAACGAAGTCTGCAGTTGCTTAATAGGGGCCATACTGGATACAAAAGGGCATGGCCGGACTCAGCTGTACTGAAAGAACCCATTGTCCGCATAAGGGTTGGAATAACAAAAAAAAAGTTCACATCAGTTGGCTCAGGCTCCGCTGTTAACTGCTGTTAGTGACGCATGGTAGAGTTGATGACTTGTGGCCCCCTTAACACCTTTGTTCTAGACTCGGCAAGCTCCTGAAACACTATCGATTCAACATGGGCTCACGTTTTCAATAGAAGCAAACCAAATTGAACAATGTTTACTC
This sequence comes from Semaprochilodus insignis, assembly GCA_034552555.1. NCBI lineage: Eukaryota > Metazoa > Chordata > Actinopteri > Characiformes > Prochilodontidae > Semaprochilodus > Semaprochilodus insignis. The sequence goes on along the minus strand of CM067474.1, from coordinate 50,270,958 downwards.
AAGCCAAACAAATGTGCAAGATTGGAGTACTTTCTGTGTTTTGAAAACACTTCCTTTTTGCATGCGTATTATGATCTTAAGTTGATTCTTGTACTCTATGTTGGAACCTGTAAAAATGTTACAGGTGGTCATTAAGAAAGCCATATGGTTTCAAGAATGTTCTAATAAGTTATCAAAGTTATCAAGGAATCTTAAGGATGTCTCATACTGTAAATATTAATCAAGAGGCTGATAAATTGATGTACAAATATGTTTATAGTGTAAGTTCTGGAAAAATACAATGATTGATAAATAAAGTGTAATTGGTTGTGAAATGGTACACTGTAGAGATTTTTACAGACTCTTTAGTGTGGTTGTGATTAGAATCAGGGGGCACGATGTCTACAGTGCAAATATGGCCATTTTATGTACTCTTCAAAGTGACCTGTAAACCTACACCTTTGAGTATTTGTATGCAATGTTGATGATAATGTGATAGTGTTGAATAGTGATAAATCTGAAAACAAACAAAAGAAAGTTTTACCTCATAGTACCCTGTATGTAGATTTTCACAGTGAATGGGTAAAATAAACACATGTTATAACCCTGTAATAAACTACTAATAAAATAATATCTGGGGTGTATGACCATCCTTATGTAAATAACTTAATGTGATGTTTCTGTGATTGCAGAGGCATAAAACAGTTCAGACATACAGGTCCTATCACAAGACTGTCAACAGTTCTGACTGTATAACTCCCCTAATGATCATATCTTAATCATTTTTCTGTTTTGAAATACATATGGATTTCCCATTTTAAAAATGTCTTATTGTTCCTCCATTAAACGTTAAATGTCTGTTTTATAATAATTCAATTGTCGCTGTATATTATTATGGATATCAATAAATGAATATTGTAGTTCTCAGTTATGGACATTGTGTTCTGTCGGTAATAGGAGAATGTGTAGTGGACACTAGTGCTACCTAGTATATACATTACAAAGTTAATGTTGTGTAAACATGGTGGTTATATGTCTGAATGTCTCTGTTGGAGTTGACTAAATACTGACAGCTGTTTGTGTGTGCGTGTGTGTGACACAGGAGAAAGGCCCTTCCCCTGCACCTGGCCCGACTGCAGTAAGAAGTTTGCGCGCTCGGACGAGCTGGCCCGCCACTACCGCACCCACACAGGCGAGAAGAAGTTCGGCTGCCCACTGTGCGACAAGCGTTTTATGCGGAGTGACCACCTGATGAAGCACGCCCGACGCCACTCCGACTTCCAGCCGGCCATGCTGAAGAGGCAGCAGGGGGCTACAGGAGCTGTTGGAGGATGCAGCACACGGCCGGGCTCCCTCAGCGACTACAGCCGCTCAGATGCCTCCAGCCCCACCCTCAGCCCCACCCTCAGCCCAGCCAACTCGCCTTAAACCCGGCCGCACTTTCTGCCCTCTGCCCCTGGAGCTCCAGGCTGTGTGTGTGTGTTTTTTAATCCTCCTCTTTCTTTTCTGTCGAAAAATAGTGGTGTTGCACATTTGTTAGCGGCCACCTACTCTTTGCTAATCCCTTTGCTTGCTGTGGTGTACTCTACTGTACATAACCGCTTCCTGTAGTGCAATTTTCTCGTGCAACTCCATAAAAGAGAAAAAAAATCGAACACAGAAAAGAAAAAAAATGCCTTTCCCAGATGGCAATATTTACATTACGAACCATATGTCTGTATTTTTATAGCCTCTGGCCGTGGCCAGTTTTCCATTGTGTTTTTGTTTTTCGTTCCTTTCATTTAATCAACGCGGTTTAAGTGAACAAAAAGTAGACAAATTTGGCAGGTATACAATTTTTTTTTCCTCCTTTTTATTTAAAAACGGGTGAGGGGGAGGGGCGCACACACCTCAGGATTCAAGACAGTTGTTTTTTTTTTCTTCTCCTTTAATATTCACCTTGACTGCACAATACAAGCATCACTTTACTCTGAAATTCAACAGAGGTTGAATTTTGTGCCCTTCTCAGGGATGGCCTCGTTAGCTTGAAAGAATGAACACGATGAAGAGAAAACATACATAAAAAACAGCCTTACACTCAACAACAAAAAAAAAATTGCACTCTTCCTTTGTCATTTTCTGTTGGTTTTCACATCAAGGGAAACTAGCACTGGGTTTAACAGTCATTCTCAACTCAACATTATTATTTGATTTGTCTGTAAGAAGTGGTACAACATGGGGGGGACTGAAAGTGAAAGAATGGAGTGAAAGTTAATGTGTCTTTGAGACTGGAAAGAACTCTTTTTGTGTTCAGCATCACTATCTCTGAAACCCTTTTATTTTTTTCCCTCAACGCTGTGGATGTTGTTCCTGGCTGGGTCCTGATTTCAAAGGGAAACCTTACATTTTGTGAATGTAGGTGATGAAACCGCCATTACGTCGCTCAGCCTGCCCAATAAAGGAGGGTTAGATCCCAACCGCTCTCCTGTACAGGACTGAAGTAAATCCCCCTAAAAATGCGGAGGATAAAGTTTCAAAGCAGCTGCTTTGCACCATAAAGACTGCACATGTATCAACTTCAGGGTTTTTTTTCTTTTCTCACAACAGTACAGGTATATAACACACCCAGGAAAGGACTTTGTTGGGATCTCTTTGACTCACACTCGAAAGAAAACATGAAAGGAAAAAGCACACGAGCAGAAACCACCAAAGACTGAAGTGTGAAGGGGAGAACAGGAAAGGGTTTTTTTTTATTCTGCTGGTGATATCCAGAGGTGGGCATGGGGGAGGGGGATGTTGGCAGAGTCTCAGGTAACGGCAGACGCCCTGGCCCGCTGCCCCGCGCCATGCCCCGCCCCGCTGTGGCCTGCCCGCCGCTTTGGAAGCGTCCCACACAGGGCTATTCATAGCGCACTGAAGAAGAGAGTGGAAAGCCACTGCAGTAGAGCTGTCCTCAGCCTGCCTCCCCCTGGAGAGAGGCAGACAGGGAGCGAGAGAGAGAGAGAATGGCAGATAGAGAGAGGGAAGGGTAGGGAAAAATGGAGAGAGTGATTGAGAGAGTGTCTCCAGGGCCTTTCACTGCAGGGAGGCTAGCCCTGGCAGGCTAAAATGTAGGCTGGACCATTGCAGGTTTTCTGAGTGGAGTAATGATGTGTTCGGACCCATACCGTCAACTTGTAAAGTCTAGGAAATTGTCTTGGAACCAAGTCGTGAATACAGCTATTATTGACAGCTGGTGAATTTATAATAAGAACAGTGCATATTGTCACTGTCATAACAAAACTTTGTCTCTCCAAAATGATGGCAAAAATTTAGTTGCTAGGTTTTTATATAATACAGTAACAGTATACCCACTGAGTATCCAAAAGTGTAGAGGCTGGTGATCACGACTTGCCTGAGCTTACCACTTGTATTTACGACAGTCTTTGTGGTAAATTCAGAACTTTGCAGGTTTATGAGGACTGTCCGGACACACCATAAGTTGGAGTTTTGCTGCATGGCTAGGCCAGTGGTTACAGAGCAAAGCCTCCAATTAAGAACAAAAGCAGCTATCTGCAGGAGGCAGGAAAGAATGGGCCCTACCCGGGGATCCAGATAAAGACCTGGGGCTTTATCATAAGCTGAGCAGTCCAGCGGAAGAGACACCCAGTCAACTCTCCCTTATGGGTCTCTCAGTCTAACACACCCCTCAACACACCCCTCAACTCCCCTCTGTACTGCTCCCCTCACTGTTCACCCCCTAAGGGAAGAGAGAGTGTCCCACCATACACCACTGTGTTTTAAAAGGGTATGGTTAAGGGCGCTCTTCTGGCTGGTTGGCATCCAAAATGTCAGGACATTACGTTTTATAATACAGGAAAGCAAAAGCCAAATAATGGACCATGAGAATGATTACGTTATCACTTAAAACGAGTATGTTTAGCATGTCTGGCTGGATGTTATCTAAAGTTTGGAGGGAAGCATCCTGCTAATTTTACAGTTGTTGTTCACAGTGAACTTTACTCAGATCCATTTTTCCTCTTTCTCTGTAAGACTGACCTGTATAGATGCGAATCAAGCAAATTAGCGTTTGTCTTTGCAATGCATCAGGCTTATTTCAGTGAACTCGGGAGGCTCCTGACAATGGACTTGTTACATGTTGTTAGTATATCCAGACCTCTACATTAACTTCTTTACTGTTGCGGATGCACTGGTAGAAACAGTCAGTGTTGGCGCTAAACACATTACCTCAGTATACCATTATAGCAGCTGCTTTCAAACTTGATTCTCTTTTCAAAGGGGCTTTTTAACGCTCTTGTGAATGCCGCTACCCTAATTTATGCAGTAATGCACACATATCATTTGAGTAAACAGTGATTTGCCGTCCTTTGCTTGCTGTAGCCTGGGAGGATGAAGAACCAGCGTGAGAAAGTGGTCTTATGTTGCTACAAGCCATGCCTCATAGCTATACCTCATCAGTTCAGGCCAGAGGCTCTCTAAAAACCTACCATGAATTGAGGCACCACTGTCTAAACTACTGTGGCACTGCCTCACACACACTCACGTTGACATGCTCATGCTCGCACACACAGATGCACACCCTCATTGACCCATCTGCACACACACTCAGACTTGTCAAGCAACATGATTTCTGTTGTCCCTCTATCACTTGTCATATATGTGCTTGTTCAGCCTTCTGCACCCACTGGGGGTTGTAGGGGTGCGTGGGGGTCATTCTCCTAAAGGCTGAAACAATGCGAGAGCTGTCTTCATGGGGGCTCACAGTGTGTTTTTTTAAGCCTGGTTTTGGCTGTGCTTTTCCTGGTCCAGTAGTTAAAGTGGTCTAGCACAACAAGATAAGTTATTGAGCTTGGTTTTAGCTGTGCTTTTCCTGGTCCAATAATTAAAGTGGTCTAGTATAACTAGATAGCTATTATGTTATGAGAGTTTTTCCATTTCCATGCTTTTGGCAGATGCAGTTTTCCAGGGCAACTTAGAGTTTAATCACATTACAAAAGTATGTGAATGTAGCGTTAGGAGTCCTGCCCAGGGGCGAGTGGTATGTCATATAGTAGACAGCAGTGACACTATGCTAACCACTATTCAGCCACTTATAACTGTCATTGAAGCCCCACCTTCACCTGAGTGGTCAGCACATGAACGCCCGTGACGCAAGCTGCTTAAACAAAAGGCAGCTGACAGCCGGTCGCTTAGCACAAAAAAGCCAACCAGTGTGCATAAATCAGGAGGTGTTTTGTGCACAAACACAGCCAACAAAAATGCACTCTTTTATTGAACACAATCCAACAAAAAAGTACATTGGTTGGCAAAAAAACATGTACAGTGTGATCACCCCTAACTCTTGATTTCCTTCCTTTCAGCTTCTCTATGGCTGCTGGTGGGATATATGGCAAAACATTATATCTCAGCAAATGAAAACATCTAAGATATAGTGCATCATGTACATCGTTCTATCAGGTGATAATGCTTAGAACAGGCATAATATTTCACTTACAGGAGTAAGTTGAATTTTCTTAAACTCTCATTCTCTTATTAATCTCATAATGAGAAACACTGTCCACATGATGCTTTCATTTCACAAGATGTCATTTTGCAGTATAGCTGCAGTGGGCTGTGGAAACTGCCCAGCTGGGGATGCAGTGTTCCCGAGCAGCAGGAGCAGGTGGAGGCCCTGTGAATACTGGGCCTTGTCCCTCTATCCACCCTCCCTTCCCTTCCCTTCCTTTCCCTTTCCCCCGGGGCCTCTTTGCCCATGCCTTTCAAATGGGCGCAAATAATCAAGGCTTTCTCTCTTCCCTCTGCCTAAAGAAAACACCCCTAATGAAAGTAAACAGCATCACAGAAGCATTATTCCTGCAATAAGACCACATGTTAAGCTGTCTCGCTACTTAGATAAACTGCCATGTCCTCCCCTTTATACTGATTCCAGGAGCGCAGCATGACATGGATTCCACTCTGTTGCAGCCAACACTGGCCAATAAAGTTACTAAAGTACTAATTAGCTAAAAGGCATTTACTCCTCACCTCTCATTGATCATCCCACAAGAGATGGTGAAACCTTCCCATCCACATCTGCGTCCATATTCTTGTCATTAGCCAGAACCATGCATTGCAGTAGATTGGTCATCTCTGAGAGCTCCTCACTGCTGGTCAGTGTTGAGTGCTTTATAGGGGACACTAGTTCTCCTCTTTTTGAGGAATCTCCATTCCTAAACTGTACTCCTCCCAAAGCTAGTAGCATGTTCAAATGACACCAGTGGCCCTTAAGAGCCCCGAAATGGTCCCTCAAAGGGCATCCTGGAGGTAAAGCATTGTTTCACCTTTGAGGCACTAGTGAGATAATGTGTGATAAGGAAATGCTCGGTTTTGGTCAATGGAAGTGTGTGCATACATAGTCACGAGTTCGTGTGAAATACATGTAAAGGAATGCTTTTTTTTTTGTTCCTCATTTTCACTGTTCTGAAACTACTTGAATCAGAAGCGAGACCATTGAACACAGATTGAGGCATGTCTAGGGTAAAACTGTACTCTGTCTTTGGCTAACAACTCAACTTTCACGCGAGTTAACGTGTGATTATGGATATATTCATCTGGCTTTGTTTATTTGTAACATATGTTTTTTTTTGTTTAATTTTACTTCTCTAATTGTAATGTAATTATCATTATTTTTTTCTTATTGTTATTATTGTTTGACGTTTTAATCTCAGTCCACTGCAATGAAGCTTGCTCCATGCTATAGGTTTATAGACATTAAGAGAGGTAAAGCCCAGCAGTTCCCTCTTTATACAGAGACACTGAATGCTCTTTGTTTTAGGCAGGATATAGCTATATAATCTCTCTTTTTAGTAAGACTGGTTGAGCTATGGAGAGAGAGGGTTGAAGAAGGGGTGAAGTTGTCAAAGGGAAATCCCTTCTTCCCAAAAGCACCGTATGGGACTGATGTCATTAGCTTCATTTTTCAAATGTTGCATCATGATAGAGACCACAGCATTGTGAGTAGGTAGCGTAGTCTCATGTTATTTTTTATTAATATTATTGTTATTACTATAGTTACGTTTCCATTATTATTTACTTGGTTAGAGATGTAAAATTACCGCCATGTTATCCGATTATGTCTTTCCGAACTCATACCTCTACAAAGAAACTGAACTGAGAAGGTTATGGATGAAGACGTATGAAGTATTTGGGGGAGGGGATGGGGCGGGGTTTGGAGTGCATATTTAAAATAATGGGCCAACTGTTATGGCAATATTTAAAAGTATCTTACTCAAAATGTCAATTTGAAAAAGAGCAAATAACAAAATGATGAATTAGCAGTGGGTTTCGTTTAACCACAGGACTGTCCTGATAATGAACATAATTTATTTTTTATTTTCTGGAATGGACAGAAGTATACTAATCAGTTGAGGATATTTGGATTGAAATTTAGTTCATGTTTGTTTTCTTTTTGGATAGCACATTAGGGTTTGATAATGAGTGCCAAAGGCATTAATATTGTAATTCCAGTAAACCCCTTTAGATAGTTCAAAGCATTTACCATAGTTGATGACATTAAATAAATAACCTTGTACAGTTTTCTAAGAGTGACGTGTTTTTAAGTATGTGTACAGGATTGAATGATGTGCATTCACAAGTATTTTTACATTTGTTTTCCCTTCTTTTCGTGTGCTCTTGATGTACTTTTGTTATTCTTAATTTGTCTTGGTTGTACAATTTGGAACCTACGTGGTCAGAAAGCCTAAACTCGTGGACGTTATATTCATGCGTGAATACCCAACCATTCCAAAGGTTTGCAATTGCATTTGCTATAAATGTGCTGCTTGTATCAAACCAATGCATTGAAGCTTCATTAATTTTATGTATTTATTTTATGTTCTCTATTTTGACTGTGATGTATTTACTGAAATACATTTGTGACTAGTTCATTTGGGTACTTTTCTTAACAATTTATCCTTTATTTTCTGCCATTTTGTAGAGTTGCTTCCAGTTGTTTATACTATGCGCTTGTTCTATGTTGGCTGGTGCCTGCTGGACAAACTAGACATGGGCATGCTAAGTGTGAACAGAACTCCCTGAGTGATTCAGAAAGGGAATTTTGAAAGACTGCTTACGTGTGTACGTTATGTTGTCAGTTTCGGGTGAAGTGAAATATGTGAGTTTGAAAGACAGACATGCAAAATAGGGTCAGGCCCATGCAATTCTTGCACGTAGAAGAGGTGAAAGATGTCATTGCAAAAGCCAAAGTGGTGCTATAACCTGCCACTTGAGCCTCTCCACGAAGGGACCCACACTGTTCTCTTAATTAAAGTGCAGCACTGGGTTACAGTGACTGGAGCCTCGTTGGGTCTGGATTCATGTTTTAAGACTTGTCACCAAAGGCGTCTAGAATGGATGAATGCATGAGTCTTTGTACTGCGTTAGCTGGAATTTAAGTCCGCCATTTCACAAAGCACATTTAGGCCCATTTGCTGAAAGGAAAGCTGTAGACCCTTCAAAACAATGACGACTCATTGGGGTATCCTTAGATGTGTATTCAGGAAACAAAGAAGAACCCTTTTAACTTCTAGAAATGAACAAAGGCAGGGTTAAACTTCATTTGCTCGGTTGATTTTCCCAGTAAGACATATCTGTGTACACTAAAAGACTGTTGCTTTCCCCTCGTCGCCTGTAGTCCCTCTGTGCAGACTAATGCTGAAAGGTGGGGGCCCCACAGGTAGAATAGCACTGTGCTCATGCAGTTTAGTTAGTTTTTCCAAAGTGAGTGGCTATGTAAATGCCATTCTGCAATTATGTGGCCAAGGATGGAAATCCCCGTGACATCATTCGTCTGTCCGTTCTCCTGAAGCGACAATGTAGATGTCTACCAATGAAAAAGATTGTTGTTGGTATCATGCCATGAATGCCTCAAAATATTTCAAATGAGGAGGGGGAAGTCTAGACTGTTACTGTTCGTGAAGGCTTTTTGAAGTATCGTCCCCTTCTCGATCATTGATACTGATGATTTAGAGTGCTTTCAAAGGGCGCGGCCACTCTTGTCCGCTCAGTCGTATCGTAATCTGTGAGGTTGGACTCCAGCACGCCAATACCCTTTTAAAAGCGTTCAGCTTTCAGCAGTATCAGCAGTGCCGAAGCTGCTCTGATAGCAGGTGTTAATGAACATGCGTGAATGGGTTCCTATATGAGGCTCAACCCCCCGCCCCACCCCAGGGAGAACCCAAAATGGAAAACATCACAGCTCAAAAATCTACATATATTCATACCATTTCCACATCTGTTCCTTTCCTATAGCTCTCAGTAAACTTTCTTTTTTATTAAACTGCAAAGATGTCTACAAGGCCCAGCACCTACGATGGATTGACAAAGAAAGAAAGGAAAAAAAGACCAGACGGTTTTTAAATGGACTTCTTCTAGCTGGATGCCCAACTAATCAATAGATATTAGTGATATAAAGTCTTTAAGTGGCCAAAACTCATTTTAAATGACTTCTTTCTCTCTCACATCAACGGTGCACATTGTTTTTACTGTCAACGACCCTCCTATCATAATATGAACAAATATAAATGTTGTACAGAGGGAATTTTAGAAAGGCCATGGAGGCCTCCAGCTGTCCTCTAGGCTTCCTCTGTGTGTGCTAGGCTTGCCTTCCTGATGTACGTTTTTGTCTCTATTTTCTACATCACCATGCGATGCCTGTTCCAGTGACTACAGCACCGCTGTAATGCTCTTTGTACAAAATAACTCATAACTTCAACTATGGCCAGTTCCTATCTCCATGACCTCATTCAAAAACTGCCATGTACCACCATTTTATTTTCTGTTCTTTTTCTTTCTTCCTCAATCAACCAAAATCACTACAGTGAAGTATTACAGTTGTACAGTTCCATGAATTATACAGACTATTAATGTTGCTGGTCTATGGTTGCTCTGCTGTACCTTTTTATGACATTATTTTTTACATGTTAGACAATATATTGTGACTCTGTCCTATGCAAATACGAGAATTAACAAGAATTTGTCAAATAATGTATGTTGTCTTAACTTGTATGCATGAAATAGTGAAGTTTACATTTGGAAATAAATTCATAAATAAGCATCTTTATGGTGGTGATGTGTGACAGTTCTTCCTTATCTTGACTTCACATTCTCTGTTTCAGGAAGCCAGTGCAGAAACCCAATCACAAATTCAATGTTGTTTTGACCCACATCCTCCCATAGACTCACATTCATTTTTGCCCCCACATCTAAGCCTTATTGTTTCCTTTACCTCAGGTCTACGAGCTCTAATCCACACCCATACTAACCTGCACTCCTCTATCAGTGTCATTTTTTCATCTCTCGTTCCTCCCACACACTACCACTCATTTACAACACCTAGCAAACACTTAGCAACCCCCTAACAACCAATTGTAAACAACCTAAACAACCTAGCACAAAACCAGTAAACAACCCTCATACCCTAACAACCAGCTAGCAACACCTTAGCCTGCTCGATATTGTCCAAGGTTTGAGAAACTGTCCAAAGTGAAATGTGCAGAGCAAACTAAGAGAGAGCTTGTTTTGCAAATTTTCCGTTCCACCTTAAGTGATGCGGCAGTTAGATTCTGTTGCATTACAAGCTGTAGCTTTTAAGGTGGAGGGGAGCGTTCAATTAAGAAGCTAGCAAGTAGGGAACCAATTTCAACCTCAATCAAAGACGGGCATCAGCCATGCCTGTTGACAGTTCCTTGGGAAGGGTAGGAAAAGTGCCAACATCCACTCCACAGGCTGGAAAAGTACATTTCTGCACAGTCTGCTGTTTCAATTCCTTTGTTGCCATTGTTTCACTGGGGAAAAATTACAAGCTGATGTATCTTAATTTTAGGGATGTAAATATTAATGAGTCAGGGCTATTAGGTAACAGTTTAGGCCTGTTTACAGCCCTCTTTTACTAGTGTGGGGTTTGTATTTGAAAGAGGAAACAACAGTGTTTGAGCTTCACTGTATGTCGGTTCAGTGCACCAACCTTTACTTATGCCAACTATGCCCATGTAAATACTGTAGTTTCCCATTCTATGGCACCTTTAAAGTTGTACATTTACAGTAATTCTTGTTCTTCAAAGAAGAATGAATTCAAAAGGTCTTTCGGGAGTCAAAAGTGCTTTTTCTATGGCAGAGGTTCCCAAGCCTGGTCCTGGTGTATCCCTTGTCCTGTAGATCTTCCTGTTTTTCTGGGAGGGTTGGGTTGTTAATTAGCCGAAAGGGTGAATCAAGTGTGTTGGAAAAACAGTAAAATGTACAAAGTACTCCAGGGGGCTACTCCAGGACCAGGGATGGGAACTACTGCTCTATGGCACCATTCCAAAACTTAGAATAGAGTGATTAAGCCTAGCCAGCATTTGTGTTGTACACAGTAAAAACAAACACTAATGAAACATTTCAGTTGAAATAGCCAGCATTGGCAGAAAGCCAAATAAGCTTTGTGCCATTATTTTAACTAAAGCTTTCGGTTTATAATATGACAGCCAAAGGCTACAGTAGCTGTTCAGCAGGGCACTAATGAAAATAGAGAACAAATAAAAGCTTCCAGTGGAGTGTGTTGTGTAAAAGATTGTCCTGCTGGCGGGGCTGCTTGTGTGCAGGAAGTACACCTTGTTCCTGAGTGACTGCACCCATGCAAATATTTACTGTAACTGATGCTGTTTGTGCTTTCTTATTACGGAATTTGCAGAACTGTGAATGGCAGAAAGAAGGTTTGAGCGCAGTGCTCGGGAACACATGATAAGGCAGTAAATGTGCTCGGTGGGTTGTAAGATCGCATGTGTGAAAATGGCCTTGTGCCAGGCAGCTATGCTGCACATGTGCACATTTCTCCAGCCCAGAGTCAAGCTATACATGAAAGATCACCTACAGAACATAAAAGATATACAAGAGAAGAGGCTATCCCAGTAGTAGCACAAACCTGCAAGGTTATCCTGCTCAACAGTTATGTAAGTAAAGTGGCATCAGAGTACACAGCCGCCCACCAGCCGTTCTGTCCTTGTTCTGCTCGTCTCCATCACTTTGGAGCTGAACAGGAAGGAAGAAGGTGCTAAAAATATTCTGAGAGAAGGCTGGTGTGTTCCTTACTCAATCTGCCCACCTCCTGTCTCTCTGTCTGTCCACGCTGCCACCATTGCCAGAAAGCTGTGCTGCGTGCATACGTGCCACACTGTGTGAGTGTCTCTGTGTCTGTGTATTTAATATATTCCCAGCTCTTAAGTCTGATTACAAAGCAGGAGCTGTGTGTGGCAGGCAAGCCCAGCTCAGATGACAGCTTGTGAATTTCTTTTACTGTCTTTTTCCCATTCTGACACTGTTATTATGACGAGTACACATTGAGCCTCAGCCTGCTCGCCCCCCTTCTCACTGACAAACTGCATCCTGCCAGCCTGCAACCAACAATTACTCGGCAAATTCGAGAATAATTAGGGTAAGACGGCATCCTGTTGCCATAGAAAAGGTGGTCAAAGCGAGACACGGCGGCAGGAAATCAAACAGCAAAAAGAGAGCAACTATTTCTAGCCTTATTATGACATTTCTGAAAGGCAGCATATGTCACTGTCCTAACAAAACCTTGTATCTCCTAAATAGTAGCTTTAAAGGAGAAGGAAATGATGTGCTTAGCTTTTAATAGAACATAATGATGTCATTTTATTTGGTTCTAGGCAATTTTGGAGCATTTCTAGGCTCTCAGAAAAAATGGTACTAAACTGTCACTAAGGTGGTCCCCTTTTGGAACTGGGGTGGTACCCTCAGGGGTATGTTATAATGTTTAACTGTACCAAAATCCATTGCAATTATATTCCATAAGCTGTATTGAGTGCACACACCCTGTCCTGTCTCCAATTTTATTGTTCTGCTTTAAAGTATTAGATCATGAAAAAAGAACTATGTGAACAGAAGATTTAATGTACACTCTTTCACTCCATGTTTGCACCTTATGCATTGTTCATACTTTGATGAACATAAAATATACTTTTTCCTGACAGTGTGTAGCTCAATTCCTCATAAAATGTAACCTAAAGAGAAGATGCCTTTTGGTGGAGATTTAATTTCTGCTTGTTCATAATGGTGTGCATTCACTTTCATGATGCAGTGTAATAATTATATATTTACTATAGATGTATATAATTAATAATAATTACTTTACTATTTACAGCAGCTCTAGCTTAAACATTGTGCTTGTAAAACGTCGTTACAGCCCAACAAAAAACAAGTATCTCCAAAATAGCAGCTATATAGGAGAGGCCAAAAACATAACTTAATTTTAATGTAAGTCAATGGAACCAGACTTTTTTCCAAGTGCTTTTGGAACATTTCTGTTGATCCACTCATCATGAAATGTTCACACAGTGTAAACAGCAACTGCTGTGTTCAAATGATGCATACAAGTAAAAATTAGGTACACCTCCTTGTATCTACACTCATTGTCCATTTTATCATCCCCACTTTGCAGTTCTACAATTACAGGCTGTAGTTTATCTGCTTCTCTGCACACTTTGTTAGTCCCCTTTCACCCTGTTCCAACTTTATTAGCATCACAACCCCAATGGCAACCTGTGAGCAGCAGCCATGCTGTGTGATTTTTTCCACTGTTTGCCAGTTGAAGCATATCGTCTTAAACTTAAAGTCACATAGATTCTATGTAGACGTCAGAGAACATGCTAAAGGCTATAACGCTAGCTAGCTTTCCATACAAACTACAGACTAACCACTTGTTTCAGGTTGTTTGACCTCTTTCCTTTAAGCATTGCATTGTAGTGCTTCACAGTTCTGTCTCTCAGACTGACGTTCTTCTTTAATGAAAGGTGAGTTATTTGAAGCCATGTCAAACCTGACAGGTTTCAGCAGGGGTTGACTTTTGTATAATGCAATGACTGCAGCTAAGATTGAGACTAGACTCAAATTTATTACGAGACCCAACCTGCACTCATCCCTCGAGACACGTGGCTCAGCTTGGACTTGCATTTAGCAACTTGCTAACAACAAATGAGAGGTATAGCCATCAATTAGCATGATTGTAAGTGTAAAATTAACTAATGGCTACATCTAATACTAATGGCAACATCTGCGTAAGTTTCATTGCTCCTTTAGTGCTTAGTGTAATAATGCACTCAGAGTCAGAACACGGGGAGTTCATGAACTGCCATTGTTTAATGCTTCTATTCAGAGTTACATTCCAACATACGGCTGACCTTCCACTTCCTGGCATGAAAATCAGTGGCAGAAATCTGCAGACTGGAGCTTTCTGTACGATCATATCAGAATCCAAGGCGTGAACACATGCCTTTTTTCCTCCACAGCGAGTGTGTGGAGAGTGAGCAGGAGGGGCTTTGTGAGGACAGCTACACAAACCCAGAGAACTCTGTGTTCCTCTCCTGAACACGACTAAGTGGGTGGAGGACTGAGTGTGAGTGTGTGTGTGAGTCTGAGGTAAAGAAAATGGGTGTCCTTCTTTGTTCTTTTATATTTTATATATTTATATATTCCATTTAATGTGTGTCGCATTGTGTCGGCACTGCTTTGCCTGATAGAGGACAGAGCGATAAATGATAGAGTGGAGGTAATTAATGCACAGCAGATAATAATGAGAGATCTACACGTTTAACTTCACTGTCAGGGGGTTGATTCATATTCACAGTAGAAGGGTACAGAGGTTCCTGTGTCAGTGCTGGTTAATTTACAGCGTAAACAGAGCTTGTGGAATGGAACAAAAGAATGGAGGAGCGTGGGTACTGTATATGTGTGTGTGTATAGAGAGAGTGAGAGAAAGAGAGAGAAATGGTAGGTGGCTGTAGGGTGGTAGTGCCCACTGCTTTGAGGCAGACAGACTGAGGCAGTTCAGACTGTGTGTGGGAGTCTCTCAGTGGGTGCTGTGCTGTGGTGTGACCTCTTGAGGGTTCCTCTCTCTCTGTCTCTCTCTTCTTCTCTCTCTCTCTAGGTCTGTGTGGGGGCGACACCGGCTGGCACTGGCATGCACAGAGAGAGAGAGGGAGGGATAGAGAGAGAGAGAGAGAGAGAGAGAGAGACAGAGAGTTTGGCCATTTGCACAAGAAACCTTTATTGGTCTCAGAAAAATCCTCACTTCTGTCTTTCATTCTTACTTTTTCATTTTTCATTCACCCTTTCTTTCTTTCTTGCTTACACAATTGCTTTGCACTCAGTTCTTCCTTCCTTTATTAATTTCTTTCTTTCTTTCCACAGTTGCTCTTTACACTGTTTTGTCTTTCTTTCTTTCTTTCTTTCTTTCTTTCTTTCTGTCTGTCTGTCTGTCCTCTTTCTTTCTATCTTTCTTTCTTTCTTTCTTTCTTTCTTTCTTTCTTTCTTTCTTCAGACACTATCAGTTGAGAGAGTTAAGGCTTAGTGTAATTTTATATCTGGTGCTCACCTCATACAAATGCCCCTTGTATTCCTCAGTGTCCACTCTAAGCTGCTGATCATCATGATGAGCTGTACAAGGTCTAGAGGTCTGTGTATATGCACTGAGCTGAGACTGGCAGCTGCCTCCACAGCCCTGAAATCAGTGAGAGAGCTCAGAGCCCCCAGCGCCTGCGAGGGGCAGACTCAGCCCGGCTATGATATATGAGCTATCCAAACAGCCCTGTGGCTTCAGATCCCCACACGCCCAGCACACCATGCAGCCTCTGTACAACAGCACAGCAGCTCATTAATGCCAACTCCACAGACATTAAAGTGGCAGAGATGTGAGACTGAACAGGCATTTGGTTGTTCATCATGATGTCACACTGTAACCTTCATGTTCACAGTGTAATAATAAATATTAAACTGAACGTATTGCATTCATTAATACATCTTCAAAGAATATCTGCACTTGTTCTCCAAACCTCTGAAGCCTCTGAATATAATGGTAATATGTTTTTCTGTTACACCCTCATGATTGACATAAAAAATAAATCCCAAGAAAGAAAGGAAAAGAAGGACGTGATGTTGAAACAGAGCTGGGAAAATTCCATGCTCCATTTGAAATGACAATCAGGCCTCCTGTTTGATTTTGTAAGCTTTAAAGAGAAGCTGGGCACATACTAAACATCAATATTTATCAGAAGTATCTCAATTCCTCTTTTTTGAAAGGGGAGGGAAGGGGGGTCCTGTTATGTGAGAGCAGACGCAGATGTGTCTGAGACTGACATAAAAGCAGAGATGATAATTAGTGTTTTTGATAAGCACTCTCGTAGGGAAATTACTCCTGTACAAGTGGCAACAGGGCCCAGGGGCTGCATCTCATTGTCAGTCCTACTGAGCGTCTGTAGTGTCTGCCAAAAAAGACCTGAACAATGTGTGTGTGATGACTGTCTGCCAGATCTCTGTGCTAATGTCACCAGCTACCATAAATCCTGAAAAACACAAAGAGAGAGGATGCACACACAATCCCCCATCCCCCTCCTGCACACACACACACACACACACACACTCAGACTCACTGCTTTTAAAAGAAACACCCTCACAGCAGAAGCTCTTTAGCCGTCTCCACTGTCTCCTCTCCTCTCTCTTCCACGTGGCCTCTTCGGTGTCATCAGGTTCACTGACTGTTTTCACAGCCCCCCCTCATTGATCTCCTATAGCTCACTAATGCTGATTTGAGAAATCTGAACTTCTTTACTTCTTTAAATCTGAAATATGAGAACATTACACATTGATCTTCTCCATAAATGAAGAACACTTTGTTTAAAATCTAATTTACATCCTTTATTCTTCCCTCACCCCAAATGTGGATTATGTACGAAGACGTTTGGTGTCTGAAGTTTGCTTCTTTGGTTTAGCACTAGATCCAGGAGGCTACAGTAGCTAGCAAGTAATGGAAGCTTACGTACACCAGTCCAGAGGAAAAATGCATTGCTCTAATGTTGATCTTTGATGGCTCAGGAGACTTAATGGTGATCCAAAATTCCATATGAGAAGCAGCTTTAGGCAAAAACGAAGA
Source organism: Semaprochilodus insignis (assembly GCA_034552555.1). Classification (NCBI taxonomy): domain Eukaryota; kingdom Metazoa; phylum Chordata; class Actinopteri; order Characiformes; family Prochilodontidae; genus Semaprochilodus; species Semaprochilodus insignis. Next base: position 50,254,040 of record CM067474.1, on the reverse strand, counting down.
TCGTCTAGATAAAAGCTTTAATATTCCCAGCATCAAATCGGAGAAGGCTCTTCGTCTTGGATGGGTGAGAAATGCTTGAATTCATACAGAGTTCCTGCCTATTGTTGAGCCGCAGATAAATGTGAGTGTTACTCTCTGGGCACAATGTGTGACTTCACTGATATTTCTAATAGGCCTAAGGCTCAGGAGCTCATAGGCAGCGGGAGATTCAAGCCAAAGTATCATATGTACGTCTTCTTACAGTTTTCTTATATGGGAGGTTAACACAGTGCCAAAATGCCTCTTTTCAGTATTTTGGGATTTTCTGGGACAACCCTTCCCAAACAAGCCCACACTGTTTTAAAGCAGGAGTGCCCAGTCCTAGTCTTCGAGATCTACCACCCTGGAGAGGTCAGATGAAACACACCAGGCTCTAATATTCAGACATCACTGAAAGTCCTGATTACCTGAAACAGGTGTGTTAGCCACTGATAAAGAGATTCTGCCCCCTGCGTGTAGTAAGCAGTACAGTAACAAGTTCTGACATACAATGTAGCATACTGATACAGTCACATGACAAGTTACCTCACATTTACCTGAGAGCTGTTATTACTGTATCCACTGTTTACAGTTAGCTGCTGCTAACGCTGCTCAGTTCACTTTAATACGTTTAGCCTAGCCGTTAGTTACCCTCTACCCTTAGCTATTTCACTCTAAAACTAAATCTCTAAAGTGAGTTCATCTTTTATTAAATTTCAGACTTGTATATTTAAAATTTCTGAGGCTCATTTTGATTAAAACATACCCCGCTACAGTCATTATACTCACATTTATACTTGGAGTTGGGTGCATTTTGCTCCCCAGCATTACCCGACGCCATTTTCTCTTGCTGAGCTGGTGAGGCTGCGGTACATGATGGGACAGTACACCATGAAGATAGCTCTCCCTGTATACTACAGAATCTGACTGGAGTAGTACACCATCCAGGTATCTTCAGTACACTACAGATTTTCATTTTGCTCTCACACTGCAGATTACATGTTACTTTTAGGCAGATTTAGCACGCTAGTAGTATGTAGTAAGCCATGATATTTTCACTCCTAGCACAAACTTTAGTTTATCAAGCTTGCTTCTGCATTAGCCAGTTTGAGGGGAAAAAAACCCAAACAGCTCACTCTCATGTAACTGCCCTTAGGTGTGTTTTACAAAAGCTCAACTCCACCTTCAAAAAACATTCGTAGAAAAGCCTTTTCTTTGTCTTTAAACCAGGAAATGTAACACAAGAGAATGCTGCTTATGTGGTGTCTGATGCTGTCTGACACTTTATCAGTGTGAACATTTGATTTAAGTCCTAAGATTTGTCTTCTGTCACTGTATGACATAATTTTAGTTAAATAAATGGAATGTCCAAGTTTGATTTTCTCCAAACTTTTCCTCCAAACTATCCCTCGAAACTATTTGTAATTAAACACATCATATAATTAATCTCAGCGAGAGAAAAAGAGATTTGTATTAGCAGAAGCCATGTCTCCTTCGCGTGACCTGACTCTATCCTCTGACCCAGCTCACGAGTGAAGTATGTGGTGAGGGATGAGAGCTGTACAATGGAGCTCAATCTGCGCAGTGCGTACACCAGCACAGCCTATTAGAGCAGCAGCCCTGTCACGAGACCCCTGCAGTAACGTTCAGCCCATCCCACACATGCTAACATACCACCCCCACACTTACACGCGGTCTCTCTCACTTTCTCCCTCTCCCCACCAACCACCAATGCAATACACATCTTCCGGCTCATAGAGTACGCTGTACCCAAGGAGACACACATCCACATATACAAACTCTCACTGTGTGCCCATGATGACCTCATCCTTTCCCAGCTTTCTTCTTCTAACTTTATCCTGGGCTAATGTTAAACATAATGTTTGACTGGATTGCCAAGAGGTGACTGGTTTTATACAGAAAAACAATATAGGAGAAAGTCCATGCAAGGCCAGTCTTGGTTATGGAAGTATATTGGATGAACTACTTAGCAGATTTTGCAACACCTCACATAATGGTTTTAACAAAGATAATCATTCTTATAAAATAAAACTATAGTTTATAACATACTAACAAATGTACTATTGTCTGTATCACAAACAGAAAACGGAAGCTAGGTTGCATTTTAAGTGACACTTTTTGTTTTGAGTGGTCCTTCTCAGACATTTAACAGACTATCAGAAACATATTAATGATGTAGCAGCAGTGAAGCATCAGAATACATTCAGCAGATTATAAAGATAAAGTGTTTATAATGGGCTGATTCAGTAGCTTTTACTTTATTTGAAGAGACCAAGTACATATCCGATTTTGGGTTCAGGTTATGGTTAGGGAAAGGGTTATGGCCTAGGTTAGGGTTAAGATTAGGTTTTGGTTTGAGGTTATGGTTAGGATAAGGATTGGGGCCAGGGTTAGGTTTAAGGTTAGAATCAGGGCCAGGGTTGGTTTTGGGTTGAGGTTAAGGTTGGGGTAAATATTAGGATAAGGTTTTGGGTTGAGGTTATGGGTAATGTTAGGTTTAGGGCCAAGGTTAGGGTTAGGTTTTGGGTTAAGGTTAATGTTGGGTTTAGGTTTTTGTTTTGGTTTAATGTTAAGCTTAGGGTGAAGATTAGGGTCAGGGTTAGAATCAGGATTCAGGTTGAGGTAATTGGTATTGTTAGGATTAGGGCTAGGGTTGGGGTTAGAATCAGGTTTTGTGTAAGGCTGGGTAAGGTTAGGTTTTGCTTAATGGAGCTAACATATTAAATCTACTGTAACATATCAACCATACTTCTGTTTAATATACTTATTAACTTCAGTGTAAGATGTTTACCTCAATGCATTCTTCACTTCACTACTGCTACTTCACTGATGTGTTAATGCGTTACTGATACTCTGTTATGACTTCATTACTTCAAAGGATCTCATTCTCATTAGGTTAGGTTAATAAAACTTGTTTAATCTCACAATGCTAGTTAAGAAAGGTGCATGGGTCAATTGTGATATAACAGATAATACCCCATTTAAAAATATTCAATTTCCTTTGTGATGTGTTTAAACTGCATTGCATTTTGTGCTGCCGTATGTAGAACAAGTCTTTAATCTGTACATTTCAATCATGACTCAAGTTGCGATATTACGGGTACACGCAATCACAGCCGCAGTCAGCCTCGCTAAGATTACTCCTGAAATGTGATGTCGTAAGTACACTCTGTCAATCACGTACTCAAGGCAACATTTCAGTATCAGTGCTGCAGAACTTCTAGTACGCTGGAAGTCTAATATATCAGCGGTTGTGTGGATAAGATAAGACTGACCACTTAAAGCCCTTTACAAAACCCTTAATGAGTAATCCGTGATGGTCAGGTTGCTCTGCGTTAAGCTGATTATGATAATGATGAGTGAGTAATTTGCCATCTCTTCTGAACCCTAGACAGGAACATTGTTAAATCTCTGGAATGCTGTTCTACAGAATGTAGCAGCAGATTGCTATGAAACCACAGACCTAGTCAGTGAGAGTAATGTCAGAACACTTTAGGGTGAGCAATGTTTTTCAAGACACTAAATTCTCTTTGAAGATTATGTTAAGGTAAACCAGCAAAACTCACTCAAATCCTGCTTTTTGAGCAGAGCAAATTAAAGTCAAAGTCTGCTTGCCATATGTGCTAACATAGCTACAACAAATGGAAGTTAGCATAATTCAATTTGCATAATGTTAACTGGTAGCTTCCACTCATTGTTGGGCCGAACTCCTTTCAGAATGAAACTCCCACTGTACACAAATGAGGGTGCTTTTTAGAGCATAACAAAAACACAATACTGTACTACTTGGCTTCGTTTTGGGGTTTAAATTCCAGGCCATGCACATTTTCCATACATATGCATGGAATGTGGGTTTTACGCCATTTACGTGACATGGAGAATAGTGGTCATTGTTAGCTGCAGAGCCTTAGGGCAGATGTAAGACAGGTGATGTGCAAGACAGCTGTTCAGTGCTGCATTTGTGCCTTGGTCTGTCAGTCTTGAGTGGTTCTAGAGTAACAGCTGAACTAGTGCAGGGCTGTGGTCTGAAATGCACAGGACCTATAAGAGTGCTATATATGCTGGAGTATATTTTTACTCCACAGGATCAATTATATGGGCAAGCAGACTCTAATCAATCTCCTAAAGAGTATATTTAGGCTCTTATATGAAGTGAAACCATAGCTTGATGTACAGCTCAAATTACAGGACACTGAGGGTAACGACACACATAAGAATACATACACGCAACATGCACACACACATACATCCGCATGTGTACGCTCTTGCTCATTCACTCACTTACTCGACTACGCTTGCACACAGTGAAAAGAATACACAGACACCTATGATAACAATAAACTAATCTTATTTTGTTCTTTTCTCTTTTCCTCCTACTATTTATGTCGGTACCTAATGTGCAAATCAATAATTTAAAGTAGTGTAAAACTGTCAAATGAATACAAAATCATATTTTACAATTCTAAGACAGTGCGAGTCCATGATCTTGTCACATAGAAAGGAGGAAGAGGAGGAGGGGGCGAAAGGAGACGCGTTGGGTGGCTGCAGTAGAACCTTCGGAAGAAAACACAAGAAGCAGAGAACATCCTTGGCCAGGAGAGACACACACACACATTCAGAGTGAGACCGCGCAGGGTATTCCGGGCTTATGACACTCTCCCAGCAGCAGTGAGTAGTGCTCTGGCCATCGTCACTCTGTTGGAGGATTGCAGCACTTAGAGTAGTCTTCGCTTTGCCCAGGCTTACACAGTGGCTAAAGCACTAATGACACTGTCAGTCCCAAAAGGCTTGCGGTGCTTGGAGTGGCACAGGAATCAAAGCCTGACTGGATCAGCCCGTAGCCCGCCTTCCAGTACACAACATATGCTAAGCTTCAGAGCTACAAAACACCAGGACATCAAGTGGTGATAGTACATTTGCTGTTGTATGCAGTGAGACAGTACACCTTTTGTTGCCATTAGTCATGTGTTTTCAATGCTTTTGAAGCTTGTTTTTCAATTTTCCTTTTTTGTCAAGATTTTTTTCCAAGATTTAGATCATAAATGCTTAATCTTGGACACACATTACTCTAATAGGGGTGTAAAAACACATTTGAATGTTCCAATTCCTCCAATTGCACTGATTTTTGAAGTTCAAATATTAGATAGTACTCAATAAAATATGTGATCATTTTTGGACAAAAAGTCTAATTGTTTATACTTCACAACTATATAAATGGATCCTTTCAAATAACAAAGAATCTTTAAGTAACTGAATTAAATTGTGGTCAAATCTGGGCATTTGTGGTGCACTGAATTGTTTCTTACAGAAGTATAATCAAATCAATTTGTGAGGTCAGAGCCTTACACCCTCCATATTATAACAGCCAATTTTAAATTACAGTCATAAATAATAGGGCATAAATGTGACAATTACACCAACATGTTCAACACATTACCTGAGGATGTCAATAAGTGGAGCTCTGTTTTTTTGGCACAGATCTTTTCCTAGGGCAAACTTGGGTGGATCTGTCTATGAGAGACTGTTATGGCAGTGTTTATCGGTGACAGAATGTATGATCAGAATCAGGTATCACATATCACCACACCACAGTGTAACCAATGTCTAAACAATGTGTAACCAATAATGACAAACAACGCAGACAGGGACCCATTTCGTTTTTGTTGTTAGTCCACTATTTGAGTGTATAAAGGTTTGTATTCCATTATCTTTTACTGTACGACTATTTTATAAAGGTGTCACGAGTAGTTTCATTTTACACAAGTTCACCGCTTGCCAGCGGGAATGAGATATATTGCAAAATGCAGATAGCAATAAATGGTACTGTACTGCATCGGATACAGTCTATAGAAGACAGATGTAATGGAATGCAAACCCACGTACACAGAGGCCTTATTAGCATGTTCTGCGCAATCAAAAGTATTACAGTATTAATTCCACAATACCATTCAGCACACTTTGCCACAAATGAAATGTTTCAACACAATCCTTGTACATCAGGGCAGATCAAATCACACTCAGATCTGCACAAAGGACAATATGGCTGAGATTATGGATGCATAGATAAAAAAGAGGAAGGGGTTGCGGTCATTACCAAACTTATTGCTTTTAAAAAAACTCCCATGCTTAGCAGTGCATGTCCCTCCCGTATTTAATTATTTGCAATGCACAGCAGAAAGATGTTATTTGATATTGAGATTTCAAAGAGCTATGCCGTGAAGTATTGCATTCAATGGCCTCTGAACAGATTTTCCTTCAGCTCTGGGTTAGCTGAGAGGAGTTTGACATATGCTTTTATATCTCTTTCAGCTAGTACAAGGAACTATATATTACAGACTGAGCAAAATGCACAGACATGAGCTTTTACTCTAGAACAAGTAAAAGATTCGAATTCAACCAGACAAAATGCAAACTGACAAAAAGAACGACAGCACAATCTCTGGCCAAAGCTGTAAACTGATTCCGGTTGTACTTCCTTTTCTCATAAAGTAAGAGTTCCAGAGTCCGTTTTCTTTTGAGAGAAACAAGAATGCATGAACACCATTCTTTAAATAAAGTAGGCAACTGTTCTGCCAGTATTTTAGCATTACTCGCAGAATGCAGAGGGTAATGGTGCCGCTGTTGTTCTTTACAGGGGCCTGCTTTGAACACACTGGTGTTGAATGTGTATGTATGTGCATATGTGTGTGTGCGTGTGTGTGTTTGCGGGAAGGGGCTACCCTGGTCGGTGCACTTTGCCTTCCCGTTCCCTGCGTTTCAGCTCCTCTCTATAGCAGTAGGAGCAGTAGTTCTCTGTCTCAGGACGCCCATAGAAGGAGCAGTTCTCCCGTTTACAGCGTTTCTGCTGGAAGCAGTACATGGGGCAGGTCCCGCTCCGGCCTTTGACCTTGTCATGCCCCAGCCAAGCATGGGGTGCCGGTTCTTCATCAGCAAACTCCAAACAGTCCTGGATGTCGCCAGCATCAAAGCCATTGGTATAGGTGTGGGACTTGTGCTCGCCAGGCATGTTATATGGAAGGGCATCACCAGCGTTGATGGTACGGATGCCAGACATGCGTGCTGGGCTGTAGCTTTGGGAGGACAGCGAGCGGTTCTGCTGAGGGTAAGTGGCACAGGTCTTCAGCATCCCTATCGCAGGCTTGTAGGGCTCATCCTGGTAGCTGGACGACTGTGTGTTTACGTCTCGCAGATGGATGACACTGTGCCTCTGGATGGGTGGGGTATGGCTATAGTGGGCCGACACCGGGACAGGCCCGGATCTTTTAGCACCATTACTGGGGGAGGAGAAGGGAATGGGCGACATTGAGGAGGTTGTTGGGACTGAAGCAGGGGCAGGGCTTGGGATGGGGATAGGAGAGGCAGCGAGGGTTGGGCTGTTTCTGCCCTGGGTCTTCAGTTGAGGAATATGGCTGGGATGCAAGACTGGCGAGCAACTCTCTGGTGGAGAACTGTCTGAGCACTCTCTCTGGAAGACGCTCTCCTGTTCAGGCTTCTTCAAAGCCACCCCATTGGCTTGGGGCTTCTTTTCTGCCTCAGCCTTCCTCTTCTGCTCCTGCTCGGCGCTGAAGCGTTCTTGCGCACTGCTCAGGTAGTAGCTTATCATCTCCTCGTGGAACTGGTGCCGGTGGCTGGTCAGGAGAAGGCCCGCAAAGATAAACTTTCGCTCACCCTGCATGGCTGCCCGCAAGATGTTCAGACTCAGTTTGACATCCGTGCTGTACTTCCAGTTGTCCAGTGACCGGTCACCTGGGTTTTTGCCTGAACCTGGTTGCCTCTCCCCAGGTGAGTTACCTGGAGCTCTGTCTGTGGGAGAGGGGCTGGTTGCTTTCTCTGACGAGGATGTGCTGGCAGATTGGCCCGACTCCTCCTTGCTCCCTTTACGTGTTTTGGAATCTTTCTTCTTGGGCTTCTGCTCACCGTTCTCCACAGTCCGCCCATTCGTGGAGCCAGATTTGCTGATTTTGCCATGCACTAGTCCACCCAGACCTCCCATGTTCTTCTTCAGCTTTATGCCCAGAGTCTTGCTGAAGCTTCCCAGCTTGTTAGCCACAGAGTCAGCACGAGCCTTTTCTTTGTCCTTGCGCTGCTTGTCTTTGTCTTTCTCTTTGCTCGACTTGCCGTTGTTGACATTGGAGTTACTGCAGACAGACTCACGGTCCGAGTCCATGGATTCAGCCAGAGACTGCACGTCTTCCCCAGCTGAAGCGGTGGGTGATTCGGGCTGAGCAAGAGGAGCCTGCAGAGCATAACACAGCCAACACATATTAATGTTAATGTAACAGCCTGTATATTACCCACTCAAGTGGAGCAAACCAAACACACTATATCCATTTGACTGAGGAGATTAACTCATACTCACCCGTGTCTCTGATGGTATCCGAATCCATGTTACATTCATATAACTGTGCAGAAGGTTAAGCTTAGCTTCCAATGAGAGGATAAGACTAAAAAGAAAAAAGACACTTTTAAAGTATTTTTGCACTGCATACACGGTAACTTCCATCTGAGGAAGAAATACATATCTGGGCCACCTCCATTTCCTGTCCTCTCTTCTGAGTCAGTAAATGGACAGGGAAACTCCAACATGAGTGAAGCTTAATCACTGATTAAATTAAAGTCATCAAGTGATGGAACAGGAATTAGAGTAAATTCATCAGTCTGTTAAAGCACTAATCAGGAATTGCTTTGTGCTGTGCCAGTTTAAGCACTGTAACAACAAACGATTTGCAAACAACAACTGACTTCTGCTAAAATGTACAACAAGGAATCAGTGGAAATGCTTGCTGATTGATGCCTTTTGCACAGTACACTGTACAAAAAAGGCATGGTGGTTTTAACTTACAAATATTTGTATCAAGGCTGCATTAATATTTTGAGCTAACTGATTGAAATAATAAGATTCTGGGCATATAACACAGTTTCTTGTTGTGTTAACTTACTATTTGAAATTTTGAGTCAATTAACTCAAAATTTTAAGGCACCCCAGAAACTAACAACTTTGTTTGTTTTTTTTTACAGTGGACTTTATACTGCACTGTTTTTAAACTGACATAAGAAATTGCTTAAATGTTCTTACTTATACGTATTTACTAAGTTTACCAAGTAAATAATATCCATAGGAACCAAGAAGCTATGCTGTATCCCCGTTATTTTTTTTTTTAACAGGGATATTTGCTTCAAATCTGTGTGCTTCCTTCTCTGGTTTTGTGGCTACTTTGAAAGACCTTGACTTCTTCCATAAAACTTGGGAAAACCATACATTCAATGCATTACTATTACACATATCAAGGGCAAATTTAGCCCTTGTCCCTTGTCCACTGGCTTATATAACTGTGTGGGGCCTTTGATTGGATGCTGTTTGTACAAAGAAGATGGAACCTCAACTATGGATGTGTGCACACTCTTCTCTCTGCATTGGGCCACTGGTGCCCAGACTTAGTGCAGCTAAATCCCTCACATGGGGGATAACATGGACAGAGAGGCCCTCATTAGAACTTCCCCCTCTCTTCTGAGTATCAGAGACCGAAAGGGCCAGTCAGCAGAGCCCATAAGCCCCTTTGTGGGAGTGGGCTAAAGAGATGGAGAGGCTGAGGGGTCTTACTTGGCCAGCTTGGTGTTGTCGTTGTCGTCCCTCCCCCACTCCCAATCTCTACCCGGATCCACCGCAAAGTGCAGCGCTAGTAGCTTGTGCTCAGAGTCTGTCAGAGGAATGACAGCTGGAATGGAAAAGAGAGAGAAGATGTTTTACTAACATGACTTTGAGCAGTCATGAAACAAACACAGCCACAACCTCTCCTGGTACTGTCCATAACAACAAAGTACAGATACAAAGACAAAGTAACTGCTTTTAACACCAATTCTAATACTGAAGCCATGAGTGGGAGAATGTGTTGCTAAAAACTCTTGCTCAGATTAATGGCCACATTATCCCTGTACATCTCTTAAAAGCCTTTCACCAAGCCCTGGTGCTGAAAGGCCCTGATCCCTCTCACTTTAGCAGCCTTGACTGAAGGGGTTTTCTTTTCCTCCTAGTGAGAAGGAATGGGAGATGAATGGAAGCAGTTCCAAAAGTGCTGTTGTGCAGAACGAAGCCTTTTCCATGCCATCTCCACCTCTCAGACAGGAAGAGCATTTCAGCATTCATCAGTGAGAACATAAGCCAGACTAGAGCAGTGTTTTCAGACTTTGCTTGGGCAGGGCACCATTTCCTACATTTAAACCGTGACTGAGTTTAGCCCCCTTCTTTCTCCACCCTGCTCACTCATTCCCTCATTTACCTCCCTTCCCTGCTTTTCTTTTCTGGCAGACACACAGGTGCTTTATGAAGGGGAAGAAGAGAAGAGAAGAGAAGAGAAGAGAAGAGAAGAGAAGAGAAGAGAAGAGAAGAGAAGAGGATAAATCACTCTTAGAGAATGGGGAGAACTGAAAGTAAAGAATACTCTCTTAGAGAGTAGAGAATAGGGGCAGGGAGTGGGACTGGAGGGAAATACAGCATGTTCTAGCAGAGGACATTCCACTCCCTGCTGTTTTTTAAACACACACACACGCACGTATATATTGGCAGAACGTACAGGCTCTTCTCGCAGTCGCTATGACATTTGCCAAGTGAGTACTTGGCTGGTTTCATAGTGTACCAATGATGAGTGAACACGCACTGCTCTGCTTCACTCTGACTCATATCTGAACGACACTATGGGTGTAATCTTCCATGTGGTGAAAGACAGAATGTATGTGTTTGTAGAAAGAGAGAGGGAGAGACACAGAGAGATATATCTCAAAACTATCGTGAAACTATGTCTCAGATAGCAGACAATGTATGCATAACCATAACTTTATGTGAAGGAGCTTTTAGAAGCATTAAACTCCTCAGACGTCTGGTTCCCATCACCACCACTGTGAACAACACTGTATCAAGACCATCCACTGTTTCAAGCCCATACAGACCTCTACTCCAGATACGGACACACCATACTCTCCCAATGAGCTCAAGGCTTAGTCTTTGACCTGCACCTTTATTTAAATCCTTCTTGTTAGAGGTGAGCAGAGTAACCCACACACAAATAAAAGTACTGGTAGTTCATTTAAATAATGAATCAAGTAGAATAAAAAATCGCTTAACAAAGACAACTTGGAATATAAAGATAAAAACATCAATAAAAAAAACAAAAAACAAAGAACAGAGAAAAACTATATTACTTTTCTTAGACATGCACAGTATGTCCAGACATGTTCAAGGAAGTATATGTCTGAAAGTATTTCCCCTCTAATAAGTCTATTTGACTACTGGAAGGTGGTGGAATATGTGTTCAATTCCATACACAAAGCATTCCTAAATAGAATGGGACGCTCTGGCGCAGCCGCACATGAACCTTAAGTCATAATGCCCTATGCCAAATGACTACAGCAGTATAAAGCACCCCAGCATTAGGCTGTTGGAGCAGTGGAACTGTGTTCTCTAAAATTATGGAACCTCTGGAATCCAAAACCTTTGGAATGAGTTGGAGTGGCATTTACACTCATCATTAAAGAATAGTCGCACCCAGAAGGAAGTGTCGGATTGCAATGCTTTTCGGAAGGAAGATAAAGGTTACCAGAAACAATAAATGATAAATTTTGGCTGATATGGGCGATATTTATTGAGCTACACATACAGAAGTAGTATGATGTCGGTGTCAGTATGGTGCAAAATTAACTGAAACTATTAAAGGAATGTGAAAAAAATGACAGTTTTGACAATAATGTCTATGTACCGTGTTGCAGAGATTTCTACTGAAGTAAAATGCCAACCAGCTAGCCCAGCCCATCCTGTCTCGCAACAGCACGCTGTACCTCAGGAGGCTCTAGTGAGTCACAGTAGTGTTGTTTCTGGAATCAGTCCAACAAGAGAGGATGAAGTAGCACTGCCCCAACAGCAAATTGACCTCTTGTCAATCATGTTGAAGGTCCTGTTCTCAGTTAGATCATTTAAGGACAGGTAGCCAGTGAAGAGTAAACACAGTGATGGCCGGTTGGCAAGTGACGATTACCACCAAAGCTCCCAATCTCAGCAGCACACCATGTTAAGCAGCATGATATAAAGAAGTGGTATAAATAGCAGCAAAAGAAGAGTTAACATTGGTGTTGCTTTCCACATCTGAAGTTTGATGCTGAACTCGCAACGTTTCTTCTAGACTGGTCAGTAAACAACTGTTAATGCTAACATCAAGGACGAGGGTCTGTGTGTGTGTGTGTGTGTGTGTGTGTGTGTGTGTATGATAGGGTGGACAACTTTCTGCTGATATGTTGCCCCCTATTTGTTTGGCGCATGGAGTGTTAATTTGACAGGTTGCATCATCTTACATATTGCTCCTTTAAACCCTCCAGCAATAGTGATTATAAAGATCTAGCAATTATTAGAACAGTACAGATAAAGAATAATGGGTCAGTGTAGAATCACTTGGGCTTTATTAGCCGTGATAATTCAAGGGAGTGCTTCGCTAACACGACAAATATGTTTTTGCATCCTGGACTGATAAGCTAAGGTGGGTGGACTGTTTGGTTCAGATAATCTCTGCTGTCTTTGGTCTGTGCTGTGATGCAAAAAAATAACTGTGTCCACAGCTCTGCAGCGTCCGCTCCAAGTGGCGTCAGTCCAAGACAAGAGAGCGAGCCAAAAGAGAGTGAAGAAATGGACACTGAGTACTTGAGCGTGCAGGAGGAACTCCCACAACAGAGCACACACTGTACAGAATAACACACACATGCACACACACATGCGTGAAAACAAGCATGTGAGCAAATATTCATGTGAGCTTTCCAACAAAGGCTCATATACAGTTGCCTTCAAAGGCACTTTGTCTCAAGGGCATGCATACACACGCAGTTCCCACCAGGACAAGGTCAGACAGTGGACACTGGGGCTTACAATTTGGGGTCATGTCCCGACTCCCACACCGCAGCTGTCCTCACTCTTCATTGGAGTGATACACACACACACACACACACACACACACACACATACACCTCAGCCTGTACTGTTGTTCCCCTTTGGGCCCACTCCAGAACCAAACACCACCCCTGCCAATTCTGCTGCGGGGGACTCCAGTGCAGCGTACTGTATTTACTTTCCTTGCTGGCAGCCATAGTGAAGTGTCCTCAGCTGACCCGGCCCAGCCGCATATGGGCTGTGACATCACCAACCTAACCGCACACACCGAAACAAGTACTGCACTACCGACTGCTCTGCTGAAGCTGTGGCAAGGTGCGAACAGAGAGAGAGAGAGGCAGAGACAGAGATAGGGAGAAATTAAATGGGGAAAATAAGACATTCGGCAAATGCTAATTAGCTTTAAAGGGAGATCCACCAACTTTTCTGCAAAATTTCTGTATAATTTGATTGTTAAGATTAAAGAAAGTAATGCTGAGACCTTTAATGTAAAGTGCTCCATTCCACTGCTCAGTCAGAATTGTTCAGAGTGGTGACGACAGGCAGCAGACGTCCTTTGGAAGCTACATCACATAAAGTTATTACATGAAATGGTTTTATATATATATATATATATTCTTGTATATTCTAGCTGCAACTCCAGCAACTCCAGCTGCTCTTTACATTGTTTACTAAATTTATGATGAAGGCGCCGATAGAAATGGGATAGAAATGACTTGGATTACAAGCTACATCAGCTTCTAGTAAAAGTCACAAGTGTTTTTTCCATCTCTTGTAAAGTTATCATTACAGACATATGAGGCTTTGTTCCAACAGTGGATGATTTAAAAACTTAGAAGACACAAGTAGGTTCACTTTCATTTGGGACAGTAAATAAAATGGTTATATCTACCCGGTAGATTTTGTGACTTGTAGTTTCTATCACCACCACTGCACAGAAATGAGAGGTAAGATTATCTACAATAAACCATTTCACATGGAAACTGATTGAGTTTGTTTGCATCTCAAAGTTTGAGTCATGCAGAAATAAAAAAATAATAATTAATTCCCCCTTAAATGAACTATGATAAGACAAGAAAGAGACAAGCAAACAAAGACAGCAAGACAGAGAGAAAGGGAGAGGGAGAGATAGAGTAAGAGAGAGAGAGTGAGAGAGATAGAGAGAAAGTGAGAGAGAGAATAATAGACATGTGTGAAGACGCTTTAACTGATCGATGATGGGACAGTGTCATTGGGCCTCTGGTAAAGTGGAAATGGCCAGAACTCAAATCATTTGTTGAGATGGATGGATTATATAAGCTGGGGTTGCTGACAGATATCTCTCTGATGGAGTCAGATAGCAGGCCACATTACCGTATGCAGTCACTTCATTCCTGTGGCTCTCTGCTACAGCATGATGCATGATGAGTGTGTCTCGCTGCTCAATAAGGCGCCGAGTGCGGAAAGTTTGGAGAGTTTTGGAGTGGATATCTGTCACATGATGCATGTGTGATATAATCCTTCTGAAAACGACTCCTGAGCCGCAAAGTGTTTTTCCTTTTTGTCTTTTTGGTACACTCCCTCTAGTGGATGGGGTTAATCTCTGCACTTTAAACCCCAAACAAATGAGTCTGGCCTTTGTTTGTCATGCAATCTGAGCCCATTTAGCTTTAAAACGAGGAATCTGAAAATTTCATACGCATCTGTGTATTTTACGACTGCAGTTGCGAATATAAACAAGTTTTTTATTCTGGAACTAGTTATTCCAATGATTGCAACATGTTGCACATCACACGCTACATTCCTAGGGCCACTTTAGACACACTCTCTCTCTCTTTGTCTCTCACCCTCTCTGCCTCTCACAAACTCACTGTATACAACACTCACAATCACCCTGATGCCATTAGGCTCAATATAGTGAAAGCAAACTGTATGTGTTGAAAAGGAAGTATTGTAAAAATCTGAACCAAGTGCTTTGGCAAAAAATGAGCTAAATTTTATAGGAGGACTGCTTTAATGGATGATCGTATCGAGCCAAAGAAAACCTGCAGGTCTTTTAAAAAGGGGCCTAGAGCATCTCGAAATAGCAGCAGAGGTTTTGTGTGGGTGGACTCCTCTCCCTCAGAAGCCCAGCCACAGCGCAGGACACAGGGAGATTAAAGCAGACCCTGGCATGGGCTCTGACAGGGCCGCCATTCAGCTCCAGCGGCCCGGCCTGGGAGGGCATGAGGGAGGAAGGGTGTCTATATCACACCCGGATACACCTGAGGGTTTGCACACACGCCTAAATAACACATTTAAGGCACCTAGGGACCAAAAAAGGGATTGAGGTGCAAAAATATGACGCATAAGATTAACATTCCTTTGCGATGGTGCAGCCACAGCCATGTAGACTGTGTGTTTGGGTGGGGGGTTGTTGGAGGGGTGGGGGAGTCTCTCTCACACACACGTTTGGAGATGAAGAGAGTCTCAGTGTTCGTAAGGAAGCTGCTGGCACCTGAACACACATGGTGGATGGGTGACTGCTACCCGGCCCGCCCTAGCGGAAGAATCTTAGGACCTCAGTGGGAAAAGGGAAAGAGGGAGTTGAATGGGCAGCGCAGGAATCTATACATGCCGCAGCCGTGAAGGCAGTGTCTGTAGAGCAGAGAGTCAAGGGTAGAGCAAGCCACTGTACTCACTGGTCAGTTTGCGCTGACCTGCTCCAATTAGCAACGGCGAATGCCCTATATTGTTTCACCACAAGCGGCTGAACATTGGAGCAAATGAAGGATGAAACACCTGCATTCCCTACTTCTACTAGAGTGGAGCAAGCTTTCTCTTTTGTTTGCCAACTTTTAGTTGATTTTCAGTGTTAATAACTGCATGAGCTTGAGTTTTAACAAAACTATATTTTTCATGTAATTCTTTTACTTTAAGGGAAAACTAGAGGAAATGCCTTAATTTTTGCTTGGAAAATTTGATTTTGCCTGTCATGAGTTGGGTGCTGAGTATCTATAATATAATATAATAATATGCATAGAAATAGATTTATGACTAAGCAGAAACAGATAACAAATAATATAAAATGTTTTGTCCATAAAATTAGTATCTGGCTTTAAGCAGTAAAGTGAAGACACCTAGCTGTCATATTGCCTACGTTCGTTTAGTTGTTCACTAGCTGCACTAGATGCAATACCTAGTTAGTTAATTTAGTGCAGTTCTACACTGCAGCCTTGGTAAGTGAAATAACCTAAATTTAAATCTAACTTAGACTTATTTCTCTAATATTTCACATTTTTTGGATTGTTGTAAGAATATTATTATTATTATTATTATTATTATTATTACTACACATTTGGCTTGTTTTCAGTAAATGTATAAAGCGAAAATTATCTCACTATATTGTCAGATCATTTTGCTTGTTTTAAGAAATACGCAGCCAACACAGGCATAATTTTACTTGGTAGGTTTACTTAAAACCAGACCGAAATGAGTAAATAAATAAATGGGCCCATAAGGTCCCAGTTGTGCCACTGGAGTGGAACTTCATTTGCAGTAGCTCACATTGTTGAATAGTGCCTGAACAGCTTACAAAGAAACACCTGCCAATTAAAAAAAGAAAAAAAGTTACTTGAAAGGGCAGTCTCACTGGGTCTGTCGGCCATTTTGAAGATTTCAAACTACAGGGCCTCTGACGGTTCCTACCCGTCCACTGCAAATCGCAGCATGTGTGACTGTGTTGAGTGCAGAAAGTGTGCAGATGTTTCATTTTTCAGGTATTAAAGGTTTTATATCGTCGCTGTCCAATGAAAAACATGTATCTCCATTTTTGTCGCTTTTTACTTTTATGCAACATTTGAACACAGCAGCTGCTGTGGACCAACAGGAATGGCCCAAAACTGCTTGGGAAAAAAGTCTGGTTCCACTGACCTACTTTACAGTTAATTTAGGTTTTTGCCCTCTCCTGTAAATTTGCCATTTTGGAGATACTTGTTTTGCTTTGGACAGGGATGATATATACATTTACAGTATATCTTGTCACTGTCCAAAATGTATCTCCTTTTTTGTCAATTTGCATTATTCTGTGTTATTTAACCCCGACGGGTGTTGTTTGCATGTGGAAATGTCATGATGAATGGTGTAATAGAGATGAAATAAAACTTCTTTGCCCTGAAAAACAACTTACACTGAAAATAATATTTTGGGCAGCAATTATATGTACAGTATGTACATGCACTATAAAGGACATATTTGAGGACAATTCCCACTGTAAGCACACCCTGCACACTAAAGCTGGCAAGAACACTATGCAAGGCCTCTGTTTAAGAAGTGGGCCTTTGAGAGAGGGAATGAATAAGGTGAGAGAAAGAGATGGTGAGAGAAAAATAAGAATAAACACAGGAAAAATGAGTCAGAGTGAGAAGCCCAGGTCGTGTGAGTGCTCGAGGGTGTGGTGAGTATGAGTGTGGGGCCTCATGGCTCTGTCTCTTCAGCCGCGCAGCAACAGATGACCTCATTCAGCCGAGAGAATAGAGGGTCTCTCTTCAAAAAAGGCAGAAAAAACCTGACACACATACATTCTCTGCCCCTCTGTGTCTGCCTTGTCAATCTGTCACTCTTTCTCCTCCCCTACTCGTTCTTGATTCCCTCTTCTCTGAGGTATCAGTTTCTCACAGGTTCGGAAACGCACACATCTGTATATAGGTGCAATAATAACATGGTGCTGTTAGATGGCATTGGTCCAGAAGACTGGAGCTGCAAGGCTGATGTGGAGGAGGAGGGTTACCTCTCCATCCTGAAGCAATGCGAGTACAGTGAAGGCCTCTAATCTGTCAGCACCCCACTGCTTTAAACCCACTGTACAGCTTACAGGGGCGCCGGGTCTATAAGGGCACACATGAGTGAGCAGTGAAGCACATGGAGGGAGGAGGTGCCATCTACTGGACATTCACTGAACAGAACAAACTGGGCTTCTCAGAAAAAAGCCACCGGGGACATGTTAAATATTTATATGAGCACTAGGCAACAGCGCCTATGTGTATGTACTCTGGACTCGAAGCATTTAAAGACACACGTCAATGTAACTACCAGTGGTCCACAAGATCTCAACTTTGTCTGGTTGGCAAAAAATCATAACATAACAATCATAATAGATTTTATTAACATATCATTTTGAGTATTTGTAGTGGCTTGGCACAAGTATTTACCACCAGACATGATTGTTTTATGAACCTACATTTCAAATAATTATAACATTTATAAGAGTATTATCTGATCGAAAGATAATACAAGGTTACATATGCATATAACTAACTGCTCAAGGACTAAGGCTCTTCACTGTAGTTAGTAGTATGTTGCAATCAAATTAACATACACAACTTAACCATCATCCAAAGCATTTGGCGCATGTGCCACACACACACAAACTGACACACTGTTTCCATGTATTGTGAAGTCATTACATAGACTTCCATTCATTTCCTGGAGACTGACCCAAACTTTAAACAGAACTACTACAAGCCTTACATTAACCTTAACTTTAACCCTAACCCCAACCAGACATGTAATGATTTACAATATAGGGACCAGTTTGTGGCCCCCAAAAGAATAAAAGGTTCTCACAATGTGAATATATGAACAGGCTGTAGGTATGTATGTTATACATATACATATATGATATACTTGATGATTTCAGCATCAAGAAAACATAAAATTACACAGAAGCCTGAACAACTAAACATGTGAAAAATGTGTGCACCTTCGCAGTTATTGCAACATTATTGGGAGACCTGTTTTCTGTATAGGGATATGTTTCCACACCTCCAGAGTTTATATTCTGCTTCTCAAAATCCAAGTAATTCCAATCAGTATTTTGAGAACACTGGCAGCATCTTGAACTGGTCTATTGTTTTGTCTCAGTAACAACTTCTTGGCAGCTACACATCCTTTCACACCCATGGTGTTGAGCTGCCTTCTCACAGTGGAAGGATGGACAGAAACACCTATGAATTTGTTCAGGTCTGATGGAAGACCGGAGCTTGTTTTTCTCCTCTCTCTGCCTCACTACTTTTCTAGTGTTTATCTGATGGAGACAGTTTAGGTGATCCACCAGGTCTTGTACACTTGTTCTCTGTGTCTTTTAATCATTTTCTGATCCTGTTTCTCTTGTTTTCCCCTTATTTCCGGATTATCTTATATCTAATCTCCTCAAAAATATTTGCTGAAAATGAATGACTACTACTTTGTTTGCCTGTTTTGATGCTAAACTATATAATTGAAGGGTGATCTCTGACTTTTGCACAGTACTGTATCCATACAGCAAACTTATTTATTCACTGATTAAAAACAAATAGGTATGTTGCAATGTGGGCCAATAAGCTGTGAAGTGCAGTGTGAAGAAATGTGTCTTCAGAGCTGATGTGCCCTGGGCAATGTTTTCAATGCTCTGTGCCAAAAGGGAGGTGTGGGTGTGTGTGTCTAGCACATGTCCTGGCTGCACTGGTGCTGTGCTGTCTCTGCGCTACACTGCTCATCCGGAGAACCCACGTGCAGTAAGACAGTCTTTGTCTGCATGCCAAGGGGAGGAGTCTCAGACAGAGAGGGTGTGAGAGAGAGATACATACACAATTCTGCCTCTAGTCTACACAAATGAAAGATCAGGTCTACAGGGTCTACTGAACAGGTTATTCTACATGTCACTGCAAAAACAAACAACAGGTTCACTAGCTTTTCTTTATCACACTTCTGTTTGTGAAAGGTGCGGTTTATACAGATGCACATACTTTCAGGTTTAATGCGATTTTTGGTTTTGGTGAATACCTGCTGTAGCCCTCTCACAATAAACCTAAACAATCATAACAATACAGAACTTATAAAGGTCTAGAAAAGTGTGGGTGTGTATATTACAAGCCCTACTCCACCTGCTTTACTCTGACAGGGTGATCGCAGTTGAATATTGGTTTCAACAAACTACACAAAAATGAGAGGTAGTCAGAAGAGATGGGGGGACACATCGTTACCACAGTTTTCATTTTCATTTGTTCCCTGTTTTAGGATGCTATGTAGAAATCCTGGGTGTTCCTGTACAGTTTCCTTCATCTGCACAACTGTTTGCTTACAACTTAAAACAACACCAATATGTTTTTAACATGTGTATTATGGTTTCTAGTTTTAGCACAGCTAGTTACAGTATATTATATGATCATATCTGCATGTATGCCCACATGCAATTAGAAATAGAACTGCTGCTTTAGAACTGCCAGGGGCTGGTTTATGTGTGCTGCCATTTTCTAACGTTGTGTCTAATTTTCCTTTGAGAGAGAAATGTGAAGGCCAGGACCTCTCATATAGAAGAAAGTGGTAGAGAATAAGTTGTGTGTGTAACTGAGGATGTTATGCAACATAATACATTACATAAACGAGGTGATTACAGCTTATCACTTGAGTGCCGATGGATTACAACCACATGACTCTTGAAATGTGTCATTGTTTTTGAGGCCCGTTTAGCTGCGGGAAAAGATAATAGAGAGATTTAGTGGTGATCTAACAGCCAGGGCTTCCGCAACAACACAGATCCCTTCAGAGAGTTACAGCTATTTAACTGCTGCAGGAAAAGAGAAAAATCTTTCCATCTCTCTCTCTTTCTCTACCTTTCCTCCCTCTGTTGGTCCTCTTGTCCTTTATTCTGTCTCTCTCTCTCTTTCAACTCTCTCTGTACTGCTCTTTTTCTCTTCCTTCTTATCTTTCTCTCTCTTATGCTCCCCTCCTCTTTCTCTTCCTCTTTTGCTTTCTCTTTGTCCTTCTCTCTCTCCTTATCCTACTCTTTCTCTCTCTCACGCTGATGGCCATTCTCTCTTGACTGAGGTCTGAAGGACTGTCTCATTAATAATTGATTGCAGGTAATTATACCTCAGGTCCGCATTATTCATTGGGGATGACACAGGGCTTGATCTTGTTCTCTGTTCCTGAAATGTGCTCTCTAATTTGAATGAGCTAAAACTCTGTTCCCATCCCACATGTTCCTCCCTGCAGGGCTACAGTACCTTCAGGTCTTTAATGTGCTTGCCTATGACCTGGCTAGATTATTCTCTACAGCTTGATCATGTGGTTGGAGAGCACTTGACCCATCACAGGGGCTGGTAAGGCCAGTAAACGCTGGTCTAAGTGCTTCTTGTGCTATCCCTATTATTCTGATTCTCTAATTGTGCATTACTCTGACTTCTCATTCCAGACAACAATCCTGGTGTATACAACACTGCAGTGCCCATGCCCTGTATACTGGGCTTGACCTACAGTACTCAACAAAAGTCAGAGATCATCCCTTCATTTATTTCATTTCCAGACAAAACCTTAAATACAAGTTATTCATTTTTCAGTATCAGCAAAAAAGCAGAAAAATGAACAGATAATATAACATTTTAATGTAGATTTAATAAAAAATGACAGTGTTGGTACTCTGGCAAGTCTCATTTCTATACAACTGGTTTAACTCATGTTTCTCTCCTTTCTCCTTTAGTCATGTTAAAAGTACAATGAGAAAGGAATTTGTAAATCTGCTGAAACAACCAGGTGCTAGTGTCGCTTTGAGGGGGAACATGATGTCAGTGACACTTTAGGAACAGCTTTTGTAGGGTGTAACAGCTAGATGGAACTTAAAGTGGCAGTAGATACACAGACGTAAATTGGACAAATTAAATATTGATACATTTAGCATTACAATTAGTGTAGGAGGCTTTTGTATAATTTTCCATTAAATATGTGATTCTGGCTCCTTACTGACACAGAAAAATAAATATCTTGTTCTTAATAGCTGTTTTGGCGCATAAAAGGAAGAGTAGCCACTGCATAAAAGGAAGAGTGACATTTGCACAATACAGTGAATAAAAAGGTAAAAAAAGGTTTGGAGAATATGGGCAATATGATGTAACTATATATATATATATATATATATATATATTCATGAACTGAATTACCTTTGTGTACAACATCACAAATGAAATATGTTACATCAATCCAGTTACTGTCAAAAGTATATAATCTAAAAGACTACATTTTTTGATGTAATGATAAACCCAATAAATCTAATACAGGAATGTTTCTGAATGGAGATGTAGAGGGCCAGGGGTTACTGCAGGCTGAAGGGGAAATGCTGTCATATGTGTGTTGTTTTGAAGCTTACCTTGCTCCCTCTGCTGATCTCTCTGCTCCATGGAAACCAGAGCAGAGAAGTGGGCCTGGTCATAGGCCAGCACCAGCGGGGAGCAGTGACAGCGGTTAGGGGGAACCTCCAGAGGCAGGTAGAGTCCACCAAACGGTATAGGTGCAAACGCTGCAATTTAAAGAGGTACATATCACAACTTTCAATATAACACTTTTGTGAGTAGGAGCGCAAACCTCTGACTTCACAATTCGATTCAGTTACAAGACTTCAGGTAATGTAATCTTAAATGCCACAATTTTAATCACATCTTAATATACATGACAAGGCATGTGACTGGAGGAACTATTTACGCAGTTCTGGAATATAGACAAGAAATTATTGGCCAAAACCTGTGCATATACACTACTGTACAATACACTTTATATACTCGTCTATACCCAGCGTTCTAAATGTTATACATTACTTAGACTGCTCAGTCCTGACAACAATCCTGACATGCACACGTTGCACCATCACATAGCCTTTATATAATACACGTTTTTCAGTGTCAGGAAAAAAAGCAGAAAATGTGTATAACAGAAAAGTATGCTTTGACTTTTTTACAGGTTCCATTCCTTTCAGGAGGCTTGCTTTCAGTGTTTTCATTGTCTTTTCTACCTTCAAAGTTCAGTCTTAGATGTTCTACTTCACACGATCCAAGTAATCCCAATCACATTATGTAATGTTGACATTGTTGGTCTGAACCCCAGCAGCTCCTTTGTTTGATTTAACAGTCTTCTTGTTTTTGTCTGTTTCCTTTTACATACCTTATTGCTTTAGAAATGCATTCAGAAAAATAAATAAGTTGCACTTAATGGCCAGTTTTTGATTTGAAAGTTGTGGGGTGGTTTCTTACTTCTGCACAGTGCTGTACTTTATTGAGTATTTTTCAAATTAATTGGTATTTAGTTTAATGCATTGATTTATCCACTACATGTGAGCACCCTTCATGCCAGTGGGTAGTCTGTCAGTGTGTCTGTGTGTGTGTGTGTTGGTACCTTCTCCACCGGAGTCTCGGAGCATGGTGTCTGCAACAACCACGATAGGCCGCCTCAGCACATGTGCCAACACAAACACATGGAACTCCTCCAGACTCTCATAGACCGGATCTTCTGAGTTATCCACCCTACAATACACACACACAAACACACACACAGACACACACATACAATCTGTTACTCATTGTTTTATAGTAAACATAAATGGATTCATCTGTATCTCCCTCATAACTCACCAGCACAATACAAAAACACAATACATGCTTCAGTAGACCCCTTAAGCCATCTCACATTAAATGTGGTAATCTTGTGTTACCAGTTCCTTTTCCGACAAGAAAACAAGAGGATAGACCACCCGTCCACTGAGACAGCATTATTTTATACACCCTCATTTGTCCTGCGATGACCGAACATCTTTATAAGCTGGTATCACTGGAGTTTTGACAACAAAAACGAGGAGTAACATTTAAAAGAGAACAAAGGTGTTTTAATCTCAGCTGCAGCACCTGCTGAATTTATGCATAAGATAATGAGAGAAAGACACAAGTTAGAGAGAGAGAAAGAGAGAGAGAGAAAAAAAGAGAGGGAGAGAGAGCAAGAGAAAAAGAGAGAGAGAGAGAGAGAGAGAGAGAGAGAGAGAGGAAGAATGAAGACAGCTTGTTTCAGCATGAGCTCTGCTGCCCTGTTATGTGAATTCAGCACAATTAAGTTCTCACTCTCTCAATATCCCTCTCCCTCTTCCTCTCCCTCTCTCATGGCAGCACACACACAGCACACACACACACACAATCTCTAATGAACAGCCTTTTAATGAACAAATCCCCTTTCTCATTCAATTTAGACTCACATCGCCCTCTGTGCCACAAAGCAGTGCGGCCCTGATCATCACCAGCAACATCTTCTTAACACACCCATTTTAAACGTTTACATGCTTCTAGAGCAGGGCTCAACATCCACATTTTTTGCCTTGGAGGTCAAAGTGCAGTGCTTATAAAAATCATCCATTTGGTTATTGTAGCATAGAAATATGTTTGTTCACTAATTAGGTTGGAGGCGTTGGGGCAACTTTCTGACAGGCCAAATCAAGTATCCTCATTAGCCACCCTTTAGACAGCTTTGTTGTAGACTAACTGACTGATGGAAGAGAAGCATAAGGGAGCTTCAGCTTTTTTTTTGCTGCGTAAGACATTTGGCCCTGTCGAGTACCCTTGTTCCCTGATGGTGGCTCATAGTCACAGCAATAATTGTTCTTCTAAAATGAACACACTGTGCTTATTAATTAGTTTTACTATGAATTATTCAACAACTACTATGAAACAAATATCTGGCATAATGTATTTAGATATGATGCAGTTCAAGTGTGGCCCTAAAACACACTTACAACACACATAACAACAATGCAGCCATGTATTATGTACCTGTTTGGGATTTTCGTAGAGACATTCTTTAGTACTAGAGGAGAAGTCATTTTAGTTCAAAACCCCAGTTACCAGATACGGTGAAACTTGACCGTCTTTCGTTTAAGGATAAGCAAGGAGTAAAACCGTCCTCTGGAAAGAAGATACTGATTTAGGAACAATTCTCCTATTAAACGTTTCATGTTCATCAACACCAAATACCTAAACTGAGTTTAGAGTAGGGTTAGACCATGTCTCATCTATACCAGTGTACCCTGACATTCTATAATACTGAGTTTCAGTTTAAGCAGTCTCTCCGGTGATATTGCAGCATCAGTGTGAAGAAGAAGACATTGGGAACATAGCTTTAAGCCTTTTACTGACTATAAGGAGACGCCCGCTCAGTGCTGGCTAAAATGCACACAACTCTCCCTTACAGTAGGCACCAACACTGCATCACTACCCCACCTACCAGTACTACAGCCGAGCACAATAAAGCACATGCAACACATTTATACACCTCCATGCTGACATTCCCAACTATTTATAAGATTTAAAGTCTCCCTTTCTCTGCATCTGGTGCTTCCCATGAGCCTCTGGGGGGTGAAATGCAACAGACTCTCCTACAAATGTCTCAAATAAGAATGTATGCACCAGTTTCTAAAAAAAAGGAAGAAAAAAGAGAATATGAGGAGAAAAAACTTAAAGATAAAGGTCAACATTATGCAATGTGTTTTGACTTGGGCCTGGGGTTTGTCTAGCAAAACAGATTCAACTCAGACTTTCTGACTAAGTTATAGCATTACAAATCTTAATAAACATGATTTAATGTCACTAGCTTGTTTCAAAACAGTGGATAACTTGCTCTGTTAATCTCAGGAAATATGAACAAGGAGCCCCTAAAGAAGGAAAAAACACAAACACTATGTAAATATGTAGAAAGAAAAACATTTATACTGATAAAGACCAACACTGTCACCACTGCCAGCAGCGCTGGATAACTAAACTTAAAGATAGCTGAGTAAGCAACAAAGACTCTCTCCTGAGACCCCTGGATGGAGAATGCTGAGAAGATTATCTCTGATTTAAATTGCTCATAGTACATAAAACTATGCTTCTTCCCAGCACTGGCCCTTGTTCGGGCAGTGTCTGAGCTCAGGGCGAGTTTTAGACTCCTAACCTTCTTATACTAGCTGGGAAACATTATCCGACGGAACACTAAGCACGGTTGTAAGCCGCCCTGGATAAGAGCGCCTGCTAAATGCCGTAAATGTAAATGTTCCCTAGAAATGTCCCTACTATCTGGTTTAAGGTCACTATACAGTTCATAGGAAAACAGAATGACAGAATCCAATCAATAGAAGCCGGGTCAGGTTTCCAGCACTGCAGCAGTACTCAGGAAGCCATGGTTCTTTGATGTTAGTAATGCTTACATGTTATGTGTGTTTACGCTAACACAAACAGCATCTGACATCATGATACAGTATCTGCAATATCCTGACTAGCCCTGCCCCCATCTTTCTTTGCCTCAGCCTGTTTCTGTCTTTGTTTACCTTCTTTCCGGTGTCTTGCCATGTGCTGTTGTTTTAGTATCTTTATTTCTAGTCTTCGTTTTGTGTCTTTTGAAGATTTTTTTGTTTATTTTTTTAAAAATAAACTACTGGACCTGCACTTGCATTCTGCAGTAACATAGTTGGAAAATATCATGATTTTATCAACAGCTTCCAGCACTTGCTTAGAGCATAAAGCTTTCACTTTCTGTTATTTTGAGTCTTATCAAACAAAAAAAACACAGGTTAGCATATCATTGTTTTCCATCAGAGCACATAGGTTTCACAACCTAACAACAGCGAAACCACAGTACTCGTGACCACAACACAGTTTCCACTGTGCTGCTATATGACCTATATTAAACTTAGCTTTGCCCTTCTAGACTGCACTTGGGTCAGTTTTACTGTATCTTGCAAAATGTGTGGATTTGACATTCAGACATTCCCTAAGTCATGCTCCTACTCTCAGCAAACACATCAGAATATGCCTATGCCCTCCTAACCAAGGTGCACCCTTGTTTAACACTGCTCCAAGTGTCAAATGTATACTTTTCTAAAGTAATTTTCATATGTGGCCACCAGATGGCAGTATGTGCAATCAGTTTAACTCAAACTGCATTTTTCATTCATAGCTGTTGGTCCTGCAAGCCTCTTAGTTTTGCATGCAGGATTTCATTCTCTATTCTAATATACAAAGAACCAAACACATCAAGGCTTGGTATTAATGAAGTCTTATGGCCAGAGTGATAATTAATCCATGTCCAGGTTAAGGTAGCCCATTTTTCATCAGCCTTTTAATGGCAGTGTAAGATAGGGTGTGCTGGCAGGAATTAGACTGTGGATTGCCTTGCTGGGGAAGCCCATAGTTCACCATCAGTCTAAGACTGCAAGGCAGCCTGACTGTGCTGATAGTTGCTCTGCTGTGCGTAACTAAAATTAGCGCTTTGTTTTCCCCTAAACTATTTTAATCACAAAAATAAAACTAAGTTAGAGTTTAACCCAAAAAAGTAGCAGTTGCTAAGTGTGTTGTAATTTGCTTAATTTGCTTATTTTCCACTTGTAGCTCAGTGCATCAAGCAGAGGAATACTGCAGATTCTAAACTTGCAGCCAATATTCCATTCGGGTTTGTGATTAAACAGAAGAGGAGATCTTTTATTTTGATTTGAATATTATGATGAAAGGTTAATGTTGCCTTTTATGACATCAAAACAAAGGAAAAAAGGCAATAGGTGCAGTTTCAAATCAGTCTGGGCAAGTTGTCCTGTGAGGACATTTGATTTGGCCAGGGGTGTAGTTAGAACCTTTTGAACAGGGTGGCCAGGTTAGACTCAGCAATCTCCTTAGGGTGGCAAACACCTGTCTACACCTGTATACGGTAAGGTGTTATCTTGTGAATGGGTTGAACACTGGCCAGTGTGCTCATAGCAAGACAACATGAATCATATGGGTTTGAATGAGGCATGATAGTGGGTGCCAGATGGATGGGATATTCCATTTCCAAAGTTGTGCGTATAACATTCCTCGATCCACTAGTGCCAAACTTTTTTTAGATTTGGTGGGAAAAACAGTTTTACCGTTATACAAAGTTTATTAGCTTTTTTGGCAACTTGTGCACTATTTTACTACAACAAATCACAGGTGTCAATACACTGCACAGTATAAATGTGAGTCGGTGTTTGTGATATGTGGGAGTGTGAAAGAGAGGTGGCACATAATCATGCATTTGTGAGAGCCATGTAGTAGGTGCAAGTAATTCAGCAATATGTTTGTTGGGCAGAGTGTAGACAATTACCATGTCTGCAGTGCAAGAGTGAATATCGCCAAAGAAAAACATGTATCTCCAAAATACCAACAGTAGAGTTAAAAAAGCTCCTTGTTTTCAGTGTAAGTTAATGTAAAGACATTTTATTCCAAACATTTAGAGCATTTAGAGCATTTTTGTTGCTCCAGTCACCTTGAGTTTTTCACAGAATGTAACAGGCAGCAGCCAACAAATGATGTACAAAAGTAAAAATAATTTTTAAAAAATGCAGCTATATATGTTTCTTTGGACAGCGGAGGTCATATGTGAGAGAAACAAATGACAGGCAAGTATACACTGAAAAAGTAATGCCGTCATAGTACTCACATAACTTGATACATTTATGGACGCCTTGTATCAAAATTGTTTTTGATACACTTAAATTCTGTGTTTCATTTTACTCCCTTTTGGCAACAAATAAGAATAAATGTAAAGTTATATGAAATACATTGTGTGTATGTATTTTTGCGTATGTGTGATGTAATGGGTTAAGTGTGTGTGCGTGGGTTGGTGAGCTTTACCCTCCACTGGTATTGCCGTTCTTGCTTAAGTGTGTGCGAGGCTCGCTGGAGGCCAACTTCAGCAACTCGTTCCACTCTCTCTCCCACTCTTCCTCTGTATACACCAACCCAGACTGCAGATAGAGAGAGAAGGGGGGTGAGTAAGGGGGAGCACATGCACATGCACAAATGCTAATGTTCTAAAGGAAACACACACTCACGCACTCTCCTGCCCCCACAACCCCTCCTACGCACTGAAAGCTCTACATTTGCTGTACTGTATGGATCAGGCAAACCACAATGCACACCCACACCTTTCACATTACATTATCTTATTCACTCGCACCTTATTCTCACTCGTTTCCAAAACATGGTTTTATGTAAGCTTACACTTCTGTTACAATGAAGGTTGTGTGCGAGAATCACAATCACATTTATTCTCTATATACTTTAATGTGATTGAGGTTTTATGTATGTATGTATGTAATTGTATGGCTGAATGTTGCATGATTGTATACATACTGTTCGTACGGTAGGTTTGAGGATACCTGTTCATCTAAAGCGTCTTCTAAAACCAAGGGTATGCTTCTACTGTCCTAAGAAGGCTTTACACTTAATGTTGGAACATTGTTGTGTACTGATGTTGGACAATTAGCTCTGGATCACAAACATCACTCCAACCCACTCATCCCAAAGGTATTGGATGGAGTTCAGTTCAAGAGAATGCAATTCTAGTGATCCATAGTCCAGTGCTCAGGGGCTCCAGTGATCTTAGGCTGCTTCAGACTATCCCACTTTATTGTGAAGATTGCACTCCTGTGTGCATTCCTGTTTCAGCACTGAGTGCATCCTAAAGCAGTTGTATTCATTAAGCAGAAGGTCTGTCTGGTACTTCTGGACATTTAGTGTATATACACATCTTAGCTTTAGCAGAGATTAAGGATAAAATTGTAGCTGCGTGAGATTACTAGATTATTGCAATTATTGTGCAAGAATGACATTAGTATAATAAAGAGGAACAAGTGCTCATTGCAAGAACCAGATATGACAATGACAATAGCAGTACAGTGCAAAGAGAAGTCCACATCTGTAGTTAGAGGTCAAGTAAAGGTCTCTTCTTTGCTGGAACTGCTCACTGATGATGAGACGTTCCAATGCTCCATTGATACATTGCCGATGTTTACGAGCAATCCAGTTTAACTTGAGAATGCACATTTCTTAGTGGTGTATCCTAAAGCAGATGGTTCGCTTTGGTGAGTTGTACCTCTTTGTTTTGCTGCGTCTGCTGCCATCTCCACCTCCTCTTCAGAGCCTCCCTCTCAGCTCCACTTTTCATCATAGCATACAGGCTCTTTCTCAGCACCAGGTCTCTGTCATGGAAGCCCCACATTCCTGACAAATGCACACAGAAACACAGGTTTCAGAAAGCAATGCTTACATCAGTGAATCTGGTTCAGTTTTAAGACTTGTTTTTAAGCTGTCTGGATGTAAGTTGTAGCACTAAACACTAGGTTCATATAGTTTTAAGCAATACAAAGTAAGTTAACCCTCAGAATTAGCCTGACTTTAAATGTTCTAACAAAGTTGAAAATGCAAAGACTGTAATTGTGTTTGTGTCCCAAACTACTATTTGAGCAAATACTTACTTAACTTAAGATGTTTTTTTTATCAGTATTCTGATCAAACAGTAATAGTAAGCTTTTGATGACATTGTGAAATGTGTTCTGGACTTGTGCACATAATCGCTCAGAAACGGTTACAATACATCCAACAACAAAGGCAGCATGGGAGCCCTTTAATACAGTTATACGGAGAGCGAGGTAAAGAGTTCAAAAGCTAGTGACACCTTACGTAAGACTCGAGTTAAAACTTACCTAAAGAAGCAGCATGCAGCAGGCAGTTGCCATCACCAGTTGTTGCTAATGGCAGAAGCTTCTTACAGCTGGTGCACATGGTGGACCACCAGTTCAGACGCCCTAGAGGAAAAGATCAACAAACGTTCAGCATTTCAGCACTGTGTGCTTTACACATTTACAGAAAACACTCTCCTTTAAATTCAAGTGCAGATTCTGCTTGTGCTATCATGCATGAATACTAAAATAAATCTGACCTATTGCAAAAAATCCTCCTTAACCACATACGACTGTGCTCTAGCTATGGGCTACAGAACAAATAAAGCTTGCTCTGTAGCTTCTTTCTGCCACAAAGGAGAAGACTGGGCTGCCAGCAGCAACAGCACCTGCCTGGAGGCTGTGCATAGCAAGCCGGTGACCTCTCGCCCATTCCCCAGTCTGGAGTGACTTCTGAACAGTAGTATAGTTGGCAGGCTGTTTACAAAAACAACCAGTGGGTCTGGTGGGTGATTTAATATAGTCTATCAAGGGAACTGTTGACTAAAAGCTTTATCCAAAATCTCCAATTACTCTCTTTTTTTGTCTATGAATTCTCCCAGAAATGCTGCTTTTCCTCTCTAGCATACAATCAACTCAATCAGAGCTTTAGTAGAGTGCTGTGATTCATGCACTGAGCTCTGCTCTCCTCTGGGAGACGTGACTGAGTGGGATTTTAATCTCTCCGAGACAAAGGCAGATGTTAGATAATATCTTAATCACAAACATAATTGGATAGGGCTCCATGTCAGCCCTGGCTACAGAATTCAGCATGTAGCAGTACAGTTTTGTAAGACTCTGCTTTTCTATTATGTGGCAGTTTAACCTCTCTCTGCTGCTGATCCAAAAGACATCTTAGCATTTGGCCAGGCCATTTACAAGTGCTTATGGGCCTCATAGACACACTTTCATAACTCTTCAAATGAAATAGAGTCTTACAACAATCACACAAAAGCGTGGGAATGGGGGTGTTCATTTTTCCTGATATTATCACGGACTGTTTCGATGGTGCTGAGGGCGGACGCTAGCAAGATCCCAGCAGTGCTGTTCGACTTGTTCACATCAAACAGACTGGATGCTGCATGTGCTAATCACACAGGAAAACACTTTTTTTCCCTCAACATCATTTTCCTCACATTTTTCTAAACATTGTTAAAGTTTCAAAACATGCCATTCATTCCCAAGATCACACAGTGCATATGCCGAAGTTAAACAATAGCCTGATTTTAATTTAATAATTTGCTTTTCTGATGTCACAAAAAACAACACATTTACAAAAACCATCCAGACTTCGTCAACGGTCTTCTTCTTCTTGGTAAACAATTTTTGTTTGCTAACTAACCCTGCAGTTGTTGAGACAACCACACTGTTCAATCTCTGGAATGTTTGGTATGATTGGAAATGATGTGCTCGTATACAGCTTGTTGATCCGACTTATGGTTTTCGGAAATTTTGTTGAATTCCAAATTTTTCCCCATTAGAAATGAATGTGGTGACAAAGTGCATGCTCATCTACTGCACTTCTGCTCAACCAAAAGACACCGTTTCATATACAATATCTTAGGGCAGACCCCCAAGCACTAATTCAGTGTTGGTCTGACCCACACTCTCTTTATCTTTTTTTTTTCATCCTTCGTTTCTCCCATAGAGTCCCATTTATTTTTGGCCCTACCTAAATCCTATGGTTTCCTTACCTACAGCCACCAAACTGCATATACTTACTCAGGGTGGATCCCCAAACTCTAATCCACAGTCATACTGACCCTCACTCCTCTATGTGTCTTTTATTCATCCCCACTTCCTCCTTCAGAGTCCCATTTATTCGCGGCAACACCTTAGCAACCAGCCAGCAAAAAGCATCAACTGTGCAATTACTCTGCATTTTCTTCAGTAAATGCACTTTTCTAGTTTTTTCATGTTTTCATTGTATTGTTCTTTTATGTTTACATGTGTCTTTTACTTCATAAACAGGGAGGAGCATGACAGCAATGTGCAATGTACTGTACATTGTTCTACATAGGCTACTACATTAAAAATAATGATTAATATATAATTGTTTTGTATAGTTTGCTGTTTTTGTATATTACATGTACAATATGTAAATTACAGTTGTAAATACTAGTCATACTACCCATCTACCAGCTTTATAGTGTAGCCTCAGATGTGCTCTCACCTGCTTGCTCCAGGGCCACCATGGTGGACTGCTCGATGAGGTCACGCTCAATGAAGCTGCGAAAGTCCTCGCTATACACACTCAGGTCGGGCAGCTGGAAGGTGTAAATGGGCATCTCCAGAGGGAACTGCTCCCTGGCACACTCGCCTGTCACATGCATTCGCGCCAGCGACATGATGGCAGAGCTGGCATGGGAGATGCCTCGAGAGAGACGCTTCTCTGTAGATATGAAACATGAGACAGAGACATGTATGTGTTGCCTGTTTATGAGATAATTCATTTGCAGAGAAATTCTGAAGAATTTCAAAACAATCCAATCATCATTATTTTTTATTAGGCGTCAATCATCTCCATGGATGCTATCATTGGTATTATTAGCTAAACTTTTACAATCAGCACCCTCATCATTGTTGCACTCATCAGTGGAATAAGAATGAACAATGTCACAGTCAACATGCCGATCCTTGCTGTCAATGCTATTATCAATACAGTCGTCATCATCATTAGCATTAGCATGGCTCATGGAAAGCAGCAGTGTAGCTCGTGGCTGTACCCTGAGTGTTCTCCTCTTGTCTCTGCAGGCATTGCTCCAGCTTGTTGATGTGCTGGGGGGTGCCACTGCGCTCTGGCTGCTTGTAGTAACGGCCCTCGTTAAACACCTGGGGCAGGTTGGCAGTATGGACCTGCCGCAACTGCTCATAGTCACTCAGAGCAGCGCTCAGGTCCCAGTTTTTACCTGCACAAACACACAAAGACATAAGCAGAGTAGACATTTTAATGCACAGTCAGTGTTTATTTGTTGAACTTGTCTGCGCAAAAGATTCTGTATATGTATATGTTACGTTGTATCCATTTTCAATACGTTCAAGTAAATTAATACTTATTTAAATATTTATACACCATATGTAAGTTTGTTCCCTGTAGGATGTTTTAACTTGAACAGGATGTCCCCAAGGCATTGTTCTCTCCCCAATGTTGTATACTCTGTACACCCACGACTCCTTCTCAACCTACAGTTCCAACACCATCATCAAGTTTGCCGATGACACAACAATAATTGGCAACATCACCAATGATGATGAGGGTCCATACAGAGTGGTGTGCCACCAACAACCTCTCCCTCAATGTCAGCGAAACCGAAGAGCTGATTATTGACTTCAGGAGAGGGGAAAGAACGCACAAACCACTGAACATCGGGGGCACGTTGGTGGAAAGGTGTGCAGCTTCAAGTTCCTCGGTGTCCACTTGGCCGAGTATCTTACTTGGACGCTAAACACTTTGCACATTGTCAGGAAGGCCCAACAACGCCTCCACTTTCTACGAAGGCTGAGGTCAGTCAACCTGCTGCAGCAGCTCCTCTGCAACTTTTATAGATCCACCGTGGAGAGCATCCTGACAAGCTGCATCGCTGTGTGGTATGGCAGTGCCACTGCTGCTGAGCACAAGGTCCTGCAGAGGGTGGTAAAGACTGCACAGCACACCACCGCAACTGCCCTCCCAACAAGAGATGTCTGAAAGCAGACCACACACACCCCAGCCATCCCCTGTTCCAACCTCTGTCATCCAGAAAGAGGTACCGGAACATCCAAGCCAGAACTACCAGGTTCAGGAAGAGCTTTTACCCTAGAACTGGTCACATCGGCAGCACCTACCAGAACATGACTGCAACACTAAAGACTGTTACTGATCTACCCCTGATCACCCCAGCCCACACACTGGGCTTCACTAGCTTACAGGACTGTTTGCACTGCACTTTAACTTTAACCTGTATATTTGAACATCTCAGCTGTGTATATTATCTATATTTATTTATCTATATACTGTACATTTGTACTGTAAGCTTTTTAGATATCTATACTGTTTACAACCACACACTTAACTAAATATTTTGCAACCTCAACACACAGATACTGCTCTTACACACTTTGCACACGTCCTACTGTTACTGTTTACGCACATATTGTTTTTGTCTATTTGTCTTTGCACTATATATATATATTCTTATAACTGCACCGGAGAAGGAGCCTGACTGTGTTTCATTACACTGTACAACCCTGTATTGGTATAATGACAATAAAGTTGAATTGAATTGAATTGAATTGAATTGAATTGAATTAAAGACTGATTATGATACCATCACTCAAATCACCTTTTGAAAGTGGTCATAGTACGGCCATACAACATTTGGTGTGAACCAAATCCGGACATCCGGATGTCCTCAGACAGGATAGTGAGCTCACTAACACACAACAGAGAGAGCTGGAGTGGCAGCCAAACTACAGTTATTCAACGGTTCTTAGTTAAAACTAATGATTATACTATATATAGAACCAAGAACACTCAAAGAACCATTTGAATGCATAAATGCCTCTTTTGACAGCTAAATTATTATTCGTTATGATAGAAAACTGCTGCATACATCACTTTAAAGTACATTTTAAAGACTAAAAATGGTTCCACTATTGTTACAAAAATTATATTATTATTATTAAGTACAATATAGAGCTCTTTTTGCAGTCACAAAATCCGATTAAAAGTGATTACCAGAGATACATTCAAGAGATATGGACAGACAATCCTGCCGATTGCCCACTTGTGACCATGTCACTCGAGAAAGTGATATGTCACATGATGTTAATGTCAAGTGTGAGCCTTGCTGAGCTATGTAGCATGCACCATAGAGGTGAATCCACATCACCTGAAAAAATGCAATTTAAATTCAAGCATATACTGCACTGTTAACATAAGGCTGTATGTCACATATAACTAAGAGCTGTAATTAACATGCTTTAAGAATTATTCCATGGAAATATTTCTGTTTAACTCAAAGAAACTGTTTAAGACCTAGACCTAACTGTTTAAGACTGTTCCAGACCTAAATTCCTCAGTCTCACAACTCTACAACTGTACAATTAATATTACTAATACTAATAATAGTTTTAAATAGTTTTTAAAATTTTTACACTTGCTAAATGGAAAGGATGTGCCAACAGGTTGGCATTTCAATTGTAGACTTCTGTAACTCAAGAACAATATTAAAAAAGGAGTTTACAAAGCTGTAAACCCTGCGCCTGCTTATGTTGAATTAATTTGCATTAAGTGTGAAATGTATATGGCATAGAAAAGTCCGGCAGCAGCAGTGATAGTAATCAAAAAATAAATGACCATTAAAATGTCTACCGCTCGGGGGGGGCAATCTGATCCTGGAGTTCCCTACAGAAGTCGGTTCCAGTGCACAAATTCCTGAAGGCCTTGATTAATTAGCTCAGGTGATTTGATTTAAAATAAGGTCTCAAAAGGTGATAGATCACCAGTACATGGATCCCCCTAAGGGCATTGAGGAGAAATATCTAATTGCAACCCTTCTGACTGGGACTGCGATTTAAAGGGTGGTGATTCTGTTAATTTAAGGTCCAGGCCCACAATGAACAGCATATTATCTCTTTCTTGCTTAAGGCTCACTGTTTATATGCTGAACTTGGTCTGTCAAACTGCCAGTTAGTTCTGGTTGTCTTGCCCTGTATACAGCTCATGTATGTTTGGTTGCTACTGATTGGTCTAACTCACCTACAAGCAGTTCATAGACTCTGTGTTATTAGACTACATCCCTATCTTGAACTTGTTAAGGCAATGCTGTTAGCAATCTATGTTACACTGCAGTTTGTATGCAGCTCTTGTAAATTTGATATATAGATTCAGCCCTAGGTCCACTGGGTCTAATAAATATTCCAGTATTGCAAAAGAAAAAAACTGGTTCATGGATAGGACTACACAGGATCTTCTGTATCTTAGAAGAATATCCTCTGTATCTTGAACAATCGATATGTTATAGCATCATTTTAAAGCAGACCATTCACAGGCATTTAAATGTCCACTGAATGAGAGGTCATTTCTAACTAACGTAGCCTTGTGTCTTTGAGGAGGCTAACTGTTTGAGTAGGCACTGCCAACTCCCATAAGGACTTTCAATCTTATCCCAATTACATACGCTGCCAATGTGTGCACCTTGCAACACTTACAGATCCAATCAGACTCCACAAAACAACACAGTTGTGCTTCATATCACACTCGACACAGAGAAACACTAACTGATCCACAGTATTAATGGGCCTGCTTCATCATGCTGTACATAAAGACTGCACGTTAAACATCTAGAGGCAACATAATACTGTGAAGGATACATATGTAAGGATACACTGTATCAGTCAAGAGCTATTCATTCTTACACACTAGTGAAGAATAAAGAGAGGGGTCACATTCTATTGAGGATGAAGAAAAGAAGGAGAAGAGGAGGGAGGAAAATCAGCAGTGAGACACAGGAAACCACTCCTCTAATGGAAAGTGACAGTTACCTCCAGACTCCGCAATACACACACATGTATATGCTCACACAGGGTTGCTCCCTCCTTCTACAGCTGCGTTCTTATCTTGGTGACACAAAGAGCTTCCAGGGAAGAGAGAAGCAGGTCAGGACTAACTCTTATTATAGCCCTCAAACAGTCACACTACTCTACTGCAGGGAGAAACCTCCTCTTAGCACCCGCTTGATGAAGACAACACCGAAACAGTGAAGTTCAATGAATCTGTTTAGGGTCAAAGAGTAGGGCTGGCACTATTGATTACCTAAGACAATCAACCGATTATTTTGACAATTAATCAAGTAATTCACTGGTGAACGCTGATTAGAGCTATTAGGTCAGGCCATACATGTCAAAAGTCCTCTATAATAATGCTAATTTCTGCTAGGGATTCTAGTAGTACGGTAACAGTAACTCATGCAACTTTTTATTATGTCTGTTTTACATTAAAAGCTGGATTAAAAACACTGAGTAATGCTTGTAACAGACATATTAACATATATTCTACCGTGTAGCTGTGGATCTTTCTAGTAAAGAACCCTAAAATAATGGAGCTGGCACTGCAACACAGCTGAGTAAAATGTACTGGTTAGGCTACTTGCAGTGAGTGACATATTTAGGACTTCCAGAAGGCCTAGACTGTGACTTTCTTTCCTACGACAACAACTGGTTCCAGCCGCTGGAAAAATGCTCACTAAATATGTCTGTTGTCAATCTGCCCTTCAGTTCAGCGCCTGAAGTACTTACCTATGGGACAGCGAGCCAGAATGGTTGTATCTACCCAGATAACCCACTGAGAAATCCTGATTAGATTAGATACGTTTTGCCTGTTTTACATTAAAAGCTAGATTTAACGCACTTATTGCATTATAGATATCTTAGATACAGATATCTTAGCATTTACCTGATCAACTTTTATATGATTGAAGTTTTATTTTTTTCAAGGTTTTATTAACAGAACTGAATGTTCTACATACTACAGGTAGTATTAGTGAATGATGACATTACAAGCAAACTTGTTTGTCTAAATGTAACATAACACAGCCCGTCAAAATACTGTAAAAGCTCAACGCAGGACAGCTTTCCTGATTTTCTTTTGCTTCATACCAGTTTCATCAGTGGATATCTACTTCAGACTGTGTTTTCTGAAATTTAATGTAGGCTAAAATTACATGCATCAGTTTATTGGGTGGTTTTGAGAAAGCAGTGTGACAGATCAGTACAGTGTTTCTCAAGCCTGGTCCTGGAGGCACACTGCCCTGCGCATTTTAGTGCTTTTCCTGCTCCCGACACACCTGATTCAACTTATCAGCTCATTAACAAGCCCTTTCAGAGTTGCAGGGGGTGTGTTAAAGTAGGGAAGCCACTATAATGTGTAGGGCAGGGTGCCTCCAGGACCACGGTCGAGAAACATGTGACATGGTGATATGGAGATATAGTGATGGGTAATGCTTTGTAGTTAAATGTAAAATAAATTCAACAGTATTGTTGATAACATGTGGTACTTAAAATTGAACAAATAGATATCAAGTTTTGGAGTATACCATTCAACAGCACATTATATGAAGTATATAGATTGGAAACGGAAGAAGACAAAATAGCCAGGTCCACGAGGTGGTTAGCATCAAAAAATTAAAGGCCAGACAAACAAAAACCTGAGTGATAACAAACTACAAATACTCTTTTAAAGATTCCAAAATATTTTTTCTGGAA
Organism: Semaprochilodus insignis; assembly: GCA_034552555.1. NCBI lineage: Eukaryota > Metazoa > Chordata > Actinopteri > Characiformes > Prochilodontidae > Semaprochilodus > Semaprochilodus insignis. Next base: position 50,215,536 of record CM067474.1, on the reverse strand, counting down.
AAAGATAAACAAGGAAGCCTTTGAAAAGACTCTAGAATTGAATGTGAAAAGACTGGAATTGGATGTGTCTATCTGTCTTTGTTTCCTATTGTAAGAGAGGGCAGAAGGAAAATTTTAAATAAGCATTATCATTATGTAAACTGTCATCTAATCACTGCAGGGTCATCAAGAAGGTACATTTTAATCAATCCTGTTTTTTTTCTTTGAGCAATCGAGTGTAATCAAGTAGGGTAGGTGAAAATTGGACACTTTTGGTGACTGACAAGTCTTATGCAGGTGTGTGTGTGTGTGTGTACGTGTTGTACATGCAAGAAGGCTGAGAGCTAGTGTGAAAACTGTCTGTCTGACTTCCCTTTTCCCCACACCCAATTAAGTGGCCTAGCCCAATACTGTGTGAGGAGAAAACACCCTCTATTCTTCCAGATAAAACCCCTCCCAGCGCAAACCTCACATCAATCAATGCAAATCCTATTCCCTTTATAGATTTCTGTATGCTTTAGCCAGCCAAAATTTTTTAAAAGAGAATTTAGAGTTTAATCTAATGACCATTCAGCACCTCTAATAAATGCACTTTGCAGCTCGCTGAGCATTATGGCCTCAAATCAATGGCCAGCAGCCTGGAGACTGGACAGCACTCTTAACAGCTCCTCTGCCTGCCCTTCGCTCTGGCCTCTGTAGGAAATGCCTTACAGTGTAGTATGACTGTCTGTTCAACAAATTATTCCAAAGAAACATTCCAAACATTATTAAGAATTTGAACTGTTTTAGCTCTGATCTCTAAGGAGAATAATTTATTGGGTTATTAATGTTCAGCCTGGAGAGAAATATCTTGCAGCTATAGGTGGTGAAAAACCGACCTGATTTCCTGTTTGAAATCTTGTCGTTAATGAGCATGCAGAATAGCCATACGAGGTCAAACACCTTTCAGGACTCGACTATCTATGATCCTGTTCTAATGAATGAGGCCAGCTCACATTCATAGTCCAGCTGGTGCGATCTTTCTTCAGTATTAACCTTTCCATTTCTCATTTATCACATGTTTAAACTTCACCTAATTCACAGTTCACTCCATTATTGAAAGGAAGAGACCAAAATGACAAATATAGCCAATAACATATTTGTACTGCTTTATTTAAAGGATCACATGTAAATTTGCATCATCAGCGTGCAAATATTTCTTCCACTGCATCTAGGTGCAAAAGCAGTACTTCCATGTTTAAGGCAGCTATGTTTGCCAATAAACAGCTGCAGTACCTCTGGAGTCCTCTAGAGGGTGACACTGCATCTCAACCACAGTGACGACATCCTCAAAATCGCCCTTTACAAAACACCCTCAAAGAATATGTATTAAAAGAATGTGTATTGCGTATCACTTGTTAATTGTTGTTACAACACTGGCATTGCAATACTGTCCTTGCAAAAACCATTGTTATTGTGTGACATGACCAACAAACAGGGAATTCTACAATTCACATAATCCAAAATAAATGTAATTAAGGTCAAAGAATCAAATTATAATCAGAAACTTCGCAATTTTTAACATATTGAAATATGTATTATGGTCATGATACATTTCCTTCATTTCATGCAGCCCTTTTGTATGTGCTTAATTAAACCAAAAATGAAAAGTAGTAACCCTCACCCCAAACATGCACTGCAAACTAAATGAACAAAGGTTGAACGTAAATGTCTGAAGGCCCTCCAGCACGCTTTTATCACTTCTCTTAGAACGAGAGCCAAAGCAACACGGTGCACAAACGCAGGACAGAGTGGTAGAGGTGTGAATGTAACAGGAACATCACGGTTCTGAGAGTGTGTAGGCTCAGCCAGCAGGGGGAGAGACGGTGATGAGTCTGCCAGAGTGACACACTAACAATCAGAGCAGATGACACCCAGCCACACATCCTTCTGATGCTATAGTTGATCGCTCTGTCAGACCAGTGCTGACCCATGGTTCCCCTGCTTCCCTCCCCCAGATTCCAGGTTGCTTTTATAATGGTCTAGGTTGGGGTTAAAGGTGGTCTGAGACGATTAGTGCACAAAGGAAGCTGTTATCTGGTGTTCTAGGACCACAGTCTCAGAAATGTTCCACACGCTCCACGAGGCATCTGACAGCACACACTGGAGATCCTGGAGTGAACTATAGTTCTACTCACAATAGGCCTGGCTGATATCTACAGAACTAGCACAATTGTTTCTTGCGTGAAATCGTGATTTTTGTGATATGATTATTAAAAGGACATATTATTTAATATTATGGGTCGAACTGTTTAATAATAAATTGGTTTTCATTGGCTTACTTGACAATAACTGCCATTACTCAATTGCACTGCCTCATCACCCAGGCCTAACTCTAATATAATACTACCAGGTTTTAATATTTAAGTATATGTCAAGCTTATATGGAAATATATTACAAATGTGACTTGTATTGAGTACATGGAAAAAATATTTTATTTACATATGGGTGGGCCAGTTTTTCAGAAGCAACAAAAGAAGGGTATAAAAAAGAGTCAGTCTCTGTTCCAGAATCTATGCTGATTATATTTTAATAAGGCGTGATCACAGACATTGACCCCACCAATTGTTGTACTGAGCCCAAAATTGAATACATTATTATTTAATAATATGTAGTATATATATTGTTTATAAAATTGCAATTTGTGCCTCAATATAGTAACTTATTGCCTCATTATAGTGAACAATATATATTTATTTCAATATACTCAATATATTCATTTGTGCTCTCAATTTATTAATTTGTGGTCTCTATATATTTATTTGTGGTCTCTATGTATTTATCTGTGGCCTCAATATAATAATTTGTAGCCTTAATATAATACATTTTGGTCTCAATATATTCATTTGTGCCCTCAGTGTATTAATTTGTGGTCTTATTTATTTATTTGTTGTCTCTATATATTTGATTTGTGGCCTTAATATTACAATTTGTGACCTTAATATAATAAAATTTGCCTCAGTATATTAATTTGTGACCTCAACATAGTCAAATGTTGAATCAATATAAAATCTGTGATCTCATTATAGTAATTTGTGGCCTCAATATAGTAAACTGTGGTGTCAGTATAGTACTTTGTTGGCTCAACATAGTAAACTGTGGTGTCAGTATAATAATTTGTGGCCTCAACATAGTAAAGGATGGCTGAGTATAGTAATTTGTTACCTCAGTATTGTAAATTATGTCCTAAATATAGTAATTTAGCCATTTGTGGCCTCACTGTATACTAAATTAATTTGTGGCCTCAGTATATTAATTTTGGCCTCAGTATAGTAACTCATGGCCTCATAGTCATTTGTGGCCATGGATTACCATAGGTTCCGACACATACTGTTATCTATAAAAAATAATTCAAGTATGTAGCGAGGCTAAAAACCATAATGGCAGCCATCTTAAAGCCTGGACTTTGTCTGTGCTTTTGTCCACTTTATAACAATGCATCATACAGTGTTAAAAACCTACAGAAGCAAATCTAACTGAGATCATTTAGCAGTTTTACACAGTGCGTGTGATGGTTTAAGCAAACAGTATTAGCCGCAGAGTGAATTTCAAGAGACCAACTTGATTGATCAGGTAGATCTAGGGTAAGGGAAACTGCAAATGTGATCATTCCACTGAGTTATCCTTTAAATATAAGCCCTGACGCTCAGCAACACACATGGCAACATCATCCATTCAATTCACAGTCAGCTCTGGAAGCCTAATCAAGACTGATTATGCTCAAGTCAAACCTCCAATCAAAATGACAGCTACAGTGAAGGACGTCACTCTCTCTCTGGGTGACCTTGAGATCAGAGCGAGAAGTGAAGTGAGGCTAGCTTCATTCAGCACTCCTGATTCCATCTCCATGGGGGATCTGGGATGCAATCAGCACTAAACAAGCATACATTTGCAGCCAGCCACCCCTTACACAGCTACAGAGCCATCTTGAGACCCCAACTTGAGCACACCAGAGCAGATACACATACATGCAATGCGCTCACAAGCACCACTGGTATAGGCTATTCCTTAATCAGAGCTGAATGGCTCGGAATCTAGTATAGATGTTACATAAACATCATGGGTTATATGAATGTGTGTAGGATAATATGCTGAAGACAGCTGGTGGGGCTGGCCCCAGAGGTAAAGCTCTGTGCTTTCTGCCAGCCTTTGGCTAATAAGCTCGCTCTACGCGCTGGGCCTTTCTCTCTCTCCCCCTCTCTCTCTGATTTCTATGGCAAATGTTCCTCTGTGCTCCCTGCTCTCTCTGAGTCATGTGCATTTGCAATGGTTGACAAAGAATTTTATATGGCCCTCTCTATGTGTTATTTATACTCCCTATCCGGCAGACCTCAGTTAGTGTACTTGATGATAACAATACTTCTGCTTTCTGCCTACTTGGAAGCAGCTCAGCTCAGCTCTCATTGGTCCTGTGAGGTGCCATAGATTGCATAACTGAGCTATGGGGAATCATCATCTTACCTTAAATATAAATGAGCAACCCAATAAAACCAAAAGCAAAAATAAAGCAAAGTCATGCGTTCAACTTCCAGCCTTTTATCACACTCAGTACGACTAACTCATCAACCGAGTTCTTACGGCTGATTTGGTTAATGACTTCTTTACAGCATTATTAAAAATTGGCAAAATGAACACATTATCACATTAAAAGTATTTTTAGCTAAACTTAATTATGCACTCTTTAAAGGTGCAATATGTAAGATTTTTACTTTACTTAACTATCAAAAGATCGTGAAGAAATAACAGTACTGACAGTATGTCAAAGACATCTATACCCTGTTGTAGAGATATCTACTGAAGTTAGCATGCTAACTAGCTAGCCCAGGTTTTTCCTGTCTCAAAATACCACTTTGTACCTCAAAAGGTGATAGTGAGCGACTGTAGCATCAAATCTACCATTAGTGCAGCATGAGAGGAAGAAGTAGCGCTGCAGCCCAACTTCTACTAACCACTTGTCAGTCATGTTGAAGGTTCTGCTCCAGACAGGTAGCCAGTGATAGTAGGAGTAAACATAATGATGGCTGAAGCCATTTTAAGAAACCACGTTTGGCAGCAAACAAACGAAAAATAGCTAGAGGCAAAACAAAAGTTAACATTGCCGTTGTTTTTCACAGCTGGAGATGTACTTGGCAAGTAAGGACATAATTTGATGCTAAACTTACATTGTTTATTTTCTAGACCAGTAAGCAAACAGCTGTTAATGCTACCACTGAAGAGAAGGGATTACACTTTTTCTTGTTTCTTGCAATAGGGGTGGACACCACAACTTTCTGGTGATATGTCGCCTCCTCTTCTCTGGAGTTTAGATTTGACAGGGTGTGTCATTTTACAAACTGCTCCTTTAATGGGTCAAACTAGCAACTAGCATCCTAAAAGCAATTTGTCTACGTGCTAAAGTTTTACACCAAAAAAGAGGCAAACTGTTTATTTAGCACAATGAGTCATGTTTATGCTACCACATGAGGGTAAGGCATAGCAGCATCATGCAAATGCATTGCGGGTGCACACACCTGGCTCTAGTCCTAAAATTGCAAGAGAGATCAGATACATTTTTAAAAAGACTGACTTGATTGTGTGTTTGGAGTTGACATGTGTGACATGGGTTGATTCCGATCATACATCCCAAGCTGTTACTGCGGCTACCCATTTTGAAACTTATGAGATCACTGTAAGTGTCTTCAATCACCTCCTACCGAGATGTTATAGCCTTTTCATTCATGAATTAGATTTGTTCAGAAGGAGAGCTTGTTGTCTTCACTGTGAAATGTCAGCAGTGAGGCTCATTAAAAGCCCATTAACAAATTGCTAATCCCAAATCATAAACAGTGGCAGGCACAGCAGAAAGGCCCCCCTCTCTCTGCTTTAACGGCCTCCTCGCGGCAGGGTGTTGGGGGTGATTTGATCTCCAATCAGCTCCAGGTCTTCTTTTATTATGGTTATGGCTGGATTTATCTAACAGAAGCTGGCCATGGATCAGTGCAGAGGATGACCTCCCCTCTAAAGGTTTAACAGCAACATACTTGACATGCATGCTCCAGTGAGGGCTTTTAAAGCACTCCACCATGGAGACAGTTAAAGGGAAGTGTGTCACATGAAAAAACAGCTGGCTAAGGAAGTTCCCCCTGCTGTACATGCACTACAGACTGCCCCGCCTTATTCAGCACACTGCTCGACATCCCAGAAAACACATCTTTCAGAATTCGATCCATAAGCAAACCTCAAATTGCAATGGCAGCAAGTGACCGGCCTGAAAATCTGCCCCCGGATAAGTGTATGTAACCTGAATCATCAATCAGCTAAGCTACGCAGATTCATGACAGCAAAATCAATACCTTTGCAATAATCTCATTATGTCTGCAATAGTGTAACATATACGGCCACGGCAATGGAGTAAATAAAAGATGAGATCCTTTTGCAATTTCTGCTTGCTTGCAAAGTGTATTAAAAATCAGCACAGCCCTAATAAGTGTCAGATTCATAGGGCTGCTAACAGATAGGTAGCCCAATAAAAAAAGAGGACTGCTGCTCTCCTGGAGGCTGTTCTGGGTGCTAGGCTGCAAACTGGCCCGGTCTGGCCTTGATGTGACAGGTGAGGACAGTGCTAGCAGCTAGCCAGCTGCAATTCCAGACAAGCAGGCCAGAGAGGAGATTTAACTGAAGCAGGTGTGTGTTTATCCTCAAATTCACTCACAATAGATGTGCAGACATCAAGAGAACACATAAGAGCTATGAGAGGGAGTTTCAGAAAAGACTAGCACCCTTGAGCATTCCAGCTAAAGTTTTAGCTTTAGCTAAAAATTAATAATCAGTCAAGCTAACTGCTAATATACTAGTGCAGCCTCACAAAAATGTTCAACCATTACGTTTGAAAACCTCTGGGTAATACACATGACAGACCGCTTCAACTTGATAACAGAGCGATCATATAGATAATAAATTATGAAAATGATTATTGAAAATTGTTACCAATTAATATTTCCAATACTTTTTAGCTAAATTTAATTATTTGCTCTTTAAAGGTGCAATATGTAAGATTTTTACCTTACTTACCTATCAAAAGATTGTGAAGAAATAACAGTACTGACAGTCAAAAATGTCTACATATCCGGTTGTAGAGATAATTACTGAAGTCCTGTCTCAAAATACCACTTTATACCTCAAAAGGTGGTAGTGAGCCACCCTAGCATCAAGTCCATCAAGTGCCATCAGTGCAACATGAGAGGAGTAGCTTTAGCTAAAAAAGCTAATTAACTGTGTTGACTAATTAATAATCAGTCAAGCTAAGTGCTAATATACTAGTGCAGCCTCACAAAAATGTTCACCCATTATGTTTATGGGTAATACACATGGCAGACCACTTCAAATTGGTAACACAGCAATCGTATAATAAAATTCTGGAATGAAAGTCTTCAAATACTGTATGGACCACAAAGGTATCCCTCTCCGTCTGTCCCTCGATCACTGATTCTCCACTTAGGGGGCATATTTCTCTGCTCTGTCTCGTCTGGAGAGACTATGTTTTCTGTGCCAGTGCCAGCAGCTCTCCACTCCACAATGAGTTCCATTGAGCAGGCACAAAGGTCTCCCAGGGGAGCGTCCTCGTAAAGCCGTCACACACAGCCCTAAATCAGCTCCACCGCCCAGCGTGGCGGGCCCTCTCTGCTGCCAGTCAGAACGCAACCCCACCACATTCCTATACTGGATCTGGTACCAGAAAGTCTCTGCAGGCTTCATCCAACCTGACCAGTGGAGACATTGGCTCATATACTCAATACCAGAAAACCCACAACCATGCACACAGCTTAGATGGGCTCCATAAGAGATCTTTATCTCCAGATTTAATTCAGAGAACAATTTCAGAGGTAAAGAAGTAATTTGGTAAAAATCTACACAATTTTTAAGACTAAAAGTGGCGGATCAAATCAAGTTTGGTCTCTAAAGCTTCTTTTGTTTTTGGCTGGAGCTACGAGACTAATCTAGCTAACGAGTAATGGAAACTTATAGCTGATCAGCATCATGTGAAGCCTGAATAGACAAAAACAGACAAAGTACGGAGAAAATATATGCAGTTTTAGGCTATGTACCATGCTCTCCATTTTTAATAGAAGTGTGTCATACAATGTCAGACACTACATAGGTGAGTCTGTTTTAGGTTACTTAATAGCTCAACATGGTTTGAGGTGTGATTCCGGCATGCAGTTTGCAAGATGCTAATTTGTGGAATATAAGCTTGCATTAGCAGATTCCTTAGCTACATTAGCATCACAACTCCAGAGTACAATTAAAGAAGCAAACTTTAGACACCAAACATGGTAAGGCTGATTGACTATTAGAGATATATAAATATGATTTCCACCATAAAAGAGTTATCATTTAAATGAGCAATATGCATTTTTATTTTAAACATCCCAACATTAAACTACAATTATAAGCAGATTGTGAAGAAATAAAAGTTTTGATGGTCTGTCAAAGCCGTCTATGCATCGTGTTGCAGAGATTTTTAATAGCTAGCCTATTCTGTCTCTAATATTACTTTGCATCTCAAGAGGCGATAGTGAGTCACTGGAGTGTTGTTTTGCATCAGTCCAAGACGAGAATATGAAGAAGTAGTACTACTAGCACAATGTATTGTAACCTCTTGTCAATCATGTTGTCCTGCTTTCTGTTAGATCATTTAAGTACAGGTAGCCAATGAAAGAAAGAGAGAATGGAACATTGGCTGAAGCTCTTGGCAAGTAAGAGCTCTTGGCAAATTATCACTACCACCGCCTACTCTTAGCAAGAATCTACGTTCATCAGCAAACTAAAGAAACAATATGAATAGAAGCAAAAACATTGATGTTGCTTTCCACTGCTGGAGACACTCTCAGCAAGTAAAGGGATGATGTTTGAAGCTAAACTCGCTCCATTGACTCACATATAATTAAATTAGGTTTTTGTCCTCTCCTGTAAAGAAGTTACCATTTTGGTAATATTGTTTTCTTTAATATTTGTTTTTCTTTGGACAACGACGATATATATATAAACCCTGTAATAAAAAACACAGTTCCTGTACCTTTAACCACTCACCCTAGCTCTCCGGCCTTCAAATCGGCTTAAAAAAAATCTGTGCCAGCAGCTCGGGTAAATCCAGTAAAATGCTGCAAACATGCTAGCGGTTTTTTGTTACAAACCTCACACAGAGACACTTAAACACACAAACACAACGGGACTGGTTGATGATGCAAGCTCAAATAATCAATCTGAAGACGTTAGGCTTGTGGTACCCAAAATGGAGGAAGACTGGACACCCTTCACAAGGAGGCCTGAGAAGGTGGGTCACAGCATTGACATAATATGACAGCATGAGCATCTCAGTCCAGTGCATCTAAGCACAGCACTGCAAGCAGAGCAATCCATCACTTCACTGCACTACATCACATGGCCCATTACCGCTAGCTTAGCCAAGGAAGGCATAGTACAGGCATGGAACATATAACACTACAGTTATCACTGGTATGATTACATTCAGAGCCCACACAAAGTGTGCGAGTACACACACAACATCACAAGAACACTGTAGTGCAATAAGTCATATTAGGCTTAAGTCTCACATTACGTTATGACTGTATAGTGATGCCAACATAATAGCAATATAAAAAAAGCCTACTAGCTTACCCTCCAGCAGGTCTCGTGCCAGACCCGGTTCCGCCCCCGTGGACCGAACAAAGTCTGACAGGACCGCGTCCATGTCAAGAGTCATGTGATCATGTGGCTGTGCTGCCCAGCCTGCAGCAGTGGCCTTTGTGGTAGCCAGAGCGTCACGCTCTCATCTAGAAACAGAGGGATAGGGAGAGACACACACACACACACACAGAAATGTAAGTCAAAGAGAAACGGACAAAAAGGGAGATTTCACAATCTGTTTCTACGTATTGTCCTCATGTCAAACGTCAGTCCATTCTTCCATATATTGGTGACTTGTTAATTATAGCCCTGGAGTGTGTGAATGTGTCTAAGAAGAATGCCTGGGGAGTGATATCAGATCACCTGACAGTAACTCTAACGATGACAAACTGCAAAACAAAAGCTTGTTGATTACAAAGTAATACAGACTGCTGTATTTCAATTCTTTCAGAGTACTAATAGCCATCTGCTCTGTCCGGTTTGTCTCTGAGGAGAAGCTGATCGAGAGGACAGTTAAGGCTCATGTGTTCCTATGGGGTGAACCTGCTACAGAGCACTTACTCTTAACATAGTCATCATTCATTACTGAAGCACTGCAGCACTAAAATCAGAGAGAGAGGAAACTGGGCTGGGTCAGTGACCTAAGATCCAGAAGAAAGCCATGGTTTGTGTATTTCATGACATGGGGTTACACAGTACACATTAGGAGTGCAATGATTCATATATTTAATAGGGATGATGTGTCAATACTTCTATTAGCACAACAAAAAATAGGGAGTGCCAAAGAATCTGCCACATTTTTTGGTTTATCAGAGCACTTTAACATTGCCTGATCCATTAACACTAAACAACAGCTGTGCCTGATCTAACACAGTACAATGACACATTATGATATAATGCTATACAGCATGATACACTGTACGTTAATTCATGAATACTGCTTTGAGAAACAGTATAACTGCTTTATCTTGAGATATTTGTGTTCATGTGGAGGGGCTGTCCTAATAACTACTTTATAAACTGGTCCTAGAAAGAAGCTCTGTGTTACAAACTAGGAATGTGTTACTAATATTCATAAACTCTAAAGATTAATAAGTCAATGAAACAACACTGTTGTTCATGATTTATGGATCAATATTAAAAGAACTATTCACTCTTTAGCTTTTCAGAACTAGCAGCTAGAGTCAGACATCAGATGACACAACTTACTGTACCATGTTACTTCCCGTGGTCCTACTCAGTAACTAATTATAGTGGTTTAAAGCATAGTCACACAGTTGGGGCAAAAACAATAGGCCAAGCCCAAAGTACCATGGTTTTACTCATTGTTTTGGCTGTTCAGAATGCAGCAACACGAATGTGACAGAGAGCTGTTATTTTATATTTGTATATTACAGATGTTCTGTATTGTTATTGCTAGGGATATGGTTCAATACTGTGTCTGTAAATAGTGATTTCCAATACAAACATATGACATTTTATAACACATCTTTAAGGGCTATTTTCTCAAAGTTTTTTTTGAGACAGAAAACACACTCTGAGCCAGAAATCTCCAGCCTAAGTTATGTGATATTTTACAAATAAAACATGGTGAAAATTTTTTTATGGCTATTGTCACGTGGGGACAGAACGAGGAGGCAGGATGCAAAAGCAAGTCTTTAACGGACTCAAATTAAAACAAAACCAAAGAAACCAAAGACACTAACACACTACAAACAACTGGGAACAGGGTTACAAAACAACTGACATGCAGACAAAACACCAAGCAAGAACAAAGGGAACAGCAAGGAGTATAAATGAACAAGGACTAACAAGGAACACCTGGGAAGGGGCGGAGCTACAAACTAAGGACAGGTGAGGGGCCTGACAAGAGAGCGGGGACAGGAAGGAGCAATAACCAAACCAAACCAAACAGAAGCACATGGGACAGGACAACAAAAGGCACATGGAAATGACCAGAGAAAAAGAGACAGAAACAGAAACCCAGAGAAAACAGAGACAAACAGGGGCAAGACAAGACAGGACGTGAAAGCTATTGACAATATTTTCTAATTTATAAAGTGATAAAAAGAGAGATCCAAAATTTCCTCTGTAAAAAACATTGATTCTAATGTCAGCAAAATTAAACAGGAATTTTGGACCTGGCTTTATCTACTGTTCTGATTTCTGTTCCTGAAATGTTTGTGAATTAGCGCACATTTAAGTAGATAATGTCTTGTTTTCATATTTAAACATAAATAGATTATGTCGTACTGTTACACCCCTACATCAGATTCAAAGTTCTGTAAGTGGAAAGTTTCTGTAAGAACATTTTACCGGGCAAAACAGAAAGACACTTACAAAGTCACATGGATCAAACGTTCATTTGCAGACATACCTATGGCTTTGTAAAATCAAGCAAACAAGTAAATAAATAAATAATCAAACAAAAAACAAAACAAAAACAATAAATTTATTAGATATAGACTAGACACAGTGTTTGCCCAGTTTAAATAGCTTTTTATCCTTCAAGTGTTTATATTTTAATAAAACTGTTTCAATTTCTTTCTGAAATAAAACATTCATTGGGCTTACTGGGAACGTGAGTGGGGTTAATCTGTACAAGGATCTCCTTTAAGCCCAGTCCTTTCTGTATTATACATAAATTCACACATAACATGTTTAATCATGTCTGAAAAGATGTCCATTCTACTGTCCGAGAAATCCCTACTACTCTATACTGAGAAAGCCATGTTTACATCTAGATATTGGTGGGCTTACTGGGGGTTTTCCGAGTGTAACAATGCAATATATAGGAGCAACATACAGTATAAGTGCCTGTACTAAAAAGGGCCAAAGTACAACATTTTGTGTTTTTTTTGTTTTTTGCTGTTCTGACCTGATCAGAATCCATATTTCGACCATACAACTATCAGTGCTGAGTGCAACACTATGGGCTACCCGCAAGCTTATCCACAAAACTATTTAGAAAAATTAAGGGAAAAGTTTCCCACAATAAGTCACTTCATTTGTTTAATGATTTGTTGTTAAGACCATTAAAAGCTTAAAATTCAGCCATTTGGGTCTTGGCCCAGTTTCTTTAACCCAGGAGTGCATATATATAATGAGAAAGTCTAACCTTTGGTAACCTTTACAATGTCAGGACCCAAAACAGTATAAATACGCACTAATACATACTGCTGCTGTCTAAAGAAAAGCACATGATTCTCCATTTTTGTCGCTTTTTATTTTTCTACATCATTTGAACATAGAAGCTGCTGTTCACATTGTATGGCCATATCATTATGACTGGACCCACATATGTACTCCAGTATTGCTGGGAATAAAATCTCTTTACATTAACTTACATAAAAAAGTTAAGAGTGTTTTTGCCCTCTCCTTTAAGGAGTTATTCTTTGGACAGTGCTGATATGCACATACACCCACACCCTTTGCCAGTACAGACAGAGTTTCAGAAAGCTGGACAGTGGGCAGGATGATGTGATGTTCCAGTCTGCACCCACTGCAGCTGGGGCCAATGCTTTCTATCATCACCCCCTCCACCAACAATCCTCACTCTGTGTTCTGTTCTACAGCGGCCCACTCTGCCTAGACACTCACTCCGAGGCCTTGTATTTGTCCCTGGTCAAATGCCATGCAGATGAGGTCAGCACAGCCCAGACCAAGCTGTCCTGGGCAGAGAGGCAGCACCTACGGGCACTCTACAATAACAGAGACCTTTGTGCGTGCATGTGTGTGTGTCAGCCGGGTGGCCGGCTGGCCGCTTCCGCATCACTTATGGAGCGTGACACAAGAATGAAAGGAATGTGAGACACACTGCCCACAGTGAAGAAACAGCTCCGCAGACAAACACACACAGGTCTGTATTTATTCAATGTCGGGACGCGGGCTCATAATTAAATACTGATGCAAAAGCCAAGAACACTCGTTCGCTTATTTAGTTTCTAGTCAGAATGGCTACAAGTTATTTATCTTCCAGTGCCAGGAGAAGACAGGAAACAGAAAGAGGAAATTACACAAAGCACAAAGTATAAAATAAGATCTATGTTTATTCTTTCCCACCCATGTCTCCTCAACAGAAGCTCTCCCTGACATGATGTTCCCTGACATCATGTATCAACGTTTACCCAAACAGCTACCCAAACACACCTTAGCTGCCTTATAGCTTTTTCCTCATGTGCATCATTGGTCACATTTGCAGACAGTTATGTGGCTTTCTATCAGTGTTAGTGTTGCTGTTTGTCCTTCCCCTGTGAGAATACAACTTAACACTACGGGTCTGAAAGGAAGTGGAAAAATAATACAGAGAAAAAGGAAAATAGTCAAAAAGAACAATGTCTGCACTGGATATAGAGTAAGGTTGTATTGACTGATGAGCCTAAATTTATAACTGGGATTCTTTGGATTGTAAGAAACAGAAAATGTAACTTCCAAAACTGAACTTTGAAGGTGTGGTAAAATATCCCTGCAGATCTCTATCTCCGTAATGTCTGAGCCACTTGCAGCCAGTAACGGCCTCTGCAGAGTATGACGTTACAGATGTTCTCTTGTTAGGGCACATGACATAATCAGAGAGCTAATCCAGCCAAACTGATGGCAGATCAGAAAGAACACGAGCCATTAATAAAATCCTGTTACAGTTATGTGCAGAAGCTTAACTGGGTTTATCAGTTTGGTAACCATTCGCATCTGCAGTGTAAAACTCCTACTGGGTGCAGAAATGCTGTGATATTTCCTTTTAAGGACAAATGTTAAGTGACTGCTATCCCAGCTCTGACAGGTCTTGCTTTCACAACCAAAGCTAATGAAATAACACTTCTGTACAGAGATCAAAACCAGAGATTCAAGCCTGACGCTCCACAAAAAGCAACCTCCCACGTGGCAATAGGAAATGAGCCGGTATGTATGAGTGGGTGCACACATGTGTCTGAGTGTGCCCTGGCACAGTAAGAAAATATCTTTGCTCAAGATGAAGAAACTCTTATTTTTTTCCTCATCATCCAATGCATTATTAATCAAACAGCTCTGCACTTTAGCAGGAGTTTAGCTGACCCACTTACTATGAGCCGTTTGCATTGTGTTGCATGTGCATTACCGAGTAGGCCTCACCATAAGTGAATAAGTTCAGGAAAGCTCTCCAGCTATTAAGCAAAGGGCCCATGCTCAAACCTCTGGGATAAACTCTGGGATTACTGTTGACATAAAACATTTCTGAGGTTGAACAGGATTCAGCCCAGCCCTGCTGTATGTACGTCTTGCACTTATCGGCCACATCCATAACAGTGTAAATCTATTGCAAAAGGTAGGGCAACAAATCTTCTGCCCTATAAGCCTCAAGTTCATCATGACTTTATGTTTCTAAGCGAGGAGGATGGTTGTGCACACATAAATATATCAAAAGTCATGACCTGAAAATCCCCTGGAACTGCACACTCAGAGCCAATTTTCCCCGCTGAGATGTAGCTCGTATGACTCACGTAGTGTATTGTGCTTTATTGGATGCTCACCCTGCAGCCATGTCACAAGCTGACGCAACAGTTTGGAACATATGCCATTCCTTTATTCATTTATATAATGAAGACATACTGCAAGTTGGGAAAACACAAATCAGTTTGACCCTAACAAAGCTTATATGAGTGCAGATAGCCACGTAGGTAGAAGAGTCTTTGATAACCTTTGCAACAGCTCTTGTAGAAGGATGAGTGCATAATTGCCAACAGGGTAAAGTTAAATAGTTAAATGTTTTACTACTGCTTACATTATGGCATTGATCATCCTCACATTCCACTGGTATTTATGTCACTGGTTATATCTTTTATAGATACATTAAATGCAATTATTACACAATTGCACATAATATTCAAATACACATGCATATACATGTAGTGTAGAGTCTAAAGTCAGGAAGCACCCAAATCTGTAAACCGCTTAACCGTCTCATGTAAAAACTTTATAATTGTATTTGTAATTGATCAAAACACCAAAACAATTACACCATATTATTGTATGGTTCTAAGACTTCAACATCTTACAGATATTTGGAGTCATGCTGTACATACAGGCTCAGTTTTAGGATCTTATATAGTTCCCCCTTTATTTACAGCCCCTATGATACATAATCTGTCAACACAATGTTGCCTTAAAAGCATATTTATTTAGGCTAGCACATTCCCAGAAGTACTGTGGTCTACTGTCACCCGTGGTTTCTACCTGTGCTGTTATTTTCCTAAAGACAATAGTGCTTTTATCTTTTTCCAATGCTTTACTTATACTCCTATCTAAATATTTTAGAACTAAAATGAGAAGTGTGACATGAATAAAGACTTATTTTAATTGTTATTACATATGCATCCAAAAGTACACCCGTATGTGCAGGTATTAATAGGGAATTTCTCCCCCCTTTGTTGCAGTAACAGCCTCTATTGTTCCGAGCAGGCTTTATGTTATATGTTGGAAGACTGCTGTAAAGGTTTGAGTACATTCAGCCACAAGAGCATTAGCATCAGGTGCTCATGTTGATTGATTAGTTCTGGATCACAACCACTACTCCAATTCACCCTAAAAGATATGGGATGGAACTCTATTAGTCCAGAGAACATAGTCCGACTGCTCCATAGCCCAGTGCTGGGAGTGAGCTGTATAGCACTCTAAATGACATTTGGCACTGGCCACAGTGACCTTATGGCTCATGATTCTGATTCCTATTCTTCAAATGCTCAAATCTGCTGTGCCTAGTGAAAAGGTAAATAGGTTATAGACTTACTTTCTGTATTCTCACTGGGAGTTCTTCGGCAGCCATCTCACCACCATTGTAACGTCCAAGGACTCACACACACACACACACTCACACACATACACACACACCCACGCACACACACACACGCACACACACACGCACACACACACTCCTCTTTAATCCATGGCTTCTACAAGAATGAGGAGACAGTAGGAAGACTTGGGGTCACGGTCAGACCTAGAGAGGGAGAGAGGGACAGAGAGCAAGAGTGAGAATTAGCTAAACAGATGGATGAAAGGACAAATCACACTTGAACCTTGCTGCCACATCAATCACAGTAATGGAGTCCATAACGTCAGTGTGTCTACCTCTGTTATGCAACCATGACCCAATATTCCACTGACCTGCTGGAAACACGCTCCCCTGCCCCTTGAGGATGCCGAGCTTCAGATGCAATGTGCCCATATAAAGACAGTAAAAGCATAAACCCCAGACCATCTCCAGCCTGATTACTCTTCCAGTAACCCTGACGCTGGTACTCTGAGAGGGGAAAAAGGCTCTCAGGGCAATGTTTACTGTAGCATTAGCACTAAAGCTAAATATTACCTTTTCAGGGTCACTAATATCTCCAACCAGAAGGAGTGTTTCTGACACTGCACTCTGACGTGAGCCTGTATTTAGGCTTGAGAGATGAGAGAGAAGAGAATGCAGGTAGATCGAGACTGATGATAAATGCATTTATGGGAGGAGCTCAGCTACCATGGACACTGTGGTTTCACATGTTAACACTAGATTTCACTGATTAGCCATTCCTGTGCGCACTCTCAGATAAGAAAACCTGCTACATAGAATAGTCAGTACTGGACTTGTGTCTTGGCCTTGGTGGACGGAAACATACAAGACTAATAAATTAACTCAGCTACAGTATACAGTATAAGCAAAAGGGCAGTTACAATGGTTTTTTTTACACATTAGGAACCAAAAGTAATTTGACCGCTCAGCTGTTTCTTGGTCAGCTGTGTGTTGTCTCATTACCTTGTGCATTAGAAAGCAAACAAACAACCAAAGAAAAAATGTCTGGAGAGAATACTAGACGTTGTATTTTTATCCGGAGCCTGATGCTATATCCTCTCAACATGAGGAGGGCCAGCCCTGGTAAACCAGGCCACCATGAGCCTGAGAAATCAGGTTTGCTTTCTAACCTAAAGCAGAAGCTGACCAGTACTTTAGCCCAAGTTCTGAGAGATCTCTCACACTTCTCTTTTTTCACAGTCTGAGCATGTGTTGAAGGCATGAACTGAACCAGTAAAATAAATCATAGCTATCATGGCTAAAGCATTAATCATATACAAACCATCTGTGTGATACGTGCTTGAGGAGTGGGCATGCACTGGTGAGTCTAGCAATAGCAAACGACGTGGCACACCACTGATCACCACAGCAGTGGATGACCACAGAATACTGTCGGTCATGAAGAGTATATATATGAAGAATATACTACACAGTTGGGGTTGCAACAATGACTATTGATAATTCATATAAATTAATAATATAGTTATTTTAAGAGAAAGAGACGCTCAATTCATCTTTATCATTTTATCACCATCTTGCTGAAAGGTCTTCAGAAAATGCTAATATTTATGCTATAAATCACATGCACAAAGATCTAAAGGCTCATCTTGGTTGACAAATTGTTTTGCTTGGCAAGGGGCTTCTCTGTAAAGCTGCTAAGGCCCTCCAACGTTAACAGTAGGATTATGTGCTTGACCAATGGGACCTTCAGGCCCCATTGCTCTGCTCAGCACACCTCCAGACCGTATCATTAAATAATAAACACCTCAAAAAGGATATTTCTGAAAAACGAGCATTGTTGCCAATAACTATTATTATCAGTGTTATCAATTATTAATCAGCCACTGGTGCCCATCTTTTAAATATGAAGGAATGCTGCTGAACAGATCGAGGGCATTATACGGTATGTAAGCATCAGTCTGTGTCAGAATGTGTAAAAGAATTCCATAAACAGAAAAAAAAACAGTACAGGGATGAGCTCAATAAAGCTTATATTCTAATAGGTGTCATCTGTGATCTTCCTACAGGTGTCATCTGACATATTCCAATAGGTGTAAAAAAAATTGGCAAATGCAATCTTTATATCAAAAGATTCGATTAAAGACAGCATCTGTAAGCATTTAAATAGGGTTATGTTAGTTGTCACGATAAGCTTATGTAGGTGTCATGTAGCCTTATAAACAGTACCTTAGAGTTAAATGTTACCTACTTATTATTATCAACTTATTATGTCACTTTATGTCACAACAGGCCTTATTGTGCATATTGTGCATATCATGAGAAAATAAAGAACACTACCAAAAGAGCATAAATAGTCCTGGTTAACTGGGCTAGTACAACTCAGTATGTAAAGCATTGAATAACTGCAACAAGTAAACTTGCAAGACTACAGTAACTGAAAGGTCAGGTTAGAACTTAGAAGCGTGTGGAATTCTGGGACTATGTCTTATAGACAGGCAAGATCAACATGTACAACATGAGAGCCTATAGAATGAGAACAGTTTACAGAAAGGAAGTAGCTGCTCACAATCCAAAGCATCCAGTTTATCTATGAAACGAGCAAGTATGGCTGAAGTTCACAGAAACATCTTGTCTGCTTAAAGCCAAGTTCAAAACTCACTGGACGGCAGTTCCTCTTGACGTAGAGCAGTTATCACAACGACACTGCCAAAGCAGCTACAGCTTTTTCCGGGGGGCAAAAAAAGGAATGTTCTTGATTGGCGAAGTCAATCTCACAACCCATATACCACTGAACCTGAATTTTATTACAAGGGTGAAGGCAAAAAGCCCCCTCAAACAACAACTAGGAACTAAAGATGGCTGCATTGAAGACCTGGCAGAGCATCACCAGGGATATACCCAGCATCTGCTGCTGTCTGTGAATCACAGGAATCAGGCAGACTTAGAGTACAAAGGATTTGGAACATCATTTTATGTAACATTCTGTCAGTTTCTTCATTTTCTATTTCTCCAGTTAAATGGGCAGACTGTGTATGGGCTGTACGTTTAATATGGTTCAAGCAGCATATGAATGTATATACTTGTAAAGGAACCCTTTAAACGGCAAGGCCCTGTATGTGGGCCGATACTACAGTACCTCACTCTCACAACTACATAATTTAAACATAAGTTTCATAGCATTTACCATGTCATTCATAGCAGCTACTGAATAAAAAATCATTATAACAGTCACAGAGCCTCATTTCAATACAGTCCTTTATAGTACACAGTCAAACCAACAGCACTTGTCATGCCTCAATTACTTGTATACTGTGCTGTATGTGCATGTAATGCGTGTTTAATAACAGTAGTTGGCACAGCAGAGAAAAGTCAGAGAGAAGGAAGAAGACAGGGCTAAAGAATAAAAGGTGGAGTCATCAACAGATCAGCTTTACCAGACGTATACACAGTAGGATTCTAGCTGTCTGAGAGCCAGTGTCACAGCCCTGCGAAGAGCCGACCAAAATATCCCTCACTGCCATGCATAATTCACAGCTAAACTACACAGAGCGCTCACATGCATGCCATGCATTTTAGTCTGCTGCCTGTGATTCTAATAGACGCTTTGTATCTCCGAAAAGCCATGTAGGAAAGGGTCTGTCTGTCTTGTACAGCTTATGCAGTCATGGTCAAAGGTGGATGGGGTCTGTTAATGTTAAGGTCAAAGTGAGCACCTACTACAATAGGACACCCAACCATTTTGTCCTGGAGGGACTAAGCCTAATATGTGAGGTGGGCCGAAGGACCAAAAAGACAGAACAGTATACATGGTGGGTCAGAACACATTAGTGCTTCTGCATGTTGCCAGTATGTGAGGAGCAGCTTCAGCCATGTTTGTTTTCATACTGCTGATGAATGTTGTATTCTTCACAGCAGTGGTGTCCAACACTGGTCTGGTGAGCTACCTCCCTGCAGAGCCTAATTCTATCCACAGTTTCACACACCTACTCCTGCTGATCAACCTCTTCCCATGTGCCTGATTGGCTGGATTGGATGTATTAGAGTTAGGTTAAGGGCAGTTTACAAGATACTGGCTGGAACTAAACTAGCTGTCCAGCTCTAGGGTTGGATACCACTGCTTTGAAGCTGCATCATGTAATATTTGGGGATTTGGAGACCTCTCTGGCAGAGACATGTAAGTGAATGCAATGTGCGGGACAAGATGATTCACCTCTGATGCCAGTAATAGACACATTTGCTAATAGGTCTAGTGAAGGTAAAATGGAAATGGATGTTCATTTTTGGCAGACCAAGCAAGTTTATAACAGCTTTTAGAAAAATGACTAACAAAAAAAGGAAGAAAGAATGAACTACAATAACTACTATACAACTACTATACCCTACAAATATCCCCACACAACGGCGAGAGGAAGCAGAAAGGCTGGATCCAAGAAAGCTTTACTCACAAACAAATGGAAATCCCGTAATGTTGAGCTTACTTACTAATATGTTTGAAAGGACTCAAAGAATGGTAAACAAAACGGTGGAGAGGCTTCTCTTCAAGTGGTTTTGCCTGGGGATTCTCTCTGCACAGACATTTATTGGAACAGAATAGATGGTTCAGCAGTGGGTTCATTATACTCAGGATGTGTGCAGAGAACACAGGCATTTAATAGCATAACAACTTCTACTGCTGCTACTAAAAATAACACATATTATCACGCACCAAAACTCAACTCAATTAAATTAAGCTGTACAAGTTTATATATTATTTGAGAGGAATTTAGAGTCACCACTGAACTAACATAGTATCTCTCAAAACCATCGCAGCTTGTTCAGATCACAGATAGTTTATACCACTTTATTTTGAACTGTAGTTGTTTAATCTGCCTTTTTAATGACATATGCAGCAAATAACCAGCATCCAAAAAGCCTACGAACAGTAGCCTGGCTTGTTCAGAACAAGTAAAACTGTATCATGAACAAAAGCAAAAATTAAGGTTTAATTAAACCTAAAATATGAATGCCAGTCTACGCTACTGTGTTAAGATTGGGCTACATCCAATAGATTTTTGACTTTTATTCGTAATAACTGTGATTGAATTTCAAGAATTTTACCTTTATTATGTTGTACCTATAAGTTATCCATACATCATATAAAGGTAATACAAGTTGTAATGTGACTATCATGACATGAATTTAATAATATCTGGTTCACTATAGGGCAGTTAAAGCTGGAAAAAAGCTTTTCCTCCATATTATTCTCTATAAGATTAAGATTTTATTAAGTTTGTGAATACAAGTAAATCTTATTAGTGCAATTACATAACAATCCAGACTTCAGAGTCAGTCAGCTGCTGAATTAGGAAAATTAAAATAAAAAAATGAAAATACATACACTTTTAGAACTTAGAAAACGAATGACAACTACATAAAACTGAACACAGCGCTTTACAGTTGCACATGCCTCACCTTACTGGATGACATACAGGTCTCCATACTATTCCTAATGAGTCATACAACACATATACACACAGAACAACTTTGTATAACAGCAGTCAAGTGTAACTATGAGAACCGATAGACAAAGTTATTGTCTTAAGAGCAAGATAGTAAACAAAATGCACAAATTTCACAGTGTGTTTGCCTTCATCAATTCACCTTCTGTAATTGATGATCAGGAACTAACAGTAAACTAAGCTGGTAAGTGCCAATGCTGCCGATGAATATTTGTTAAAACAGAGATTTTGGGAAACACTCACTCATCTAAGTTAACTTACCAATGTAGTTACACATTTGGGAAATGCACTCCTGGTAACTACTATTAAATGTACTAAAATTAAGGAACTTCAGCTTAAACTTCAGTTTCCATAAAACAAAACAAAAGCAACAGATTTTTCAAAACAAATATACATATACCAAAGTAATCAAGACTTTGCAGGATGTTACAGCAAACCTTTAAGGTCATCAAATGATACAGGTATAAACAAACCTAGCACCCACATTCCCTTTTCCATATTCCCTTTTACTGCCCATGTTCCAGTGACCTGTGCACAGAGAGGACTGCAGCCAGTTAGGATTTACAAGAGTACTTTCAGAGACAGTCAAACAACAGAAAAAGAAAGAGGGAGGAAACCTTTCCTGCATTAGGCTGGACAAACATAGAGAGAGAGAAAGAGAGAGAGAGAGAGAGAGAGAGATAAAGGAAACCTTCCGTCCAACTTCTTGCCTCACCTCTCAGGAGCTCACTGCCCACTGCCGCTTTCCACAGGATATGAAACCCAGGGCTCTTCCACACCGCCACAGAATGTCAACAGAAAATGAACGTCATCATCTACATGGCCAACAGAACGGTGTCAGGCACTGATTCATCACATATGCCTATTTTCTTGCTGATGACCAATATTTCCACTGCTAAAATTATAACACAGCGACCTTCATAATTCCACTCTAAAGTGAAGAGGTTTATTTCAAGAATGTGAGATGTCTGGCAGCGGCGGTAAAATGTGCCATCACACCAAAGCGGAGCAGAAAGCACAAGAGCTATGACAACCAACAAGCTGCAATATGCAACAATATTTGCCTTGCCCATAAAACAGTAATGAAGACTGCCTGAGGAAAATAACACAAAACATAAATATATAAATGCAGCATTGTCAAACCAGATAATTCATTATTTTACAGATAATGGTACATTTTTTGTACATACCGTCTAATCTAATTGTTACCAAATGAGCCCCCTTAACCCAGAACCAAACCATTCAAAATCAGCCAGGGTTGGAAATTCACACTGAAAAGTCCATTCCCAAACGAAGTTTGCTCCGCTAGGTTCTCTTCTGAGTTTTTCATCCCACCTTAAATGTTGCCTCAGCTTTATTCTGGCACTTGTAACAGCTGCACCATTTAAGGTGGAACAGAAAATCTGAATAAGAAACTGGTAAATAGGAAGCCAGTTTCAGCCTTATTCCCACCTTTTAGGATAAAAACAACAACAACAACAAAAAAAAAAGATAAAAACAACACACTAGAGAGTTTGTTAGCTGATACCAAACACAAACCAAGCATCAGCGAAGCACCTTCACTATGAACCTCTTGCACATCTGTCCAGATGACACAGCTAAGTTAATCAGGCAGCTGAAATGTACAAAGGCAAGGAACACAGCAAACTTAAAAACCTAAAGTTCATAATCGAAGCCAGAAACCTACAGCCATGATGGGCATAAAACTGTTTGAGCTCAGTTTATGCTCCACCTATACACCACATGTACTGATGTAATGCTTGCTGTTTGTTTCAACATTTTCATGACACCTATTTATCATAAATACCACATTCACAGAAAACTGACGCTAATGTTTTATAGCTCTGGGGCTAGGCGGGGTTTGGCAAAGAGCATATGATTTAATCAGCAATAGTACATTTGAAAATGAATCAAATTTTAAAAATCAGTTCATTCAAATATTATTTCTCCGACTGATTGGACAAGCTTGCGATCAGTCTGGGTCTGATCAGTTGGTGAAGGGGAAAAAATAAACACAAACCTCATTAAGAAAAAAAGGTACTCGGGCCCCTGGGCTTTGGCCCGGGTAAGCCCATGCATTACATCACCCCTACAGGCTCCTTATCTGTTTACTGTCTAATTTCATCACTGTCTTATTTTCTCTGATAAGATAAAGGTACCTTTTCATTTTTGCATTAGTACCTTAGTACCTGCTGAACTTCTGTCATGCGCTGTAGGATGAGAAAACAAAAACATCAGCTACAGAACTTTTTTATTCGCATTCACAGTATTTATTATATCATTTATTTTAATTTAATTAATTATTTATATTGTATTGTAATCAATATTTGCAGTTTTCCGCTTTTAAAATATGCAAAAATGTGCAAAAATGTGCAGATGGAAACCTAGCTACTGAAAACTAATAAGAATATATTCTGGGATGTTTTTCTCACCATATGTACACAATAACATATGCACACAAAAGTCATATGCACCTTTGGGTGCCCCTGTCGAACGACATGTTCTGTTGATTTTTAAACACACCCTCACAGGAAACGAACCTAAACATTAAACAACATTTTTTCCGCAAATTTCTACTTATAGTTTCACTTATAGAAAAAAATAGACATAAGACGTAAATTGTTCATTTGTATAATATGTTTTCCCCCCAGATTAATTAAATTCAGCTTATAAACATTACATATTAATATTTACAGAAAAAATATGCAAATTTATCCAGAGGATATATAATCTAATCTTTTCCTAAGTTTTGCATACTACTGTAGAGGTTGGGCATCAGAGGGTGAAAATCAATAAAAAAATAAAAAGTAATTCACAGTGTAATGTACAGATTTGGCACCTCGGATATTATTTAGGTAGTAATAACTATATTTTTGTAACAAATTGCCGTAAATACACATACAAACTCATTGCATGTGCATATGTGTGCATGCGTGTGTAAGTGTCCTGCATAATTCATCTTTTCCTTGTTCCACATGTGCTCTCATGAAGCATACACAAACATACACACACACACACACACACACACACACACACACATTCGCTCCAGGACGAGTTCCTGCAACAAGAGAGCATTGAACATATGTGTAACATTCTCAGTGATTACCTCATCACACTGTGCGGATCCCGAGAGCCGTAGCAGCAGGTCTACAAGTCCCAGAGAAGAGTGGGATACCAGCCCAGTGGAAATATGTGTGGTACAGAGAGTGTCATGCAAAGCGCTCAGCCATCCATGTTCGCTATGCTTTACAATATGCAGCAGTATGCTGTTAACATAACCACAAGTCGTGTTAAGTTCCTTTGACAGTGTCCACTGCTTCATATCCGTCCCTGTAATCGAGGAACATGGTAATTAATGCAGCAAGCTTGTGCATTTCAAGCAGCTTCTGAACTTCGGAATAAATAATCTAATACTCTAAATTGATCAAGTGAGCCAATAACCATTTGTCTAATTTATGAAAGAAAACGACTTCCTCTTCCATTTCCTATTCTTATACTGTCCTTCATGTACCATGTTGTTTTTTACAGCTTTGACTTGAGTTGCCTGTATTTAACTTGCTTCTGAAACCATTCTATATTATGGTTCAAAAATTATTACAATAGCAAAAAAACTTATACAGGTTTTTAGTCTGGCAAAGAATGCTGGGAAACATGCAAACCAAACAAAGGCAGAGAGTTAAATAGGCGAGCTTGTCCAGAGATAAAGTACCAGTAGGCTGATTTTGTCTGATTTGACATCCCCTCTGAACAGACCCAGTTTAGCATGCTGGACTGGATGATATATCCTGAGATGTGCTTGCAAACTTGTAGTTTTACCATTGTTGCTAGCAATCTGTTTTGTGCACAGATGACATGCGACACTGTTAAAATGCTGTACCTCTGCACATTCATTCTGCTGGAACCTGAATATTGAACAAACTGGCGCATTAGAAATGATTAATGTTTTAAATCCAGCACGTTAACATATAACCACCTATACAGACTATGTCAGTTTACTATGCCTATACACTATAGTAAATTACGATGAGTTTCAGAGACTCAGCTTTTGAACAAGGCCCAAAGCAAGGCAGCCAGTCAGAACAGAGCTTATTTGGAAAGATCAGTCTTGAGTCTTAATGATGACTGGTTTTCATACAAACAGAAGCTTTCAGGGGTCCACTAGAGGTAATAATAGATGGTAGCCCAGTTCAGTTGGTAATCATTGGCCATCATATTAGCATCAAGGAAAATGCAAGCTATAGGTTAAGCCTCTGTGTCACATATGATCTGCTGGTACCACATGATGTGAGAAACTTGTGCACACAACTTTCAGTACAAGGTCTCTCACGGTTTATAGAGGATTTAGCATGTGTGTACAGAGGTGGGCTGACGGTCAGACTTGTTACTACTCTCAGGCCCATGAGCCGCAGGCAGGAAGCCAGCAGGCAGGATGATAAAAGAAAGAGAAAAAGTGAGAGAGGAACAGAGAAAAACAGAATGCAACGATATCTCTTTTAAAAAATGATATCTCTTTTCAAAAAAAGCATTTAGTTTTGCCTAGCAATATCTAAAGAAACCTTGCATCTCTCCATGCTCGTTTGTTCATTTGCATAGTTCGGAAGTTGTCATCCATCTTTATATTCTTACGTAGGCCTATTGTTTGTGTTCCTAAAATCATTTACATGTCAGTGTGATAAAGAAGTCCTAAAATTGTCTTTTTGCAGATGTAAGGCTTCTAAGAGGTAGAACAACGACTAAGTTTCTAGGTTAGTACAATACAATAATATCATACAGACACAGAGTACATGGGAAGGTCTGTGTCTGACTGCTGCAATGCATTATACAGCATGATACGTGGCTAACAGCACAGTTTTGCTGACTTATAAACCTAACCATAATGTATGTGACAGTGTGGTAAAAGCGTAGGAGGGCTGAGCTGGGTATGCAGTATACACACACAAAACCCCCTTTCCCTACCGCAAACACATGCCTCACACCGCCTCGACACTTACTCCTGAACACACCAGCCAATACCCCATATTATCAATATTCATGAGCTAAAAGGCTGGGCTGGTAGAAGGTGAAGGAGGCTATAGGTGGATACTGATGGTAATGGAGGATCAGGTTTAAAATGACTGGACAAGTCATAGAGAGGGCTTGAGGCCACTGCCTGTCTGATGACACTCACCTCAAGAACAGTTTCATCATGGCTATGCACAGAATGACACGGGCTGTTTTGTACTCAGTGGCGCACCTCTAAAGGAAGTGAATCTGTGTCACTGCACACATACACACACACACACCTGTCTGTAGTGACTTAGTGAGTTCTGTGTTGTTAGTTATTGTCCTACTTTGGGGCACTCCCAGTGGAGTTCATTGCTGCAGTCCTAAACCACTAAGAGCTCTGGAAACATCCTAAAATCAAACAAGCAGTTAAAATGTTACAGCACTTGGCAAGGGTAGAAGGAGCTGGACGAAGAGTTCTAGCAGTTTCTTATACTTTGCCTTTGTAAATTACATTTTAAGGTGAGCAGCAGCCTCAAGTTATGGATGTTTGTTATTTTTCTAGCAAAGTGCATTTCAGAAAAAAAATAAAAAAATAATAATTATAATAATAATAGCTATTGTTAATATTGTTATTATTAGTATTATTATTACTATTATTATTATTACACTGTGTAAATGTTTGTATGATATTAAAACTAATTGCCTGTTTGATTCTAGCTTTAACAAGCCCTAAGGCCTCAGCTTTTCCCCTCTGAGAAATGCCTGTGCCATTTTAAGGGCCATTTCTTTACTTTATTAGCTGAAATGAAAGGTGTTAGATCAACCTTCTTAGGGGTGAGGTACCATGTGAACACAAGAGTTGACTTCAGCAGCAGCCCAGAAATCATTTTCCCAACCCAAAAATAATGGCAGAGCTGCTAACACTGACCTTCTTTTAAATGCTAAATGATTCCAAACCATAATATTCCATTTCTGGCGCCTCAGGTACCATTTAAGGTGGAACGGGAAGATCTTAACAAGAAAACTTTTGCTGAAAAGTATCCTGCAACAAAAGCACTATAGCTGAGCTTAAGATTAAAATAGACCAAAGTAAGGTTGCGTCTTCTTTTC
Source organism: Semaprochilodus insignis (assembly GCA_034552555.1). NCBI lineage: Eukaryota > Metazoa > Chordata > Actinopteri > Characiformes > Prochilodontidae > Semaprochilodus > Semaprochilodus insignis. Next base: position 50,187,488 of record CM067474.1, on the reverse strand, counting down.
TATCAGATTTTTTGCCTACAGAGGAACATTAGCTCCTACTGAGACACATTTGCAGTTAAGATGGTAAAATGTTACTTCAATAAAATTGATTCCCAAGACTCCATAGGTGCTTTGACTTTCGTTGAAAGGACAAAATGGCTCTTCTTAACATTTGGGTTGCCAGCCTTTAGCCTAAAGTGACGTTTTCTATTCAAAAAATTGGTCCCACATATTGGAAATCAAACTGATTGATTGGTCAATTCCTCTGTCACTTCAAAATTTTGCTGATAGTTAATCTAAAGCATTAGGATTTCTCTACAGCTTCTAACCAAAAGGAGAGCTCACTTACTTATGTCTTGCTGTATCTTATGTCTTAATGTCTTACTGTACAGAAACAGATTTACTCTGTGTATGCAATGTTACGAAATAAAATACATGTTTATGTGAAAATGTTAGACAATGATGAGAACTGGCAACCCTTAACAGCAGCTGATTACAAGCTGGCAATCCAGGCATGCGTTCATCAGTCCATGATATACTCCAGTCAGAACATGCACTGGGATCAGGAAAGATGTGAGAGAAGAAATGACACCCCTGCTACTTCTGATTCTCATTTCTAACAAACTGGTCCAACAAACAAGCTAGTTAAACTCTCGTTTGTGAAGAGGGTGTGCTCATGTGTTGTTTGCATATGCTAACAGAGGCCAAGACGGTGTAAGAGTGTAAGAAATAGAGCCATAATCCTGGTACAGTGTAATTGTGAATATGTATATTGTCAGAGTGATTGATAATGACAAGAACATGATTAAACAGGAGCAATCTCCATGCAAACACGATGATGAACACTAAGCAGCCCTGGCTTCCTTTAAAGCGCATAAAAAGTCGGCACTGGAAGACGGCTGCTGGTGTCACTCCTGCACTCCTGTGACATCAATCCCCATTTAGACTGACAGCATGGTAAACAGTCTAGCAGCTCTGCACCAGGGAGATGAATGGCTGCTTTTTAAGGGCGTGATTTCACATCATGTGAGGAAACTGTAGAAAGTGCAGCTGATGAACCATCTGCTATCGGCCTCACTCCCAAAAATAAAGCCGAATCTGTAGCTAAGGAACTATATGAAGTCTAGACACTTCCTTGGAATGCAACTACCCTCTAGCACAGTGATTAAAGCATTTGGCCAGCAAACGTACCGTGGATCTGAGATCGTTCTTTTTCTCATGACACAGTTCTGAGATTTAGGCTTAGATTTCTGTGTTACAAGGGGAATATTCTTAAACCGTAGCCGTTCAACAGTACAGTCTGATATGTTCAAATTACCTTTGGCCACAGCAAATACACTGAGCACTATTAGAAAAGAATAATGATTTAAAACTTTTACAGCAGGATGGCATGGAAAGGAATCATACAGAACTCAAGAATAAGGCAAAGCAGGATTCTCCTGACTGATTGTGTGCCTTGCATAGACAAACACAGAGATGATCATCTTCTCAAATCAGATTAAAGGGGAATTCCACATTTCTACATTCTGATTAACATATTAAGTTAATTCGGGGTGTTTTTAGGAATGTGCCATTCTAGAGGAACTTGCTAAGTATTGTTTACAACAGTCAGACATCTGAACTGGTCAATACCTCTAAAAGCTCCCTCACAGAAAAGTTATTAGATAGAATGATTATGAAAATGTTACCTGTTAAATAGTCTCAGCCACAGATGCTCTGTCCACATATTGACCCGGAGTCTGATGTTTTTAACTGTCAGGATTCTGATTGGCTGTCCTTATTTCGACATAGACACACTTCCATATATCCTTTTACACTGTTCCGACATGAATCAAAGTTTTGTTGCTCCGCCTATTGTACACTTCTGTGTTTCCTGAGGGACTGTTTATGTCGTGCCAGTTTTCAAGATTGCCTCCTGCTATACATTATGCCAAATAGCAGCTTGTGACTGGTCATTTTGTGTGGCAGTCTAATTTGCTTTTCAGAAAGTAGTAGGCTGTTCTTGGCCACATTAAGTGGCGAAAGCTACCAGAATCTTCCTAGAGAGTCTAGCAATGTTGGCTGCAACATTATTTCACTACATATTTTATTATATTTCACTTTTTAATATTTGTACCGCTGTCATCATTACTTACAAACCTCAGATGACGCATCACACCCATCGTGGCCCCTGGTTCCTGTCACCACCATTGTCAAGAACTCCAAGAATGACTTTGAATGGCTTTGTTTATTTCTCAACAATTTAGGAGACATTTTGAAAAATGAGTGGAATGGCACAAATGGTACTATGGACCATTATGCAGGGACATGTTGAGTATGTTGCATATCATTTGGCAGAACAATAAATGGCCAAAACAACAACAAAACAACAATTAGAGATATTAGAGTAAAACTGGAGGATGTCATCAGCAAACAGGTCAACGGAGTGTTTAGTGTGCTGAAGTGTTACTAATTTTATATTGGAGTACAGACAAAAGGTTTAAGCTGATGGACATCTAAACAGCAGAGGTCTCAAAGGAAGTCTTTTATGTTCCATGTCCCAAAGGAAATAATCTAATAATAAGGAAAAGTCACTGCCGTAATGAGCTCTGGGTTTGATACAATTTCCCTGCCATAATGCAGAAAGCCAGCCTGATTGGCCGTGTGCACCATGCATGACCGAAGAAAGCAAGTAAAGCCTTTGTATGTCTGTTTATGTGACTGGTTATCCGGTTATTAATTATTTATTGGAAAATGATTTTCAACTTTTTAATTGAGTACGGCACATGTATAGTCTTTCTGATTCCGCTGTATTCATGTTTAATAAGATAATAATCATCATATTTATGCAAAGTTGTAGCACCAATGGTTTATCAGTGACATCATAACAGATCTATAATCAGATTTTAAAGAATGAGCTGATATTTCTTCCAGACAGAGACATTGTAAAGAAATGATGCTCATTACAAACACAATTAGGTCAGAATAACTTAATGTGAGTAAAAGGCTACCATCACCTTGACATACACAGAGAGCTAACAGCAACAAGTGATTTCATATGTCTGTGGTTTGATTATATAGTCAAATCTTCAGGTCTAAGGCCTGATTTTTCCAAGATGGAAGAGAAGGTAGACTGTTAACAATCAAAACTGTTTTTAATACCTTGTTAGTCCTCCTGACAATATGAAGCATGACTCTATATATATTACTGTTGGGGCACCATCACAATGTGCGTATGCATGACATTTACACTGCAGGACGTAATATATCAAGTAAGATGAATTAGATGAAATATATCATGCTACAACTTTTTTTGGTGCTTGATACAAAGAAAGACTTACATGGTTCCTTGACTCTTTTTAAGGCTTCTCTGATTCACAGAGTAGTCACAGCACTTACCTGCTTTTGTGTTTGGTGCATTTATAGAGCATTAGAGTTACAAGTGTGTTTAGATGTCATTTATCAGCTTTCCACTCCAATCATTTTACAATGAATAGTGTTTTCTTAATACTGATGTTCAGGTCTCCTGGTGAAAATTCCTGAATATTTTTCCATACCACAATATACTGTATTTCGCAGGGGAAAAAATTGCAATGTCTGTTTTTTCCAATATCATGCAGCTCTAATTATCACAACAAACTTAGTTGTTTCTTGGAATCTTCCTTCCAAAATGTGATTTTTTTTTGCTCTCCTCTTAAATATCTTCAGATCGTTTAATAACATCACCGTGCAGTAGCAGAAGGAGAAAAACACTAACCAATAATGCCATGTCCACGTCCCCCACCCGTCTCTGAAAGAAAAGCTTCCGCTAGCTCAAAGACTCTCCCAGATACCATTTTCCTCGGAAAATGGGTCACAACACTGAAATTAAAATGCATTCTGATTGTTGATTCATGTAGGCTTTAAAACTATATGGTTCCTATATGGTTCTAAGCTTGACTGCACAGTTCTAGGAATAAACCTTCGCATTATGTGTATGTCCTCTGAACTGAAATTGTTTTTGCACACTCACACATGTCATTCACAAACATGGTTTGTCCAGTGAGAGCTTCAGGGAACCAAAAGTGGTTCTTTTTCCATGGCATGGCTCTAACAACCCTATGGGCACCTTTATTTGCAGAGCATATCAGTGAAAAGCTTTTCTGTCACATGTTTTGATGGTTATGCAACTGTGACTTTGGAAAATCTGGGTTACAACGGGTTAAATCTTCTAAGACCACAGCCTCATGGGGTCCATCACACTAATGGGATTGGTACGGCATGGTCACTGATTCTGCACCTGCCCAAGGTTTTTGCGGTGTAATAATGGTTGATGACCCAGCTGCACAATGCAGCCTCGCAATGTGTTGACTCACTCAAAACAAATGCACTGTGCACACTTTTCCCACAATACAGATGGTGTTTTTTTTCGGGATATTGGATACTGTAAGCTATTTGTGCTTGTCCAGGGGGTATTCATCGCAAACAATACATAAACAATATTCTTTGTTTATATTCAACATGTATAGCTGTGCTCTGTTAAACTGCACGTGATACTAATTACAGTTCATAAGTGCAGATCAAAGACCAACTTCTCAGCCCTCTTTCGTCCTACTGTGACGGATCACGTTATTTTGCAGCGTGAGTTGGATGTGCTGATCGAGGTGCCAGGGCTGTGTGATAGCTGATAAGAAGGTGGGCAGAGCCTCGCTGGGCACTGATTTGAGTGCCAACCGGATGCCAAGTGCACCAGATGGAACAGTCGCTATGCTGCACCACACCCCTCAACCAAGCGTACACCAAGGCCAACATTTCAAATGGACTCAAACACACAGCCTCATAAAGGTGATGACATAACAACTCCATTTGTTAATGTTTGACTGAATTCATGTAAACTTCATTAACTGGAGTGGAAATGTCAAGTGAATTACATTTGATCACAGCGCAAGCACCTGATTACGCTGGGTTCCCATTTCCTCATAAACACACATTTGTAGATTTGCAATCTGTCTTTTATTTGCACCCAACATAAAAGTGAAACGTGTTGGACCACAAATCTGTACTCATTCCCAAAAAATGAATCCATAAAATATTAACAGCAATTTCCTTTGGTATCAAGCAAAAGTCTTCATGTTTGTGCTGTGGCATCTGTATAAATGACAATTCATGCAATATTAAGCAAAGCCATGAATAAGGCACGTCGTCTTGGTGCCATCCGATGGGATAAAATCTCTCTGGGTTGTTCAGGATGTAGCTAAGGTGGAAAATGCACACTCATGTCACTGAAAGACAAACCCTGTAATGCAGACCACCTTTAGGCACGCACTAATTAGACAGTAGAAAGGCTGTATGATATTCATGTTGTCCTAACAGTAGGGGTGCAAAATGTATGATAAGCATACAATAAGTGAATTCATCATCCCAATATGAAAATAAATGTTCATTCCCAAGCGACTGTTGGAACTATTGGGGGAGAAGAAGCTGCTATGAAGTTGCCTTCCTATTTGCTAGCTTCTCATTCAAATTTTTGACTCTACCTTAAATGCATTTAAGGTGGAACAGAGAGTTTGAATAAGAAACTGTCTAGCTCTAGCCTTGCATTTCCCCCTCGCTCTGGTGACTAACACATTTGGGTAATGTCCTCAGAAATAGGTAACTGATAGGTAGAAATAGGTAACTGATCTTTGCATTAAACAATGTTGGCACTTTGTCATCGTTCAATCTACCACTCATTGCCTGTCTTACTGTACTCAACTGAGAAACCTTGCCAACTTAGCTTGGCTAACCAACAATCAAGAGGAGGCCCTTCCTGAGAACTTTGCAGTGGAGTTTTTTAAGTTTATGGCAATCACCTTGGGAATCACTTCCATTATAATGCATTCAGTAGCATAAAATATAACAGTATTAGAATCACAATGCTCATCATCTTGCAACCTCCATATCTAAAACAATAATAATATTAACATGCATAACGTACTTAACAATGAATTGACCTATCCATGTTCTGCCCATAAAAGCATTCTTTTGTAGCAGCCGTGTCGAGGTTTTACAGGATGTCTGCAAAAATCATGTTCAGGTTTTAATCAGCTTTTGTGAAAATAACTAAACTATTCGCTTTGGCGCACTACAGTGCTTTCCAAGTTGCTACATAATGCTCCCAGTGCAAAATCCTATGAAGCAGTTGGACAGTGCACTTGTAGCTTGAAGTCACTGGGAGGTGGGGCTTAAGGACATGGGAGTTCTTATAGCACGCTTCAGACAGAGGGTGAATACAGATGTGCAGTATGAGAAAAATACTGTGTTTTGGTAAAACTGAAGCAGGTAAATCTATTCTGGTGGATCCTGAAAATGAGCATAAAAGGTCCCCTTTAAGAAAAACGTAAGAAGATAATGCTGAATGGGGTCCTATAACATCTGTTACCATGCCAGTGTTGGCTCAATTACACAACATAATAGCAAACAGTGAGTCAGACAGTAGCATGTGTTTGTGCACGTGTGGTTCCATGTTATGTGGACAGAAAACGAGAGAAAGAGAGAGAGAAGGAGAGACAGAGTGTTCTGTAGTACACTGAATCTGAGAGAACGTCTGGTCTTATCGTTCGTTCTCGTCACGTGACTGATGAGCAAAGAGGCTTATTCAGCACATCCACACTGGGATGATCGCTCTAAAATTAGATAAATGAATTTAAGATTGAAAAACAAGTGCATTTCTACTGTGATACCTTCATAAAGGATTATGTCTGATATAAAGAGTAATTTAACAAATCAAAATATCAGTGTAAAAAGTACATTTGTGATGATTTCATACACTGCCACATCCATAAAACAAATGTTACATATGTCACCTACATATGAAAAATCCATATCCTGTAATTGTGGTGAAAGAAATATGTAATCCATAAAGATGTACATAAAAGTCCCAACAGCCTCAAAAGTCAAGCACCCCCTCGTTCTAGAGCAACGTGGTTTGTCCCAGAACATAATGTTCTGTCACAGGCATGAATGAGGACAGCTGAAATGAATCGCTTTGACTGGGCCAATCTACCACTGTTCCAAGGTAGAAGGCAAGGATTAGCGATATTAATTCCATGCCAAAAACCAAGGCTAATATCCTGATGCCATAAATCATCTTACGTATAAAAATAAAGGTGAAACCTATATGATGTCTTCAGTCAACTTCATTAAATGTAGACGCAGTGTGTGTGTGTGTGTGTGTGTGTGTGTGTGTGTGTGTGTGTGTGTGTGTGAATGTGTATGTTTGTGATGGACTGGTGACCTGTCCAGGGTGTATTCTGCCTTCCAGTCAATGAGTGCTGGGATAGGCCCCCACCTCACAACCCAGGAGAATAAGCAGCTTAGAGGATGACTGAGTGAAAGAGCAGAAAGTCTTTGCATTAGCATGAAATATACCATCAAAGAATGAAAATAAAAGAACTCCAAATGATCAGCCACTGCACACTCTCAGAACAGCAATGCATTAAGTACGTGTGTCCAGTTAGCCTCTTTTTGCTGTCTTTCCAGTGTTGTTCCAAGTTACTGAAAAAACGAATGCATGGCTCAAGTGAGGACTTCCACAACATGCAGGTATCGTCAGAAAGAGTAGAGGACAGCATATTTTGTGATGTGTGTATGTCCTCTTACTAAATGCAGAGAGTGGATCCACACTTTTAACAAAACGAGTAGGTCAGACATATGGTGTGCTCTTGTTTTCTGACATTTCATAAAATGATTATTTGGATTATTAGTTAAAGGCATCAATATCATCATATGAAGATCAAAATAATCAGTATCAGAAATATGGATACTTAAATATTGAGTATCAAAACGAGAGCAGTGATCAAATGAATGGCAAGCCGTACATTTTTCGAGACTGTGGGCCTTCTCTGATGTATTCACATCCTATTTCCTCTCAGAAACTATTTTTTGCACTTTTGCTTATGGAACAACAGCAGAGGTCTGAGCTCAGTGACAGTCAAGGCTGTGGGTAGAAAATGACGTTCTCCGCCAACATTGTCCTATCCGTGCGTCTGTGTGTGGGTCAGGCCCTATGCTTCAGTAAATTTCCAGGAATGTGATTGGTCACAGCAAAAATGTGTTCGTGTTTGCCTGTTGGCATAGAGTGAAACATTTTCTCGCAAACTCTTACTTACCATTTCCATATTCATTCATAGACAAGTACAATAAATTATGTGACAACGTGTTACAATGAGCTGAGTATATCGTATGTCATCAGGACTAGAACTCTTACCCAATACATGTTTCATTACAAGGACAGCATATTTAGCTCTGTTTTATTGGATTTAGCACCACTGAATAAAAATGAAATGCTGTATAAAAATCATTGTTTTTATTAAGTTTGATGGTATTTTTAATGTGACACTGCTAGATGCTGACAAGATGTCAGAAAAAATAAATATTGTGACATATTGTGTATCATCCAATTACTTTTGCTAGATTGCCTAACTACAGACTTCAAATGCAACAAGTTTTATGTAAATGAACAATTACTACAGCTTATATATGTAGGAGTAAAACAATGCACCTGATGATAGGATTTTAAGGTCATGATTCAAATCAATTTTTTGGTTAAAATGTGTCCACAGAGTTCCAATTAAATGCTATAAGAATGGGTTTGGTACAGAAAACTCATTTTATTTCAAAACAAAAGACTACAAAGTAGCATATCCTTGTGCAGAGTAGAGATCTTACAAAACAGAGCAGCTGAGCTTTAACCAGCACAAAATACATAAGATGCAACCAGACACCCAGTTGGGTTTCCACAAATGACAGCAAATGAGAGATCCTCAGAAGAGGGGACAATCGTGGGCTGGAGGTTAGGGAACCAGTCGGTTCGATTCCCTGAATTGACAGTAACAACTGAAGTGCCCTTGAGCAAGGCACCTGACCCCAAACTGCTCCCCGGGCATGTGGTTAGGGCTGCCCACCACTCCTGGCAAGTGTGCTCACTGCCCCCTAATGTGTGTGTTCACTAGTGTGTGTGTATGAGGGTGTTTCACTTCACGGATTCACTGGTTCACAGTCTAAATGCGGCAGACAAATTCCTATGTGTGTAAAAACACAAATGGCATTTTGAATGCTCATTTTTCATTTTTACTAATCTTTATTGAAGTTGCCACACCCTTAGAATCATTCCACCACTGCATATTTAAAAGTATAAAGGAGGCGGCAAATGGGAAGCTATATGAGAGATAATCATGCTTGACAAAACAATGTGGGCAGGAGAAGAACTTCTGCTTTTTAAAGGCCCTTGCTTGAGAGAAGGCAGATTCAATGACTGAATTTCAATGCAGTGTGAAAAAAGCACAGCCTATTCAGCCTAGGAATCAATCACTCACTCCCCATCTCTCCTCCTACGGTCACAATGGCAAGTCTGTGCTTTTGGGGTGTATGTGTGTGTGTGTATTTCTCTGAGTGTGTGTGCGTGCTCGTGTTGGGATTGATGCTAAGAGCCGGAAGGGAGCAGTGGGAAGAGGATACATTAAGGGTCTTTCTCTCTTATCCTTGTAAAAGACCTACGTGATATACTGCAGTACAATGCAATAGCATCTTTCATAAGCTACAGCTTAACATACAAATACAAGGAAATAGTCATTAACCTTGCCTGAGTAAGTGTATCAGCTTCATTCACCATCTGATTGCCAAAAATAGTTGTCTCTATGTTCACTAAACCCTAGTCTGTGTCTGTAAGACAAAACAATGATAATTAAGACAGACCTATATGTCATTTAACTACACAGTATGACAGTACAGATTAAGGTTTAGAAATGAAAAATCATTATTTACTCATTAGTCAGTAAGGAAAACATCTGTCTGCATGCCTGTTCTTTCCATACAAATTAAGCAAATGACTTTTCCAGCTATAAGTCATCACAGATTTACGTAATGGACTTAAGGGGCTGCAGCACAGGGCCACGGTCAACAGATGGCCACCCTGAGCACGATAGTTAATGGAGTAATAGTAAAACTGGAAAACATACTTAAGATGATGGACTTTTGTATTATCCATAGCTCTGCATGGAGTTTGTCTTGCAACTGTTGTCCCCTTTATGTCTTGCAAACAATGTCAAAATATTAATCTGAAAAGCAAACAGGAACTGAAGAACTGTGACCAGCTTTTAGTTTACACAAGCAGACAACATGGCTTAAAATGTTAAAAACAACCAGGCAGCCAGTATGCGATCAGTAGGGCTGGACAACTAGAAACTAGTAGCATTATTTAACCAACATTGCAACTGAAATGAATCTTCCAGTCGCCTCTTATGCAGCATGTCCCACTATGCACTGGTCATCTGGTGGCTCCACCATCACAGCAAGGCCTCCTCTGAAAGTCAGTGTGGGACTCTCTAGGTTAATTTGGTACCAGTTGCTTCTCAAAAGGTCTAGACCCAGAATGCACGTATTGGACTTCAACCATTCAGATTAAATGGCGCATCTTCTTCCCCCTGAGTGTCAGCATCAGCCATCCCCTCCCCATGATCTGTGAGCTCAACAGTCACAGTGCGGACATGAACTGCCGTGCCTTCCAGCTAAATTCCAGCAAGTATCATTTCTGGCCAGGCCACTGCGACAGTTGACCCTGTGTCTGACACAGCAGTGCATGGAACTCCTTCAAATGTGGCAGAAGTCTTGATATAGACGTTTGCCCGACCACAGTCCGCCGCCTGTGCTGTTCTGTTTGGCTAGGCCAGTATTCTTTCCCAGTGCCTTCACTCCCAAAGTACAAGCCCTAGCCTGATGTCCCGGAAGGCCACACATGTAGCAGCGACATTCCTGCACCACTAGTGGTATGACTGCAGTTATGGACTATAGTTTAGATTAATTCTGTCATCTCCTCTGCCCACACCGACAATGGTAACATGCTTGACTCCTCCACTGCTCTGATTACAGGACTGAATGCCATGTGCCGCCATCTTTGTTTACATCTGCACCCAGATATTCCTCTGACATTGTGGGTAGAAGGAAACGGCACGTAATGGCACTTCCAAGCTTTGAAAAAATTGGGAAAAACCAAAGCTATCAAGAAAAACATTTTGCTTTAAGGTCTATATAGTCAATCAGCTTTTATGATTGTTGGATATCACTGTTTTGTATGTGTGTATGTATACACGTGTGTATACGTTTACCATGTGGGGAACAGCGGCATTACCAGAACAAAGCTTTATGTATTTACGACAGGATGGGGTCCCTGGGAGAATGGTCACCACCTGAAGGATAGTTGACCATCTGCTGACACTAGATAAGGACACACCCTCTGTGTGCCTTAAGGGGGGTGGTGAAACAGGGTATAAAGCCTGTGTGTCTTTAGACTGTCTTTGGACTGGACTGGACTGAGTTGGACTGGGTGGGACTGTCCTTGGACAGGAGCTGTGAGTGAACTGCGTTCGCCATGAAATAAACTACTCCAACATCCCCAGCCTCCAGTCTCCTGACTCTACCTTTCTGTGCAAGCAAGAAAAGAAACAACATGATGAATCTGTTGGGTCATTGCCAGGGGTGCCAGAATGACCAGTGGCCCTGCTACAGTGCAAATATAGCCAGATACAAGCTAAATAGCAACAGCCAATCATGCTAAGCATATAATAAGAGACAAGACCAGGGAACAATGAGGGTTAAGTACAAAATAAATACATAAATCATACAAAAATGACTTCCATTCATAGAAGCATAATATAATAACATAATTAGCTTGTTTACTTTCTATTGCTATGTCTTAACTAAGTTGTTGCTCTTTTGTCACTAACAGCTGAAGTATAAAGTTATCATAGCTAACCACGAGTCATGAATGTAAAATTGTACAAGAAGTGATTTAAGGGGTCTAATAAAGATATTCATATGTCCCAGTGTGATCACCCACCTGCACTGCCAGTAGTTGTGCCATGGGATAGAACCTACCAAGTTAGAACTTTCCAGTTGTTTTCTACAGAGATTGTACATAGTCTTGTCCTAGCTTACTTCTGTCAGTATTGCCTCATGTCAGAAGACTCTTCCAATAATTCCGAGATCTAGTGTGTTCGCGTTTTGGTGCCGGCAGCCACCAGTTAGATGCATCTCAGTGTGTTTGTGTTTGCAGCGCCAGCTGATGCCTGGGCTTTTTGACAGCTCTTGCTCAGTGCTGCTGCTGCAGAGCTGCGATCAGCGCCAGACACGTTCACCAGCCCCGTCTCAGCCTGGCACACACACAGACAGACGCATGCACTGACATACGCAGCTCTAAGCCAAAAAGTAGCGAGTTTGACTTCATACATTCCACTTCATACATTAAAGTATCCTGCCACTGGTTTGTGTAGCCATGAAGCAGCAAAAGCTCTTGGGGGGTGCCGTGGTCACGGTAAGACGGATTTAAACTTGTAATTAAGTTGTTGTTAGTCCAAACTGTGACCATGTGTTGTTTGTACTATTATGTGCATGGCTGTGGGGTTGTTTGTGTGGATTCACTGTCAAATAGAGCTGTGTGGTAAGAAGCGATCTGCATGCTTCCTGGACATTTCCGCCAGCGCTGGCGGTTTTTCTCTCCTGCTACTGTAATAAATACAAGGCCATTTGCTTGAAGCACCACGTTTCCCTTTTTTCCTTCTACGCTAACACCGCAATATAGATTTTTTTGTGTTGTAATTTTATGACATACATAACACGGTGCAGTTATGCTGTATTGCTGTATCGAAATATGATAGCATAATTATGGATGACTGATTGTGGCAAATAGACAGTTCCTTAAATAGTCAACCTATTTTTGTCTACGATTTCCAGTTTGGCCTATTAAAGAGTAAAGAATGTCACAAATGTATTATGCAAACGTGGCTAATAGAAAGTACTCATACTAGTGTGCTTCATGTGCTCATTTAGCTCACAAAGTGACAACACAATGGCTAAATTAAAGCTGTAAAATAATAAATATAAGATATAAGTTACAGCTATTCACAATAGGTGCACCTCTAGTTTCTTGATTTGAATACCAGCCTGAGTAAACACCTGTGCTTGTTCACAAATTGCACCCTTTCTTGACACACTTGATGTGTTACTTGTTGCTCTGCATCAAAGTACCACATAAGGCCATTCGCATCACCATCACTACAGCACATGAGAAAGTCTGCACCACTAGGGGGCCTGCATGAAGGGGCCACCAGAGCTACACTACCAAAGCCCTATAGCAGGGGTAATGGTGGAGAGCATTTGCTGCTAGCCATGGAATCATTGAGCAACGCTCTGATCAAGTCCTTTACCAGAGAAGAGGCTCAGGCTCTCTGCTGATTAGTAGAGTAACAGACTGAGCAGACTGGCCTTTGAACTCAGCAGTGGGGCAGAGCAACTGTGCCAGAACCTAGGTCTCTTTCTCGCTCTCCCTCTCTCTCTTTCTCTGTCTCCCACTCTCACTCTCGCTCCTGTCCTACTTCCCAGCAGCCCGCCTCCTCAAAAGGAAACCAGTCCGCATGAGCACCTCCCTTGGGGCCACAGCCACACAACTATACTGAATTATGGTGATTAGCTGCCAAAGATTAGCCTCACACCGAATACTATGTAACAGTAGATGTATGTAGGCCTACAGGAGAGGCTAACAGATGACAGTTAATTCAATTTTTAAAGGATTTCACCTTTATAAGCATCTACAGTAGGCACCACGAAGACTCATGAAATTTAGAGCAAAATCAAGTTTGTGTGCAACTGAGACTCCAATAAAGCCTGTGGTGTTATTGTGCATATTAAAGCAACATATCAGACATTATATGAAGATTGCATCCATATATTCAACTGCTCGATGCTTTAGGTAATAAAAAAAGTATTAAAAATCCATTTTTTACTTGTGGTTTAATGCCCAATTACACATATGTCATAGCAGGATAAAAAATACCCTAATTTTGTAATAAGGTCGGTAAACATCTAACAATTAACAGTGAAATATAGTATGTAGCTTGTACACAAGCTTGTGAACATTTAAACAACGACTGCAATTTCAAATACATTCTCACAGCCTCCTCCAGGTGAAATTTCCTTAATATGAAAACTATAGATTTTTTGAAATGCTGAAAAACCATCTACGCTCATCATCAAAAGAATAGTTGCAGTCATAAGGAAGTGTCAGATTGCAATGCTATTGGGAAGGAAGATAAAGGTTACCAGGAACAAGAAATAATGAAAATTTGGTACATGGGCAATATTTATTGAGCTACACATACAGAAGTAGTGTCTCTTGGTATGGCACCAGGCCGCAATGTTTCAGGATGCCAGACGTCTCAGGATTATGAGGTTCCTAATGGTGTCCTGTGATGATCCATCCCATGCAACTTGACTATTCTCACACAGATCCTGCAGATTTTGCAGTAGGGTTGAAGGTAGAGTGACACCAGGCCTTCTGGACATGTGGCATGTGACAACAAACCTTTCATCTTGGCGCTGACCACAGTGCTTCTACACATGGATTCGTTGGTCATCTCCACTAAGACAAAAGCTGGACTCATCACTGAAGATGACAGGCTGAATTCTGAGTCACTCCATGTCTGCCAAGACACCATTGCAGTCTTTGGCAACGTTGACGTGGTGTTAAGGTCATCGGTCTGCGTGCATGTAGTCCTGTGTTTGCCGTCTGCCGCCGTTTGCCAATGGTGCTGGCACTGACAGGATGACTAATGGAGGACATCACTGCTTGCTGAATGTCCACAATTTTGACTGTTGGGTCAGTCAGGTACAGCAATAAGGCCTGTCCTTGCTTACGCAACACGCACAGCCGAGCCTAAAATTTCATTCACAATGTCAAACCTACCCACCAAGTTTCATTCCTGTTGGTTGATTCCTTCTGGGTGCACATATATTTTTTTTGCTAATAAGTGTACCTAATGATAAGCCCTATCAATTATAGCTGTGCATTCTTTTTATATTATAAAGATATATATAATATCACCCTCACGCAATGCACAACAACTACTGGATTCTAAGAAGAGTCTGTTGAGTTTTGTAGTCATGTTAAGAAGACACTGTGTTCTGCGTTGGGTTTTCGCAGTTTGTACTCCTGAAGCACAAGGCTCTTCCAACCTCGCATGAGGCAACTAGAGATTCAGGTTCACAACCTGCAAGTAGCCATCATTATTTGTGAATTTGTGATGATTAAAACAAACATAGTAGCATCTACAAGTTAGGAGTTGTTGGTTGTAGCTAAGCCCAGTGCTCAGATTCTCCCCTGGATAAGCTGGCTGGAGGTTAGGGAACCAGCCTTGTAACCAGCCAGCAACTAGAGTCACTGGTTTGATTCTCTGAACCAACAGAACACTATTGAAATCCTCTTGAGCAAGACACAGCATTGCTCCCTGGGTGCTGTTAATAGGGCTGCCCAATGCTCTGGGCAAGTGTGCTCACTGCCCCCTAGTGTTTGTGTATGTGGGAATGTCACTTTACCTGGTTGGGTTAAATGTGGTAGACACATTCCTTGGTGTGCAAGCACAATTGGCAAATGGCTCTACATTGTAATACTAAATTATAGCTTACCAAACTAATCTTATTATGTTTTTACAGCTTTGCTAATCAGCTGCAGACACTCTCTTACCTAAAATTGTGTGTAAATTTGGTGTTTTTTTTAATTCACTAGATACTGAACAGTGCTCAAGTGTGAAGGTGGATTTATGATTACAAGCTGTATTGTTAGGGTCAGCCACTCAGCAGAACAATGTGGGCTAGCTGACCAATAGAGATCTACAGTATGATGTACATAGAGGGGTACAATATAAGAAAAATACCATGTTTTTTGGAATAATGAAGAATGCAAATCTATTCTAATAGACCGCAAAAATCTAATTATCAGCACTGAAAATGAGCATAATAGGTGCCCTTTAAAGCCCCAATCAAGAACAAACACAAGAGCACCAAGGCCACAGGGCTAGATATAAGTTTGCTGAGGTAAATATTCCAGTCTGGGCTGGAATTCCACAAGCTTATTACCAAAACACATAGATACTGCCCTCTCCATGCTTTACCTCGAGCAGTTTCCGCATTTACAGTCGCCTAAATGGAAAACAGAACACATTCACAACATATAGGGGTCTGCCATACCCCTTGAGCAGGACATAAAGTAGTGTGTTCTTTAAAACACAAAGCAGTATATCACAGCTAATCAAGTTCCTAAAGGAAGAGAATTGAGTCTCTCTAAAAGACTGAAACTAAATGCAAGGAACGCAGACTGTTATTAATTTGTCACAATCGACCTAAATGCTCGTGTTCCACCTCTGTGCCTGCGTCTCGTCTTGTGAGAAAGCCTTGAAAGGATGTTTCATGTGGGAAAGGTCATTTCTAGAAGTAGCCTATCACTGACAAAAATCAAAATATGGGTGCTAGTTTTGAAGACAGAGGTTGGATGCTTGTCTAATAGAGGCTTGTTTTTTTCCCTTAAACAGATAGCATCACCTGACCTTTCCTTCTACCACATTCCGTGTCTGAAAATGATGGCATGAATAATATTGAAGTGAACATTATAGACAGTTAACAGATCACTGCTGGACTGTACAAAAGCTGTACACGAAATGATGCGTAGGCTAAACGAGCACTGAGAAACTGCAGTGCTGATAGTTCTGGTACTAAGAGCACTGCTATCAGCTAATACGTTTTTGCACATACAGCACTGAGACAAAAACAAGATGTCCAAGGTGTTTGCATGTGAGAGGAGAGTCTTCAGCAGAGAGGCACATTCACACCTGCTATATACAGTATTTTGGGCCCAACATAAAGTTGTGGAGTTGTAGAAGATCCTAATGGTGTCCTGCAATAATCCATTGCATGCAGCTTAAATAGTCTCACACAGTTCCTGCGGATTTTGTTGTAGGAGTGGAGGTGGAGGGACACCAGGCCATCTGGACATGTGATGTATGACACCAAACCGGTCATTGTGGCGCTGACTACAGTGTGTCTACACACACATTTGTGATCGTCTCCATCAAGACAAAAGCAGGACATGTCACTGAACATGACTATTATATAGTCAGTCAGGTACAGTGATAAGGCCCGTCCTTGCTTACGTCACATACATGGTGAATTTTCCGCATGTCTCATGATGTCAAACCTACCCACCAAGTTTCATTCCTGTCAGTTGATTCTTTCTGGGTGCAGCTTTTTTTCGATGATGCGTGTATATTGCAGATAGAAAAACTGTCCTTAGGATTTTTTGACATGCTCTCATCAGACTTAAACCTATTAATACAAAAGGTAAATGTAAACCTAATTGTTTTATACAATGAACTACTCAGTTAATAGTGGAATAATGTATATAGATCTATAGCAAAAATAGCAATAGAGCAAAATGACAATAATAACTCTAGACTTCTGAGGGTTAAAATAAAGTCTGAGGGGTCTCTGCAATAAAGGGATCTATGAGATCTATGCAATAAAGGTCCAAAAAGGTGGTAAGGGAGGGAAAACAAGCTATCATATTTGTTTATTTTGGTCTTTCTATTGCAGCTGCACAGCCATGAAGGAAAGTCTACGGAAGTTAAAGCTATGAAGTAGCAGTGGTTCAATACTGAATCAGAAATATAGGAGTCTAGATCACGGTTCTCCAATCTATCAGGTCCCCAAGCTCTCTCTCATGTTGAGTGTTCTCATCAGACCTCACAGAGATGAGAAATGTAGCAGGAGCGTGTGGAGACAGTGAATGAACGACCTCCACATTGTTGCATGAATGACTTTAATTTAACACTTGATGAGCACTGTACTGAGGATGGCATTAGAAGAAACAGGGAACTGGGGATCTATCAGGGGGAAGCAATGAATTAACTGTCCAGAAAATGGAACGCTAAAGAGCATCATTTGTTAACACAGAAAGCATTCTTTTTCTTTCTAATGTTTATTGCACTGTGATCGCATTCTGTTTCCACTAATAGTCCTAATCTAGTTAACAAAGTTCCTGCTGTACTTTCTGGGTACGTGGAAAAATTACCTTTGCAAATTTTGCCTTTTGTATTTGAGCAATGTCCAGTTTGGACAAGGTAAAGCTAGTCTTTGATGTGTGCAAAGGGCAACTTTGGGAGTGGCCCTGAACTTTGGGAGTGGCCCTGAAAATGAAAAGGCTTATCCATCTTGAATGACAGCTAGGCAAGTGTGCTAAAATGTTTCTGTTGCTTACAGACTGCAATCAGCGCAGCCAACTGATTTCACAGCCTCCTACGTTCAAATGCATTCAGTTTGAAATTGCTCTTGCTGAGTCTTGTCTAAAAATAGCACCTGTTATTAATACAGATGATTATCTAGCATTAGCTCACCATTGTGCCTAACTAGTACAGTACAGCTGTACCTCACTAAAAGCCAAAAAATCTCAAATGAATCGTGTATTAACGGTAGAAGGACCTAACCTGTCAGTAGTAGGGCCTGAACAAAATTTTGTCACTAACCCTGACTTTCAGGGGCATAAAAACAATAGCATATAATAATAATATACACTCATCATCAATAGAATAGTTGCACGAATAGTTGCACCCAGAAGGAATCAACCAACAGGATGGTGAACAGTGGTCAGCGCCAAGATGAACAGTTCATGGTCACACGTCACATGTCCAGAAGGCCTGGTGTCACTTCACCTCCACCCCTACCACAAAACCACAGGAACTTTGTAAGAATATTCAAGCTGCATGGGATGGATTATCACAGGACACCATTAGGAACCTGTACAACTCCATGCCTGTGCACTCTATGAATGTTGTCTGTAAGTGGCTCTGTATAAGAGCATCTGCAAAATGTAATAAAGGTAACCAGTTTGAATGCAAACTTGGCAATATCTGTAAAGCAACTTCAAAGCAATATCAATATATTTTAGTGGGATTTTTGCTGATATAAATAAACATTTGGAAATGAATCATCATGTGATATTATCAGCTAACCAGTTTATATCAGAGACAGACCTAGTAAATACACAGAAGACAGGAAATAGAGAAGGGATAAGAGAAGGCCTGCTAGTTTATCATCTGGAATTTAGCCAATAGTAATGAATCATTCAAATTCTTCCATCAGTCAATATTACCCACTAACTGATATATCAGTCAAGCCTTAGTGAGTACACAGAACATGAGAAATTAAATTTAGGCATACCTCTGTATGTGAAAGATCTTTGATGATACATTGTGAGTAAATATAGCATGTGGTTTTGATTTGTAAAAATAGACTTGGTGAGGCAGATTGAAAAGATAGAGAAGGTAGGACGAGGAGAGAGGTGAAGCAGAGGAAAGAGTAGGCCAGACGTATCCTCCCTCACAGGAAGAGCAGGACAATGTCACATGTCTCATCCAGACACCAGAGCAAAAGTGACATAGTGCAATCTGGAGAGGACAGGGTGTGTTGGCATGAACACACCCACACAGAACACAAACACACACACACACACACACACACACATGCACACACCCTCACACGCATGCACACAGCTGGTGTGACTGTGGGCAGCGGTGGCATCGGCACCATGCCACTGCTCCAGGATGGGGGAGGACAGCTGAGGAACGTGACGGCGGCCCAGACGCCATGACAAGAGGCAGACAAGTTCAGCAGTCACATCACCTCCTAAGCAGATCCTGTTTGTTTCTCCATCAACATGCTCTGGAGATGATGTGGATATAGCACATGCTTTGGCTACAAATGCAACATGCCCCAATGGAAACAGAGCATGAAGAACCCTCACTGCCACTGACAGGGTAAATGTACTGCTACACAGAAAACAGTGATGATCTTTTTTTTTTTTCAATGGGTACAAAATTTCCATATGAATAGAATACATTACATCATCACCCAAAGTCAGTAAACTGAAAGACAGGATTGTGTCAGTGTGATATATTTAATTCATGTGGAACATAATGCCATTGGATGTGTAGGGTACTGAGCTGTAGCGATGACTTGCTGCCAATTCTTATGGAAAAAACAGTAGCAGGTTTCTCAGTCATAGCATAAAAATACAAATGGACTAAGAAGTTGCGCCCTCTTGCTGGAATCTAGCTTCAGCTCCCAGCAATGACAGCTAGCAAAGACTGCCATGATCTCAAAAGAGCATAACTGGCACAGTTACTCCCATTTCCCTGTCAATTCCCTGAGTGACGCTAGCCAGTCATAGTGATCTGTTAGGTCATGTTTACAGGACTGGGCAGACAGCACTGCCCTCCAAATGCATTCAGCTATCATAGAACGATCTTGCATTGAAAAGGTGCACTGACTGACAACATGTGTCAGACCACTGACAGACCACATGCCAGTCTCTTTGCTTCTTGGTGGATGGGACTTGCAAACAAGTAAAACCGTGTAAACGCTGGATACATATAAGTAGCACAATGCTGCTGTAGGAACAAATCTTTTCAGTTTTTGACATCATTAAAAAATACCAGTTGTCCTTCACATTGTGTGTAAGTTTTTTTGATGAATGGACCACGTGTTTTCCTTCTCCGGTAAAGTTATCATTCTGAGGACACAAGATTGTGTTCTGACAGCAATGATATACAATAGTTGTAGCTTATTATGACTTCCAAAAAACACCCAATATGTCTAATCTCAACCCTCTAGCTAAGGGCTGCCCAAGATAGGACCAACATTGTCCCACAAGGACATCTAATCTGATTCCCCAACCTTCAGCCAATTAGAGAACTAACAATTTTTAATCTGTAGCTTCTTATTGTTCTTTTATAATTATCTAAGTGATATTATGCACTTTTAGTAATAAAATATGGCATCTTGTGTTTTACGAAATATATCTATGTTACTAATTCTTACTATTCTTAGAGAGCACCGGTATAAAGAATCAGTTTTCACTACATTCAAAGGCAAGCTGAATTTTTTATGGGATTTAAAAGGTAATGTATAGAGCACCTGGCATTTTCTAATTATGCCAAACAACAACCAGAATGGATTCCATAAAGACAACAGACTAGCAACAGAAGCTGACCAGTTGCTACCTAATTATTCTGTCCTTTTGGTTTTCAGCCCACTACAAACATTACACTTTGGCCCCCCAGACTAAAACTTTGGGCACCCTACTGTACTTGAACTAGACTTGAAGAGCACTCACAAACAATAGAACAGTCCTCTTCTGCAATCATTTTGATGTACATTGCCTAGACTGATGAGATGAAGACCTCTAATAAACTTGCACAGAAGATCATGCTATACTTATCTGACATGACACATGTCCTTTGCTCTACTACTGGAATACCAAACAGATTATCACTCAACATGATTGGTTTGGCCTTTGTGCATCTTCATACAAGTGACTCTTTTGTTCTGATCTAAGACAATGTAAAATCCAAATCTGAACCAGAACAAATGCATGCAACCTGCACTAGCACTGCAAACGTTCAAACAGCAGGCTGTTCTTCACTAGTCCCAGACAACCCTTGCAAAAACTCAGCAGCAACCTCTGGAGCATAACTTCCCCAAAACCCCACGACAGGGACTCCCCTTTCTGTCTGTCAGCTGTTCTGTCCCTAAGACACCGCTGCCTAGCTATGTGGAGTTAGTGCTCATCCCTAGCACCACAGAGACTTGGACATCCCTACCATTCTTGACAAGAATGTCCTGACGTCTATCACATCCTGTACCTGTCTCCGGGAAGGACACCGTCAGGCCACCACCAAAAGCTCCTGTTTGCAGATCAGTCTCGGAGCTGTCTCTTAGATTCTACACTCCTCAGTGAGGGTCTCAACAGACCATCAGCCACCACCAGCTGGTTCCCTCATATCTGTGGCTCAGTCCAGTGGGAACACATTCACCTTTCAAGGACATCTGCTGCAACAATCTGACTGGACCGGTTTAATCCTTGCAGACAGCATAGCATAGTCAAAGTACACTGGGTCGACCATACAATCTCATCATCATCACTAGTGTCTCTAACTTCGGTTAACTAGGTGAGAGGGTTTATCAGGTTATTCTGAATGTAAGTTGCATTAACATGAATGTAAAATGAACATCCCCTTCAAAATCCTGACCTCAACTACTTAAAAAATGCACAAAAAAGTGTACAATGTGTAAAAAGATGATGTCTACATGAACACATGAAAGCTGAGAGATCTCATAACCTTTGAGCAGCCTAGAAAGAACCAGTTTCTTTCCAGTTCATGAAA
Source organism: Semaprochilodus insignis (assembly GCA_034552555.1). Classification (NCBI taxonomy): domain Eukaryota; kingdom Metazoa; phylum Chordata; class Actinopteri; order Characiformes; family Prochilodontidae; genus Semaprochilodus; species Semaprochilodus insignis. The sequence continues at coordinate 50,165,469 of CM067474.1, read as the reverse complement.
CATAATCAGGGTGCAGAGTACGTAACTTGATCCTGGACAGTCTCCTTTCACTGTCCTTACAGAGATGCTGTTAATGTTAGCCTCTCAACCTCAAGACTCAGAGCAGCAAAGGTAAGTGGGGGAGTGATGCAGAGTGGGTAGAGCTAGAGATCAACAGTGTTTTATTCTGAGGTCGTACAGGCAGAGACATGTAGTTCACATTCTCATTAATCCAGACATTTTGCTTTGTGACTGGACATTATAGAATATGCTTCACATATACATGTATAATTTATTTAATAGGAATTTACTATTCCACCTTTTCTGTTACCTGTATGATCTACCTGTACCATATTAAGCAAAACAAACTTGACATTTTCTTCTTTATGAAGTTCTGGGCTGATAGGACCTGAAATAATCAGGCAGCTCTCTGCAAGAAAACTATATTAGGATTCTGGGGTGGGTGTCATCTTGATTGCCTTGATAGCACCTTCGGTTACAGTGAAAGTACACAGCCCCATAAACGTTCTGATGACTTCAAATCATGAAACCTCATCAAACTTCTTCCAGTTGAAGAGGTGACTGTGACAAACAGTACTTAGAGACAAGTTATCATATCTTACACAAGTTCAAAAAGGCATTGCGTGTATTAGTAGATGGTTGTGTTGGGGGAAGGGATGGCCTCCATGGTGTGACAACGGAACTCAGGCCTACAGGTCTACAACAACAGCTTAGGTACAAATGGCAAACAGCATGAGCTGCACCATTAGCTTTGGTGCACAACTTGTAATATATTTGAATCTAACACGAAGAGTTCTAAAACAATTTAAACACAGTAGTCTTTTTCCTGACTTTCACTGAACAAAAATAATTAAACCCAACAGTCTATGAGCTTTACTTACTAGTTTTTACTACAAAACATATATGTTTTTAACTGTGCAAACATAGTGCACAATTATTAGTGACATTTCGATTTTCCTGCCATGTTTGCCTTCGTTAGCAGGTACAGGAGACTGCACATCTTGACCGCTAGTTGTTGATGAACGGGCACAGCATGGCACAAATAAGCTTCAATAACGCAATGTACAAACAGTTGCAAAGCATGCTAAGTAAGACCATTTAGCTGAATGACAATGACATGTTTCAGCAATCCCTCTTCTCGGTGTAGTCAGCCGAGGTCTGGGGTAACGTTAATCCAGTGTTTTACTGAGGGGCTGGCTGGTCTCTGGAGTTTTTAGCCTGGCTTGGACACCAACCCACACGCCGTGCTTCTGTTTTGTCTTGCACCACCTTTAGCGCCACCTCCCTTGTTCAGCTGCATCAGATGACACCTCAGTCACAGGCCTGGTCCTCGCAAGAAGCAGCTACTTCTTTGGTACTAATAGTGTGAAGGACTTGTAATATTTAGCTAATTCCAGCAGAGTCTGTAGATGTATGTGCAAGCATATGGGCCACACATATGAGACAAATGACTGGGGCGTGAAAGAACATTTAGCAGCTTTTTTGCCAAGTCCAAGAAGCTATCAAGGAACAAGCAAAAATAAAAATAATAAAACTGCTAGGAATATTGCTCCTTTAAGATGAGGATGTGTTCCTAGTAAGCTGTAGGATAAATAAATACGATCCAGGCATATTTATCTTCCTCACTTCCTTGCAGTTCTGTTGGGAAGACTGTGTGAGACTGCTATCCTTCAATTGATTTAGCTTTCACTGGATTCTGTGGGGATGAGACAGGGGATTAAAAGCACTCACAGATCTCCTAGTTAGTGACCTTGCAGAGTTCATCCTCTAAATTTCAGTGATCTCACCATGATGGTGCAAATCCCACAGATCCTCAGCTCACTCTCTAGCTCTTAAGCCTGGTTTCTGTTGTCTGTGAGGAACTGTGAGGAACTCTGATCTGGTTCATAGAAGATCTACATTTCTGAAGCATATAGCACATGAACAAATCACATCTCCCTGGTTTGGACGTCTCCAGACATGAAAAGGATGTGCTCGGATGACTTTCCTTTTTCCCCACAATTTTAATCTATGTCTCTCCAGTCATGGAGGTAAAGCTGTTCACAAGAAGTAAAGTAGCCTGTTCTGCTTTAAACCATCAAGTGCCAAGATACACTCTCTTGCATTCACATCTCCTGCAGTTCTGTGATGCATATTTTGCATGAGCACAGATTACATCACTATTGTTTCTGTGAGCAATCGATTGCTTGCATGGACAATGAAATGTGATCAGCAAAGATGCAGATCTTGCAGCAGGTGTGATGGGAGATATCTGTAGCCGTTATCAGATCATTCCTCACATCAATCAGTCAGGCTAGCTATTAGCTGGCTAGCAAGCTAATGGTGAAAAGCTCTGCAGAGGATTTTATCATATTGCATAAAGCAGATGCTTGAATGTAAGGCATGAAGCTTGCCTTTCAGGCTTTAAAGTTAACCTGAATTCAGAACTGACCATTTTTACGTTGCATGTTCATATCCATGGCCAACTTATACATGACTCATCATATCATTTAACGACACCATTCTTCTTTTGTTGAAGTGTAGTGATTAAATCAATGTGCATCAGCAGAAATAGTATGAAATTACTTATATTTCTTAAATATATTTTTTGGTTTTTTTTTCCTGTGGGACTGCAGTTTGATAAATGATAAACCTTTCATAAATATCAGCACTGCAGGTAAACATTTTTTATTGTTTATCCTTTTAATTTATATCAAAAAAGATGAGCCTATATTTGAAGTACAATGAGTTAAAGAAAAAAATCTTATCAGGAAATAATTATTCTTTTTAAATATATGTGTGCCCAGCTTTTGGCATCCTTAGAATTTCTTATGGCTGAAATCTAATTGAAGTATATGCCCATTCATATTTAATGTTTTAAAGTTCACCTAAGCAATTAGGAACACTTAATGGCCAACCATTACTTTTTTTTAGTTTCAGTGCAGGATAAATATGAATTGACACGCAGGCCAGATTCCCTTAGTCATCCATCACTATGAGAAAGACCAGAGAATACAGCAGTAACGTACGATATATGGTATTTGAGCTGCACAAATTAGGAAATAGGTACAAAGTAATAGAAAAAAACATTTGACAATGACAATTTCCACCATCAGAGCAATAACTAATAATTAAACAGCTAGAGATGTTAGGAATATGTCAGGTACAGGACATTTGTCTATATTGAGGAGGGTGGTTCAAGTGGACTAAAGAATTATAGCTGGGGAACTATATTTTGTACAACTATATATTAGTTAGATCTTGGGGTCAGAACGGCTCACAAACTAAAATAAAACACTGACATAGGTTTCAGAAAAATACTTATTTCATAATATTCAGTCTTTGTTTCATTTTTTTAATTATTGCACTTCAAATAAAAATTACATTTTTCATTGAAAGATAAAAATGATAAATAATAATAATACATAATAATGTTTTTTGTTCATGCTCGCCAAGTGTAGCAATATTTGTGGAGGCCACTGTACATACTGTATATAGTGTATATAATAATGTGAGGGAAACATGTGAAACATCCTGCAATCCACTGAGTCAAAAAACATGAATCTATAGCAGAAAAGTCAGATATCAGATATTTAAAAATTATGATATTTTAAAAATGATTTCTACATCAAGAAAATAGAAAGACAAGAGGTGTGGGTAAGAAGCATGGGCATTTTGCTCTTGAAAACTAAACCAATTTGCTGTGGATGAACACATGATGTATAACTCCCAGTGTGGTCATTGATAACTAGCATGCAAGTCTTTATGTGATTATACTAAGTTCTGTAAATCTGGTGTGCAGAGGAGTCTTTTTCCTACTGTAGGCTAACCCTTTCATGAGGGCAAAAACAATAGCTTATTTGTACTGTCTGTCCATCAGCATAGACCTACACTAACACTACACACTTACACTAACATGAATAAAACATCTCAGATATCAAATCCGAAGGCATTTAGAGCCACCCCAAATACATTTGTCATTTTATGACCTAAACGGCCCTTTCTCATTTTCTCCATCCATCTTCGTTCTCATCCCCTCCTCCCATCATGACCAGCCCCCATTCCTCCTGGCCTCTGAGTGACCTCTCCCTGCCTACAGCCAGAGCACTTAACATTGCTTCCCCACCTGTGAAGACGTGGACCACTTCAAAGCGCCATGCAGTGATTGAGCGCTGATTGCTGTGGGCCACTTGACTCATTTCATCTCATCTCAAGGACTAAACTTCTCGGGAATGAGGTGGGAGGGAGATGGAATTCTCTGAAAAAAAGTGGAGACGGTTTCTCCCTTTGATGGGCCAAGGCTTTTCAGCGCTGCTCCTTTTAAGCCCATTTGATCATCACCGTGATAGACTTGGCAATTATTATGCAACTAAAGAAATTCAGACAAGAATATTTCATGTACACATCCATATATTCATGAACGTTGCCCTCTGCCGCCTCTGAATATCCTTGATATGACAACATGTAAAAAACAAATTCAGCATTCAGTTTTTAGAGCAGGGTATTGGGAGGCTCTTTGCTGAAGTGTTAAACTTCAAGCTCTTCTCAGTGACACAGATCAGTTGCCTTAGGTCGTTAAGAGGAGTCGGCTCTTTGCGTCCCAACTGGCTCTTCATTCTGTAGCACTGAGGGGTTTTTCCTTCAGTCTAAAATTAGCAATATAATCTATCTTTTCATTTTCAACAAATATAATCTATATGCTGATAAAGGTGCCATAGAATAGCCTAGAGCACAGTGCATAAAGCTGACAAACGCTTGTATCCTCCTTCAAATATACATCCCGCATTTATCAAAGAGGTCAGTAAAACGAGCTGATTCCAAAATCCTAGACTGTTACACACTCATTAACAAATCATCCATATCTACACCCCCTAAAATTTACATACGTTCCAGCCCAGCAATGTCAAATCCATTAACCAGTGATCAATAAACTGAGGCAGGAATTACAAGAATAAAACTGGAAAACAGCAAGCATCATGTGTCGGGTAAGGAGAGGGGACCGGACTATTCCAAAGACATTCAGGAGGGCATCTTGTGATTTACAGCTACAGCAAGAAAAAAAAAAACAGGTTTGTTTTATATTAAAACCGTCTCTTCATTGCAAGCCGAACCATCACTACCAAATACAAAGCTCAATAAGCTGGCACAGTATGAGGCAACACGTATGGGACAAGTATGCATGGGATCTACATATTTGCATGTATTTGTATGGTATTGTTGGACATCAAAATTCAGAGTCCCCTGGTCAAATTACATGTTTTGTTGATTTGCTGATAAACATACTGAAGAAACACAACACGATTATTTAAATTGCATGTTTTGCCCATATTTCAGATCACTGATAAAATATGGCAATAGTTTCAGCCAGTGACCGATCTCCAACACCTCTAATTAAACTCAGGAATGTGCTACATTTTGTAGCTAATTTAGTTTGCTCCCTATAGACTTACCCTCGGGTTTCTTTTCACAATCAACAAAACATGCAATTCGACCCAGATGGCCAGGCTTTTATGTCAGCAGAGACAACAGAAAACACATTTTACATATTCACTAGGCTGAAATCTAACTGTCGTTTTTCCAGACATTGATGGTAAGGACTGATGCTGCGTTGAGTAATTTTCCTCTACAGTGGAAGCCTAGAAGCCATTACCAAAGCAGTATATCTCTGGCTATATGTCACTAGCTGTTCTCGCACATGTAGGAGGAAACTGAAGAGGAAATAATTCTTGTGATGTTGTTGAAATCTTCACAGGCTTTGTGAAAAGGCTTACTGTTGCGGTAAAGTAAGCTACACATTAGTGGTGAGGATAGTAGACGGGATGCTGCCGATGTGTTAATTACACTGATTATTTAGATAACAGAAAACAGCAGCCAGTTCTTTCAAATGTCTCTGCTGTTTATAGGAAAGTTTCACAGAGTTTAGAAAACATATTTGGATTTCTGTGGTTGTGATGTGAAGAAAGGATTGGTTCGATGTGAGATGGTTCACTGCAGAAAAGCTTTCTGTCTTTGCAATGTTTGTGATAGGAACCGGGGTCACTATGCCTACATTGCAAACATATCCATTTCCTTTGCTATCAAAACTGATAAGTGAACCTGTATGCATTTTCTCTATGATAAAAATATGGTAGTCTGAAAAAGTAGGTTTTCAATTATTCCTCACAACATCCTCTGCTCTATTAAGGTGTTTTACAAAAGATTTATATGTTAGGTCAAAACTGTATCACAAAACATAACGTAATATTAATGAAACTCTTTAGCTGCCTGGTTCTGTCACTACCACTGTGAATAATTCTGACTCAGTTTCTCTAAAACACTTAAAAACAAACCACAAGTCTTTGTTTTCAGCTTGACAAATTTAAATATGCACAAATCAGTGGAGTTTTCCTTTATAGCGTCATTTCAACAGCAAAGCACACATTTTCCACACAGCCTATTCTAACCTCTAACACTGGTATTATAGTTATTACAGTATTAACTGTATGGATCAACATCCACTGCCCACTGTGCACAAAACCTTGTGCACATGAAACAAATGACTCTCAAAATACAGAATACGTAGTGAATACCTATATGTTATACAGCAATGTCACCGTTACATCACATATGATCACCGCTCCTAATTAAAACACCTTCAATCTGACTGAAGATCTCTCAGTATATATGTGCATGTTAAATTCCAACATTTACATTCCAGCCTTGGTTACAAATTTGCATTTGTAATTTTGGTGGAAATAATGATAAATGGTGGATTTGGTGTAAAGGAACAATTGTGCTCATAGCAAAGTGCAAAAGTAAGTTCACTGTAGACTGTATGGGAAGGTGCAGAATGTACTACTCTTATGATGCTTGAATGAGTGCAGGCAGAACACATTTACATTTTACAGTATACTGTTACATATTAATATAATATTATAACAATATTATAATATATAAAAAGAGCAGAGAACTGTGTCTTTTGGCCAGACTATGCATGAGTGATTATATGGGAAGTCCAAGGTCTGAGCATACATCAGTGCATCCAGACTGATCCAGTAACATCATTTCTGCTCAGTCTTTCTGGGAGTAAAGTGCCTGTGACAGGGGCAGAATTCCATGCGGTAACTGATCAGAAGCCAAGCACTGTCCCCAGTGCACTGCCATACACAGGCCTGCAATGGCCATGCCGGCCAGGGTTTCCGCTTTGCTGCCTTGCCCTGATTGTTCCATCTGTCTCTGAATCGCTCGCCACTTTCTGTCTCTAATAAAAAAAATCTAGAGTTGGACTCCAGCAGGCCGGGACAAAAAGGCCTCACTGGGCTGTTTGATGGAATCAGAGACTGGCGGGTCAAGGTCATATCTGTTCCTTTTTGGGCATCACTGTGTTGAAATGTCTACTTAGACATAGAGATGAAGATTTTTATACGACAAAGCATAACTCATCACTTCTTAAACTGCTGCATTTCAAAGGTTCTGCAGTTACATAACAGGTTGCACTTTTACCATGTGTAGCTTCAGTAACAGTTATAGCCTTTTAGTCTTATCAGGAAAGATTTCCAGCAAGCACACAGTGGATCATACTTTCTTCCAGGCACAACATCTTTCAGACCAGAGAAGTTTCAGCCATCTTACAAATAAGGTTGCCTATAAGCCTATAGGGCTATTTGAAGCAATGCCATAGAAGAACCTCTGCTGGTTCCCTGAAGAACCTTTCTAATAATGCATAGATTCTATAACAATCAACACATCAACACCAGTGTCAACAGATACGTGAACGAAAAATGCTGGATAACGGGGTCGGCCTACAATTCCCATACATGAGTATCTTTACCAAAAGGTGTTCCTTGAAGCATTGTCTTCAAAGAACCGTTTTTTGGTTCCTTTTAATAGTTAATTCTGTAAAGAACAAGTTTTGTAAAAGTTAATATGCTTGTGTGAAGAGCCTTTTGCAAAGCTTAAAGGACTTCCACATAATCTTCACTCACTCCTCTAAACTGCTTTAGTTTAGCTTATCCCAGCATTTAATGGGCAGAAGGCAGGAAACAATCTGTACAGGTCACCATCGCAGACATACACACTCATACCTTGGGTAATACCTCGGCATGTCTTTGGACTGTGGGAGGAAAGCCACACAGACACTGGGAAACATGTAAACTCCACACAGAAAGGACCCCTGAATTCCCCAGCCTGGTATCAAACCCAGGCTCTTCTTGCTGTGAGGCGACAGCGCTACCCACATATTTTGTGCCACCCATATGAAGGTTCTCCTAGAAGATTATGGTTAAGGTTTTCCTAGAAGCTTACATACAAGCCAGGAAACATTTAAGAACCCCTCTGAAGTGAAACCATAGAAGGACCACTTCTATGGTTCAGCACTCTAAAGAACTCTCCTTGGTACCTTTATTTTTAAGAGGGAATGAAACCCTTTGAAAATAAATTATTTAACCTTAAATAAAGGTACCATGAAGAACTCTAGAGGAACCACTTTTGGTACCCTACAGAATCCTTCCAAAGATGATTTGTTAAGAAACCATTTTTGCGTAAGAAATGTGTGTTACATGCCAGGCATCATCAGGCCCACACTAACATACTGCATTACCCACAGAGCCCAAGCATGATGGACAGCTCCACTGAATCACGTGCAGAAACATCTTACATCATATGCGATGATGACCTCTTTTCATAGAGAAAAATGGTTATATCTATGTTTAAAGAAACAGCACAGCTCATTAACAAAATAAAGACGGGAAAGGATCTGCTTTAGGTATGGTCAGTCTTCAGTATCCTGCCTTTCCTTCTAATGCTTACGGTTTGGCGAGGAGAAAGATGGTTCAGCATTACCTTTTACCCAGATCTAGTGCAGTGCATTCACACATATGATACAACAGGGCTGGAGCTGGTCAGTCTGACATATCTGGCGTCTGCTGAGCAACTCTAATGAACATTAAAGGACTGGATATCTACACACTGAGTCGACAAGACAGTCCCACCATATTCTGAGCAAAGAAATGAGGTTCAGGTGAATGGCAGAATGACTCACTATCAAAATAAATAATATGGCCTACATACAGATTCGGGCCAAATGCTCTCATTCAGGTTTGACCTGCCATTGCTTATATAACAGGCTACTATAGTACTGGCCTATAGGGCTTCATCCCATTCAGGAAACCTTGTTGAACAGAATCCATTCTAGACTAAAGTCTAGCTGTGTTGCAACAGTCATCATGCTGGAAAAGAAAGAGTGGACCCAGACTGGGCTTCAGCAGAGTCGACCTGAACGTAGCCTAGTAGCTTCCATGATTCACGAAGCCCTCCAGCTTCCGACAGCAGCCTCACAGGTAGCTCGACTTGCATCTCTAGGCACGAAGTAGACTAAGTTATATGCGGAAAGGAGGCTGGATAAGCAAACAGGAGAGCGCATCCTTATGGTGTGGAATAAAGGCAGGTTGGAAGCTCAGCTGCTGTTATTGGGCGCTTATAGAGACACAGGGTCATAATAATAACACCGTGCCGTCGTCCTGCTGTTCCCCAGCAGTCATACGCCACATTGCTGGTGCTCGATTCCACACGTCCACAGACAAAGAGATTTCTTCTCGGATCTTAGCGCAAGCTTCGCTGCTGCTGCTCTCCACTGATGCACTAGAAAGACGCCCTCACACCTCACCAGCGATCCACCAAATAACGGGCCACACAGCCTCGTTCAGACGCGCTCGGCGAGGATACAGACAGCCACACATCCGCAAGATGCGAGGTACAGCAAGGGTGGACGAAACAGGACCGCCAGGTGCACCTGCCCCGGAAACCAGCGATTCCAACAGCTGGTCAGCCCACATCACGAGAATGTGAAATGAAGGATGGCTTCGAGAGCCAGAGACGCAGGCTGGGTTCTTACCTTACACCAGTCATCCGCTATTCCTCTCTCTTCGCTCGAGCACGAACACAGATCAGATCCGTTTTCCCCCAAACGTGCGGCTTTAAAAAACACAGAGAGGATGAGGAAACAGGCTCCCCGTCTAGCCGTCTAGCTCTGTATCTCTCCTCCTCATCCTCTTGCCATTCAACGATGCAGCAGAGGCACGAGGCCACGCCCACCCCCAGCCCCTCTACCCCATGACGTCAGAGAGGAGCAGATTAAAATCTCCGCCCATTGTGTAAAACTGCTCTTTCTCACCTGAGCTGTAGCAGCACGAGACTTCTCAGGCGATTATTGAAGTATGTAATAGAGAGAGCTGGTTATAGCTGTTAATATATGTATATATTATTATTATTACGATATAATACTTAATAATAGAGTACATATAACACACACACACACACACAAAGATATACATATATATAATTTTAATGTAGTAAGAATTTTAGTATATTATGATACGTTATCACTAAAAATTATATCACACACAGTTTACTATATCTACTATATATACTTTAGCCTATTTAGCCTATTACCACTGATGAATGCAACCTTAGCATCTAAGTCCGGCCCACCTGTCAATCACCTATAGCTAGAAGGTGGTGCCATATGATAACAGTCTATAAGGATATCTCAGACAAACCATTATCATTTAAAGGAAAGAAAATAAAACAGTGAAACAGAGTTGAGAGAGGGTGACCCCCATGCTGATATGCCCACAGTTTATATATGCAGTAATATAATCAATATAATGTGATTCAAATTCTTCCAGTAAATGGATTTTAGCTTGTGTAGAACTAGAGGCAACTATGCAGCTCTCATCAACTGACATAATGTTTTTATAATAAATGAACCCACAGAACAAAACACTAATAAACATAATAAACATAAATATTTCCACTGCTATATAATAGTTATATAATGCTTGTCTTTGCTTATATATCATATAGATAACACTTATGGGTCTGTGATGGACTGTAGAGACAGAGGTAAGTGGGCTTTCAGGGAAACTTACCCTCATTCAGACATGGTGCCAGCACAGACAGACTTACACTCTCACCCCCTCTGCTGTTCAGACGTTTGCAGTGATAGCCTCAAACTGCCTGACAGTTCTGTCACTAAAAGTAAAGCTTTAATGATTTTAAAATACGTGTTTAATGCTAAAGGTGGTTTTAATAATGACCGGGCAGTAATAATGAATTGTGGGTTAATAAAAATGGTGCTGTTAAAGAAAAAAATAATAGGTAGATGCTATAGTAGGAATAAACTGCTCCCTCCCTCTGTTTTCAGCTTAGGCATCTCTCTTATCTCATTGATTATTTGGCATTAGTAGCCAAAATAGCTTTTATTGTAAAGTCATTTACTAAAAACAAATAAATATTATAAATATCTTTCATAAAAAAAAATTATAATTGTGAAGTGTGTAAAGACTCTTGGAAAACACCAGACTTGCCATAAGAGAGACTTTATAACTTGTAAATGGATGTGACTAGGCTATCCTGTGCTGTGTGGTGGAGGTGCAGTGTTTGTCTCTATCATCAGGTAGAAGTGTGTGACTATTAATGACCTGCCTGCTATCACGGGTGGTTAGTTAGCGCTGGCAATTGGTTTTCCACTCCTGCCATGCAAGATTCACTTAAAGGAGCAATATATAAAATATGTAATCAATATGTAAGATTTTTTGTTCAAATTTACATTACAAAATTACCTAACATCATCACCAGATTGTGAAGAAAAAACAGTTTTGATGGTCTGTCAAAAACAGCATGCTAACTAGCTAGCCCCAGCCCATCCTGTCTCATAATACCACAAGAGGTTCTTGTGAGTCACTGTGGTGTCAAGTCTGCTTGTAGTCCCCATATCAGCAAATGATGAAGAAGCACACTCTCGACAAGAAAAGACATTCAAAACGAAAAAAAGACACAACAGCAGTAAAACAAGAGCTAGCATTGGTACTGCTTCCACCAATGGAGAAGCTCTTGGTGAGTCAAGGGATAAAGACTGATGCTGAACTCAACAATTCTTCTAACAGGAAAGTAAACAAGGGGAGGGGTGAAGAGGGAGGAGGCAGGACTTTGTGGATTATTGGTGCATTCCCTTTGAACTATTTATATTATTTATAAGCATTTATGTCTATTTGCGTCTAATTTACATTCGCTGCATTTAGCTGATGCTCTTGTCCAAAGCGAATTACAAAGTCAGTCGTATTAAAGGTAAACCCATGTAGTGTTAGGAGTCTAGCCCAAACACCCCTATTGGTGTAGCACAGCATAGTTACCCAGACAGGGATACAAACCCCAGTCTCCCATGTGTGGTGGTAGCTCACTGGCATGTAGTAGTGTTTGTGCCACACCAACCGACAATTACATCAGTTCTACACACAGCACTGCCCAACATTTATCTGTTGCTACATTTGCTGTTTGGACTTGTACAAACATTGGCTAATGGCTAAATGCTGATCTGGCTAGTGAGCAAACTGACAGAATTCAGAAAGTGCAACACAACCAAGGTTTTCTTGGAGATGTCCACTTTGGTTTTTCGAGTGGTTTATTAGGACACAAATCAACTCGGTGTGACATCTATCTCCGACATCCGACTTCCACATGTTGATGTGGCATCTTACATATTGCTCCTTTAAAGCACTCAGTTTTCTTCTACTTTGTTAAAATGAACTTTTGGAGGTAACAAAGTAACTGAATTAACTACATATGACTGGGCATTATAACTGAGCAGATGTAAAACTGCTTAAATAGCACAGCTGGTGTGGAGAATAATTCCAGTCATGCAAATCTCACGTTTGGTTTCTTGATTTAGGCCTCTGACAAGCAGAAACCTGCTTAACCAAGCTGCATAATACATAGGCCCGGTTTAAATCTGCTGACCGCTGTTCACCACTGCAGTCGCCTGTTGGGGGGCGGGGGGGTTGGGGGGAGAACAGAGCTATCATTCTTCCCAAATGAAGCCCTGAAATAGGTGGTCCGCCATACCCCCCCCACCCTCCACACACCAAAAGCGCCACTGACCAATCCCCTGCTAAGTGATTAACCGAGCAGGTTTTTTTGTTTTGGAGCCGGAGCGTTGTCATTGGCATGCAGCGCTGGACTGACCCACTTTGTGAGTGAGAGTTTAGTTTGAATGGGCTTTTCTGTGAGCTGCCGGTGCGCTTCCGAGAACTGGGCACGATGAAGGCTGGATTAGCGCCGCTTTTATTATCATGCTGCCTGGTTTGTGTCCGAGCGAAGCCGTCCTCCGTGTCGTGTCCCAGCGGTCAGTTCGCGGTAAAAAGCCAGTGCGTGCTGTGTCATCCCACCTGCGCGGAGTGTGAGGGGCACGAGCTGTTTCAGTGCACTGCCTGTGGTTTAGGTAAGACACACACACGAAGACTCACGAAGCTGAAGTCGGTTTTCTTAGTCGCTAGTTTCTTGTTCGGATTTCCCCGTTTCACCTTAAAGGGTGCACCGGTATGTAACTGTTGAAACTGCACAGGCGCCAGAATGTAACTGCTGCACCATTTAAGGTGGAACGAGAAAACACGAACAAGAAACTATAGCCAATAAGGAAGTCGACTTCAGCCTAGCCCTCCACAAAACAGGTGCTCTGTCGCTAGTTTTACTAGTAGTATTATTAGCTGAATTAGACATGGGCTACTGCTTAAAGGGAATTCCACCAGAAAATGTAAACAAAGTCATTCAGTGAGTGTTGAGGGTAAATGGCGCATTGTTTATTTGCTACCCCAAACTAGTGCACGTACATTTGTTTTTTTCCTTAAAAGCTGTAACGTTGATAATGGTTGAATTTCATGGTCCACCCATTTTAAACTACAGCATCCACGTTTTGGAAGACTTAAGTGTGAGAATAGCAATTGGACTTAAAAGTTCCATGGTTCATTTTTGGCATATGGTTCTACATGGTTCATTTTTGGCATACTAAAAATCTACTTGGTATGGGTGTTCAGCTTATGTTTAGTTTGTTTATGCTTTAAAAAGGTTCTTCATACACATGTGTCTAGTTCCGTGTTGTGTTGGTCATGTTTAAGTTAGTGGTAAATCAGAATAAACATGATGTCTTTGGGTACTATTTTGCCTTACAATGCCCTGCATGTATCACTCCACCATGGATGAAAAACAAGGAAACAACCAATAATAGGCCCAGATTTTTCTTCAGCATCTAGCAACATATTGTCATCGTCCATCGTCCATTGTCATGGCAGCTTTTCAAGAGAAGACAGTACAAATCAATGTTATTCCGAGCAATCTGGATAAAGTGGAGATACATGTTTTTCTTTGGACATAGTAGATTTTGCATAAACCAGTTTTGTTTAAACCAAACTTTGGACGTCTGGTTCCTATCACTGTAGACAGTTATGAATCAATGTGTTTCTCTAGGTTTCTCTAGGATGGCTTTTGTTTGCTTCTTAACTACAAAATCATGTAAACATTTAGGCAAAAAAGTCAGTAGATTTTCCCTTTAAGTACCAAGTCACGTATAGAACTGCAGTGGAAGTGCTTAGTATGTTTAGAATCAGTCAGCACAGGAACTGGATTCTTCTCTGTTTGATGCACCCTTTAACTAAAATACTAAAATATAAACTGTTTACTACTTTTGTAGATTTATGGGTGAACTATTTATGTATTTTTTCAGCATCTTTGCATGACCAAAGTAATTCAGATTGTGCTAGTCTTATCCCTGATTAGTTATACTGAAACGTACACGTCTGTTATATCCCCAGAAATATCTCAGAAAGCTCAATCGGGACCCTTTTCCTTCCACGTCTCATGATGCAGGATTACGGGAGAGTGTTCTGATCCCAGATCAGCATTATTACTTTGAGAAACTTGAGGGTGTTTGGATGGGGGAGGGAGTGTTGGGGGCTGTGTGAAGGGACACGCTATTGTGTAGGTTCACAAAAGCAACCATTCCAAGAGGCTGCTGCCAGTACACTCTGCCCAGCTGCTGGGATGAAACAATGAGATGGTTCACGTGGCCTTTCCCATATTCAAAGTAACAAAAGCAGCCTTACCTTAGAACACACAGTTTGTTTAATGCCCACAAATGCGAGTCTGCTTCAGAAACTAAAATGATGACTCACATACCATTGTAGTATTTACTGCTGTGACCTTTAGCTGGACCACCATTAGCTACTAATTTAACACGTTTTGGTCTCCAAGTGTTATGAACTCCTTAATATAGCTATAAACATTCAATTCCACCTGTCATGAAATAATGTCCTTTTTACTTCACCATTAAGAAATCAGTTAACATCAAACAGAAGGCCATTGTAATGGTGTATGAACAGGCCCCAGGGTGTCTGATATTGTGTGTGCTGCTGCTCAATGTGGCTGCCGTCACCTTTCCTTTACCTTGGTTTCTTTTATGAAGTAGCAAATGCCAGAGATTTACAACCCAAAACAAACATTTTATATGAAGCTCTTTATGAATCCCTTTGCTTTAAACATTCTGGTTGTAAGATGGCTGAATATGTACCTAAGCCTGTTAGGTCACAGAGAGTGTAAGAAGTGGGAAAGGGTGGAGCGTTTTTGTTTTCTTTCAGTTTTTTTTCATTTGGTAACAGGAAAATGGATCTGTACAGGATTAGTACAGGAAATGGATCCTAATGAAGACTGAAGTCCACTTGAGAACCAAACTACAATATCCGTGTTTTGGAAGACTTTGATGCATTGAATAGATTAAGGAATTAATTCAAGCAAGAATAGCTAGTGGACCTATGCTCACAAAAAAGGGTTTGATGTTCTTTTCTTAGAGATATGGTTCTAGGGGAAAAGAATGAATTGGTATAGAAACTCAAGCGACAGAGATTTACAGACCAAACAGTAAAAGGCTTGCATGTTCTCTTACAAGATCTTTAACCTGTGGGTAACCAAATAGCAAATGCTGTGATCAAGAACCAGAGTCTGTAATAATAATTATAATAGAGGACCTCTAGCCAAAGCAACAACTGCTTCTCTTTGGCCTTGCCCAGGAAGAATTCAGCTCCT
The DNA here is from genome assembly GCA_034552555.1 of Semaprochilodus insignis. Lineage (NCBI taxonomy): Eukaryota > Metazoa > Chordata > Actinopteri > Characiformes > Prochilodontidae > Semaprochilodus > Semaprochilodus insignis. The sequence continues at coordinate 50,149,602 of CM067474.1, read as the reverse complement.
GCCATCCTTGTCACGATTCCTATTCAGAGTGACAGTGTATAACTCAGGCTATAACTAAGGCTTTCTCAGGAACCTCAGGATGTTTAACCGCAGGTGGCCTTACATCCATCAAGTATGCTAAACAAGACCACAACACCTCCAATGACTCTCCATTGCTCCTGATTGCCCTTGTTTACTTTTCTTCCAGTCCTGGCCAACCCTGTCAGTCAGAGCACCCCCACTGTTGCTATTTAGAGAAAACTTCATGACTGACACAAACAGATGACAGCATTTGGCTTAGGCCTGTCATAATCACAGATTGATGATCGACTACTATATGAAAAATTGCAATCTTATATAGCTTCTTGCTATATTTTATTTATTGATAAACAGCTTTTAATAAACATAAAAACATTTGGTTGACATTTATAAAATATTACTCACAATGTTTCCATAGTCTAGATTGACGAACATCTTCCTTTAAGCAAAAAATCCTTTGGATGAAAATATGCTGTATCTAATATGAGACTGTGTGTGTGTTCATACTGTAAGCTCTCTCAGACTCAGGACTCTAACCCTAACTCCTTTTAATGATCAGATGTACTTGATCCTGTGTTGTAATTTGTTGATCCCCGTACCCTGCAGGCCCCATGTGGGATTGAAGGTGCTTAGGCTGTGGGAAGAAGTTGCCCTTTAGCAATGATCTAGGACGAGTATTCTGTTCTTGTCTTTTTTGTAAGACAAGAGCTGCAAAACTTTATTCAGACCAGAGTAGGAGCCACCTTCTAGTAGCCGGCCTGCACAGTGGAGTAGGTGCAAAAAAGCAATAGCCAATATGACATTTACCAGCTGTTGTTGGCATTTGCAGATGAGGATGGGAGGGAACGCTTCCTTCACCAGGGCCACTGTAGAGCCCACTGCCCTCGGGAGTTTTACCCAGATCGAGTGCAGTACACCTGCCGGCCCTGCATAGCCAACTGTGAAATCTGTGCGGACGGCCATGTCTGCGCCAAGTGCAAGGAAGGATATAAGCTCCTGAGTGGGCTTTGCCTGACAGAGCTGTGTGGATCAGGTATGTGTAGAGGAAATAGTTCAGAAATAATAATCAAAATTGAAGCTGATAGCTTTAGGAAATACAATAAAATACATTGTAAATAATCATTTTTGTTGTTCCCAAAATACACAAAATTATTTACTAAAATAAATTTGAGGTCTGTTTTATAATATTCAAATATGGGTTGTAGAAGTATTTTTTTACCTTTTAGCTCCTTAAAATTTCAGACTTATTACATACAAAGACTTATTATTATTCAGCAAGTACAAGGACTATAATGCAAACTTTTTTTGGGGGGGGGGGGGGTTGTAGAAGTATGTAGTAACACAGGGCCAATGGCCCTGGCCTTTTAGAGGGTTAATATGGTGATGTTCTGAACTCTTTAATGACCAAAGTATATTGCAACAATTTACCATTAACTGCTTCAGCATTTTACAGAATTTGAGTGTAGAACTGCTGTAGTTAGTGTTGTTAGTGTGTTAGTTTAGTTTGTGTTAAATACTGTAGTAAAACTTTGACCTATTCTTATCACGTCACTTGATCGTCCAGTCTACTCTTTGTATTGCAGGCCAGTATCAGGATCCGGACTCAGGAGAGTGCGTAGACTGTGAGACTGGCTGCAAGACTTGCTCTGCTGGTAAATTTTATACCCTGTTCAGGCCCCATTTGACCTTAACACTATACTTTTTCAGCAGCACTTTTTGTTAAGGACACTTACAATGGCATGCAAAAGTTTGGTCCCAAGTTCTGGTCAAAACTTCTGTTACTGTGGATAGCTCAGCAAGTAACAGATAACCAAAAAGGCGTGGAAATGTGTTTGTGACACATTCAGTAATATTTTAAGAAAGCTTAATTTTTAATTTCCGTCTTTTACTGGTTCAAAGTAACAAAAGTGAGAAAGATCCAGAAGCAAATGGTTTGGCACCCTGATGGTCAGTACTTATTAACACCCCCTTTATGATGTATTACAGTTTGTAAACACTTTTTTGTAGCCAAGTAAAAGACCTTAATTTCCTGTTTGGGTTGTTTTTGTCCGTTATTCTTTGCAAAAGCTTTGCAGTTCTGTGAAATTCTTGGGCCGTCTTGCATGCAGTACTCTAGCCACAGGTCTAGCCACAGATTTTCAATGATTAAACAAGGTCATAGCAAAACATTAGCTTGTGCCTGTTGCACAAGTCATCCTCTATTCTTTTTCAGCTTTTTACAGACTGTGTGATGTTTGCTTCCAGAATTTGTTTGAGATTTAATTAAATCCATTATTCCCTCTACCAGTGAAATGTTCCCATTGCCTTTGCCTGCAACACAAGCCCAAAGCGTCATCAATGCCAACCGCTGTTTAATGGTTGGAGAGGTATTCTTTCCATGAAACTCTGCACCCTTTTTCTCCAGACATATCTTTGGTCATTGCAGCCAAAGAGTTCCGTTTTAACTTTATTGGTCCACAGGACTTATTTCCAAAATGCATCAGGCTGGTTAAGATGTTTCTTGGCAAATTTAAAACACTCAAGTTTGTGGTGTGGATGCAGAAAAGGTTTTCTTCTGATGACTCTTTCTTGAAGGTCATGAACCGTTTTGCTGTCTTCTAATATCTTCTTTACTGCCTTTTGTGCAGCTGATTGTTGAGACAATGTTTGAAGAGTCAGAGTGTTAATCAAGCTTTCGGATCACCCTGCCTTTCCTAATGATGACTGTGAGCAAGCCTTAGCCCTAACAAGCTAATTAAAGTTCTAATACTTTAGTAATTAAGGAGTTCTTGGTAAAAGCTATCTGCGAGATTAAACGTCTTTTTTTCCTCTAAAATTGTACGTAATAATAATAATAATAATAATAATAATACACTAATATTGTTTAAAATGTTGAAAACAATGTTTTTATGCCTTTTGGAGATCAGTTCATCTTCCACTCACTCAGAAATTTTGAACAGAGGTGCCCAAATGTTTGCATGCCACTGTACATAGGGGCTTTATGATACATTTAAAAAGCAATACTAGCAACACCAGTATTTATTTACTATTTATTTAGCATTTGCAAAATGACTTACAGTGATTTCTGAAACAAATATCGTTATATTGCCAGAAGGCTGCTTATGTTAAAGTGATGGACATTTTTACCATTTGTATGTCATAGTTTTCCTAAGAGACTTCTTTAGAAGCCAAATATTCTATGAGTTATTCTATATAGTATTTTCTATATACTATAAACTATTGTTCTATGATGATAGATTTTAAAGTCAGTGCGGCTGTGATGTTTGTGTTTGCTTGCTAGTGATAACTCTTGTTTCTTGCACCAGATGACCCAGAGTACTGTAACAGCTGTGCTGATGGCTACTTTCTGTGAGTTTACTTACTGCTCTTACTTCACCTATTATAAGTTGCTAGAGTGTATGGTTGAGGTGTTTATGTAGTTTGCTTTAATCCGCCAAATGGCGTGCACAGACTGAGTTCCTCAGGCGGTGTGAAGGGAACAGAACTGTGATTGTTTGCTTTTTTGCCTGTGGTATGGCCTCTCGCTGTCATGTGCATCAGGTTTCCCTGAGCTCACTGTCATGCCTGGTTACCTGAGATCCATTCCCTCAGTCCTTCAGTGTAAAGCTTTCACCTGCCTCTTATGAGCGTTTCTCTTCTCTCTACTCTCTGGTTTTCACTATTTCTAGGTCTGTCTTAAGGCCGTCTGTTTACAAGCATGTGCAGTATGACAACATGACAAAAATACAGTATTACTATACTGCAAGGTTACTGTTACTGTCTTTCACAAGCACAGCATTTTCATGATGTACTGTATGTATGTTATACACCATTCAGGACCTTTGAGATGAGTTGGTGTACTGTTTGTGAGACAGCAAAAGGTGGGGATAAACCCTCTTAATACCCAGAAGATCATTAGACAAACGGGTGTTTACTAAAGTTTTAGTCTGTTTTTATTTAAAGAAAAGATTTATTCCACTTCACGTAAAAAGTAGTGTTGATACACAAATTGTTATTAAATTTTCCAATGTATATTAAACACATTAGTGGGTTAATTGCTTTCCTAGCATTGCTTTCTTAGTTATAAAGATTTTCAGTAAAAATAAAATGAAGTGAGCCCCAGCAGCATTTAGCAAACAGGTGCTCACATTTGTGGTTAGATGACAGGAAAGAGTTTTTGCTACCATGCTTTCCAAGCAATCTTCTGGTCTGGAGGTGATGTCTAGACTTATGAAGGAAAACACACATACACTTACTTGAACTATGTGTTCTCTTGTCTTTCCCATGTTGAAGAATAATTGAAACTGTGCCCAAAACTGCATACTACTGTACTATACATACTAAAGGAATGATTGGACTTCTAATGGTGGCATACTAGTTTTGAGATACTATTTAGACGGTATGTGTTTTTGGTTGCTGCATAAGGGAATTTAACCTTTGTGTCACTTTGTCTATACCCCAGTGAAACATGAAGCTGTGGATTAAAGCTAGAAAGTTCTTAGACACTCTGATGAACACAGAAGTGGAAATGTACAGTACCAGTCAAAAGCTTAGACACAACCAACTAGCTGGATGTATTCCTTATCTTAAACACTATACAGGCTTACTATTAACAGTCCTTAACTGATGAGATGTCTGAAACAATAAATATCCTGATATACCACATATACTCTTGATGTATTTTATTTGTGCCATATCGCTGTAATATATATTTTATTGCACAAAAAAACTTTTAGCCCTTTAGCCTTTTTTTGCATCATTTGAAAGCTCTAGTTACCTGTTCAATTTTGTGAAAAATTGGTGATGAACAGACCAATAAAATTGACCCAAAATAGAATACAATTTTGTTATATCGACCTCCATTGCAAGGCAAGAAAGATTTATTCTAAAGTAAAGCTTTAAGCTAAAAATAAGGAGAACCTTATATGAGTAGCCATGTCTTAACTTTTGTCTAGTACTGTAAATGGTATGGTGTGCTTTCGTTCCTTTTTGTTTCTGAGAATTTCTAGGGGTGCCAATAATTGAGGAGTGAACTGTGTATATGTGCTTTTTCTTTCTCTTTTTCTCACTCTCTTTCTCTCTTGCTGTCTCTCTCTCTCTCTCTCTCTCTGTGTGTGGGTTGGAGTCTTCAGTAATGAGTGTGCACTCAGAGATGAACCGAGCCGGCACATTCCGCATGCTTTCATTGTGCTTGCTCTGTTGCTGTGGAGGCTTTGTCCACTCTGAAACGTTGTCCACCAAAACCGCTTGCTTAAACGTGAAGCAATTAGTTGGAACAGAGACAAAATCTTGTTGTCTGGGACAATTTGTGTGTCACAGCAGCTTAATTTGCTGTTATTTCTGATCATTCTATGATAAAAATGTTTGGGCTAATCCTAGTTCTGCTTGAGAAGCGAGAGCTACTTACACTTTAGCCACTGGCTAAAAATGCTGATGCGCCTTCTTCCTCAGCCAATGAACAGATGAGTGTTTGCACTGAAGGATTCCTTCCAGTCTATGGTGTTCTCTGAATTGAGGACAGTTTTTTTTGTGTGTGTGTGTGTGTGGAATTGCCTTGGTCTAGTTCAGCTATGATGGATGTGTTGTGGTTCTCCAGGCTGCTCTTCCTCACCTAATTCCAGCACCACAGCAACACAGCAGGAGGTGTCTAGCAGGCTAGAGCCCCCCACACAGCTTCATGTCTGATGAAGATGAGAAAATAGACGTTACGTCATGTATCAGCCTGTCTCTGCTCAATCCTTTAGCCTAAATGTAAACTCATCTTTACCACTGTCTTGTGTGTTTCTTCATTGTAATATGATCCTCACACAGTTCTGCCTGTCAGTGCACAGACTTCAGTGACCTGTCACCTGTTTTGCAACACAATACCCAGTAGACTGAGTGAAGGGCAGGTTCTTTTCATTCAGCAAACAACACATACTTTCCTTGCTTTAATGTTCTCCTCTGCCTATCAAATCATAGAGAATTATGATAGGGCCTCACAGGTTTGGTCATTCATGGTTCATCTCTGAAGCTTTGATGGGTGAATGAGGGTAAATATAGTGCAGCAGGTGCTCTGTAGCTTTGAGCCACACTATTCTTCATTCTGGGAGTGGAAGGACTTCTCTGGTTACTGTTCTCTTAGCCTTCTGTGGCAGAGCTCAATAGCCTGCCAGCCTTGGGCGTCTCAGCAGTTTCTTTGTGCTTTTTAGCCTGGATGAAGAACATGTGAGCTGGAGTGGAGGTGTGACCTGGGAACACCACACGTAATACAGAGAAATTTCAGCGCTGAAGTTGTTTTGGCAGTCTCACACTGTTCAGACCACCAGTCTTTCAAAGAGACAACCCAGAAGTGTTTTATTACTGTGAAGAAATTAAAACAGATAGTAGCAAATATATTAGATCTGCCCTGGTTTTCCCAGAAGACAATGACTGTTTTCTGAATGGGATTTACAATATGGAAAAAGATATAATTATGATAGTGAAGAGATTTACATGATACAGCATATATCTGGTCACAAAATTATGAGTACATAGATTTTATTGAACATTTTACACACTGCACTGCACTAAATCCTAATAAACAGTACTGTTCATGCTCTCTCTGCAATGAAACAAGTGCTCTTTAATTACTGACAATCAATATCCATGAAATGCTCAGGGTAGTTGTTATTTTACCGTCTGAAGGTGTTACTTTATGAATACTATAGCCCACATTGCAGTGGCATTTCAAAGGAATTTACACAGTCTTACATGATCACACATTGTTATGTTACAGTGAGTTAATGAAGTATATACTCCATTCCAGTTACATTATATACAGAGTCTACACTTTGTTTCAGTGTCAGGCCATGACAAAAAAAAAAAAACACACAACCAAAATATCTTTTAACATTTCACAATTCAAATCACGTCAAAGTACCTTGTCTTCTACTTATGACCAGAATATGGAATATTATACTAATGTAGCAGCGACTTCCAGTGCTTAAGCAGCAAACCTTTAACAGTGACATTTTAAAGGCTGATTGTTCTTTCTCTCCATTCAGCTACAGACACCAGTGTCGCCGGCACTGCCCCCAGAGGAGCTATGAGGAACGTGGCAGAGGCCTGTGTCTGAACTGCCCGGAGCAATGCTTAGACTGCAGGAGTGAAATGCTCTGTCTGACCTGCCAGCCTGGTCACTTCATCCACAGTGTGTTCAGCATCATTCTGAGCTCTTTCACTTCCCATTTCCTATGCATGTCTTTGTGCTTTTCTTACAGGCTAAATAATTTTAGCCTGTAAGAAAACTTTTTAAAAGATTTCAGTAATCAGTAATGCAAACATTGTTTCTACCTGATACAATTTTAAACAATAATTTGTTATATTTGTTANTGCCATAAGAAAACCACATGTTACTTAGAATAATCAATAAAAAGGCTTCAGTTTTCAATTAGAGCGTTTTAGTTGTTTCTAATATGCTTTGAAGCTAGATAAGGAGTGTCTTAGCCAAACTGCTTTTATGAATGTGTTACATAGACGTACACATTATATTTTTATTATAGTTTTATTATTTTTTCAATATGTTAAATGTAGCAATACATAGAAATTGTCCGGTAGATTCTGAAAAAAGCCACATTTTTGAGTGTGTTCTCTGTAGAGAACCTGTGTACCACCTGTATACATCTTGTACTGACTGCCAACATCACTAGAATTTATGCAGCTGGTACAACGTAACGTAACTGTGCAATATCTATAAAATACCTGTGAAATATTGGTGCAATTTAACTACATTTATATATATATATATGTATATCGTCGCTGTCCAAAGACAGGTATCTCCAAAATGGCATCTTTACAGGAGAGGCGAAAAACCTCATTTAATTTGAATGGAAGTCAATAGAACCAGACGTCTTTCCAAGCTGTTTTGGCCCGTTTCTGTTGGTCCATTCTTCATGAAATTTCCACACAGTGTAAATAGTAGCTCATGTGATCAAATGAGGCATAAAAGTAAAAATCAACAAAAATGGAGATACATGTTTTTCTTTGGACATATATTATATATATATATATATAAACTCATCTTTGCATGTAGTGAATCAGCCAGGATATATTGGGTGTCCAAAGTATGCCACTTTAGTATTGCACTGGAGCTAATGTAGGCTTTTGTGCTTAACAAGTAATTGAAGCTAACATACCAGTAATTCAAACTGTGCAAACTCATTTGCAATTCGTCATACACTTGCCTAAAACTGGGATGAGTTTTTAATTGATCTTGCTTGTGTGGTTTCTAACACTTTTTAACATACTGTTATGCATAAAACTGACTACAGTTCATGTAAGATGCAGGATTCAAGATGGCTGTTGCTGCTGTTTTAGCTGTGTGACATTTGTTATAAGCAACAGCATATCAGAAACCATATTAGGTAATCTCAAAAAGAGGTAAAGACCCTATATTCTATATATTGTTATTGGATTCATTTCCCTCTGAGGTCCTTTTATACCATTTGTGGGGTTTTATTTAACCCAATGATATGAAATACTGCTTATACGTTACAGTGAATGGGTGGAGTTAAACTGCTAAATAGGCAGATAAATGTAAAAGTATTGGCTTTCGAGACATCACAGAACCAGTGAATTCAGTATAAACTTTTTTGTAGCTGTTTTTGCAGCTGAGTTTCCAAATAAGGACAGTATGGACTGAGGTGTGATTTGAAATACAATATAATTATGTAAATTATATAAATATACATTTTAACAAAGTTTACATGCAACTCTTTTAATACAAATAGACATTTTCCCCATGATATTCATGCCTAAACAGACTGAGGTGGTTTGAAGTATGATGAGTAATGCTCATAAGTATACATAAGCTGTCGTAACTTGTTGGCTATGTTAGACTCATAGCATCAGTGCAGAACTAAAGAAGCAAACTTCTGACCTCAGAGACTACATTTTGTAGTTGTGTAAATCATTTGTAAATGATTTTTCACCAATCTCTTAAAGTTCAATGCAGGGTGATGTGTGTGCTCACATCAGTGTGCTCCCAATTTACTCAGAGTTTCTCATTTGACTTGGAAATGCATGTGCACGATGCATGTGCATGATTATATGCAAACAAGCTAAATGCAAAACCTGGTAGCACGGGTCAGTCCTGTGGAAGTCTGGCAAGCAATGATTTAAATCAAACAAGAAATTATTTTGGACCCCTGTAAATCTTTATTTGTACTCAGGAACTTTCCCTTTGTTCTGCTGTCAGATGGTGCCTGTGTGAAAGAGTGTCCCCAGGACACATTTGGAGATGACAGAGGGTGGCGCTGTCAGCCTTGTCACACTTCTTGTCTGACCTGCCATGGTCCAGGAGTGAGAGACTGTGATAGGTGTAATGGCTGGACCCGTCCCATTTACGGAAAGTGCCCTGTCATTAACTGCCCTGAGGGACAGTACTTTGATAGTGAGTATGAAAACAACACCTTATAATTATGATGCTTATATTTAATCAGTGATTCAAAGGAGGTAACACATTCTGGAATGAAACCTGAATGCATTAAAGAATGTTTCATGTAAAGACCCAATTTATTGCAATTATGCTTAAAGCCACTGACTGAGTCAACTATTCTATTGTGCTTGACCACAGAGTCATTAATTTGATACAATCTGCAGTGTTTTACTGAGCAGGGACTGGCAGCTTTGTCTACAAGTAGTATGAGCCTGACCTCTGTTGGACATGCTTAAGAACTGCATCACATATGAAATCAAACATTATCTCCTGCATTACATATTATAAATAGTGACACACAGATGAATGAATAGTCAGTCATGCATTTGTATTGTTTCCTTTGTAAAGGTGTGAACCGTGACTGCCGTTATTGTGATGTATCGTGCAGGACGTGCTATGGGCCAAAGGCACAGAACTGCTACAGCTGTGCTGCTGGTAGTGTAAAGACATTTCACTTTTTACCTGGGGTGGAAGACATGACAAAAATATAACCAGGGTTCCCATGGGTCATGGAATTTCTTGAATACCTGATACTGGTAACTGTGTAATGTTTTCTCAGACACTAAAACAATTAGATTTCAGTGATCTGATCTGTAAAATCCATTTTCATCCATCAACTGGCAAAAATCCTAGTGTAAATTGTTTAAAAAATGATCCTCTTCACTTGTAGTGTCTCACCTTGTTATATTGTTCCATCCTACTTTCTGCTGACACAGTGTGGGTGAACAGACAGTATCTGTGTTTGTACCTGTGATGAGCTACATTTCTTGTAAACATGACATGATATCCTGCTTTTTATGTTAGCTTATGATTTCTCACGATACGTCTCCAACTGTGTTCATTTCCACATCTTCCCTTTCTGCTGTTTTCCTTGTCTTTGTGTACTTTCCTGTAGGGTACATGTTGGAGCAGCAGGATGCGGTATGTGTACAGCGCTGTCCATTAGGGTTCTATGCTAACAGCTCCAGTCAGCAGTGTGAGAGGTGCTCGGCTAACTGTGAAGCATGTGAGAGTGGAGATCAGTGTGTCAGCTGTAAGACTGGCACCTATCAGCTCTTTCTTTTCCAGGGCAGCTGCTGGTCTGAGTGTCCAGAGTGAGTGACCAACACTGAAGTTATTGTGATTAATGATAAAGCATTTTGCATGATGTTACTGGCTTTTTATTTGAATCTTTTGTGTTACTTTATCCTAGTTTCTGTAGCTGCTCAGTTTAGGATACCTTAACAATTAGATGAGAAATTAAAATTTGTCAAATTTGTTTGCTCGTAACATACTACAAAAGGAAGAAGTGAAAGGAAAAGGTAGATAAGAATTATGAAACTGACAGTTGGTGTAATAAATATTCACTTCATACAGTTCACTTTACTGCTAAATGGACCTCACTAAAATTATGAACCTAGACACAGCCCTGATGTCAGTGCTAGTGTCTGCTGACGCCCCTATGCGGTTAGTTTGTTAGTGCTAAGCCAAAGGTGATTTGTCTTAACATCTTTGATTAGACTGCCACTCGTATTCACAGTCAGTGATGTAACAAAAGGTGATTGGTTGATTGCTCTGTCACTTTATAATTATGTTGATAGTCAGTCTAAGGCATTTGACCTAATATTTAAAAATAAAAAAGGCCAAATAAAAAATACTAAAAATACCAACTTTTTTTTATTCCCACAAATCATTAGGCCATCTGAAGGTCTAGAATGCCTTGGGGTCCCCCTCTGAGAACAGGGGGCACAAGTATTGTTTGCCAAGAACCACTGTGGCTGCAGGTTTTCATCTGACCCAAGCAAAAGCACACCTCAAAGAAGTCATCAGTTGTTTGAAGACTTAAACCAACTGATTAAACAAGTGAAATCAGATGTGCTTCTTCTTGACGGGAATGAAAATCTGCAGGCACACTAAACATTTGCAGAGAGGAAATGTGACCTCTGGTATGGCACAAATATAAAGACTTGTGGTGTTTACATGCAGATTTGTTTGTGTTTCCCACATATTCTGATTGGGGTGTGTTTGTTTTTAGTGGTTATTTTGAAACTGAGGACGGGACATGTGAGCTGTGTGATGACCTCTGTGTGACCTGTGATGGGAGTAGGTCACAGTGTCTGTCGTGCAGAGAAGGTCTCTTCTTGGAGAATGGTATCTGCAGACAGAACTGTTCACTCAGGAGTTATGCTTCTGATGACGGTATCTGCCGACGCTGCGGCCCTCACTGTGAAATCTGCACGGATAACAACACATGCTCCAGTGAGTGACCAAAACTTCAGACACAAAACACAATGAAGTTTCTAAAGCAGCATTTCAGAGTCTTTTTGTACACTGCCTGGCCACACTCTAAAATGTTGTTGAATGTTAGGTTTGATTGTGGCCCATTTGCCATGGCGTTGCTGAATAACCGTATGCAACACAACAACATTTATTTCTGTCCTCAGTTACATTGATTTTTAGTCCTGTACTGAGAACAGTCAACTTGAACCACTCACTTCTCCATCGCATCCCAAAGACTTTCATTGGGGTTAAGGTCAGGACTGGCCAATGCATGTGTGAAAATGATTCCTTATGCTTCCTGAACCACTTCTTCATAATTTGAACCTAGTCATTCAGGCAGTTAGATCTGACCAAATGAAACAACCCCATATCATAATACTACCTCTAGAGGCTTGCACAATTGGAAATATGTATGATGGGGGCATTGCTTTATGTGCTTCCCTTCTTACTCTGCTGTGCCCTGGAATAGGGTAAATCTGGACTCATCAGACCACATGACCTTTTTCCATTGCTCCAAAGTCTAGATTTATGCTCTGTAGTAAAAAGGAGCTTTTTTCCGATTAGCCTCACGAACAAGCGGTGTTCTTATGGCCGCACAGCTCTTTAGTCCCACTCCTGTGAGTTCTTGTTTTTTTTGTGTGTGGAAATGCACTTCCTTTCACTATTAAACACAGGAGTGAGTTCTGCCGTCAATTTTTTACCATTCTTCTTCATGTGTTTATCTGACCTTAGATCATGGTCATTCAGCATTTTTTCCCGACCACCATCTGTGAAGTTGACCACTATTCTTCTAAATTCATAACCTATTTCCAGTCGTTTCAGCTTGTCCTTAGTTGTTTTTATTTAAATTTTTTTTATTTTTTTTGTTGCTTGATGCAGGGCAATAGCTTGACCCTTCTGAAATACAGTAACATCTTTTCCACACAAAGTACATCTTCCCACATGGTTGTTCAAGAAATGAGAAGCTACTCACTGCGTCAGTTAGGGTTAAAAGAATTGTTGCCAGCTGAAACATCAAACTAATCACTGCAGTAATTATCCAACAATCGGCTCTTAAATATTTACTTATTCAAATCCAAATGGTGACTTTTTTTGTCCCGACAGCGTTTTAAAATGTAATTAAAATATGCTTTCTATCACAGGCATCTTGTGTTTACCCTAATTAAATAATCTTTATCTCACCTTTTGAAAATGTTATTTGTGCTTGTGATTAATTCAGGGTGTAGTTTTCTCTACCTGCTTTTGAACGGCATGTGTAAAGCCAGCTGTCCGGAGGGTTACTTTGAGGACTTGGATCAGGGCCTGTGCGTACGCTGTCATGTATCGTGTGCGACATGTTCTGGTCCTCTCCCGGATGACTGTGAGAGCTGCTCTGCTCTTGCCCCAAAACTGTACGAGGGGACATGTTCAGAGGACTGCCCAGCGGGCACCTACTATCAAACCTCCAGCATGGAATGCCAAGGTGAAATCATGATCCATTTTACACACTCCAGACTACACAAATCAGACCTTCTGTACCAAAAAATACCAGATCTGATTGTGTACTTCAGTGTAATAGACTTCTTGATCACCTCACCTTATGTGTTATTATGCTAATACATTACCTCTGGCTGCCACACTGTTGATTTAGATAACAATTTACTTATTAAAATACACAATGTGTAATATAATAAAGATGCAATATAAATACAGTCTATATTACTGTTAGCACTGGGTCTTTGGTGCTTTTTGGTGTTGCAAATGCTGCCAACCTTTTGTGCTTTACATTGTTTGTGTTTTACATTGTATCTGTGCCCTGTTCTATTACTAGTACTATGAAACAGAAAGTGATTCATGGGTTCTTTTTAAACAGCTGCTATCAAATCAGCTTTTTGGAACAAACAATTAACAGTTTTACTTGGCTATTGTTTTTGATCACCTCTGCTACCAAGCCAAAGTTTAGATGTTTTTTTTTTTTGTTTTTTTTAGCCTGTTATTTTACTAACTCTACGTATAAATATAATTATGTAATGGCCATAAAAAAGTTTTGTCTTCTACAATCATTTAAAGTGGCCTTGAAACTTTACTCTTGGCATTCTGTCATGCATCGTCATGAGGAGCCACTTTAAATCCTTTGACAATATATTTGTTGAGACATTGATGGTCGCTGGGGGGCAAAAAAAATAAATAAATGGAATGTTAAAATTTTGCCCATAGGTTCATGCAAAACATATGTTTATTCAACTGTGTTGAATTTTTTGCCTGGTAATGTACAGGGCAACTTGTTCTTAGCCCTGAAATGCTAAATGTTCCTTTAACCACGAGAATGATAATAACGTGTGACGTATGGTTATAGCTTAAGCTAAAGTTAATAGAACTATTCGTTTGTTGTAATGTCATAGTAATGTTATTTTGTAGTATCCAAACAATCCAAACCTTGCTGACATACGCAATTGTTGTTCCTTTAAATAGTGACGCATCAATACAGATACTGATATCGGGCCGATAACAAGCTCATTTACTTGTTATACCAGCATACCGACACCCATGTGACGCAACTCTGACGTGCTAATGAACAAACAACTTGAGCTGGCAGTGAAGGAAGGTCTACTCACACATGTGGCTGCTGAGGCTGAGGCAGTCAGACACAAAGGTCACTTTAAACAGTCTGCTTAGATATATTCCCACCAGGAACATGCTGTGTGATTTTATTCTCTTTTTAAACAGCATGAGTCCCCAAAGAAAAAGATTTCCAAAATCACACAGTGTTTGCCCCTTTGATCACATTCACCTGCAGCTCAACCAGCCAAAAAGACAATAACAGTAACGTGAGCTCCTCGGATGCATTAGTTTCGGATGTGAGGCTGCTGTTGAGACAGATGACCAAACCTGCTGTTCCCTACTGCAAGTTAACTAATGTATAGTTAGCCTGGCTAGGTAATGTAAGTCATTTAATTGTTTGGGTACATTGCACCTTTCATCCTGCCTTGACAATAACTCTGTGAGAAGCTTGAACTGTCTGTGTGTAAGTGGCTAAGTGCCACATAAGACTAGAAAGTGACAAGAATAAATATAAAATGTCATACTGTTCACTTTACATTACACAAAGTTGTGTATACTTTAATGTGGGTGATTCATATCAGAACTCAGCCACATTTAAACAGGGATGTTTAGCAGGCCTTTTGGAGAGTTTAGTTTCCAGCTTGTTCATTGTCTTCTGTTTTTCCAGAATGTCACCAGACATGTGCTCGGTGTGTGGGCCCGGAGCCCACCCAGTGCTCGCAGTGTGAGAAAGGCCTGGCACTGGACCCCAACACCATGATGTGTGGCGTGACTGGAGACTCTGACTGTCCACCCAGAACTTTCCTCCATGACAACCAGTTCACTTGCCAGGCATGCCATCGACATTGTCAGTCTTGTGAGGGGCCAGGGCCTTCAGACTGCCAGACGTGTGCCCTGCCCCGATACCTCCACAGTAAGAGCCTACTGACCTTGCCATGTTACACTGTCTCTTGTTACAAAGAGTTTCTTTGCTCTATAGCAGTGCTTGAGCAAAGGATGAGTGAAGGAACACATATGCTAACTTGCAAAAAATGGTCTTTGATGCAGTTTGCAGCAGTTTGCAACTATCAGCTTACGTCTCTGTTCTCCTGTATGCTAGGATTGCCAACTGCCTGAAGTGGAAATAAGGAACAGGGGTGGGGTGGAAGGACCTTTAACAAATATAACGATTAGAGAAAGCCCGGTGGCAGACAGTAGTGATGAAGGATTGACTCTGTGAGTCCACTTAACCAAGACAGTGAGAGAGCCGATGATAATGGGATACAGTAGATATTAAACCATCTTAAACATAGTTTTAAAAATTAGGCTTATTTCATATAATGAAGGCAGAGGGAAAAGTGATGTACTGGGAAAATCATTACTGTAGGCAGAATTCTTTAAAAAAACGATGAAAAAAGATATGGATTTATTCTTGTTCCGAAGAGACTGATGTTGGCTTTGCTTATGCCAGCTTCTTTTATGACCTTTCCAGTCCACATTAAGTGATGCAGCAAAAAAAAATATTTAAAAAATATTGCTTTTGATTTACATTCCATGTACAATTTACAATAATTGTTTCTTGTGACCCAATTCATGAAGACAATGAAGATCTGCGGTTCAGGACATAGAGAAACTTTGTGTGAGTGGAGTTTGGATAGGAGTGCTGGTCTTGTTTAAAGCTGGTATTTAAACTCTAACTACTCAAACTCAGACTCTCCTGCTTTAAACTCTCTTCCATCAGAAAGCCCCTCGAGGCGATTATGGTGAAAAACACTGAGTTGACTCCCAGCATTTCGACTCGGCAAAGCATTCCGACTCCCATTCCGATTTCCCAACACTAGCAGACAGTGCAGTTGGACTTGTACACATTCTCTCTCTTGCGCATTCCAGGCTTTAAATAGTCACTTCCTTATTTCCTTCTGTAGTTTTTAAATGCCGTTGTCAGATAAACCGTAGCAGCGTTGACAACGCTTCTCACTGGTTGTGACGTGCACATTGGGTGCTGGAACATAACATGACAGACAGGCTGAGCGAGAGGAGCAGGGTTACCTTCTATCTCATTCAAATCACCCTGTCTCTCCCATAGATTGCACATAATTGATTAGTCTCAAAAACACAGAACAAGGTGTGTCTCGTATCAGTTCAGTATAAAAAAAAAAGTTGAAAATGAAAAACAGACATGAGCTAAAGTGTATCGATCCTAGTATTAAATAACTGGCAACCCAAGGACACACAGAGGCACAAACATGATCAAGGACAGGAACGAACAAAGAGAAGACTCAAAGGAGACATGGACCAATAAGGGGGACAAAAGTTAATGTAATATCACAAGAAACACCATTTGTTGACATAGACATTTGTTTAGTAAAAAACGTTTTTCACAGGAACAATGTGCACAAGTGTTATGAGTTTATATAAGAGCAGAGTAGTAAGAAAGATTAACAGATATACTTCAAATTAAACACACAGTCAAATCAGCCACTCTGCTCAAAAAAGTAGTTTTCTAAAAGAGCACAGTGCATCTGTTTCCCCTCAACCCCATTCTAATATGTGACTGGCAGTTTAAGCTTAGCAAACCAACCCAGGATTTGATTGCCACACAGAATAGTGTTTCTTTTACTAACTGCCATGGATGAGAGAATGTTTGTGTGTTTTTTTTTTTTTGGGGGGGGGGGGGGGGGGGTTCTGATTCATTTTCATTTATTCTAAGGACTTCTTTCATATCTTGATGTTTAACCCAAATTGGCACCCATGCTCACCATACTTATTGCTCCTTTAAGGCAGTTCGGTACTAAGATCGTGCCATTCATATACATTAATATGCATTTACATACGTACGTAAGTGCTGTAGGCTTTAAATCATAGATAATTATAAACCACTTTCATAGTGTATGTGAGAGACTGTAGTTTTGTCCATCATATGTTTATGGAGGCTATGGCACAATGTTGGTAGTCAGAAATAAATGTTTTTTTTTTTTACAGTTAATTAGAAATGCGATAAAATCATAATGTAATCTGTAAGTTGATCTTGTTCCAGATGGATCCTGTTGAATGTTTCCTCAGCAAATACCACTGAATCTAACCTGTGCCATTGTTAGGTTTCAAGGATGTGTCAGTGTTTGTATCAGGATTTTGTGTGTGTGTGTGTGTGTGTGTGTGTGTTTGTGTTACAGACAGCTCGTGTGTGATGGAGTGTCCAGCTGGCACATACAGTGCTCACGAGGAGGCTGATGGAGTTGAATTGGGTTTCTGTATGCCTTGTGATCATGTGTGTGCCACTTGCTCTGGTGCTTCCCATAAAGACTGTCTGAGCTGCTCTTCGGGCTACCTGCACCTGCTCTCTCATCTCTGCGTCACCCACTGTCCCACAAGGTAAAACACACACAGCCTTCCAGTTTTTATGGCACTGGGCAAACTGGTCCACTCATCATGACTGTTCCACACAATGTAAAGGTCAGCTGATGGGAAAAAATAACAAAAATACAAAGTTTTGTTCCGGTAGTGACTTTAGACTATAGACTGGTCTGTAACTGTTGTAACTATTTAGCAATTAGTCAATCTGAGATCATGCTTTTAAAACAACTCCTCCCTTTCCCTTCAGGTTCTGTGCTAGGAAGCCTCACACTTCTTTATTGTTATTACACTCATTGTGGAAAAAATAGATGCTCTCAGAAGGAATCAGGTGACAGGAATGAAACTTGGTGGGTAGGTTTGACATCGAGAGACTTATGAATGATTCAGGTTTCGCGCTCGGCCAGCCATTTGACGTAAATAAGGACGGGCCATATCGTTGTACCTGACTGACCCAACAGCCATTATTGTGGACATTAGGCAAGCAATGATGCCCACCACAAGCCATCCTGTTAGTGCCAGCACCATTGGCAGATGCTGCACAATGCAGCACTATGCCAAAGACTGCACTGGTGTCGTGCCAGACTGTCATGGAGTAACTCAGAATGGCACCGTGTCATCTTCAGTGTGTGGAGGCCTCTGTGTGTGGAGGCACCGTGGTCAGGGCCAAGATAAACGGTTTGTTGTCACGCGCCACATTTCCAGAAGACCTGGTGTCACTCCACCTTCACCCCTACTGCAAAATGAGCAGGAACTCCGTGAGACTATTCAAGCTGCATGGGGTGGATTATCACAGGACACCATTAGGAACATCTACAACTCCATACCGAGACGTCTGGCATGTTGCATTAGCGAACATGGCGGTTCAACTCCATACTGAGAGACACTACCTCTGTATATGTAGCTTGATAAATATTAGCCATAGCAGTTTGACTTTTTTCATCTTTTATTGTTCCTGGTAACCTTTATCTTCCTTCTGAATAGCATTACAATTCGACACTTCCTTCTGAGTGCAAATATTCTTTTGATGATGAGTTACTGTTTTAACAGCATGATGTCTGACTGAATTAAGTCTTACGCCGGGGCTTTGAAAATAGGGAGTAGTATTTTATACTAAATACACGAGGCTACAGGTAAGCTCTGACTAAAGGGGGTAAATTGGGGAGATTTTTAGCTGTAAGCAAGTTCTCTATCTGCAGACTTTTGAACAAACTGAAGTTTGTCAGTTATTGTTACCAATAAGAAATGTTTTGGTGCATGCTTTCTCTTTGTATTGGTCGTCAGGCTGCAGGAATACTAGCTAACTTTTTAAAGTTCAGTGAAAAAAAGTTCAGTGTGAAGCTTGCATGACAGAGTGTTGTTTAATCCATGTAAAGTATTTTCACTTCTTAAAGAAGCACAGAACAAGGACTAATCGTTATCAAAAGTTATGTAACTCTAAAGTAAATGTAAACTTTGTGGGTGTGAAGTCTTGCTGTCAAGATATCATGTGTAATTCCAGGAAACATAACTGAATTTACAATTCACGTCATGATCCTGGTTTGTTAAGCCTACAAAACGCGTTCTTGCCAAAGTCCAAGCTAAACAGTATTCCTTTGTATCTAATCTACAGAGCAAATATCATTACTGAACATTGTCTGACTCAGTGAAGTTTAACTGGTGCTTCATTTCCTGTTAACAGATGTTGAAAGTAAACTGATTTCTCGCAATTGAACTACGATGAAAGCGATAAATAATGATTACTTTTCATAAGACTCAAAATCTTGACATTGGCTGACCTGCAAAGAACTGCATGTCATATTACTTTGTAAAACATATATCTTTGTGTTTAAGGTTTCCGTGTTTGTTCAGGCAGAATGGCCATCATGATTGTTTTTTCTTTCAGCTAGAAATTTTCTTTGTAGCACAAAAGGACTATTTGTACCAATAATTTTGTTATGTAGAAACGTCTATAAAAAGACCATAAATAACACGTTTCCCATCAAAGAGAAGAACCATTTAACTGCTCAAACCACCATTTATGCATTTGAGTAACCATTTTCTTTACTAAAGAACCCTTGAAGGATCAGTTTTAGGGTTGTATAATGCTAGCACTAAACACAGCTACATTGTTTTGCCATTTCAACCACATTCATTTGTGTTAGTTTTGCCAGTCAAATTATTCTATTCATGCAGGAATTTACCCATTACATACACCCTCTTCCTCTTCTTCCACAGGCAGATAACGGTATTTTGTTTTTGTCCTCCTTCAGACATTATCAAGAACCCTTCCCATACCATGTCATGGTTCTTTTGGTAATTTTATAATGGTGATTTATTTGAGATGTTTTAGATGTTTTTAGATGTTTCTCAGGGTGCAGAACATTCAGTGTGAGGTAGTAAAGTGGCAGTCACATTGAACTTTCTCTCTTTATATTAGTTAAGGTCATCTTAACAATACCATGTTTTTGGGAAACAGCCTTTGTCTGTGTTCTGATACTCGCACAGCAATTACCATGCTATAATCTCACATATTCTGCCACCCAGTTAACTGACTTTTACTTTCTACTACAGTCTTATGCTTGTTAATTATCATTCAATTCATTTTCAGTCAAAACTCACATTATGCACAAGTTTGTGAATGTGTGTTTGTGGTAGTTGATGACTCCACATAGACACATCATCCAAACTGAACATTTAATTGATTTGTTAAATTAGGTCTGGTTGAGCAGGAAGATCACTTGCACCCCCAGGACTGCGGTTCATCTACCTTAGAAGAGCTGGGACACAAGCATGTTGATCACTTTGCAACATGCCACATGTCCTTCTGTTCTTTGCCTCCAGATGTAGAGCTTTGTTTGTGTGGCTGCAGGTTATATGTATTAACTTGTCTGTGGTTACACGTGGTTGAAGACACTGACTGTCAAACACACCTGTATTCTTTTTTAAAAATGTATTTTATTAGATATTCAAATATCTAGATGATCATAAAATAATTTAATGTGTGATGTTATTTGATGCAGAAATAATACATTTCTTTTTACAAATGCAATGCTTTTATCTACAGGTATTACAGTACAGGTGAGCGCTGTGAGAAGTGTGATGAATCGTGTGAGCTGTGTTCAGGGCCGGGTCCGGAATCCTGCAGGATTTGTGTTCCTCCTCTGCTGAACCTGCAGGACACCAGACTCTGCGTGGAGCGCTGCCCCAAACGCTTCTACCAGAGTGGACACAGCTGCAGACAGTGCCACACCAGCTGTCGGACCTGCACTGGTAAAGCTGACATACAACAAAAGGCCTCAGTTAGGGATATTATGCAGCCATAATACAAAGTCAGCATCCCCTATGTGAAGGTTCTGGGTACCTGCCCTGATCTGGCTGAAGCAGGATGTGTGTCCACTTATGGATTATAGACCTTTCTGTTTGAAGGCCTTAGGTTTCAAGGGCTTTATTTGCTGTATGTCTAGTACACTACTTGAAAAGGCCCCTGGGTCAGCAACCAAACCAAGTAGAGCAAGGCCAAGATTTTTTGTCAGTTTTGTCCATTTGGGGTTGAAATTTTGAAACAGATTCCTAAACTACAGTAACGGCAGGTCTTAATCAGGTCTTAATCTCTGGAAAACTGGTCTGAGCACTGTTTATTGTAGATTTAGCATAGATATGGCCTGTATTGAGAGTTTCCCTTGTACAAAATACCATAATTCTTATCCAAATAGAGGCTTAGTAATACATAAAAACATTGTCATTTCTTTTTGTGTAGGGCTCTACAGTACAATGCAGAGATTTGCTACACTGGATATGTCAAACAAGTTTTAGCTTATCTGCAATCTAAGTGATTTTTTTTGTTTTGTTTTTATTGAACTGATAACGCTTAACACATTTGTGTAGTCTGGGTGATGTAGAGTGTAATCTGCTCATGCCCAGCATTCAAATGACTTTAATGTAAAATCCTCACTTTTAATTAATCTGTTGAAAGGTTTATGTAATATTTCCCATTTTTTGCTTGATAATCTTGATTATATTTAAATGTACAGTTCTACTTTTACTAGTATATTTTTGCTTCATACTTCTTTTAATTGAGCGAGACATAGGGCTGGGTTATTTATTTATTTATTTATTTATTTATTTATTTACGTACGTATGTACGTATGTATGTATGTATGTACGTATGTATGTATGTATGTAAAGGATGATTTTGTGTAAGTTGAAGAAACCAAATGTTTAATTCAGGCTTTAACCAATTCTTTATGGTCAAAGCACTTGCTGACCAAGTGAACATTTCACATATCTGTCACTGGAGAGTGAGGGAAAGCCAAGTTCCCAGGTTAGCTGTTTCTACCAGCTAAAAAGAAAACAGCTGTCTGGTGACCGGTTATAGGTGCTAAACTATTTAACTGTGCAACTTCAGTTTAGTACAAGCAGCAAACATTAGCTGGCTCAGTACATTTGTGATGGATCACATGCCATAGTCTATCATCCCTACCACCCCATCACCCCTACCCAGCTCACAGCATATCGCAGTATTCACAAACAAGCTAACAGATATTTTGTATTTATCTGTTGTGTTTTTGTAGTTTGAAATGTGCAAGAACTGCAGTATATCAGATGCTGCCTGTGTAGAAGACCTTGGCGCCTTAACTTCAGTGTGATTCTTCTAGGCGTGTTTAAACTGAAATCAGTGATTTTTGTCTTGTTTGATTGCTGTAGTTACTACGGTAACATCAGTTCGGCTGTGCTGTGCATGTGACAGAGCTTTGCTTTCTGTTAGGCAGCTGCTAAAACAGACAACAGCAACAGAGTAGTTTTGCTTTTCTGACAGTGGAAAATGCCACCAGGGCTCTTTAGAAAGCAGAAGTGTGAGAATCGTCTAATATATCAAACATTTATAATAGATTGTTTACATTTCTGTCAAGGAATTTATGTTATAATATTTTTCCCTACCAACACACAAAGCCCATAATAATAACCATTTCGCTGTACTTTTTCCACCCTTGCAGGACGTTTGCATGTCTCAGAACATTACGTATTTTCTACATATTTTCCTCTAAGATTCATTTTGGCCATTTGTCTAATTTTATATGCCAGAAACTTCATTTATATGATTGAAAAAATACATACATACATCTGACCTTTTTTGCACTTATTTAAACAGGCTGTTTTTGTCACTGTCCCCTTAAAGATTGTGTGTGTTTAGCATGTCCAAGATGTCCAGGCTTAAAGCACTACTTACATGATTAGTGCGAATGGGTGGGGTAAATCGTGTGGTGAAGGAATGAACTGCTTTGGTATATGCTATTACTACTGTGTTATAAGCTATTATATTCAGTATTGTATATGTTGTATATGTTTACTGTGTAACTGCTAAGTGCTAATGTGTGCTTGCAGATAACACGCCTCAGAGCTGTGTGACTTGTGATTGGGGCAGCGTCCTGCAGGATGGGGTGTGTTACCCTTACTGTGAAGAAAGCCGCTACTTCTCTCAAAGTGTAAGTACCGTAAGTGTATGTGTGAGTGTGTGTCCACAACATGTCACTTTGGCACAGGTCCGGTTGCTGCAGGAAGATTGAAGGGGAAAAACCTAGTTGATGGTTGTTTAACCAATGATGTTTTATCAAGATGAAATTTCCGTGTGTCTCAAATAGCACAGCTTACCGTGTAATCTTTGGAACCCTTTATTAGTTTGGGAATCAATTAATGTGTGTACTCGCAAACTGCAAACAGAGAGTAAGAATAAGTCAGTCATTACAACGAGAGAAAAATAAGAAGGAAATATTTCAAACAGTCAGAAATAGAGACTGCCAAAGAAAAAGAAAATAGAAGCTGTTGTTCAGTTTAAAAGTCTGTCACTAACAGTAGTGGTGCCTAAACAGCAATTTCCTCTATTCTAACACAAAACACATATGGGAAAGAATTGTTTTATAGACATTGGATTGACAGAGTTTACATCTGTTATTTTGGAGAATAAATGGTGGTTTTTGAGTCTGTTCTAAATTTACCTTCAGGAAGGTGCTTCCGTGTAGTGTGTTTTGTACTGACAAATTTCTAATGCAAACTGTGTATGGAAAATAAATTTGATTCTCATCAGTTGTTCAATAAATGTTTGTATCACTTTTAGGCAAAGGAAATTTAAATACAAAACTAGGGAGACATGGCAAATCTCAGCCTCATCCAGTTTTTCCACAACACTCACTACCGTTGCTAAAGCGTTACTTACTGAACTCCGAACCATGAAGAAATCGAAGATCTGTGCTGCAAGACGTATAGAAGACGTTTCTGAGTAGAATTTGTGCTCAGAGAGGCTGGTGAGCAGCACTGTTGGTGTTTAAAGCTGGTAATTGAATTCTCACTACTCAAAACCAGCATTTTGACTCTTAGAGCCATTGACCAAAAGTCACAGATGTGCTGGAGTCTAAGAATCGACTTTTACGGAGTTGACTCCCCATCACTAGCTTTTGCCACAAAGCTGCAGAGATGAGAGGGAACCTTAAGTTAGCTAAAGTCGTGTAATTTTACATGGGTTTGAGTCTCTGCTTGAAATATTATTGTAGAGAGAAGTAGCAAGTAGACTGTTAAGACTTATAGGCTCCAGTATGGTGTACATGTCCTGTACCATTAAAATATACTGTATTAACCAAACAAGATACTTATTATTAAAACAGACAAAATCATTTTACATGTAGGCTGACATTTTTGTTCAATCTGAGACATGGAATAAATATATAATTGTGATTCTTAAAAAAAAAATGTTGGTTTTCTTGGTCTTAGGAACATCTAGAACGAATATTTAAATTGAAACGAATGAGTCTTATTAGTCTAAATAATTAATGTCATTTTCTTATGCTGTTGATGTGTAACAGGAAGTATGCGAGCCTTGTGACGAATCCTGTAAGCACTGTGCCGGTGCTGGGCCTGAGAGCTGTCTGACCTGCCACACAGGTTTTGGTCTTCTTGCTGTGGCTGGCCGCTGTTTGCCCTGCTGCCGACCTGAGGAGACGGCTAGGAACTGCTGCCTCTGTGACTCTTCTTCAGGTGTGCTATAAACAGACTTCATCCCTCTACCTCTTTAAAAACAATGTTTCTTTCAGATGGATGGCTCTATATGACTGTAGCTCTCCAGATCCAAAATTGGTCATCTCTGCAATGATGTGTTCAGAATCCCTTTAACATAGATCATATTTCTGCATACCGTTTGGGTTTAATCATGCCAGTCTAACCAGCTACATTTGTTCAGGCGTTATTGTTTCTTAGCGGTGTTTCTGATAGGTGGAATTTTTCTCTGGTCCAGTTTAGAAAGTAAAGTTGAACAATAAAAAACTAAATGAGAAAATTGTGTTGACATTTTGGAAGTTAGAAAGGTCATACCTTGTTTCTCTTTAGGTTACAATCGTTACTAATGTACTGTAAAGACTGTACAACATAGCAACAGCTGCTATAAAAAAAGCTTTTATTGTCATTAAACTCTGGTGACAGAAAGACCGTTTTGATTGTTGTGCCACACCTTTGTTGGACTGTTGCAGATCTGTGTAACATTTTCTATGCTCACAAATTTACTTTTGTATTTGTAAAGTGTCAAACTGTCATGTCATATATACATAGTAAAATAATAATAACAATAGCACAGAAGAAGGTTCTGCTCTTGTTACAATGTCATAATTGTAACAACAGTAGAACCCTTTTTAGAGCTATACAGAGCCATATGCAAACCATATGCTGCCAGGTTGGACCCCTGCATTTTCGTCTAACGTGACAAAGGACTTTCTACTAGTTAGATAAGAATAAAACCACTTAAGAACATTTTTTCCGGACTGTCCCATCCATTTAAAGTCTATCTATTAATATTTTGTGGTCTACAGTATCAAAAGGAGCAGAAAGATGAGGAGTGATCACTAACTATTCTAAGTAGACCACAATAGACCACTGACTACACTACCAGATTTAATTGCTGTTATTTTTCTCAAATTGTTATTAAAATGTGGAGGTGCATGAGTATTTGCTTTACCACCTTTTCTATTTTGCTTAACAAAAGCAGGTTGGAAATTGGTCTAAAATTGCTCTAGACTGAAGGATCCAGTATTTTTCTTCAGCAGAAGTCTCATGGCAGCAGTCTTAAATAGATCTGGAAAGCTGCTATTTTCTAGCAAGCAGGTTTACAATATTAAAGACCAAACTACTGTCAAAACAGATTTACAGAAAGATGGCGGTACCAGATCAAGAGGACAAGTCAGATTTTACTGAGACACTACTAAATGCATTTCACTTCTATGATGTTTTGAGGTACTATGTAGGCTGCAGGCTACTGGTTCGGATGCATGGCCAATTGGGGGCTGAATAACAGAATTTTAGACAGAATTTTAACTTTCTGCAATCGATTCAACTATAGAGACTGGTCAGAGATTAAGAAGATGGTCAGTTGTTGGAAATAGAATCCAAAGGTTATTTGCATTGTCAGTAATGATCTTAGAGATGTTACTGTTGTCTTTTTGTGCGAGTAACCTTGTTATAGGTAGCTGTATTTTTTAAGGATCTCTAGATGCACCGTTAGTTTTGTCTGTTTTGGGTTATTGGTGACAGAGCCTGTTTCTTGCAATTTGGCTGGAAATTATGGGAGGCCTGTTTGGGAGCCATTGGTTGAAATCTGTGATGACGTGTGCTTCATTCATCAGAAATTAGCACAAATTGCAACACGTTCTGCTTGAGATAACGCCATGCTTCACATCGCCTGCACAGAAGTAAACTCACTGTTTAAACATGTGACCAAATAAAGTTATGTTGTACTGTATCAGTTTAACGTGTCACACACCTACCTTCCAATTTAAAAAACTGAAGTTAAATCCAACATGGCAGCATTCAAGATGGCCGCCATGGTGGTGACTTGGCCTAACAGGTTTTCTTCTTCCCCCATAGCTTGTGTCTAATATTGGATCCCCTTGGTGTGACGCTGTGAAGTGAACGTATTAGAAACGTTATGTACAGCGATAAAGACGGGCCTTATCGCTGTACCTAACTGACCCAATTTGGCGTGCAGTGATGCCCTCCATGAGTCAGTTAGTGCCAGTACCATTGGCAGATGGCTCCATGCCCACATGGTGGCCTGACACCATACTGAGAGACACTACTTCTGTATGTGTAGCTCAATGAATATTGCGCATAAGATTCCTTGTGTGTTAACATAAATCTGATTCTGATCCTGGTATTGATTAAGTACCTCTGCTCTGAGAAGCTTTATGAATAACATTTCTGAAATTTAAATAAATGTTGTAAAAGTATTAACAATATAAAACTTAAGATCACTTCTTTTTTGCGGGATTTCCAAGAACACTGAAGAGATGCCTTTCCGCTAAGGCATCTAATATGCTAATAAAACTGGACCAAAAACATACAAACACTGTACACTGTACAAACACTGTACAATAGTTAAATGTAATCTGGTCTAATTAGTTAATGCTTTTATATTTCTGTATTCTTTATAATCTTAGATTGAGAAATGGATGAAGTAATAGTCTGAAGTTTGGTTGCTAGCACATCCTATGACTTTAAAAACAGTCAAATGCCGAAGAGTCAAGTTTTGGTTATTATATAATAAAAGAGCTGTGCTCAGTTCAAATCAATTCTAATTTTCAAAATGGAATACCACTGTATCATTTAAAATACGGAAACATGTAACATATGAATGCAAGTACTTTAAAAAACCATGTATGATATTCAGGAGAAAACTTATCATCATCTTTAAAAAAAACTGAATATTCCCAGCACAGAAATATGATCCAGTATGACAATTTAACAAAAGGGACAAAATATAACCTGGTATGAGACAAAGGGAGGAGGAGCAAGATCAACTGTGTTACATGGCATAAGCTACTGCCATTTGTCAACAAACAGCAACACACTACAATAGATATCATTTGAAATACGTAAAATACGGTTAATGTTCTTTATATGTAGGTGATAAAAACTTAGACCAAATAGACCATGTCCAGAATGTAAAAACCCTCCCAAAGTTTTTGTTCCAACTGCTTTAATATATTTGCTGCTCGTTTAAGCAAACTACAGAAAACAGGCAGTTGGAACAACTCACATATAGTGCATGCATGTTTTTTTTAATTTGCAGTGCATTGGATTTTCTGTAGACGTTAGTAAAGGCAGTGGTTATATAGATATGCAACATTAGGGGACCATAGCCAAATGACCTAATGTTTTTTTTTTTTTTTTAATCAAAAGCAGTAAACACAAACTCTGCATCAAAAAGTCTTAAGTCAGTACATTTTTTTTTAACTAGCTGGAATTTTCACTCATCAAAATGCTTCTAGTTATGCAGCGCTCTTGGGCTGTCCTACAGGCACAAGAAAGCTTGTTTAAGATCAGTGATATCAATGATGTACGTATATCAGTTTAGCAGCCAGACTCTTTTACTATGGAGACACGCAATTGTAATAGATGCAGAACGGAGTTTGGCATTGTCTTGCTGAAATAAGCAGGAGCTTCCCTGAAAAGGTCCCTGAAAAAATTAATCTCAACTCATCTTTTGTTGCCCCTGTCTCAACTATTTTTACATTGTGTTGCTGGCATCAAATTCAAAATGGGCATATATCTTTTGCCATTTTTCGGTTTCAGCATTTGATATGCTGTCGATATATTGTTTTCAATTAAAAATAGAATTTTAATGATTTGAACATCAGTGCATTCTATTTATTTGTATTGTAACTTTTTTTGGAAATGGGATAGTGGACCTGTCATAAAATAAAACACACACA